>CM053754.1:45120014-45142083 GCA_028658305.1 Pachyuromys duprasi
TTACTAGGGTCTTCAGTTGGACATTGAGCTACCATGGACCACATCTGAGCAGGGGTTCTAGGCCATATCCATACATGATCCTTGGTTGGAGAAACTGTCTCGTATAAGACCCCTGTGCCCTGCTCAGTTTGGTCTTTGTGGAGCTCTTGTTCTCCCCAAGTCTTATTAACTTCCCCTATTTTTATTATTATTCTCCGCCCTCTGCCGAAGGCTTGGTTGTGAGTTTTAATATCTGCTTTGATCCATTGCTATATTGATTCTTTCAGAGGCCCTCTTTGGTATGCTCCTGTCCTGTTGCTTGTTTTCTCCTCCATTCAATGTCCATCCCATTTGTTCATCTAAACGAGCATTGATCATACCAACCTGGGTCCTCCTTCTTGTATATCTTCCCTAGGTGTGTTCTTTAACATAAATTTTATTGTAAAGCTAAGCCCATCGCCACTATCAAGAAAGAATAGACTGTAGGCAGAACTCAGCTCCTGACTGCCACACAAAGTGAGGTGAACTCTTTACTCAGGACAGCATTTGGCTCTTCGGCATTGTGCCATTGAGCACGAGAAAACAGAACCGAGACATGGGTTTCTAATATTTTCATATTCTCCCTGCTGTGAAGTCCATTCGTCTTTATGCTGCTTTTCCCTCCCCTGCCCCCTCTCACAGTCTGCTTGTGTCCTAAATGGAAAGGCAAGAGGAGACACTTTGGCACAGATCACATAGGGTACACAGGGAGGAGAGAGCAAACCCTTGCCAGTGTGGTGAACCGATACCACAAACTTCAGTCTGAAGCTCAGAAAGGGAAGTGACTCAAGTCCTCTGAATCCTGTGGCGATAAAGCCAGAGCCTGTTACCCACTTCCCAGGCTGTGGGCGCACGCCTGGCCAAACACCAAGTGTCTGGTGCAAAGCAGGGCCAGTCAGACCTTCCCTTCCCCTTCCTTAACATGCCACACAAAACTACACTCCGAATCTAAAACTGAAATCAGAGCATCTACAGTAGAGTACATGTTGGGATTTTTGAAGCACTTCAAAACAGATGAAGCCACTATACCCATGTTTACATATAACAAACAGGCATATCTATATTCAAATGTGAATGTGCCCATTCATCCACAGAAAAACAGGTATACTTGTACAATGGCCGGAAAAATCACACTACCCATGCCTGTGGCTGTTGCTGCTGCTCCCCTAGGTATATAAAAAGCAACACCAACTACCAGTCCACCATGGTGTGCGCATGGCGTGACCGCCTCCTTCCTTAGTGATGAGATTACGAGATGATGAGCTCAGAAGAGGCCCTACCCTTTGGAATGAGAGCCGCATTATCCAAACAGCCCCAGGGAGCTGCCCTACCAAACCTGCAGCTAGATGAGGATGTGTAAATGGCACCAATACAGAGAATAGAGCCCACCAAATCTGCCAGTGCCTTTAACTTGGATTTCCCAGCCTCCATTCTGATCTATGAAGCACTGATTTTTCCAACTTTGTAGCCATGGGCTTCAACCAAACAAAAACTCCCTGATTATCAAGTTAACTCCCGCAGCCAGACATTGTGGCACACTCCTATTGTCTGAGGTACTGAAGATTCCAAGTTTAACGACAGACGGCCTGAGCCACTAGCACAATTTTCTTTTTAATTAGACAGTAAAACATGGCAGAGGCTACTGTAGCTCAGTGGCAGAATAAGGCCCTAGTGTGCCCAAGGCCCTGGTTCTACCACTGTCCCTGCAAACACCAAAAAAATGAAACAAACCACAGAGCGACTCCTCACACCCCAGGATCAAGACAAGCCCCTCCCGTCAGTGGCCATTCCCACCTGCTACACTTGACCTCTGCTTCAAGACTAGCTGGCTGGCAGGCTGTTGTCTCCTTGAAAAGGTAAGTTGTGCACGTCATTGTCCTGCTTGGAATCCCTGACATCTAAGGACACTGGGGAAACGGAAATAACACAGAAAGATGTAACTTGCCATGTCCTCAATGCCAAGTCCTCTGTACACGTGTGTTTTAGCAGACAGGCTTGCCCAGCTTCACGTGTGGCATTAATATCAATAGATCTACAGCCAACAGGAGTCGTCTCCTTTTTAGCCCTGTACAGATGTTTAATTAATCAGGGCGGTCGTCCTTGTTCGCCCTTGACTGGGTTTCCCTGCTGATTACCCACTGGAAAACTCAACCCTTTCATGCAAACAATGTCCTGATTAAAGTTTTGCGCCATGCACCAGGTTCGGGGAGCAGGACTTTCATTAGTGAACCAGTCTGTACGGCAACATTCAGTTCTGAAAACTCAAACCTGATTTCATCCACAACTGGCTTTTCATTTTCCTGTATGTCAAGCCTTCCTTTGCTCCCTTCTTTCCTCCCAGCTTTATTTGGGGGAGGGAAGTTTTCTTGGAGTGAATGTAAAATATTAAATTATTCTGACTTCAGCACAGTTTTAAGACAGAACAAGTGGTAAAAGGCTGTGGTGAGCAGGGTGTACATACCATTCGCTAATGGTCTCCAGTACCCCAGTACTCAGTGTTACTCTCTCCCTTCCTAGGGGGGTGGGGAAGAACAGGAGAAGGGGATCAGATGATGAAATGAAAACCTTTAAATAAAATATCATTCACACAAAGGAAAAGAATTTTCCTCTGGGTCATTATCAGTGGAAGCCCAGTGAAAAGATAATAAGCACAAGATTCCTGATTAATTAAACATTTGTGCTCATTGTATGCAATTATTCTGGGGAAAATCAACTCCGGGACATCTGTTTACTCAACCTTGGGCTGAGAAACCACCAGACTGCCCCTGCCCTGAATCTCCAGGCACAATGTCAAGATGCAGAACCGCTAGCTCGTAAGACCAAGGAAGGCCCACTGATTTTCTAAGTTGAAAACATGTCCATGCTACAGAAGCAATGGTCAATTATGAAGCCTGCATAAACACATAGAGGGTTAAGCAGAGAAATCTAATGTGACAACGTATTAATATAACACATATTTACCAATGTACGTAATCATTTTATGCTACAGAGCAATTAAATATAGATGATAAACACTTCATGAACACATCAATTATTACTGCTTTTTACCCAGTGAAACCACATTGCTATCTTTTTCCTTTTTACCCAATTAGGATGCCTTTCAAGATCTTCCTAATACTACTAACTCCTGAATTGTCATTCCCATCTTAGATCCCTGGTGGTTGTGAGTCAAGGTGCTCCCCTGCATGGTGTTTGAAAACTCAGTCACCAACAAAAATGCGTGCTTTTTCTACTTGTCCGTCGGTAGGCAAAGCCTTCAGGTTCCATTAAAGAGAATCAGGGTCTGAGGTTTCTGTTCAACAGAAATCCAAGCTGAGGATAAGAAGTGAGCAGGAGAAGAGGCAGGATAATGAACAGCAATTGCTGGCATGGCTTGAAAATGCACTAGCTAGAGTCCATATGCTTATAGGAGATTAGGAACACTGTCCCACCTCAAATCCGAAGAACCCATGGGGACAGACTCAGCTCCAGCCAGATAACCTTGATTAAAGATAACTTGGTGTTTGAGGAACTATCAATAATACCATGCCAAACTACCTCTGTCATGCTTGGTCATCTCCATGTTTACCCAACACCATATGTATCTGCTGAGCCCCTGACTCCAGGAAGGCAGAGTTTGGATGTCCTGAAGTCTCCCAAGAAGAAAACACCAAACCTTTACTTTCTAGCAAGTGCTTACCATACTTACCCTCTAACGCAATCCTCTCCAAAAATACATGAAGCTTGGCCTTCTGCCCCTGATAAATTTCATCTTCTCTCCTTACCCAAGCGATTCTGGCTACTGAGCTACCTGAGTGTCCAAGTTTGTGTTCTATTGCTGTGATGAACACCATGACCAAAAGCAATTTGGGAGAAAGGGCTTTTATTTCACCTCACAGATTACAGTCCCTCATGAAGGAAGTCAGAGCTGGAACTCAAGACAGGAGCCTGGAGGCAGGCGGAAGGTCATGGAGGAGGGCTTCTTAGTGGATTTCTCTCCTAGGTCCTGCCCTAGTCCTGTTCTAGAACTGCATCTAAAATGCTTGGTTGTCATGGGTTAGCATGCCGAGGTCCTTCTATGCCTTGAGGTATCATAGTAACAACCAGTAAGTCTTATTTTCACATGAAGTAACTGCTCTGGGAAGGAACCCAACTCTGGTAGTAGACAGAAAGATTTTGGCTTCCAATTTTGAATTTTTTTTTCTCTTCCTGTCCTGCCCTGTTTGTTTGTTTTGGTTTTGTTTAGTTTTGTTGAGACAGGGTCTCATTTATCTCAAGCTGGTCTTGAACTCACTACAGAGTTGAAGATAATCTTGAATACCTATACCTCTCAAGTGTTAGGGTTACAGATCTCCACATATCACCATGCAAGGTTTGCATAGTATTATGGACTAAACCCTGGGCTTCATGCCTGCTAAGGCAGCATGAGTACTCTCTCAGCTGAGCTACATCCCTATCCATAATCTCCTTCAAGATAAACGCTCTATGATTTTAGCAGATGGGCCTACGCAAGTTAGGGATCTGAGAGTATGAAACCATTGTATTAGTTTCTTATTGCTGCTGTAACAAACTATTTATTGAGCGAAAGGAAATGTAGCAGTGACAACGGCAGAGGAATTCCTTACAGATCTTTAGACAGTCATTTATTCATATAACGGAAGAAATAAAATATTGAATGAGCTGTGAGTGACACACTGGACCTCATAAGTTCATGGGCATCTGTTTGTTTCTGACCTCCCCACCGCCACCCAAGTGAAAGTATCCAGGCAGTCATCTTGGGTGGAATAAATGTAGTCCATCGCTAACCTCTCAAACTTATTTCTTTGGACAGGCCAAAAGCAGCGCTGCTCATAGGAATAAATTATGGCTGTGATTCATAAGTCAGGGTGTCATGCTTTATTACTTCCCAGGTTGCTAGTCATTTTCCATACTAATCACAGCTCACAGTCAAATTCATACCACTTTAAGAAGTGCAGAGTTGAGGCACAACCTAAGTAAATTTATTGAGTCAAAGATTTTTTTTAAATACATGTGGGAACCTGTGGATGTCTTTAATGTGCTACAAATAGCTGACAGGATACCTAATACTAAGCCCACCGAGACACTTTGACCCTAGAACTTAGTAAACATTGATTGGAACCCTAATTTATGCTTTCAGAGCTAGAAAAAGACTGACTCAAAGTCTGGATGGTCTAAATAATGATGTCCTTCAAGGCTTGATGCAGTATCTGCAATTCATAGGACAACTCTTGGACGTGAGTGAAATACCCCAACCCCATCCTAAGGTTTCCCTCTGCAAAGGTGCATGAGGCTGGAAAGGGTTGCCAGCCAGCTGACTAAGACAGCAGTAGCAGTGGGAGAGGAACACCCAATTATTCTTTATAGAGACAATAGACATTCAGAAAATACAGTAAGGTAGAATGAGGGAAGCTTTACCACCAAGTTCATGTTTTACAGTTGAAAAAACAAAAACAAAAAATCAACCTTGGATTCAGCAACAAGGTGTTCTTTAGAGAGAATACAGAACAGCTGCTTTGCAGGCCTGCAAGTACATCTTGATAGCACAGACCAGCACTAACCCTTTGGGAGAGCCCTAGCTGAGTCTAGAGGCTTATCTAGTTAAGATTCTGCCAGCACTATGTCTCCATAAACATATGGAGCAGTAGGTCCTGTGGGGTGGCCCTGGGGCATTCGGGCACTGGGCCCACGGTCTTTTTTCCATAGACATTAACGCAGCATTTCCATCCTGTTTGACGGGGAAAGAAGACACCAACTACATGTGGGAGGTCTCCAGACCTCTTTAACCTTCCTTAAGACTTTCCTGAAACTGAGCCAGTGAATTCAGTGACATTCCAAATGAACAATATCTTCCTTGTTTCCATGTCATTTAACATACAAGGTTCCGTGCATACTCTAACACTCACTGTTGAAGTGCCATCGCCTTCCTTGGGCCTGGACACTCTTTTCTCAACCCATCTACTTTTCCCTGGCCCTGCAAATAGTTAAAATTTGAGCTAGCCTGGCAAATGTAGGCTCTGTGGTAATTATAGGCTTCCCCAAATCATCATTATGGTGGGTGGGTGGACAGGGGGGCTGGAGATGGCGCATGGTAGTACAGTGTTTGCCTGTCGGCCTGAGGCCTTAGGGAAGGCCAAGGGGAATTCCTTCAAACATGTCTTCTCAGTCTCTTCTATGCCAAGGCTCAGATTTCTCTTGCAGCTGAACTCTTGCCCTGCTTTTGGGCAAACCAGAAACAACAGTTGTTGAAAACACCTAAATACACAATAGCAGAACATAGATAGGAGCGAGACAGCCCACGGTTTGTGCTTCCTCTATCACATGCAGCAGCAAGTCTGCCATGGGCTTTTTGGTTCTCTGGGAGAGGTTCCCCAGCTGTGGTGGCTGACACACTTCAGGAATGGTTCTTCCCGTGACCAGTGTGAAGACCTCAACTGAGGTGTGCTTCTTCAGCAGAGCCAGGTCAGGTGGGTTCCCTTCCACATACTGACCCTGACTGACTCCAAGTTCACTCTGCCTCACTTGCAGTCAAAGAAAATTACTTGCCACAAAGGCCATCAAAATTGCTTAATGACTCTAAATTCTATGGATGCAATTGCAAGGAAACAAGTATTCACAACACTGTCAGTTGGAAAAATAAGCACTAACTTTTTTGGAAACCCAAAAGTTTCTTTCCTAGAATCCTAATTTTAAAGTATAGAAAAGATTCTGTGGAGTATGGCATCTGCTGATGAATTGCTTATAATGGCTAAAATATAGAAACAAGCTAAAAGCAGAACCCTAAGAAATATAAAATAACTGCCTGCAACTAATGTGCTATGACTAGGGTGATACTGAAATGTATCTGTGTGATTCTATTAAGTTTTATAATCAAAATGGTAATTTTGCATAATATGACAATATTTACATCAAATAAGCATGTAGCAAACACCTAATTATTAAATGCAGGCCTTTTCTGAGTGGATTGTAGAGACTGTTGTTTGCTCATTTCTTTCATTTTCTATTTTGCTCTTCTAATTTCCTTAATTAAAATTAGATTTTGAAAAGAGATAACCCCAACTTTCTAAAATAAAAAGTTATCTTTAACTTACATTCATAAAAATGTTTGTGGTTAAATTTCCACAGCTTGAGTTTGTCACCCCTCTCATCCTGTTAGTCATTATTTATGGATCAGGCTTTGTAGTATGCCAGGACTCTGGTGCCTTACCCTGATTTTTATGATCTTCCTGGAAAACAGTTAGGTGCATAGAAAGGTATTTGCGCACGATGTCTGCATGCACGTCATCTATCATTTTGGATTGCCAGACAGCAAAGGAAGAACACCATAAACACTCATTTTTACTCCTAGATGGCTTAGTAATTTGCTAAATTTCCTTGTAATTGCATCTAATTATTCATTACATTAGAGTACAAGGTGGTGGCTATAAATTTTCAATGAAAACAAAATTTAAATACAATGCATCCAAAGGGTCTCTGTAGACTCAAGTGGCAACCTGTTTTTCATATTAGGGAAATCCGACAGATGCCAATAGACACATGCTGCTTCTTAATGCGAAGGAGGTGAGGAAGCCAAGGAAGCAATGCTAAGGCTGGGTTTCTTGCTTCACAGGAAGACTGCAGAGAAAGCTCTGTCAGTTTCTCTCATGGACAGAGGCATGTTGGGACACGACCTCCCCCAGGAGTGGGGAGTTTTAAGTAGTCCTCAGCACCCTGCCTAGCATCTCCTGGTGATTCCGAACCAGCCTGGCTTTCGCTGCATCCACCATTCATTCCTTTATTCATGGACCTCTTCTGAACACATGCCTGAAGCAAAGACAGCCTGGGGAACAAAGATGATCTACCGAAGAAGCGCAAGGGAAAGTGATATCCCTGCAAGGCACCATCACTCAAGGCTGCGGGTGATGTCTCTAGGGTAGCCCAAGCAAGACGCATTCCTAGTTCTGGGAAGAGATTCTGTCTACACCGAGAATCTATAAAGCTTCGTGGAGGAGGTGGTAACAGAACTGAACCTCAAAATACGCTTCACACTTGGCAGTGCAGACAGCTGCTGTGGATAACAAACAAGATGGCAGATATTCAGAAAGCAAGGCACAGAATTGCCATATGACCCAACAATCCCACATCTGGGTATATGCTCCCAAAAAGTGAAGAGAGGGATACAAATGGATATACTTGTCCACCCATGCCCAAAGCAACACTATTCATAATAGCCAAAGGTGAAACAAATCAATGAGGTGACTGGATCTCTTATAATCTGGGATATATACCTGTGTGATATATATATATATGCATATGTAAATATGTATAATATGACTTATTCAGCCTTAAGAAGAAGTGGAATTATGGCATATAACATAGACAAACATTCAGGAAGGGAATGTTAACTGAGTGAAGTAATCAAGACACAAAGAGGTGAACACTGCATGCTCCCAATTATTGGAAGTATATATGTGATAGTTAAAATCCGTTACAAATTTGAAGAGATCTGACATCACCTAGAAGACAAGCCACTTGGTGTGACAGTTAGGAATTATCTTAATCAGGTTAACTGAGGTTAAAAAAACAAAACAGAATCTAAGAATGGGTGGCACTGTTCTCTGGGCTTTAGTCATGAACTCATTGGAAGGGAAAAGCCAGCTGAACACAGGAGCACACATCACTCTCTGCTTCCTGACTGTAGACCTAAGGGGATCAGCTGCCCCTAGGATCTGCCACTGCCGCTTCCCCGCCATGAGAGGCGAAAACCCTTGAAATAAGGGTATGGTTGCTGATTTTAAGTTGCTTTTGTCAGAGTATTCTTTTGGCAGCAACAGAAAAGTAATCAATACGGCCAATCGTAGTAGAATCTATAGTTTCATAGAGTAAAATTCACAGATATGTAAAGTGGAATAATGCATAACAGGAGATGGGAAGGAGTTTATTTGGGCAGTTAAACGATATGGAAAACCTCCAAAATAGGAAAAGGTGAAGATATCCTAGAAAGGGATAGTAGTGATGGTTATACAACATAAACATACTTAATGCCAATTAACCATACACTCAAAATGATCAGGTTATGCTGCACATGCATAACCAAAAGAAAAAGGCATCGAAACCTTGACAATGTACAGAGAAGCAAAAAAGCACTTGATGCAGAAAAATAGCCAAAGCAGGAAACCGAGGAGTCTGTTCTGGAAACGGGGAGAAAGCCACTTTGGCTAAATGATATTAGATCTCTAATGTGAACACCAACAGTACCAATCAGTGTAAACACAGCCTCTGGAGTGATGGGAACGAGAGAGAGAGACCGCACATTTACCTCTGCTGGAGGAGAGGAAGGTTGGAGTCTGGACACCACACTGAGAAAGGTAGTACTAGAATATATGCAGGAGGCAGAATATCAAGCAGCAGAGTGACATTAAGAGAATTCTGCCTAGAAAATGTTAATCTGGCAGTTGAGTGTAGGAAGGTTGAGATGAGAAGGTGGAAAGGAACTTGGGGTTTTTACAAGGAATAACTAATGATGGCCTGACTGCAGAGGCTGAGATGGGGGTGGGGGTTACGGAGGCCAGGAGTTCACAGCTCTGAGCCAGACTAAAGGAGAACACAATCCATCCGAGATGAGCTGTGAGGCTTATTAGAGGAGAGCTGACGCAACTGTCAGAACTAGGAAGCACAGGCGGAACGAACGGGTATTTGAAGGACGAACACACAGTGCATGGGTATCTGAGGCTGAAAGTACCCTCAGGTCTGTCTGGTGGAGTCATTCCTCAGACTGTCGGAAACAGAGGTCTCAGACTACAGTCTGAGAAAACCCAAGAACACAACTGTGAAAACCGTGGTTACATTCCTCATCTGACACCTGCATTTTTAAAATTTTTTATTATAATTATTTTTCTTTTTTATTTATTACAATTTTTTCACTTTGTATCCCAGCTGGAGCCTCCCTCCTTCATCCCCTCCCAATCCCACCATCCATCCTCTTCTCCTCCCATGACCTTTCTCCAGTCCACTGATAGGGAAGGTCCTCCTCCCCTTCCCTCTGACCCTAGCCTATCAGGTCTCATCAGGAGTGGCTGCAATGTCTTCCTCTGTGGCCTGGTAAGGCTGCTCCCCACTCAGGAGTAGGTGGTCAAAGAGCCAGACACTGAGTTCATGTCAGAGACAGTCCCTGTTCCCATTACTATGGAACCCACTTGGACACTGAGCTGCCATGGGCTACATCTGTGCAGGGGTTCTAGGTTATATCCATGCACGGTTCTTGGTTGGAGTACCAGTCTCAGGAAAGACCCCTGGGCCCAGATTTTTTGGTTCTGTTGCTCTCCTTGTGGAGCTCCTGTCCCCTCCAGGTTGTTCTATCTCCCAATTTTTTCATAAGATTCCCTGCACTCTGCCCAAAGTTTGGCTATGAGTCTCACCATTTTAAAAGGTGAAACACTGGCCCATCGAGGAAAAGCTCTGGGTTTTGAAGGTGTCCCCATGTGAGTAATGGAGAACAGCCCTTGAGAAGAACAAAGCAACGTTCAGGCTCATGCCATCAGGAGATGGGAATATCTTCCCCGCCCTGGGATGGGCAGCACTGAGATTCCGCTGAGTTCCTTGTTCTCTGCCTTGATTACCCCAGCTTAGCTGTCAGCTTCTGGAGGCAGGGGCCTGTCTTTTTGTCATGGGAATGAGTACCTGACCAGCGCTGGCACTCAACAGGCATAAATACTGGTTGACTGTGGCACCTAGAAAAATGGAGTGGTCCTCTCTGTTACACAGAGAGGTGATAGTAGCTGCAGTCCTGCCTCTGTAGAATGTGTTCATTCTTCTCCATTATTAAAAGAAAATACGCAATAGGGCTCTGTCGTCTCTCCTAAAAACAGAGAAGTCCACTGTGCCTGTCATTTAAAAATATATATGAATAATAAGTTCACATGGATCATTAAAACTTCATGTCTAAGAGAATTACATTGCAAAAATCTAAAACGGCATTTTTCATAGCACGACTCCCTTCAGCTTGCATCTTTCATTCTGTTCCCAGGACTGTCTTCCAGAAACTGTTCCTCAATGTCACTGTGGGAATCTGTCTTCTCTGCCTGTCACATTTACAGAACTTTGGCATCCCTATGAGGACTTCATCAGGTTTTCTGGCTCCATGTCTTAGCCTTGAAGTCCCATATGCTATTGACTGGAAATAGCTCACAGCCACCATGGTTTCCCAGGCACCCAGCAGCCCCACCCACTCGCCACGGATTTAATTTAGTTCTGCTTCAGAATATTGACACTGGTGTGTGGGGTTCTGGTTTTGGTTTTGTTTCCATATCAACAATTAATCTCCAACTCTCTGGAGTATCCTAGAGCTGGATATTCTACAAGTCAAGTCTGATTCTGACTCCCTGGGATGAGTGTCAGATGGCAGAGTCTTTATGTACACACTGCCTTCAGTTCAGGGGCCAGTCATAAGTCCCATGTTACTTTCAGTTGCTTCTGACCAGCCATCTATAAAGCAGGGTGTCTATGAGCCCTTTCTCATGTTGATGATTTGTAAAAGCACTCACAGAATGCAGAAAGTGGTGTATCTCCTGTCCTTTGTTATGAATGATAAAGCTGTAGAGCAGCCAAAGAAGAGCTGTTTGGGAATGGAGGAAGGATGCGAAAAGCCCCAGTTCCCGTGCCCTCTCTAGGTGGTCCATCCTTAGAAAACTCAAACTAAGGACCAGATGTCCAACAACCAGGAAGTTATCTGATTCACTACTTACCAGAGTCAACTAAATCACTGGCCATGGGGAATTGGTTCCGTCTCAAGCCTTTTCCTGAGGTTGGAGATGGGGATGAAAGTTTCAACCTCCTAACCAGAGGTTGGTTCCTCTGGCTATCAGATCCATCCTGGTGTAAGGGCCCATGGAGAGAGTCCCCTCATTAGGTAAGATCACACAGGGATCGGAGAGGGATGAAATACGAGTAACAAAAAGATGTTTCTCTTATTTATGGAAGTAAAGAAATCACAAGGGCATGAGAACTTAAGCAAATGCCCAATATCCATTTCTTAAATCACATTGTATCCATCCTTACTTTATGTCTAAGTCCTGCGCGCCAGCCATCGCCTAAAGTGGTGGTTCTCAACCTGTGGGTCCTGACCCCTTGAGGTCACATACCAGATATTTACAATACAATTCATAACAGTAGCAAAATTACAGTTATGAAGTAGCAATGACATAATTTTATGGTTGGGGTCGCCACAGTATGAGGAACTACATTAAAGAGCCACACCATTAGAAAGCTTGAGGACCTTGCCCTAAAGGAATCCAAACGCTTGAAAAGCCCGGGTGCTTCAGCAGAGAAGAGGGCAGGTGGGATGGGGGCCTGCTGAAAATCTTTACCTCCAGTGGGGGGCTTACATCACTGACCTCTCACAAGGGCTTAAGTCTTATCTACTTCTTGTCCTCTCCTAATCAGGGATCCCCAGGGAGCCTCTTCAGCACGAAGCTGCCTCTCCTCACTTGCACCCCAACCCCATTTACTGACGTGCTAAGAACAGTCTAGAACTCCTGAGCATTTTTTTCTTTTTTCTTTTCTTTTCTTTTCTTTTTTTGCCTTTTCTTTCTTTCTTTCTTTCTTTCTTTCTTTCTTTCTTTCTTTCTTTCTTTCTTTCTTTCTTTCTTTCAGCATAGTAAGTGTAAGTGAATTAAATAACTTAGGGAAAAATCTTCCTCTTTCCCTTGTCTCTAGCTAAAGCAAAGAGAATTCTTCATCTGGTTTATTGAGGCTCTTGAACTTTTAGATTAAACTTTGGAAACGAAGCTAGAATCAATAGTGGCTCTTACTGTCTTGATTTATCCTCTTTGTCTACATTCCCTTCGGGGACTCCAGAAGAGAGAGCTAGAGACTGAGACAGACTGAGTTAAGTGACCTATAGCTTACCCTCTACACTGCACAATGTGTGTGTGAGTGTGTGCATGTATGCGTGTATATGTGAATGTGTGAGTGTGAGTGTGTGTGAAGTGTGTGTGTGTGTGAGTGTGAGTGTGTATGAAGTGTGTGTGTGTGTGTGTGTGTGTGTGTGTGTGAACCATGCAGTACTCATGTGAAAGGCAGAGGACAAACTTGGGTGCTGATCCTTGACTTCCACCCTGTGTGAAATGAGATCTCATGCATGATGCGAATACTTGACTGACTGGCCTTCAAGATTCTGGGAACTAAAGCCTGCCTCTGCCTTGTTCTCACAGGAGACTGGGGCTCACAGAGACACCATCCTATTTTGACCTGGATTCTGGGGATCCAAATCCAAGTCCTTGCACTGGGTGTTGAGTGCTTTTACTCTCTGAGCCATCTTCCAAGCCCTGAATACAGCTTTTGCTTCTCTGTTTCCTGAAGTTACCAACCCATGCTAGAAATTTCACCTCAGTCATTACTAAGTAGAACATCTTCTGTGCTTCTCCGACTACATACACAAAACTTCACAAAGTTGCTGCCAAGACTCTGTGTCACAATAATGTTATCTTTTCCTATTGCATTTATGTGCTAGAATCTGTATATTCTCATGTATAATTTTAATACCTATAATAAGACATAGAGGTGGTTTCCAGATGGAACTCCGGAGTCATGGCATTTGGTGAGAGAGAAGAACAGCAGGGAGGAAGGAGTGTCATGGTCTAGTTTTTAGTCCTTAGTTCTGTTTGTCCTGGAGAGGACTGAGTACTACTGTATAGTAACTGAACTTAAAGGATCAATGTACAAACCCAAATCCAAACCCAGCATGTTAACTAATAATGGCATACAAGCTAGACAGTGGTGAGCACTGTCATCTCAGCACCTGGGAGATGGCAGCAGGAGGATCAGTTAAGGCCAGCCAGGGCTCCATGAGATCCAAAACACACAAATGAATTTATAACAGTGTGGACAACATTTTAATGACTCAAATGTGAGGTCTATTTTAAAAAGCTCAACTCTTCAGGACCCAGTTGTATAGAAAGTCAGGTAATTAACAGAAGAACCTAAGTAATTAGGCAATCTTACGTGACATTTTGTCCAGTTTCTAAAAAGCCTAGTGTATAATCCCTATCATTTGATCAGTGACCAAATGATTTCCCTCCTCGACTCCACTACACCTGGTAGGAGCTTATGTAGATGCTTTTTATGTTCTGCTTATAGCAGTGCCGTCCTGGTTAAATGCATTCTTGGGGGATCTCTATATAGCAGAGGAAGTGGTAGGGGAACAGGCTTCTATTCAATCACCTAGCCCCAAACATTTTCAAAGGATCGATGCCTTACGTTTTGATATTCTATTGTCCAGATTTGTTTTAATCCTGTTGATGAGCACTGGGATAATTTTCTACATCTCAGTAGCTATGAAAGGAAGGGAGGGAGAGTGGAAGAAAGCCAGGGTGAGCTTAGCATCTCTATCTGGACCTGTTAGTGTCTCCAGCATCCTTTCTGGAGGTAGGACCATGTGATTGATTGTTGACTTCCTTTCCAGTTTAGCAGTTCAAAGCTTCTGTCCCTGATATCAGAGTCATTCTCACTTTCAAAACAAAAATGATCACATAACAAAATGACTCACGTTTTCTGGACACACAGAAAGTGGAGAATTTGCTCAGAAATTTAGTGGAGAAGTTGAGGGAAGCCATCAGGAGATGCGTAGGAGCGAAGAGGACTCTGGAAGGACCAGCTCCTGCTTCAGCTTAGAGGCTGGTAATGTTTACTCACCAGCTAAACTGCTGGAGGCAGAGAGTGGAGGATTGCAGTTTATGAACCCCAAAGGTACCTTTCAAGTACTCAGGTTACATATAGTGTACAAGGACTGAACTTGTGCCTTCATCACTTCATGGGTCAACACTGAAACCAATGCTGCTGATCTCTAGACACAAAGGTGGATTTGGCAATGGAACAGCAGGGGCACATCAAGTCTAAGTGTACAGACCTGAGTACGAGGGGGATGGCCTTTGGTGCCCATTGTTTGCACTCTCCTCCCTCAAAGTATCTTTTGCTAAAGTGACTGCTGGCAGCAGCTGAGTGCATGTGGGCTGCGTGGAAGCCATGGCCTGGAGGAGGCTGTGGCACATGACCTTAATTCCAGCACTCGGGAGGCAGAGGCAGGTGGATTTCCCTGAGTTTGAAAACAGCCTAGTCTACAAAGTGAGTTTCAGGACAATACAGAGAAAACTCTGTCACAAACAAACAAAACATTAAAACAAACAAACAAACCAAAAAAAAGCACAATCAAAAAAACAAAACAAAACAAAACAAAAAACCCCACAACCTCTTACATACCCGCTTTCCTCACTGATGCCAGGTTTTTCTGTGTTATTTCTAATTTCTGATATTTGTGGGGATCTTACCGGTGATAACCCAGTGTCCCTAACTCCAGGCCACATGGACCTGACTTCCTGTGTGTGGTCCAGCTTGTGCCAATGTGTTTCATGGACGGGTATATGGTTATATTTCTCAGTTTCTCGATTTCCGTGGAACTCAGATTGATTCCACCTGCTCTCATTTCCCACAGTCCTAGAAGTCAGGCCGTGACTTCTGCCTGGAAGTCTTTCCCAACATAATCAGTTAAGATGCAGATAGTCTCTTGCACATGTCTGTCATTAAATCCCCATTCTGGGTGATGAACTCTGGGTTTTCCCTTCCTCTGTAATAAAGGTTGGACCTACAGGGACCTGATGTCATCCTTGCCTTGCTGTCTTCCTCTATCTGATGTTTCCCATGGTTTCCAAGATTTTGGATTCCAAGAGGATTTGTTTAGCACAGATCTACACTGTCTTCTCTTTCCATTGCGCCCTGCCAGCTATCCGTGAGACCTGGCAAGCCTGTTCCTCCTCCTTATCATCCTTTTCTCCATTTTTCTTGATAAATCAGGACTAATGCAGTGGATAGTATCTACACGTCTTTTCTTTTTCTTTCTTTCTTTTTTTTTGCACTGTAGTTTCTCCTTTTTTCAGGCAAATTATTTCTAGATACAGAGTTGAGCCTCAGTTGCCTACTGTATGCTATAGCTGAGTTACCATGCCACCACGCCTGATACTTTTCAGCCTTGTAATATACTCTCAACCCCATCAGTTGTTTAGAGGTATCTCCATATTCACATGATAGACACTGTATGCCATGGAAGAGTGCCACACCATTTTAAATAGAAGAAGGTCCTAGGCCAGCCCCCCCAAGAGACTCTGCACTTCTAGATGTCCTGGCCCTCATCACATAGAAACTGAAACCACATTCCATATGACATGAAGAAAGGCAGCCATATTGGAATTTTCCCTAAAGAAGCTCCACCCTCCTCCAGGTCAACCTCAGTTGCATGCCCCAGCAGACTTTGAAGGTCCACCGAAGTCCAGTTTAACCAACCAGTGCATTTATTGGGGTTACTTGATGAAGGCCAGGTGGAGGGTTACTTACAGTGGCATGAGGGACTCATAGCCAGCTGCATCGCAAAAAGGTCCCCTCCAGCATGGATGATGCTAACCAAAGCTGTATCCCTGAAGCTTCCTGCATGATGGCCTGAGAGTCTTCTTTACCCCCAAGCAATTATTAGTTTGATTAACCTTGGTGAGGGGCCTTATGAATCTTATAAGTCTCAGGAGCCTCCTGAGACTTGTGAGTTTTATTTACTGCTTGAGTCTTGAGGCATCTCCCTCCTGCCTGCAGAAAAGAAGGAGGAAATATTTCCAAAGAGAGGAAATCACTAAGAACACATATATTAGCTGACCTTTGGAGCACCAACATTTGTTAAGTGTGAGATGGTATGCAGTGCTTTATTTTTTTACCAGAGTATATTAATTCTACAAATTAAGTAATATTCAAACATGCATTTAATGTACTTTTATAATAATCCAATCCCTTTATTACCTTTTCCCATCATCTTTCCTCTCCCCTTGCACATTCCTTTTATAAGCATTTGTTGCTGTCGGGGGGGAGGGGGGAAAGACCCATCTTGTCAGCCTTCTTCCAGATTCAAGACGCCCACTCCTTTACTTTTGTGGTTTAAAAAATAAAATCTAGATTCTGCATATAAAATAAAGCATGCAATACCTGTCTTCTTGTCTTTGTGAATCTGGCTTATTTCCTTTAATATGATGGTCTCTAATTTCATGCATTTACTTGCAAAAACATTTTTTCTTTTCTTTTGAAACAGGGACTCATCAGGTTGCCCAGGATGGCCTTGACTTACTCCATTGCACCCACAAGCCTGAAACTGGTGATCCTCTGCCTCATCTCCCCAAATAGCTGGAATTGCAGGTCAGCACCACCATCAATTCTTCATGTATGTGTGTGTGCTTGTGTAAAACTGTGTGTGTGACATTTCCTTTATTCGTTCATCTGCTGGTGGACACCATAACTTAGCTAATGTGTGTACTGCAGCTATGAACACGCGAAGCAGGTAGCATCTACAATAGCTGATTTGAATCTTCTCAATGTAAACTGAGAAGTTGTACCATTGGAGCTCATGAAAGTCTACTTTTAGTTTTTGAAGGAACCTGCACACTAAGTTCTACAATGGGGTGGGGGGAGAATTTATACCCAGACCAGCCATGTGTAAGGGTTCTTCCTGCTGCATTCTTACCAACACCTGTTGGCTCTGATTTGCATTTTTCTATGACTAATGATGTTGACTATCTTTTACTTATTGCTTGCATATCTTCTTTAGAAAAATGCCTATGCAGATCTTTTGCCCATTTTTTTTGGACTGTTTCCCTTATACGATTGAGTTTTAACACTTTATACATTTTTGTATCTAAAACTCTTATCAGATAGTGTGATTTTCAAATATTTTCTTCCATTCTTGGTAATATACTTAAAGTTTATATTTTTTGATGGCTTCCAACTTATCTGTCTTTTGCTCACGCTTTTGCTGTCATAATTAATAATCTACTGTTAATGGCAGGGCACAAAGGGTCAGTCCTCTGGTTTTTCTGTGAAGTTTTTAGTTTGAGTTGTTACCTTTGTTCTTCGGTCTGTTTTGAACTAAATTTTTTAATAAGGTCTGATATGAGATAGGGGGTAAATTTCACTCTTGTCAATATGATTGGCCCAGGATTATTTGTTTTAAAAGATATACTGGCTTAGTCGATAAAGATGCCTGCTGCCAACCCTGATTACCTGAGTTTGATACTTAGAACCCACACTGTGGAGAGAGAGAACTGAGTTGCGTAAATTTTCCTCTGACTTCCTCATACACACTATGGCGAACATGTGCACACAGAAAGAAAAAATGAATGAGAGAAAGAAAGAGAGAGGGGGAGGAAGGAGGAAGGAAGGAACAAACAAAGGAAGGAAGGAACACAGGAAGGAATGAAGGAAAGAAAGAAACAAGGAAGGAGAAAGGAAGGAAGGAAGGAAGGAAAAAAGGAAGAGGAAAGGAGGACAGGTGGCAAAAGGAAGAAAAGACTATTGTGTGTTTGTGTGTGTGTGTATGGGCGCACGCACGCACATATGTGTGTACACATTCACATGCTTGGGATTGAACCTAGGACCTCATGCAAACCAGAGAAGAGTTCTGCCACTGAGCTGCTCACGCCAAAGATGATTATTTACTTTTCCATTGACTGGTGTTGCCACCCTAAATAGGTTTTTATGTCAAGCTTAGAGCATGGAACCCCCCCCCTCCCCAACATCTTACCTGTTCTTTCTTTGGATCTCATCTGCTATAGCCAGAGTTCCCATCCTTCTCTTATGCAAAATTGTCTCCCTCCCATCCGGCTCACTCAGAGCCTTAGGAGCCTTCAACTGTCTCTTTGTTCTAAAATGCAGCACTTTCTCTCTGACCCATAGACTGACCATCTTGTCGTGGTTTCTGACCCCTGCCTTGTCCCCTGGACAGCTAGGCCTCAAACATACTTACTCTTACTCTCCCAACCACAGCAAAACCATGCAGTGACCCCTAACACAGTTTTCCTGAAGGTGCAAAGTATGCAGAGAAGACTTAGGAGGAATAACAGGAAGTTGCACATTAGTCTTGCTCTTCAGCATTTTCCCTCCACATCTGTCCATAGGGTATCAACTAGGTAACTCCAACCTTAAGCCTGTCTACAGCCCTGATTCCATTGTTGGAAAGTCCCCCAACTTTCCTTCAAAAGGGACAAGAAACCTTTTTCTTCCCCCAGGTCACCACCACCACAATCTTATAAAAAATATAAGCCGCCCACTGCCTGGTTCTTTCTGTGTTTCTGGGAAGATCAGTTGACAGCCTCTTTAGCTTCAATACCTTTTCCCAGACAACAACCGGTTTCAATGCAGAACTAAAAAACTCATAGAAGTGTTTTTAAATCCAAAGAGCAGAGCTGTCTGCCCTAAAGTGGAAAGTCCAGCAGCAGAAAGGAAACATCTGGCCCCTTGGAAATAGTAGATATGCAGCTCCTATCTTTACCCCTGAAATCAAATACTGGGGTCCTAGGAACCCTATTAGTGAGCCCAATGCATCACAATCACTTCACACTCACTCCACAGTTGATTCTCCAGTTGGTAAACATCTTACTAAAGGAATTCTTCTTTAAAAAATAATGCTGTGTCTTATTTTCAATTTGAGCTTCAGGGAAATGTGTTTGCACCATGGATTTATTATCTTTATGCTTTGTGCTCGTTTTCCTATGCAGCTCTTCCTGGGAAGTAAATGAAAATCACTTAGCACTTCTAATATTGCTCAGACACAGAGACAAGCACATACATCAACAGCCAAAGTGGCAGGGTATTGAGAGGACCAAATGCAGTGATCAAGAGTGATATGAGTGTGAGCGACACACATTCAGTGTTTAAAGCCCAGACCAACTTCTGAGTTACTTAGTTCAATATTATTTAGAAAGGATATGGGACTAATTTTTAATAGCACGTATTTTATTTGAGCTACAATAAAAATAAATTTGAGGAAAACATAAATCACGAAAGTAGACAGTTAATGGCAGTAATCTCTGGGCCCTGAACAAAATACATCATGAACAAATTGAATGCTGGCAACTCTGTTAAAAAATAAATGATGTTGCTATTATTCCCAAACAAGAATTGATCCTCCTTATTTCTTCATTGTTAAAATTCAGGGGGGTAAAAAAAAACTATTTTGCAGTCTGAGTAATTTACATCTTCACATCCCAAATGCTTAACAGCGTACCCAACACAGAGAAGCTCACACAAGATGTTGCTGAATTAAGCGCAGAGGAAATGCAAGTGTTCTCCACTCAGCACGCTCTGATTTGTGAAGATACACTTGTTTGCTTCCCCACAGTGTCCAACCAACTCCTCCGCAAGATAAACTTTACCCTCTTCTTGCTGGTTTTATGTGAATGGTTTTCATTACCCAAACTTTATTATTATAATTCTATAGTAGTATTCAACCAAAGTTTCATGGACTAAGCACTTCTAATACCCAGGCTGCTGACAACGTACTTCAGCCTACCAGGGTTTTGTAGGAATGTATACAGAGGTGACATTGGAGGATGAACAAGTAGCCAGCAAGGAACTGCGGAAGGAACCAGTGTCTCTCCCAGGACCCTGGAAGAGATGAGGCAGGCAGCTCAGCCCTCCCTGAGCTTCACTGTGCCCAAAGGCCCCCAACATGGCAGCTGCAACTTTAGAAAGGCATGCTTGGCCTTTCCCTCTTCTCTATTCCTTCAGCTCCCTCAATATTGACAATACTCTGGTATAAGAGTGACCTCTGAACCCTAGTTACATCTGAGATGATGAGGACACCGAATCCAGGAGCAAATACTGTGAAATACTCATCCATTGTGCCAAAGCCAAAGGATCATTCATACACACACACCTCCAGCTGGAGTACAGGAGAAAGGAGGGTTTGAGGTATATTGCAGCATTAAGATCACAGCCATTAGGCCCTCCTGAAATGAGAAAAAAAGTGGGTGTGTAGTTCAGAGCTGGGTCCAAGGAGCATGTTATTTGGTTGGTCATGGGACAGACCAGACCAATTAGCTTCCCAGTATCAAGCCTTTTCTTTGTTAGTATTGGATTCCTGACTTATTCAAGACACTCTTTCTCGGCATCTTTTACAGCCAACAGGCCAAAGGAATGAAAAGCAGGAGGTTGTTATATTGGGTCTATGGGTCTCCTTAGAGGCCCCTCTCTGCTTTTTTGAGAAGCAGCTCAGGCTGACCTTGAACTCGAAATCTTCCTTTTTCTGCCTCTGAATTGCTGGGATTACAATCTCTTTAATGATTTAGTAGTTCCAACACTCTGCCCTTCTTCCTTTGTTTTATAGTTCCTGGCACATATATGATGGCTGCCATCCTACACCGTGATCTTCAGGATGGTAAGGAGCTGAAAGAAGACTGGTCCCTAGACACAACCTTTGGATCGCCTTGGTTTCTAATGGAACCATTTTTGTCTTACGTTAGCTACTGTAATTTTTTTTTCTCTGTTAAATGCATCTACACAAACTCAACACTGTAGAAGGGAAACAGAAAAAAAATAATCTGAGAGTGAAAAAAAAAAAACTGGGCAAAGAATGTTGTGATGGTGTTTATGCCACGCAAGCAGGAAGGGAAAGAGAACAACGTGCGTGACAGTATCCTCTGGACTCAAGCCCTGACATCACAGGTGATTTTTAGGAGTCTGTTTAGGTTTTGAACAAGACAGAATCCGGTGTGAAGTAAGTTGAGCGGAAAGAGGTGAGGAAACTGGGACGTACGGAAGCCGTCTGGCCAAAAAGCGGGAGCTCAGAGCGGGAGAGAAGCGAGGAAAGGATGACTTAAAGACCGGAAGTCTGAAGCCTCCGAAGAGGAGAAAGGTGGGGTGAGAAGGTCAGTATAAACAGAGAGGCAGACACCGAGGGCTGCCGTCTCTTTGTGCTCCCTCTCCACAGGCACCACCCTCCCTTCCTGTCTTCCCTTGGCACACCTGTGTGGTAGGACAAACCCCAAACGGGTGCAGTAATTCCCCCCCCCTCCCCGTGCTCCTCTGAGCATCCACCATTGAAAACCTCACATCCCGCTGACCGGACCCTCTCCCCACTCTCTAACGCCATTCACATCCTTGTTCCTCCTCTCAGATCTACAATTCTCTGCTCTTAAATTGCTGTGGCCTCACCCTGATGGAAAAAAAAGAAATTAAAGGTGACTTTTAAAACCATTTTTTTTCCTTCTAATTC
>CM053754.1:45142183-45193407 GCA_028658305.1 Pachyuromys duprasi
ATATGGAAATGAACGCATGCGCAGTCGCAGGGCCCGATGTGACTCTCACACCAGGAGGAATTATCCTGCCCTGAAGCCAATAAGGGCCAGCTAAGACACACTTCCTTAAGGGATTTATGCTTCCATCACAAATGCTAGATTTATTTCAAATTTATACAAAATTCCCACAGGGTGCATGGATGGATGGATGGATAAGAGCTAGAAGGGGAAAAGCGATCTTAGTTGTCAATGTCCTCTTGAGAAAAAAGCCTAAGGCCTTTCTCCCAGATGGACACTCAGGAGTTAGATGATGTGACTAGATGTCCACACATAAATGAGGGAGTCCTAGGAGAGAATGGGGTAGGGGGATAGAAAGACCTAGAGTCAACAGGATCTCCCTAAGAAGGCCAACAGAGTCAACAAACCTGGGCCAAGGGGGCCTGCAGAGAGTTGCAGCAACCAAGGACCATGCATGGAGAGGACTTAGACCCCCTGCTCAGATGTAGCCTATAGGCAGCTCAATCTCCATGTGGGTTCTCTAATAAGGGGAGCAGGGACTGTCTCTGACATGGACTCTGATGCCCACTCTTGAATCACTTTTCCCTGGTGGTGGTGGTGGTGGGGCCTTGCCAGGCCACAGAGGAAAAGGATGCAGGCAATCCTGATGAGACTTGATAGGCTGGGGTCAGATGGTAGGGGAGGAGGGCTCCCCCTTTCTGAAGACTAGGGGAAGGGATAGGGGAAGAAGAGGGTGGAAGGTGGGACCTGGAGGAGAAGAGGGAGGGGTGTAACCAGGATGTAAAGTGAATAAATTACAAAAAAATAAATTTTAATTTTAAAAGAAGTGCAGGATCCAGAGTCAGAGAAGAGCTGGTTTTCAGTTGAGAGTGCAACACCAGAGTGAGGTGGTGGCATATGGTGCCGGAAGGGCTGTGGAAGCAAGAGACTTTAAAATGGCTCCATGGCGCCCTGATGGGTCAGGGGGTCAAGCCTCCCTGTGGCTGTGGGTACAACAGCTGGACACTCCTCTCCATGATGATTACACCTACCACTGGGGATGCAGGCCTGGGAAGGCCTCACCCCGGCCCGAAGGCCTGAGCTGTAGAAGCCTGACTCCGTTCAAGAGTACCACAGGGGACGCTTTGGGTTTAAATAAGAGCATAAGGAGGCCGAGAGCCATGAGAGTGGACACTGAGCTTACAACTCCTGCTGAAGCAGCGTCAGAATGGAGGACCATTGTGGAAAAAACAGCCCAATGTTTCGGCTTTGGAAAATGTGAAGTCCAAGATACTAAAGTGTAGGCCCACAGAGTTTGTGCTGTTCCTTTCTTTCTTAGGATAAAAAAAAAAGAGAGAGAGAGGAAAAAAATGTGTCCGGAACGCAGGGGGCCCAGATCACTTCCTCACCAAGCTCTTAAAGGAGAAAGAGTCTGGCTCCGCTGCCAGAGAAAGAACAGCATTGACCGGCAGGGAAGCGTCTTGTAGGCCTGTCATTAACCTTCCTCATCTAACTCTTCTCTTGCTCCTCCTCATGGTAAGTCTTCTCACTGGTGAAATGAGAGTCTCGACCACGTTCCTCTCTGTACTCTTCCACTTCACCTTCCCCTTGTCCCTGATGTGTGTGTGTGGGGGGGGGGCACTTGGCAATTCTTCAATTGCAGTGTCTATACCTCTGGGAGGCTGGACCAGCACAGTGGGCAGCGTGTGATGGGTAACCTCAGCGTAAGAGGAGAAGGGTCATGGGCTGCCATCCAGGGAGTGAAGGTGATCACTTTTTCTCATCAGAAGATTTTCACGTGCCCCACCTGGAGAGAGCCATGGCATCTCTCATGATCTCCTGCTCCTGCTGAAAACCCTATGTATCCCAACTCCCTTAAAGTCAAATCTAGCTGAGGTGCCATGGCAGGGTGCAAGTCCTATATGAGTTCCTAGGACTTTCCACACAGACATGTGTGTACATGCACACGCACATATACCACCCTTCCACACTAGCAGTATCTTGAACATGCAACCCTCGGGACTTCTCACTGAACACACACCCTCTTCTGCCTTCTGTGCTGTGAGTTCTCCAAGCCCTTCCCATCCCAATTACAGTATGATGGGAAACCCTCAACTCGAGACTCTTTTCTACTGTCCCCTGTGTTTGTTTCCATTCCAGCTTGTGCTTAGTCACTTTTTTGGTTATGCTCTCCATTAAAAGATAATTGTTTTCCAGAGGGTAGTATTCTACTTGTCTGCTTAGAGTTCAACCTCTACGTGTCTCTTAAATAGTAAGCCCTCTATAAATGTCCAGTAAGCAAATGGATAAATGTGGTCTCCATGCACAAAAACTACTTACAGCACCCCATAGGAGGAGTTTGCTCTCACGTGTGAATAGGACTATTAGTTGACAGCCTTTGCTCTTTGCCCACACTCATGCTGTGCTGTGCTGGGTAGCTCCCTGTTCTCAACTGGGCAAGTTGGCATCGGGGCCTAACCGCTTCTGTTCCAGGGACTTTTCATCAGGCACTGCCCACCGGATTAAGTGGGATCTCAGGACACGGAGACCGGAGACCATTCTATTCGCCTCACCTTGTCATATAGATAGGTAGATGTGGCAGTAAGGTGGGAAGTGTATATTCAGAACTGATCCAAAAGACAAAAGACAAGAACAAGGGGACTGAGCAGCTCTCCAGGTCTGCAAGTCCACATTCAGGGGACAGTGCTGAGGTGAAAGGCCATGGAAAAACCAGGAGAAAGAGAAGTCCTAAATAAGAATATGCATGGAGATGGAGCTGAAGAGACGGCTCAGCAGCCAAGATCACTGGCTGCTCCTCCAGGGGACAGGGGTTCAATTCCCAGCACCCACATGGCAGCTCACAACTGTCCATAACTCCATTTCCAAGAGATCTGGCACCCTCACACAGACATACATGCAGGCAAAACACCAATACATGTAAGATAAAATAAATAAATCTTTAATAAAAATAATAAAATATATGGACTTGGGCATTGGTGAATATTTTGGCTGCATGATCACAGGCCTGAAAGAAGCCTAGGAGAGAGCCATGAATGTATATGTGTGTCATTGGATGCGTGAGTATTTTTGTGCCACCTGACAAAGCCCATTAGAAACTGCCCCACCTTAGAGAGAGTGCTAAACAACCAAATAAATGAAATCACTGGGCCAGTGATGCCATCCCTGTCTATCAACCAATGCACACGGAGTAGCCATGGCCGTACAGAGACTGAGTGTGCTCAGATGCATGAACTGCTACCTGTCTAGTCAATATTGATTCGGGAGGCCTAACCTATCAGTAGCAGAAACTAAAGATGAGGCACTATTAGCCATCTGGGGAGGAACTGACTGCATTAGCTCCCTGATGTGCTCTGGAGACAAGCGGCCAGTCAGTCTAAAAGGAGCAGACAACAGACATTGATGAGAGTATGCCTTTTCCTTTCCTGCCCAGTGCCTCAATCAACATCACTCTCGGGTGGCTAATGACACACAGGTGTGGAAGACCGCGCACTACAGTGTCACACCAGGAGGCCCCTGTTCCAGGGCAAGGAAACTGGACCCACTTCTTCTGTAGCATGCTGTACCACCCAGAGGCAATCAGCTTGCAGTGACAGAACAAACCCTTTGAAGCCTAAGCTACCGGGAGATATATGCTTGCAAAGATGAGGTGCTGTGTTCTGAATCCCAGAACACAGCATCAGAGAGCTCTGCACAGCTGTGTGCTGCAGAGAGACCACGTAGCTCTAGGAGCAAAATGGGAAGCAAGGGAGGCTCCATTACCACCGACCTTACAACCTTCTTGGTCCCACAACAGGAAATGTCATGTTGGAGGTACTGGACCCCAAAGTCCAAAGATCCCACCAAACGCCTGTGCTGGGGAATAGAGTAAGGATCTTCCTGAATTCTAAGCTACAGCTGTGACCTGTGCACACAGAATTCATGTGTCCGGACACAAGCAAGAAGGAGGAGTCACCAGCTTGTCACAGGAAGTTGACGTATTAGCAGAGGGTGGAGGGGGCTCGGTGACAGCGAATAGTTAGGTTCTGAAAGGTTACGTTTATAGTGACTGTGCTCTCTCAGAAATGAAGATTTGAGTAATACTTCCAAGTTACTGAGACCAGCAGAGGCAATAACAGAAGGCAAAGGGAATTTTCTTCACTATTACATTTGCTGTGTGCGCTTGTATACTGATGGGGTGTGCGTGGTCAGGCAGCATTTGGAGGTTAGAAGAACACATGAAATAGTCAGTCTTCACCTTCCACCGTGTGGATTGTGGGGGTGAAACTCATCGAATCAAGCTTGGAGGCAGACACCTTGGCTCACTGAGCTCTGTAGAGGACCAGGATGAGGAGAACTTTAAATGGGGAGTCGCTATGGGAAAATGAATACCATTTGCGTACAGTGCTGAGATCAAATGCAGGAGAAGGGTTGTGATTCATTCCCCAGCGCTTCCTCTTCCCAATTTCTCCTTGGGAAGAAAAGCCTGCTGGAACCCTGGAGAATCTCTTCTTGCCCCTGGATGGCTCTGTCAGCCAAGCAGGCAGCTGCTCGCCTCCTTTCAAGAAGATCCTGCTGTTCCTCGGCATGGATGCAGGTAACTGACCACCTGTGCCACAGCATCTTTGGTTGCACAGTATAGACGGAGCTGAGTCCATGTTCTTTTGGGCTGTCCTAGCCAGCTATGGAGGCCGGCAGGGTGCCAGGGGCTGGCCACTTCTCCTTCGGTGAGGACTCTTGTGTGGACCACCATTGGTGCCGGTGCCGCGGGGGACTGGCAGTGAGTCTCTTCACTCGGCCCTTCCTGCTCACTAGGTGGAGACCAGCACCACAGCCTGAGGGCATTTTCTTCCTCTGTCTTTCACAGGCTCTACCAAGTCAACTTTGTGTTCTTCTGACCCTCTCTCAGTATCTGCTTCCTGGATGGCTCCAAACGGACATGGATAGTGAATGATATGCATTTCAAGATGCAAGTGGCAAGATTCTCACACTTCACCAATGGAAGGCAAGGCTTTTCTGAGTACTCTTTCTAAATGTATAATGAGCCTGCCTTGGATCCCATTTTCGTTGACTCATTTGAATGGTTATTAGAATTTGCCTTAATATTCATTAATGTTCTAAACAATACAGCATAGAATTCAAGCAATATAGATCTAAAATATTTTTAAAACTTTGCTAACAATCCCCAGAGCTAGTCAGTCATTCACAGAGCGTCTGTATCTTTCCAGATTTTACACAAGTTTTTACAGACATATAGATGGTCAGGAAACATTGTTTTGGACATAAGATCATCTTTGTGTATCAGTACATCTTATTCTTTTTACAAGCTGCTACCACGTTTGTCAACAGGTTTTGTCATTAAAGACTATGTATATCCATGTCTACTAAAACAAGACATCAGCGAATCTCCACATCTTTGTATATTAAACAAGACATCAGCGAATCTCCACATCTTTGTGTATTTTTAATTGGAATATTCATCTTGTCATGTATAGCTCTTTAGTTAGTTGTGGTCACATGCATCTGTATTCCCAATTATTTGGAAGACTGAAATAGGACTGCTTGAGTCCAGAGACTTCATCCAGGGCAGTGCAATGAGTGTCTGTCTCTAAATGTTGAGGAAATTACTCAGTTTCTGGTATATGTGGTACAAATCTTTCTCTTCACTGTTTATCTTTGGACACTGTTTTAGTATGTTTTTTTCTTTATAAAGTTTAAAGATTTATCAGCATAAAATGCATTTACCACTGTTTTCTGTTGCAGGTTTTAGGTTTAGACTTTTTTTAAGGCCTTGTCTGGTCTGGAGAGATGGCTCAGCAATTAAGAGGACTTGTTGGTCTTCTAGAGGACCTGAATTCGATTCCCAGAACCTACATCAGGCAGCTCACAACTGTCTGTAGCCCAGCTCCACAGAAATCTTTTTTTTTTTTTCTCCAGGGAATCCGATGCTGTTTTCTGATGTCCTCAGAAACCTGCACAATGTGCCTGGCACTCCAACACACACACACAAAAACAAATCCTTATCAGCCTTGCCAGGCTACAGAGGAAGACAATGCAGCTAGTTCTGATGAGACCTGATAGGCTAGGGTCAGATCAGTAGACTAGGGGAGGGACATAGGGGGAGAAGAGGGAGGGAGTGTGGGGTTGGTAGAAGTTGAGGGAGGAGGGCACAGCTGGGATACAAATTGAATAAACTGTAATGATAATAATAAATTAAAATGGCATCTAAAGGCCTTTTTGGTATCAATATTACAACAAGACAAACTACTGTATGCTCCTAGCATACTTGTCATTTTAAGTATTTAAATCTTGTCTTTTGGGAATTCATTTCAACATAAGTAGTAGAGATTTATTCTTTTCCAACCAGCTGCCAGTAATTCTAGTGCCATGTATTAAGCAATACATCTTTCCTCTCCAATTTGAAATACATTAAATTCCCACAGTATCTTTTAATTATCACATTTTCCATCCCTTAGGATCCTTATTGAACCCACGTGAATCACCCATGTTTGAAAAACAAATAAACAACAGAATAGAAATAGACACATAGACATATTAGTAGGAACATTCTTCAGCGGCCACTTCACAGTTCACATTCTCATCAAAGTTAAGCAAAATGGTTCACACCACCAGCCATCACAGTAAAAGCAAATGAGACGGCACATGTCTGAAGTGATCTGGTGGCTCCCTCCTCTTGGTATAAAATCTTTCCTAGCAGAGCTCTTGGACTTTGTGAAAGCACGGCAGGCAGCTTTAACTAACTTGTAACTGAAAGGAAGCTTTATACTTCAAAGCCTGTTGCTGTTACACCAGCCGCATCAAGAACAGAAGTAAGGGGGTCAGTTGCAGTGAGAACTGCGTCTTCCGTATCCTTGTGCAGCCAGATAGCCTTTCTGAAGGTGATTTCAGACAGATATGGCCCGGCAACTTTGAAGTTTACTCAATGCAGAATCAATTCAAGAACTCACAGATACTATTATCAGCTGTGTTTATTCACATCCCAGAGAAGGGTTTAATTAACGTAATACATATTGGTCAATTCTTTGCTTTTAAACCCTACCTTTTGCCCATCAGCAAATCGATATGTATTTTAATCTTCCTGTTTTAGAACTGGTTTTGAGACACACAGCAAAGAAGCAAAGATTTCGCAATCATTAATTGCTATTATCAGCCCCTTTCAATTGTTAAACGTCAGCAGGTTCTTAAATTCCTGCTTTCATTCTTTTCCAAAGTTATCCCATCTTGTTCCTCACTTGTTCCTGGTGTGCCTTTCAACCAAGCACAGAGTTTGCAACTAGACAATAGCGAGAAGAAAAGGAATGCCCTGAAATTCCACATCGATCAGGCGGTCTATCTGACCAGCTTCACACAAAACTTCGTGACACTGTAAACTTCTCTCAGTGCAGCAGGCTCATATACTTCCTGTTCTTCCTCATCTAAGTTCAGAATTAACTTTGGGTTGTCTACTATGCCCCAAGCACAGTATAATTTGTTTCTTTCTAAGTTGTCAGTATTTTCTATGATACCAAAGGCTGAAGAGTCAAAAGACTCTTCCATTCTTCGCTGTCTAGCTCAAGCACGCCTCTTCAACTCTCCAGGTCTCTGTGATATCTTCATTAGAAGAGGAAATTTATGATAGGCCATTTCGGGGACTTACAGGACAGCCTGAACAAAGTATTTTGCCCAGAGCCCCATTGCCAGGCCAAAGGAAGAGCTCAAGACTCAAAGGAGGGATGGATTCCCCAGCATTGCAAGCCACGTTGGCAACATTATACATATACATGTATATAAACACATACATATATATGTATACATAATATATGTATGTATATGTACATTTATATGTATATTTTCAAACAAGTCAAACTCTGATTATAGAAGTACTCAAAAACAAGCTTGGTTCTCAATTAGAAATCCCTGTATTTAAATTTCATGGTGACATTTTGCTGTTGTTAAACCAAATGGACCCTTCCTCTGATCTGAATGTGTCTGAATTCGGATCAATGAGAGTCTGAATGAAAAGTTTATAAACAGAACAGATTACAGATTTTTTTAGCCTCTTTTACATCAAATGCCAATTAGATTCTTTTGATTTAATTGTGAGTCTCAAATCCATGTACTGTATGAGTGTGATAATCGGCTTCCTATCACTAGAGTACGAGCTAAGAAAGGAGAAAAGGTTCAGTTTAGCTTGTTGCTTCAGTGGGTTCAGTGCGCAATCATGTAACCATTTGGCTGTTAATCTCCTGGCAACCAGGAATAGGAGGGGGCAAGGAGAGAGACAAAGAGGGAAGGGAGCCACTGCGAGAGACACACACACACACACACATTCCGGAAATGCAATACTTGTTTGCATTCCACCTGGGGCCACTAACCCTTGCACAAAGTTGTCTTCATTCAAGCTCCTGTCCAAACAGGCAGGAAGCTATACTTATCTTGCATATGTTCTGCTTTCTGAGTGCTGGAAGTATGTTCTTTCTCATTAACTATGTCAGTCCTCAGAGCTACAAATTACCAATCCTCAGAGCTACAAAATCCCACATTTTGCCGGGAACTTATGGCACTCCTGGCTTTGCCTTCTTTCTTGCCTCGTCACCCACCTGGTAGCTACCATTCCAAAACTAAATGGCCATTTTGGACACGGAACCATACTGTAATCTGTTTCAGTGCTGAGGACTGCAAAACCCATGGCTTCCACTCTCCATTGCATTAGAAAATCTGTTTATGCTGCTGCATGGCTCCTGATAACAGAATGATTTCTGAGTTGACTTTCTGGTTTCTTTACTTCAAATTTCCTCATTATCTTTCAGTCGAAAACAAAAGAGGCAATAGTAATTACTTTTCAAATGCCAAACAGACATGCACATTTCCACGTCTGAGAAGATTCAATATAGTCTAGAAATAAAGTAAAATAGTAATGATATCACATTTATACAAAATAAAAGACAGGTGTTCCTAGAAAACTAAACCTATGAGGGAAAAAGAAGCGAAGGATTCCCATACTCTGTGGCTGATTTTAATAAAGGACAGAGGAACCAGAAAGGAGTAAGTCACAGCCTTAAAATGTACTTTTTAATTACAAAGAAGGAGGAAAGGTATAGAAGGGCCTGGAAGAGGGTCTGACAAGGTGGGAGAGTCACCAGCGTCAGGTGTGGGAGCCATAACTCTTCCAGGAAGAAGAAGGAAATCCACCGTGAAGGACTGTGGCGAGGGGTATGAAGTAGATGGTAGAATATTGTAGAGTATGGGTAGATGAGATGTGAATGCAGAGTCTTGAGCTAGTCCTGTGCAGATGCTCTTACTCCGTGTCTCCTGTGCTACATCCCAAAGTCTACCTCCTTTCCTTTTCTTGCATCTGCTGAACAGGAAACAGCTGGCAGGCTCCTCCCTTGCTGGACCATTGTTTCTCAACCTGTGGGTCATGACCCCTTTGGGTGTTGAATGACTCTTTCACAGGGGTCGCCAAGACCACTGGAAACATCATATACTTACATTGTTTTTCATAGCAGTACAAAAGTATAGCTATGAAGTAGCAACAAAAGTGATTTCATGGTAGCAGGTCACCATAACATGAGGAACTGTGTAATAGGGTTACAGCATTAGGAAGTTTGAGAACTCTAGACACAAATGATTATAGAGGGTGGAACACATGACTCCAGAGTCTTTAAGCTAGGTTCTTTTTAAGTTCTAAAGCTGAAAAAGTCACAAGTGGCCATGCCCTGGACTGGGTATAACTGGAGTTGAGAGAAGCAGGGAGCAGAGAGAGGATGCAGGAGTACAGAACTCAGCAGCAAGGAGCAGGCAGAGCCCTAGAAACAGGAGGAGGCCACATTGCAAGAAACAGCCTTTGTTCCCCCTGCCCTGGCCTGTGCGCCATAGTCCAGGGTCTCATTAATTACCCCTTTCTATCCAGGAACTTCTGAGTGGGATTACCACCTCCTAACCACACCACCCCTACCTGGGATAGTGACCGCTGTGTGCTGTTTAGCTGTGTGCTTAATACTCTCACAGGGTGCCTTTGAGAGCTCCACAAAGAAGCTATCATTATCCCCCTTTCCCCTGGGAGGGGTTGAGGGTTCAGAAGGTTAAACAATTCACCTAAGGTCACACAGCTGCTAAGCAAATTTGCTTCTACATTTTCATACCTCTTACCCAGGCCATAAACACGAAGCACAAACTCACTGCCTGATGATAAGCCCACAGAAGTGCATGAAGACTATGGTTATTCCATATTGAACTATGACCACAACGCATTTGTGCTACCCATACTTGGGTATTCAGTGTGCTCCGGGAGAGGAAGCATATCTGAGGAGCTGGAGTCAGCTTAGAAGTCTGTATTCTCCTGGTTCATGGATAAACTACATCTTCAATATGAACTTCATCAGAGGTTCTTAGAGTCTCTAACAGAAGTATAAGCCTTTTTTGGTTATTAAAAGAATTGAACGCTTTCTATTGTTCATAAGAAAAGGCAAACTCCTCCCTTTCAAATTATTCTTCTTTATAATAGTACAATTCCTTCTGGCTCGAAGGAGAACTTCAGACACTTTTTCAAATAACCCCAACCATTTAATCTGTACCTTTAGGAAGTCATGCTGAGAGTATATGGGAAAGAGACAGAGTCAGAAAAGGGGGGGGGGAAGAGGACAGAAGAAAAAATGGTAAGACTTTTTTTTGAAGCAGTAAGACTCTCTCATTTTCTGGCCTACTTTAAAATGAGCCATGCATTTCTGTTCACTGAGAATGGCTACCATTGTTGAGGTGGTTTCGGCTTTTAAACTGTTCTGCTTATTTACTCCAGAAAGATCATCCTGCCTATTTGTCATCCTCACTCACTGGAAGTCAGGACACTGTCAGTCAGCTCGAGATTATTGACAACATGCTGTACAGTGAACAGTTTAAGCTTCACGCCTTTGTCTCTAATAGTTTAGGTGGTGGGAGAAGCAGAAGCAGGTTCCTAGTTAGGATGGTTCCTAAGGAAGGCTCCTTTCCTGACGTGCCACCCAATTTCTTCCACCAGCAGAGAGAGGGAGTCAGCTGGTCTAGAGACAGTGTTACTAAAACAAAACACCCGTGATGATGAACTCAAGAGAAAGGCAGGCTGTGCCTCACAGCTGTAGAGGTGCCCTTCCAGGCTCAGCTAGTGGTGATTTCTTTTCTAGTGTATGATAAGATGCCATATCCAAGGCAACTTATAAAAGAAAGTTTAATGGGACTTATAGCTCCAGAGGATTAGAGTCTATGATGGTGGAGTAAAGGCATGGTGACAAGTGGCTGCAGCAGTAAGCTGAGAGCTCACATCCTCCTCCACAAGCAGGAGGCAGAGAGAACACTGGGAACGAACGACAGAAGTCTCTTGTAACCCCAAAGCACGCCCCCAGTAAGCCTCCTCTTCCAAACCTTCCTAATCCTTTCCAAGCAGTTCCATCAACTGGGATCAAATGCCGTTCTCATCTGATGCTACAGACCTTTAGATGCTCTGGGCCTGTAGCAAGGTGAGAACACAGTGGGAGGCAAACTGCCCACTCAAGGCTGGGAAGTGGGGAAGAGAGAAGAGAGGGACTAGGGGTTTCACGGTGCCCTTCAAGGACATGCCCTGATGACGTAGAGCTCTCACCGAGAACTCGCCTCTTAAAGACACCACCACTTCCCGAAGCAGCAAGCTGGGACAGTCCCTTAAACACACGGACTTTGAGAACATCCCAGATCCCAGATCCAAACATACGGAGTGGTCTCTCTCTCCTCCTCTCTCTATAAAGTTACGACTCATCCCTGCCTCCCTCTTGCACAGAGCTTCACATTTCAACCCAGGAGCTTTTCACACATATATACCATGTATCTTGGTCATATCTATATTCCTCTCCAACTCCTCACTGTTCTCCCTTCACACCCTGCCTAGCTGGGTTTTTATTTTTTAAATATAACCCAGTGAGACCAACACTTCTGCCCATGTGCACATGTGTTTAGGGCCATCCCCTGAAGAAAACTTGACTCTCCCTCTCTTAGCAAGTGTCATAGCATCTCGCTTGAGGGAAAGGCTCACGAGCCCATGGCCCATCTGTGCTGAAATGGTGCCCGACTTGATCTCTTGCAGATCGTCTGCAGGCAACCACGGCTGCTGTACATTGATGAGCACAACAATCCTCTCGTTTCTAAAGGACACTTGGAGGCAGCGGTCCTCCAAGAACCTGGCTCTCACAGTCTTTCTGCCTCCTTGAAGCTCCCTGAGGCAGGGACAATGGAGTGTGATAACATATGTCTCACTGGAAGTTAAGCACAGTCCCGCATTCTTTGCAGTTTGACCAGAATCTCTTGTATTAATCAGTGTCCACTTCAAAAAGAGGCATCTCTGATGCAGGGTGAGGGGTGTGTTAGTATACCAGTATAGGGGTGCGGTGTAGCCATTCATTATTTAGAAGGCAGTTTGATACTCCGTCCCTTTAGCAAAGTAATAGCAGTAGGTTCTTCTCTTTGGCCCACGATTTCCCCAGCTAAGGGTTCTTGGCCAAGTTTATATACAGTCCTCGGCATGAAGTGAAGAGGACCTTAGATCCTATCAGAAAGCTGTTTGCTATACCCATAACATGCATTTCACCATTTCATGTTTTGCTAAGCTGGCCATTGTTGCGGTTCACAGGGTTCAGCCACGGGGTGAAACTGTTGATGACTTTTCTTCCACAGCAGCTGCACAGCACCTTCCAGCCTCGTAGAAGCTACCCAGTGAGGTGGAGGATGAGGCTTCCAGGTCGTAACAGCTTGATTTCTCTACCTCTTCTCTTCAAATTATAAGAAATTTACAATATTACCGTGTCTGGTCACTCACCAGAACTTGAGTTTTGATGGTCATAGTTAAGTCAAAGATGCTCTGAACTAATTGTAAGTTTTTAGAAATCAATATAACTATATGAATATGATTCAAGGCATTGTCACAAGGCAGTGTCAACAGAATGGTAAACCTTGGCAAGTGCCAGAGACCCTGTGTCACTTGAGAAAGTTGGAGACAAAGTCCTCGGAGATGGTATCAGACCATGAGAGACAGGAAGTCTTCATTGAGAGAAAAGCAGACTGGAAAGTGTGGGTGTGAGGAGGCAGAGGGGTGCTCCATGCTGCCCTTCTGGGGAATCGAATCTGCATCTGGGGTCGGGTGGCTGACCTGCTCTCTGAACACTATGCTTGAGAGGAATGCTGGGACGGTGGAAAGCTCAATGATTTTACCTGAGTACAGTTGAAGAGTTGGAGCTGGGCTCTTTGATGCTGGAAATAACACATAAGTCCAGTCCATTTACTTAAAGGTACTTGGGGGAGCTGGTTATTGTTAATTCTGCTAAACTGCCTTAATAAAGCTCTCAGTTTTATAAGTAAACCCAAGATTGTACTAACTGTGTTGTATATCATATACCTAAAGGGCTCCTTTTGTTGGTGTTTTTATGATATCACAGATATCTATAATAGGCCGCAACTAAGAAATAGCGCAGAAGGGAAGGGTGAGTGTTTTTCCATTTGCTCCTTTCAGGACTTAGGATATGAATATAGTATCTGGATTCTGCATAAAGGATTCATGCTACAGGGCACACCCATGTAGACAGAAGTCCCATGATGCATGGTAGTGGAGCAGAGACACACTTTGTGGAAGGGGTTAGCTTAAGAACATTTAAATATATATTAGATATTATTCTTTATATATTATTGTATTAATATATGATTACATTTTACATTACTTCATTAATATAGTTTATTATATGTAAGAATGCATATTCCAGATATAAGACTTGTATTTTCTATGTTAAAATCCCCCAACCCAACCTATCAGTTTAGCATTCTCTAAACAGTAAGTTTGTCACAGAAAAATAAAATTCAGGCCAGTACTCCTTCTTGGTGAACATGTAGAAAAGTCAACAAATCCTAGCAAATAGAACCCAGCAACATTTCAAAAATAACAATATACTATATCACGACTAAGTGCTAAGGGGAATTTATCCCAGGAAGATAAGGTTGGTTTGAAGCTGAGAATAAACCAGTGTAACACATATTAATACATGTTCATAATAAAAGAGGGCAGAAATTACAGGATCTCTAAATAGATACAGAAAAAGCATTTGTAAAAAATGAACAACTTCCCATGTTAAAAACACTCAACAGCTACAAAAAGAATGGCAGTGTCTTCATAAAGCTAATCTATGAAACCCATTGCTGGCATAATAACAAAGGGAGACATGAAGACTGAAGTGACCACCTCCTAGTCAGGCAGGACTAGTGGAGGGAGGGGAATAACAACCCACCAACAAAACTTTTGGTCCAAAAATTACCTTGCCTACAAGAAGTAGGGATAAAGAGAAAACAGAGATTGAGGGAATGTCCAACCAATAATGAGCCCAACCTGAGACCCACCCCATGGTAGAGAGCCAGGCCTTGACACTATTACTGATGCTCTGCTATGCTTGCAGACAGGAGCCTAACATGGCTGTCATCTGGAAGGCTCCACTCAGCAGCAGATCAAGACAGATTCTGGTTCTTGCAGCCAGTCATGGGACAGAGCTCTGGGGGTCTTGTGGAAGTGTTGGGGGAATGATTGAAGGACCTGGAGGGAACAGGAACCTCACAAGAAGACCAACAGAGACAAATAACCCAGACCTATGGGGGCTTATAGAGACTGAGACATCAACTAAGAAGCATACGTGCTTTGGACGTAGGGCCCCTACACATATGTGGGAGGCTTGGTCTTCACATGCAGTGCCAGGAGAGGGGAGGGGGCTGTTTCTAATCTGGACTGTATTCCCTGATTTTGGATCACTTCCCCTTTGCAGGGCTGCCTTGCCTGGCCTCAGGGGATGAGGATATGCTCAGTCCTGATGTAACTTGATGTACTGTGGAGGGTTGATCCTGGAGGAGGGGGACCCTTTTCTGGGGAGAAAGAGAGAAGGGAAGGGGAAAGAAGAAGGAGGGGGGACTGGGAGGAGAGAATGGAGGGGTCACCCTTGGGATGTAAAGTGAATAACCTGAAATAAAATAAAAATTAAAAATAATAATATTTAATATAAAATGCAATGCATGACTTTATGCTTCCAACTAACCAACTAAGACCAGGGTGGAGAAAGGCATATCCCATCTAGCCACTGCCAGTCTACATTATGCTAGATGTTATAGTCAGGAGGTTTGGCAAGGTATTTGGGCTCAAAGGAATGATAGCATGCAGTATACACAAAAATCCAAGGGAGCCCACACACACACAAAAAAAAAATTGGTAGGATTTTTTAAAAGCTCACCAAGTTTGAAGGAAATAGGACAAAACAGGGAAATCATGCAGTTGGCTATTTGTAATAGAAAAAAAAAAACAACAAACGAACAAAAAAATTCCGAAAATATAAAAGTCAAATTCATTTACAGTAGCTTGAAAAAGAAGTTTGACAATAAGTTTAGCAAGTAAGAATAAGGCTTGAACATGGAAAACGTAAAAAAAATATATCACTAAGGGATGAAATAAGCTCTAAAAAAAAAAAAAGGAAAATCAAAGGCAGCCATGCTCTGGTTCAAAAGGCAAAAATCTGATTAAGATAACGGTTCTCTCCCAGTGAGCTTATGACCCAGTACATTCCATATAAAATTGTCAGTGCTGTTTTCCAAGGCACTGATGAGCTTAGTCCAAAAGTTACCCAGAATTCAGGGACTCAACAATAACCAAAACAACCTTGAGAACAAAACTCGAAAATCAGAGAACTCACACTACTCATTTTAAAACATGCTTCAGACCTACAGTTACTAAGCCAGTGTGTACTGGCTAAGAGGAGACTTATATAACAATAAATGCAACTGACAGTCAAGAAATAACTGACTCTAAGTATAGGGACTTGAGTTTTTAAAAGTGTGTCAAGGCAACTTAATGAGGGAAGAATGGCGGTCTAACAGATAATAACCAGAGCAGGTAAAGAATGAGATCGAACATCCTCACACAGTATAGAAAAACTAACCCAAATGGATTATGACCAAGATGGATGAGTTAAGCCTACCAACTCTTAAAAGTTACAAAAGAGTTAAAACTTGTAAACCTGGGGTTAAGAAATGTTTTCTTGTTCTGACACCAAGAACATAAATGACAAAAGAAAAATATTTATAAGTTAGACTGCATCAAAAATGTTTCAATTCTGGTGCTTCAAAAGATATAATGTATACCAAGTAGGTGAAAGTATTTAAAACATATTCATGAGAAGGGTCTTGTGCGGAGAGTTCCAAGATGGTGGTGACCAGTGTGTACTGTATCTAAGATCAGAGACTACAAAACCAGTGAGCAAACGGGTAGCTGGATCCCAAACCCGTGGCTATCTCCAGGGTCCAGGATTCACAAACTGTGAGACCCCTGCCCTTCCGCTTACTCAAGAGAGTGCAAGCCCTCAGGTCCAGGGACCCTCCACTCCAGCAGTGAGACATCGGATCCCTTGTGCTCCACTGGGCCAGTGTCAGGATTCCTGGGACAGCAGCCCAACCTCCAAACCATGGTTCTACTGGTCTCCCAGTGGAGACCAGGTGAACAACAAAATTGTATGGCTCCCGGATCCAAGATGGTGGAGCCCAGACAAGTATGAGTCCCCAGGAGCACGGCGTCTGATAGGCATGTAAGCCAAAACTCTGCTGACTTCTGAAGTACCAGCTCCCCTGCAATTGCTACCTGAGGCAGATGACTCCCCCCAGCTTCCATCTGAAGTGCCTGTGCCCCTGAGATGCCCACAGCCAGCCCTTCAAAGCACCCGTGCCAGCGCTCCTTGTCTGCACCACACCCCTGCCAGTCAAGGCACCTGCACCATTCCTTCTGAAACACCACCCCAGTGCGGCTGCATCTGAAACGCCGGCACCCATTCATACTGTGCACCTCTCTCCTCATCCTGAAAATGATCCCAGACACCAGAGAAGGGCGGATCCCATCTTAGGTGCAGGTTCAAGAAACAAACAGCCAAGGCTACAGACAACCAGATAGCTAAAGGCCAGCATAAGAACACAGTCAACAAAAGCCAGGACACCATCTTACACCTGGCCAATATCAAAAACTCAAGTGACAATACATGTGGAGAGGATGTGGAGAAAGAAGAACCCTCCTCCATTGCTGGTGGGTGTGCGTACAACCACTTTGCAAATCAATCTGGCGCTTTCTCAGACAATTAGGAATAGTGATTCCTCAAGATCCAGCTATACCACTCCTGGGTGTGTACCGGAAAGATGCTTAAGTACACAACAAGGACATTTGCTCAACCATGTTCATAACAGCTTTATTCATAATAGCCAGAATCTGGAAACAACCCAGATGTCCCTCGACAGAGTAATGGATAAAGAAAGTGTGGTACATTTACAAAATGGAATACTACTCAGCAGGAAAATCATGAAATGTGCAGGCAAGTGGATGGAATTAGAAAAGATCATCTTGAGTGAGGTAACACAGACCCAGAAAGACACACATGGTATTTACTCACTTATAAGCAGATTTTAGTCATATAGTACAAGATAGACATACTACAATGCACAGACCCCAAGAAGATAAGTCCTATGGGCATCGTGGGCTTCATGTGGGCCCACTCGTAAGGAGAGTGGGAGATATCTCTGACACAGGTTATGTTGCCTGCTTTTTCATCACTTCCCCCTAATGGGACTTTCCTACAAGGCCACAGGGGAGGAGGAGGAACTCAGTCCTCGTGTGAATAGATGACCTGGGGGTGTCTGGGTAGGGAACCCCCTATTCTGAGGAATAAGGGAGAGCAGATGTAGGAGGGAGGGTGGCGCTGGGAGAAGAGGGAGGGGCCTCTAACCGATATGTAAATTGGAAAAAAAAGAGTCAAAAACTAGGTGCACCCAGCCAGTGGGTGCAGTATCAGTCCTAAGATTCCATTCAAGCTGAAGTCACATGCTGTCTCTACAGTAACTTGACATAGAGGAATGACTTTACTGGACTTCTTTGGGAAGAATACGGATTCTGAGATTCTGTCTTCCCACAGATTAAAGAAAGCAAGAAGCCTCACAGACAAATAAGTAACTCTGAAGCCGATCATGGCGCCCATATACCAGAACCACTCCGTGCTGTGTTGTGCACCGGTCACTCCAATCAAGGGGCTCCGATGAGCACCACGCCCTCCTGTGTCTGCACGCCTCCACAGAAGCAGCATCGCCCCGTGGCACCAGGAAGCATCTCAGCTGCGGCCGTGAATGGGAACGCCATCTACCTCCCAGGAATCCCGTGTCCCTAGGATGATCCCACGCAGAACGCAGCGAGACACGTTCACGGTTGAGCTTCTCCAGCTCTAGATACATGTAGTCAGTGGCTCGGTCACCCATCAACTGAGGCTGCTGCAGTGAACGGCTGCCCTTCATCCTTGACTCCTTAAATGTATTTCATGGGCTGTCCTTGTTCCAAAGGCTTCCAGGAACAGTCTTATTGCGGACGTCTCTCGCTTTAGCACAGAAGTAAACTTAGAGAAAGAAAACTTTTTCTGATTGAAGAAGAAGGCAAATAATGAGATCTCTTAGTAGAAATTCTAATTTGTCTTTTTTACCCCCATGTTTCTTCTTCTAGGCATCGAATTAAATTTCACACATTCTAGATCAAACTTAAGATTTTCGCCTGTGTTGTTACCACAAACCTTAAAATCTTGCTGTTGCTGAAGATCTGTGGATATCAAGTAGCTCTCCCCTGTTGCCCGAGTTCTACCTGGCTCAAAGAGGCTACATCTTCCATAGTTTCCCATAGCTCCTACCATTGCAGGCTGACTCAGTAGGAGGGCTCTGTCAACAACCGCACCTCTCTGGTATCAGGCGCAGTAAAAGACGGTGAAGCCTGACTCAGTTAAACCACAGAGAGGTTATTTTCAGGTTATGAGGAGCCCGTGGTGTTCAAAGCTTCTGTGGGCTTTTGCCTTTAAACCTAACATTAAGGCTGGTGCTTTGAACACGTGTGCCTAAGGATCCAACACATCTACATACAAGATGATTGAAAGAGGGAAACTGTGTTTCATCTTCTTCCTAGACTGTGTCCAGAGATTTTGCAACTCACAGCATGCATTATCAATTAGGTATTAGTACTGTAAGGATTCAGAACAAATCTTCCTATTGCAACGCCAGTGGAAATGTAACTTGTATATAAGATATACTTAAGACCACCTTTGGAGTCAAATTTGTGTAAAACATCTCTGAAAGATTATGCATTCAAAGATTAGGTTAGAGAATAGACGCCCAGCCAATGTGAATTCGCTGGATGTCTGGTATTTAGGTTTGTCAGTCAACAGCAGAAGAAAGTCCGACAAAGAAGCTGCTGCTGTTGAAAAGATGCTGCTCTCTGGTCCACACGTCAATGTTCCCGTGAGCATCGCAGCCACAAGGGCGGGGGTGTTCACTGCAGAACCAGGGACTTGTTGTTTTTCTCTATCTTTTCGCTTTGTTTTTCTGTATTTGAAATATTAACACTTTACATCTAAAACGCCAACATGTTAGGTTTTGACAATTTTGAGCACAGTCGTTTTAGTGAAAATTACTTTCCTTTCTCTCCTCAAACTAAACAGAAAAGAAACCCAACTTCCGGGTTCGCGGGAGTAAGAGAAAAGGATTTCAAGTATTCTCACAATAAAAACTTTAGAAAATGTCATCGTTGAGGGAAACCATCAAAACTCATCAACTTCATTTGTAAAAAATACTTCGATAAATGACTAGGCATATGTTGCCCTCACAAGTACATAGTAAGGGGGAAGTGTCCTGTGAAAAATGGGGACATGTAAACCCCATACCTTAATTTTAAGCAGCATTTAATATAAATTCTCTGAAAACACTATAAAAATATGCAAACAAAATGAAATCCAGTAAATAATAAATCAATTAAAATAGGCCCTTCAGATGAGTTAGATCCATTGAAAGTGTGATGCCTTTATGAAATGACAGACATTCAAATGCACATTGGAAACACAGGTTAACTGGAGAATTACCCAAAATGATGGCAATGGGCTGTGACCACGTGATGACCAATATAGAAAGCTGTTCTTCATTCTGTGCAAAAGCCAGGCATATGGAATGAACGCCCTAGGAGAATAAATAAATGCAAACTCAAGTTATGAACATAGTTAAGGTACTTTTTTAAAAGAATTTTTTTTCTTTTTTGCTAAAATTAAATGATTAATATATAGATCTTTAAAAACCTGACATTTTACTGCTTGTGATAATTTCTCAAGAACACTGTAATGAATTGCCATGAACTTGTAGGCTAACAACACGTTCATTGTCTTAGAATTCTCGAGCCTCTGAGAACATCCTTTTCTTTGTGTTTTACAGTTTCTAGAGAAGCCTGGCCCTTCTCTTGTCTGCAAAGCATCTCCATCCAGTCACAGTGTCTATCAGTGTGACACCTTCTCCTCTCTGCAGTCAAGTTCAGCTCAACCCCTCTCTCTTAAAAGGGCACTTTGTACCCCAGTTGCATCCCATCCAGAATTTTCAGAACAATCCCCCACACCCTTTTGCCTCATGAGGTAATACTCGTGTGTTTCAGAGATTAAAATGGTTGTCTTTGGGACCAATGATCAGTTTACCAGAAAAAAAAAAACATTTTTTAAAATTTGTATACGCTAGTACAGTAATTCTTAAACTGTGGATCATCACTCCTTTGGGGGTCACCTAAGATCATCAGAAAACACAGATATTTATATTACAATTCATAAAAGTAGCAAAATTATGGTTATGAAGAAGCAATAAAAATAAGTTCATGGTTGCAGCCACCGCGACATGAGGAGCTGCATTAAAGTACTGCAGCGTTAGGAAGATTCTGAAGCACTATGTAGCAAATTCTTTCTTGATCAGCTGCATTCAACAGATGTTAAAATCCATTGTAACGGAATAGCTTGCTCAGGCTGCTTACCCAACTTCTAAGAAGGTCTATTGCTGATAGTGTCTATGTAGTCTCCCAGGCCAAGCTAGAGATGCTGAGCAACACAGCAAGCATGTGATTTCCTTTCAAAACTGAGCAGAAACCTCGCCGTTCTTTCAATTACTAGTTGTACATACAATATTGCTTAGTATATGTTGTTGTATCTAATCAGTGGGCAAAAGATCTTGAGGGCTGGGGAGATGGTTCAGTTGGTAAAGTGCTTGTCATGAAAGCATGAAGAACTATGCTTGATACCTTAGCACCCAACTAAGAAGTTGGATGTGGTATTACATGCTTGGACTCCTAAAGCTGAGGAGCTATGAGGAGGATTCCAGGGTCTTACTGGTCAACCAACCTAGCCTCATTATCATGCCTCAGGTCCTGCCAAGAGACCCATCTTAAGAATAAAACAGAGCCTATAGGCTACAGCTGAGCAGGGATTTTAGGATCTCTCCATACATGGTCTTTGGTTGGGGTATGAGACTCTTCAGGGCCCCCCAGGGCCCAGGATTTTTTTGGCTCTGTTGGTCTCCTTTAGGAGCTCCTGTCCCTTCCAGGTCTTTCTATCTCCCCCTTCTTTCATAAAATTCCATGCACTCTGTCCAAAGTTTGGACTCAGTCTCCAAGTGGGTTCCTTAGTAAGGGGAGCAGGGACTTTCTCTGGCATGAACTCAGTGGCTGGCTCTCTGATCACCCCCCCCCCGCCCCATGGGGAGTGCAGCCTTGCCAGGCCACAGAGGAAGACAAGGTAACCAGTCCTGATGAAACCTGATAGACTAGAGTCAGATGGAAGGGGAGGAGGACCTTCCCTATCACCGGACTAGGGTACGGCATGGGGAGAGGAGGAGGAGGGAGGGTGGGATTGGAAGGAGATGAGGGAGGGGGCTACAGCTGGGATACAAAGTGAACAAATTGTAATAAATAATAAAAAAAATAAAAATAAAACACAGGGCATGTCTTCTGGGGAATGACCTCTATGACCTCTAAGCTGAACACTCAACCGCGTGCATATGCACCACAGCCACACTGTAACGGGAAGAGGCGTGTTAATGCTCATCCAGGGCATTATTGAGCTTCTTCCCTAGTGTGGACAGAAGCCGCACATCCCAGAGAGACGGAGGGCCAAGCCACTGAGCAAACAAAAGGAACCTTTACTCCTTCCATATGGGAACGACCTTAATGTTGGTAGTCTGCTTGGGTGTTTGATGGGCCCCTGCTATTGGACCTGTTTGGATAACTACCAGCTCATGGAGCCTGTCTTCTCTTACCCCGTCTACCCATACCCTGCAACATGTATAACCATATTCATACAAACATGAACACATACACACACATACCTGTATACCGTGCATGTACATGCACTCTGGATCTCAAACAAAAACATACTTTTCAAAAATATTACTAACTGGGCAAGACAACTTAATTTATTTCTTTAAAAAGCATTTGATATTTCTGGAAGGCAGGCCTGACAAAGCAGAAGTAATGTGGGCTCTAGAATTACAGTCCTAGACATATTTATTTCCTGTTACACCTGTTACAAAGTAGGAAAACACTATCATTTTAGATACTCTGTTGTTCATGAATAAGATGTGATACAGATTTCAGCTGTTTGTTTTAATAACATTAGAGTTCTGCTATATGGCTGAAATAGCTGCTGAATAAAAATTATCTCCCAATGCATCACTGGGCTAACAGGAAACTTGTCTATAAAGCCTTTACAGTGAAATAGGATCAATCCACAACTGCTTGGAATGGACTCAGGCCCTACCGGCAAGTAAAGTGGCACGAAAGGGTGATGGCAGCATTTAAAATCCACCAATAGAGAACGTAGAAATAGGTTGGCTAGGTTTCCTAAGAGGTACACATTTGGTCAAGTGGTGGTCATTCTATTGTTTGCAAGGTAATTTACTTATGTAAACTATTGCTGGGTTGACAGGTCCCGCTTTTTCATTGTTTCTATTTTGTCATTCCAAAGCACTATGTTAAAATGCTGACAAGTCCTTGTTAAGTGCATGTGGTTCAGGTGTCGGGGAACAACAGCTCTCAGCATCCCCCGGATAGTGATGGGCCAGGCAGGTACTTTCCTAGATCACAGAAAGTTGGTAAGAAAATCCACATACCGAAATGTTAAGCAAAACTCCCTTCCCTACAAAAGCATTTGAAGTCGTTCTCCTGAGAAATGCCTGGTCTATACATCAGGCCTAAAGAGCTGGGGAAGCTGATAGGAAAACTGTCCCTACCATGGAGATGCAGATCTCAAATATGCAGCAATTGGTTGCTGAGGTGCTCAGAGCAGTCTAGAGTTCCTCAGATCTCCATAGGACATGTCATTAAACCTCCTCCTCCTGCTGCGGCTGACTTCTGGGAGAAAAGCATATGGTATAAATAGTACTGCATCGGTAGTGAATACTAATGACCGCTCAGGAGGCCCGTCCTTCAGCTCCTATGGCCACTACCATCCAGTTGCTTCTAAATGAGACACGCTTCGGTCTGATTTAATAATCTGTGTTTAGTGTATAGCTCAGAATTCTCTGTGTACAATGCATTTGTAAGATTGATATACACTGTGATACACACTTTTATTTTCTGAGTTTTTCCATTAACATTGTAAAATTAAAGTCAGCAGACTAAGGCCTGAAGGACACTTCTACAAATATGCTTGTTCCTCTTCAATTGCTAGGATCTGAAAGTAGACTCACTACAATGGCACACACACAGAGAAAGGGGGACACATGGGTTCCATAGGATAGCAATGTCCTCCTAGTGTGAGGACTGAAAGTTCAATGAGAACATGTAAACTACAAGCCTATATCTTAACACCCATGCAGAACACCCTGGCGGTTGTGGGAACAGCAGAAGGAAGTGTCTTCAGGTGTGAGGAAATTAGTCTACAGTCTTCATGAAAACAATAGCACATTCTATATTTCATGTTACAAGTTGAATTTCACACAGGTAATGTTAGGCAGAGCATATTAGGAGTTCCAAAAATTAAAAAAAAAAGAATTAAGAACAATTTGGTTAAAATAGAATTTTACTCCTCATAAAAAGGTTTCCAGAGTTTTAGACAAAGCCAATTTATCCTGGCCCAGTATTTTAACAAAGAGTGACACAGTAGGACAGCAAAAGCCTGGTTATCTCAGACAGCATGCATCACTGGGCTAATCCAGAAGGCACAAGAAACAGGGTACAGATTTTATTTCCCAGGGCCAGAAAGCATAAAACACAATATAGGTTTCACAATACGATCTGTTGTTTTCTAATGTATCCATAATGAAAAATTCTATAATGAAAGAACTACAAAAACTACAGTTCACATTTGAAGTTAATGTCTCTGGGAAGTTAAATGATGAATACAAAACAAACACACATTACAAGTATTCTTTTGTTCTTCACTTACCATGATGCAAACTGCAAGGAGTTAACCTTTAAGGGTTAAAGAGTTTAATCAATGTCAATGCCTGATCTTCTGAAGGCGAGAAAGAACGGTCTGTCTAGCGATACCCAACAGAACATCACTTTGTCAAGCCACAGAGCGCCCAAAAGCTTGTCAAGTAAGATACCAGAAACCTCTTTGTGGTTAGAACTCAGCTCCTTCCTGCTTGACCTATTATTTGATATTTGACCACTTGGTTGCAAGACACTTGCTCTTTCTAGCTGAAATGTCACTGGGGCATCTTGTCAGCTCCCGACATCTCGGCCTGACATACAATTTTACTTTTGTGTGCTACAAGGCAGAAAATGCAGGGCAATGGCCTTGTTTTAAATTCTGTCAGCATCAAAGACGGTCGTCACTCTTGGGTCTTACCAACAACAAAAACAAAAAAAGAGGTCTATTCTGAAGGTCAAAATGGCCATTACCTTGAAGTTTTCTAGCTTATACTAAATATATCACCTGCTACACTGGCGTGGGAACTGTCCTTATGAAGCGCCTAAGCAGACCATGGAAATCCTCCCAGCACAGCCTTCCTTCCTTCCTATCAAGTACAGACTTGACGAAAGGACAAGGTTTGCAATGGCTACGGGGACCAGATTCAGCAGTTAACTTAACTTGTTCAAATGGGCAAGCGCTATCATGTAGCCTTACGGGGAGCAACCTGACCTTCTCACACTGACCAGGAGTGACATTATTGTGCGGGCGGAGAAGCGCTCACATCATTTCTGTTTTGTACAACCTGCTTAAAGTTTGCAACTAAACGCTTGTCTTCAGTCGAGCTGACAAGAGAGAAGAGGGGCTCAGTGAACCATGGCAGGGCTGCCATGAAATGACAGGAATCATTGGCATACATTTCAAATAGCTCTCTCAATCCTATTAAAGTATTGCAGTCTTGCTTTAAAATAGACAAGTATGAAACAACTTTGATAGATAGAGACTAAAATGGCTTATTGATTTTTTTTTCTAAGTCCGAGGGAAATTACCCAAAATGTGTCATTCTTTAACATTTAAAAATATGTTACATAAAAATGAGCAACTGTGATAATAAATAAAAACTTAGGGAGGAAAAAAGTGGGTTATTTCATTATTTAAGGAGACAGAGATCCCTGCACACATCAAGAGATCACACAATTTTTCAAAGCCCACCCTCTCTTGTATTAAACAAAATTCATCTGATAAGAAAATCCCCCTTTGAAACAATTTTAATTGCACCAAAACTCGTCCTCCGCTTTTTCTTTTTTATTTCACGAAGTCATAATCCAATCTGAGATGGTCTCTGGGCATTAGTAGGCAGCACTGGGGACGAGTGACATGACGGCAGAGAATGGGGGGCCGAGTTTACGAACGTCTCCTTTAAGAAAGCGAATGTTGTGTCAAGTTCCGCTTGCAGTGGAAGAAAGTTCCCAACTGTGTCCGAAGGGAGGGCAACTCTGGGAGGGATGGAAAGGTTGGAATGGTCTCGGGATCCTGCCTGTGAAAAGAAAGAAGCACACTGAGTTTTAAACTCTTCAGAAGGATCTGCAAGCACAAACGAGGAAGCGGGTTGGCAGCATTTGGGATGTACAACGGGATGGCATTTGCCATCTGCACGAGACAATATATAGGAAGTGATTTTCCATCTATAACTGAATCAACTCGTTCTAGGGGTCAGAGGTGTTCCAGGATGATGGAGGAACACCAGAACTTTGTGCAAAACCTTTTCAAAAGCTTTATACCAAGAGGTCAATGAAACCAGGCATTTTCTAGCTTAGCTTCAGCTGTTTGGCCATTGACAGAAACAAACCCTAGTAAAATTTGTTCCATTAGTTTATAATGTTCTATAGCGGGACTGGACTGTTTAGGAAATGATCTCTGGCATCTGCTTCTAGATTACTTTTAATGATTTAATTACCAATTTAACACACACAAAAACTAATTGAATCCAGTGATTTCTAAAAAAATAATACACTAGGATAGAAAGTCTAGTGAGAACTTTTGTTATACCTTCATGAATGATGCCATTACCCTTTTATGATAAAAATTGTTTTAATTATCTACAAATAATTTCTAAACATAATAGATTGAATGTGAAATCAATGTCTCACATAGGTAACATTGGTAGAATACAAAATTAAACTTCAAAAATGACATATATTCATAAAATACTTGAAAACAAAATTAACATTTGATAGAGCTACAGTTTAGGGCTTAAGTAACAAAACACCCATAAATAGTAGTTAATATTTAATGTGAATGAAGTCTTAGCCATGAAGCAGGTGTTATTTTAAAATATCTACACATAGAAAAAATGATCAAATTTTTTTGCCCTGATTGTGAGCAAATTAATGTTGGATAACAAGTTCAGTCATGAGCACCCCCCCCAGAAATATTTCAGTTTGCAAAGTTTTTAAAAATACCTTTTTCTTGCATTCTCTTTACGTTTTGTTAATAAAATAACATGAGGTATAAGGGTCTGCTTAACTGTGTCATGTTATACAGAACTATTTCTGCATGTGGAGACAAGGAGGAAGCCACTGCTGGTGCTAGGAACGTATTAGGAATTCTACTCTTGTATGTGTTACCATTTTTGTAGATTTTTTTAGAGTACAACTGGAGAAAATCAATGTCTGCATCTAACACCTAGTTCAGCAATTTTCTTTGATCTCTGTTCTTTTGATTTCTTGATACTCCACTGCAAGCAGATAGCTCATGGAAATCATCTCTTTTTATGCTGGAAGTTAAAAAAAAAAAGAAAAAGAAAAAGAAAAGAAAAGAAAGGTGCTACAGTGGCCACTCAGCTGTCTCCACGAAACACAGGGTTGACTGGATCCCCACGTACCGAGAAAAACCCCGAGAGCCGTGCACTGGTCAGCAGCCCTGGTTCTAGATCTGGGTACCTCTGCTACCAGAACCACTTGCAGAGCTCATGTGGGCTGTGTGGCATGGAGGCCTCACTGGCCATCTGTCTGTCCAGCTGTGTCACTTCTCCTCTGCAGACCCAGGGCTTGGGAGAATGGCGAAGGAGCCCAGGACAGCCAGGCTCGTCTCTCCTCCTCGCTTTCTTTAACGTATTAACTCAGGCAATGGTTTTCAACATGTTTGCCCAACCTCAGAATTTTGTTTAAGTCTTTTAGGATTTTAGGGTGTTGATAAGTTACAGCAATGTGACTGATGTGACAAAGTGAAAATGGAATTTTAATAGAGTGATTAGATCACGTTTTCCAGCGCTGTTTCAAGAACGTTTCCTTTTTCCTCTGATAGTGCAACTTTGAGATACAGTCACCACCATACAAGAGAGGAAAACTCATCAAATTCACGCTGCTGGTTCTAAGACCTGGAACCTCTTGCTTATTCTCTCTCATACCCTCCCAACCCCCCCACCCCCCGCTCCCCAGTGGTAAGCACTGGTCTACTCTCTGTTCCTGAGCAGTCAATAGTTTCTTACTTTTGTCCTCTCACATGTAAAGGAGAAAGGAGTACTATCCTAGGCATCTTACACGTCTATCAGTGTGGCCCCAACTGGCACAATTTCTTCCTGTGTCAAGTGTGGGTGGTGTTCCACTGTACAGACACCCAACAGTTTGTCTATTCACTGGCTGGTGGACATTCAGGATGACTCCAGAGCCTGATGTGGGAAGTGCTACAACAAACATGGTGTGCAGACATCCCTTCAATAGACTGACTTCAGATCTCCGGGGTAGACATGCAGCAGAAGCTCTGCAGGGTCATCCAGTAATACTGCTTTTAGGGTCTTGCTATTGTTCAGAATGAGTTTACAGCTTCATGCTTCAAGTTCTGGTCTAAGACTGCCATCCTCCGGGGATCTTCTTGATGTTCTACTCTACTGAAGAGCAACTTCACCAAAATGACCATGAGCCCTGCTTTTGCAGTGTTGGAGACGCACACAGCTTCCTGAAATAAGCTGTAGCACAAGCCTCGCTCTTGTTCCAGAGGGTCCACCAGGCCACACCTGATTACCTAGAAGGCCGTCGTTCAGGGAAGAGTCCTGCCAAGCGCTGCATTCTCTCAAGACTCCGCGGGTCTGGGCCTTCCATAGAAGGCCCTGGTTTGCCTTTTCTTGCCCTTTTCAAGCGTCTGCTTTCCACCATGTGTGCAAAAACAGCCTTTTATCTAATTGAGCGCTTTTGACTAAATAACCTTGAAGCACACAGTGTCAAGTATTTCTGTAGTATTTTAAATCAGCCTCAGCTTTTGCACATTTCCTCTGACCTTATGTTCTTAACACAAAAGGTAATCTAACACTTTGGAGAAAAAGAAAGGGATGAAGGGAAGAAAAGAGGAAAACGGGAAGGGAGGGAAAGGAAGGAAGACAGAGAAGGAAGGGGGATGAGAATGTAAGAAGACAGAATATGAATTTCCTTAAAGTGTTTTATTCCTCAAAGGTCCCTAGCTTATATTTGTGTAAATGAGCACAAATCACTGCTTCTACTACTAGAATCACTTTCTACAGTTAGAAAATATGTTTTTTTCATGAAACAGAATAAATTTGATTTTAAGTTACTTAGCTTTAAAAAAAAGCTAGCACAATTTCTAGTGAAAATTTGATTTGAGAATTTGATGTTTAAATAACAATTAAATATTAAGTATTTTTGTTACAGATAATAACAAAAAACCTGTGGAAATGCTTTTTTAATGTAGCAAAGAGGTGAGAAGAGCGAAATAATTTTGTAGCAGAGGCCAGTGAGAGTTTATATCCACTATCTGATCTTACACTCTAAGTCTGGGAAGCCTGCAGCCATTTAAACTTCTTCATAAACTGCTTACATGTTCTGGTTGTCTCACATAAATCTAAATTTGGGCAATTTCTTAAAAAGAAATTGGTTACCTGAAATAAGGGCTAGGTGCCATGTGAATCTTTATGGAAGCACTTTTATTTCCTCAATGAGCTATAAATGATTCTCTCAGAGCTGCTAGAGTTGATCAGCTGAATACATACTCACAATACAGAAGGCACTACTAAATTTCTCCACTTAAAAGACTTGTGAAATGTAGTAATTGAACACACCCAATGGCCATTTTTTAAAGTATGATTTTCTAAGAATGTTTCCAAACAACAAAAAATAAAGTGTTAGTCTAATAAGAAAATAATCACACAATGCATTGCCTATAAATCGAAGCCAATTTGCCGGCCCAGGCTTCTGAACAGCTAGTGCGGGGCCATCTGTCTCCTGTGCGGCACTCATGATCATGATGTTTTTAGGACTTTTGGCTAAAGAGCTGAGGGAAAGCATGATTTTGTCAGGCAGATCATGCTAAAAGCACACATTATAGCAGAGGTTAGCAGACTGTAGCTTCCCTGCCCAGTTCTGTTATAACTGAAGTCAGCCATTTGGGGCTGGTGAGTTAGCCTGCCAAAGCCTTGAGTTCTTTGCTATAAAATAAGAGGTGGATTCTTCAACTCTGAAATGCCACGAGTCTGTCACAATTCCATGTTTGATGGCATCCAATAAAAATATTGGTATCTAACTTCTATGTGACATTAACTTAAAAACTCAGGATTCATAGATCTAATACTTAAGGTTTTAATATTCAAGATTTTGAGAAGATAGACCATGACAGATCATTCTTCTTTAGATATATGTTCTTTTGAAAAATATTTTTGATTCTTTGAGAATTTCATACATGCATTTTGATCACAGTCACTCATTCCCACCTCCCCTTAACTCCTACCAGACCTGCCCCCTGCCTACCCACCCCCTTACTTTGTCTCTACTTTTTAAATTTTGACACCCATTGACTCAAATGTGTGCTTCCCATACACTTCTGGGTATGGGACCATCCACTAGAGCATGGTCAGCCTACTAGGAGTCACATCCTTAAAGAAGACCAACTCTCTCTCCCACAGACGCCATCGCTGTCCACAGCTCTTCAGGAGCCCTTGCCACTGTCTGATAAAGTGCCAACTGGCTTGATCTTGTGTGGGTCTTATGAAGACAAGCAGAGCTTCTGTGAGTCCTTGAGTGTACCAGTCTTCTTGTTTGTCATTTCCAGAAGACATGGTTTTCTCCTCCCTGACCTCTGACTCTTACAATCTCTCTCTCTCTCTCTCTCTCTCTCTCTCTCTCTCTCTCTCTCTCTCTCTCTCTCTCTCTCTCTCTCTCTCTCTCTCTCTCTCTCCCCACCCCCCACCCCAGTGGTCCCTAACCTGTAGGAAGAAGGTATCCCATTTGTGACTGATTCTTATGCAGGAGTGCATAGTGTTTGTGGCTCTTAAGTATAAAGTCAGACTTCATTCAGTTAAATCCTGTAGTGTATGCTTTGTTATTGCAGTCTCCGTGCTGACATTTCGAAGCTTGTATGCTGCCAACTGTTTTTACATAGAGGGCAACAAGTGTACAAGTAGGGATGAAGAACTCAAGGTGCCCACAAGAGGGAATGATGAGACTCACTATTTCCACTTTAATTCCTAATGTGTTCTTAGCACTAGACTCTCAATACATAGCATATCAAAATTTTCCTTCCTCCAGAAGTATTTGTGCGTCAAGTTCAAGCTCTCCACTTTCCAGTTTGAGCACAGGGTCACAGGACACCGCAGTGTACCCAGTCAGAACTGGAAAAAAATCAGGAAGTTGATTTCTCCTGTGGAATACTTACATCCCTGAGATATAAACAGAGACATATACATCCACCTTTAAATACACACATTTACATATGTGTTATAACACCATTAAATATGTATGCCTTGTAGCTACTAATTCTAAATTCTAGTATGTAATTCCAAACTTTGCAGGGTATTTTATGCATTCATCTCCATGTAAGTACAAACTAGCTTGAATCTTGGGTTTACTGATAAGGGAATGGGGAAAGCAAGAGGCAGCAAAGCACTGGACCAAACTCTCTATAGTCAGCAGACACCCGAAGGGCCCCACACACCTAGACATTGATAAAAGACCATCATAAAAAGAAAAAGGAAAAGAAATCAGAAAACTGCCAAAGACACCAACAACCTTGTCACACAATTTTGTTTTCAAGCAGACCCGAGCTCTCCAGTCCATCTAACTGGTTTGATTCAGCCTTGACTGCTGGCCTGCATTGGAAATTTGAAATTTGATGGATTAATTGTTTCTACAGCTTTATACTTCCCGACGACCAGTCCCTTTGCTATGCAATTTTTTTTTGGCTTTCTGCTTCCATGTCCAGCCTCATCTATATTTCCCCTGGTACTGCACAATCCAGTTAGTACTAAGTGTGGTACTCGATAGTACATACCCACCCCTGGTCTATCCATTTCTTCCCTTGTGGGTGAATTCTCCACTTTTCAAACTCTAGCCAGGGCTTACCTCTTTGGTAAGGTCTTTCCAGAACATCTCGCCACCCTTTCCCCAAGTACACTGGTGATAAAAGTCTGACCAGAATCTATATCTCCTCTTGACCGTTTATATTTATTTGTATATTTTTGTTTTCCCTATAAAATCACAAGCACACCATATATGATGACATAAATCACGACTTTGTGTTTCTAGGACTTAGCCATTTTACTAAGACTAAATTAGACTCCTAATTGGTGACTGACTAAGTGAGCAAACCACTGATACTATCACTTTACGGTTTGGGTTTCATGCTGCTATTTGGTTGTTTTATGCATAGCAGATTATATCTTACATAGAAGTACCATAGTACAGCAGAAAGACATGAGCTTTGAAGCTAAAGCCTTCTCCAATTCATATTTCATTTTGTCATTTATTAAGTATGTGGCCTTTGACAGATTAACTTGCCCTGTTTGAGCCTATATCTTGATCTGTGATTAGAAGATCAATCCTGAGTTGTTACAAAGAGTAAATGAAATAAAAGCCACAAAAATGTGATAATTTGTGTTTTACCTCTCTCTCTACTGTTTGTGATAGTAAGTTCCAAGTTTATAATTATAGTTAGCATGTACTGGGTTTGTATAGCAGGCTCTATGCTAGGCTTGGCTTGGTAGACATTCCACAAATTCTCACAACTCAAAGAGAAAAAGTCCCCTTATCTTACTGAAGAAACTAGGGCTCAAGGGAGTAAAATTGTGTTGCCCCAGGTTGTGTTTCCACAACTTGCCGTGGCAGAGGTGGGAGATGTGAATCTTGATCTGGTTCAATTGCTCATGCTTTGAACACAATCCTCTCATGCCTCCTAAAGCAGACCTAGCCTCGGGTTTACTTCACATTGAGAGCCATTTCATATGGCAAAGGTTCAGCAGCCTCAGTGACTAGAAGATAAAAATGCATATGTTGTGCTAGAGGCAGAAATAAATGCATTTCTTTGGGGAAGCACTGTTGTGCTTGTACTCCTTGTAATCTGAATGTCCACAGGACCACAGTAAATAAATAAATTACATAGCATTCACATGACGAAAGTTCCAGTCTTTTTACCAAGAGTAAATTGTTGTTAGGCTCTGAAATAAAATTTAAAACTGAAGTTTTAAATTACCCCAGAACATTTAACTTAATTTAAAATTATTTTTAAAATGTCTTGTGCCTGACAAGATAACAGCTCCCATTATCTGCTCTTAGGTGTTTAAATTTCCTGATGAGATAAGGGTTGGAAAAGGAAATGAAGAACTTTCCCAGATAGCTTTTTGTTTTTTTATTTTCCTACTTTCTTTCACATCCCACACTCTATTTCTTCCTGACTCCTCATTTCCTACATACCTGATGGGAGAGTTCCAGAAATAGCCAGAAAAAAAAAAAGCACCTTTTCCTTGTCTTAGAAAACTCAGAGAGAATTTGAAATGTAAATATATTTATCTGCTCAAATATACAAAAAGAACAAGAATTGAATAAACACAAGAATACTATGTAGGACATCTTTGGGTGAAGTGGATTTTTAAAATGTGTTTGTAACACACACGTTAACCACAGGAGTGACTTTCTTAACCATATAGTACAGGATAACCATATGACAATTCACAGACCCAAAGCAGCTAAGTAAAAAGGAGGGACCAAAGGAAGACAATTAATCTCACTCAGAAGGGGAAATAGAATAGTCAGAAGTAGATGAAGAGATGGAGTAGGATAGGAGAGAAAGTGGGGGAGGGAAATGAGGATGGGGATGAGATGTGGGGAGAGAGAGGGCAGGAGAAGAGAGGGCTTGGAGACAAGCTGAAGATCTACAACAGGGTAGGCTCCTGGGAGTATATGGGGGTGACTCTAGCTAAGACTCCTAGTAGCAGGAGTCATGGGGACTAAAGGGGTTGCTTTCTAGAGAGACAGGACCTAGTAGAAGGAAGGGAACACCAAACCTTTGACCCGACATTTACCCTGACTACAAGATGTTCAGGGATAAAGACAGAACAGAGATTGAGGGAATGTCTAACAATGCCTGGCCCAATCTGAGACTCACCCTATGGGAGAGAGCCAACTCCTGACACTATTAATGATACTCTGCTAACACTTGCAGCAGGAACCTAGCATAGTTGTCCTCTGAGACATCCACCCAGCAGTGGATGAAAACAGATACAGAGACTCACAACCAAACATTAAGTGGAATGTAGGGAGCCTTGTGGAAGAGGAGGTAAGGATAGAAGGACAGAGGGGACAGGAACTCCACAAGAAGACCAACAGTCAACTAATCTGGGCCCAGGGGGTCTTGCAGAGTCTGAAGCACCAACTAAGAACCATGGACTGGACGTAGGCTCCTTATACATATATACTCCTTGGACAGCTCAGGCTTCATGTGAGTCCCCTAGTAAGAATGTGGGGCTGCCTCTGACATGGACTCTGCTGCCTGCTTTTAGATAACTTTCCCCAGCAGGGCTTCCTTGCTTGGTCTCAGGGGACGAGGATATGCTCAGTCCTGATGCAACTTGATGTGCTGGGGAGGGCTGGTGGTAGGGGCTCCCCTTTTCTGGGGAGTAGGGAAGAGGGGAGAGGGGAAAGAGAAAGGGAAGGTGGGACCAGGAGAGGAGGGAAGGAGATGGATAGGACTGGGATGTAAAGTCAATAAATAAAATAAAAAAGACTTCTTTAGTTTACAAAAGACTTATTCAGTTCAAAGAAAAGTCTAATTAGAAAATAAGCTAAGAAAGTTATGAGAGCATTCAGATATAACAGAAAGCCCCAAATGCAACGTAGAACTTCTCAGTTTCTATGAGACTGAAGGAAAGTGGAACCCAGGCCACTTCTATCCTGGTGGTACATAGCTCACTTCTTAAACAGCAGGTTCCAACTCCGTAACTGAATGTGAAAGCTATGCGAGATCTATCAACAACAGGAGATTTCCTAACACAAAATCACCAAAACTTAACTCAAAGTCAAACACGCAGTTGGTGCACCTTCTTATTATACGTTGTTAGAACATTTGACAATAAAGTTTGCTGATCTGAGGGGCTGGAGAGACAGCTCAGCAGTTAAGAACACTGGCCATCCTTTCAGAGGACCTGGATTCTAGTACCAGCATCCAGCCGGTAGCTAACAACTGCCTGTAGCAAGTCCCAGAGGATCAGATGCCTTCTTCTGGCTTCTGCTGGCAGTGTATGAATGTAGTGCACATGCATACATGTAGATATATACCCATACATATAAAAATAAATACTTTTTCAAAATAAATTTGTTAATTAAATATTTTAAAAGAAAGGTTAACTTGAGTTTCTTTTTAAAAAAAATTCATTAAATTAATATTGGCTTTGGATTAGAAGGGAATTTCCAGAAGTTCTGAGATGGTCCTAAACATACTTGCGCCATTTTTAACTATATAGTTTATGTGCAATGGCATTCTCGGTACTGACCATCATAAAATCACAACATCAGTCAACTCTAAACTATGTTCTATGCTCTATGTTCTAAAACAATTGTTTAATTCTTTAAAAATAAACAAGCATCCATCATATTAGCATGAAAATTTATTTTAATGCACAGTAAAATCATATGTATACCAAAGAATCATTTTTAGAGGAAATTTCTTTATGATTCATATCAGCAAATGATTGCTTTGAATATTTAGTTTATATGCCTATTTACCCAGGGCTGATAAGAGCTTCCTGGGTAAAGAATGGTCATGAATGAGGAAGTTTAAGAAGCCTTGCTCCCCCTGTACTGCATGTGTCAGGCTCGTGACAAAAAGTGGTGGAGAGCTGTTTGCTGTGTCTGCATTCTGGGAAGAGGAAAGGAAGGAACCAAAGAGCAGCTGATTGTATCTGAAGATAGCTCTAAATAATGACTACAGTGTATGTGTGTATATGTGTGTGTGTGTTGTGTGTGTGTGTGTGTGTACATACATGTACACAGGAAGGCCAGAGGTCAACCTCAGGTGCCACTCCTTGGATGCCACCTACATGTTTGTTTGAGACTGGGTCTGTTACTGGCATGGAGTTAACCCAGTAGGCTAGACAAGCTGGCCAGCGAGTGGGTCTTGGGGATCCACTTGTACCTGTCTTCCTAGTGCTGGGGTTATACATACACAATACCATGCCCATTTTTTACATAGGTTCTGAGGATCACATTCAGGCTATCATGTCTGAAAGGCAAGCCCTTTGCCAACATGGGAAACAGGTCCCCGACTCCTTAAAACAACATTTCTAGTTATATCTCTTTGGCTTGAGCTTAGGTCATGTGGCTAACCCTGGGGTTTATTGGGGGGGGGGTCTAGGCAGTAGTTTATTTTCCCTTGAACTTCATTGGTAATATTAAGGAGCTCTGTTACTAAGAAAGAAAAACACATATGAGGAAGGCATGGCAGCCTTTCACCCAGGTGCAAATGGCCTATTTGGTTGGAGTAGGAGGGGTACAACAGCCAGTGAACATATAGAAACATATGAACATAATAAGTTTCGTTATGGTTAAAGAAATAGACCACAAATATGCCAAGGAGAAATGGCTTTTCACCCAACAGATGGAAACCACCATGAGCAGTAATGGGCAATTCTGCTATTGAGAGCGAGGAAAAGGAAGCTCATTTCTTGTGTGTATGAAGCTAGTGAAAAATTTCTGAAACACTTACTTCTAAATGTATTTACCCTGCATATTTGCCATTTTTCCACAAGACATTTCTTTTATGGGCACCTCACAGGAATCAGCAAGAAAAGCTAGCTAAGGATCATGGCATATACCTATAATGATAGTACTTGGTAGGCTGAGACAGAGGATTGCAAGTTTGAGATCAAGCTGGGTTACATAGAAAGATCATGTCTCAAAATCAATTAATCACTGATCAATTCAAGTAAAACCTCCAAAAAGAGAAAATTAAGATCTCCATTAATAGATGTCCATTTAATTGATATATGACACATTCAAATAATATAATATTCATGGCTATAACTCAGAACCTCTGCTCAGATGTAGCCCATGGCAGCTCAGTATATCTAAGTGGGTTCCCTAGTAATGGGAACAGGGACTGTCTCTGACATGAACTCAGTGGCTGGCTCTCTGATTAACTCCCCCTGAGGTGGGGAACAGCCGTGGCAGGCCACAGAGGAAGACAATGCAGCCAGTCCTGATGAAAACTGGTAGGCTAGGGTCAGACAGAAGGGGAAGAGGACCTCCCCTATCAGTGGACTTGGAGAGGGGCATGGGAGGAGATGAGAGAGGGAGGGTAGAATTGTGAGGGAATAAGGGAGGGGGCTACAGCTGGGATACAAAGTAAACAAACTGTAATTAATATAAAATAAAAATTAAAGGAAAAAATAATATTTTTAAATCTTAGGTAAATATTTAAATGCTAATACAGAAATATCTTCATGTGAATGAAAGTTCAAACAAGATTTTGTATGTAAATAGACATACATACATACTCACTGGTCCTAGACATCAATGGAGTCACCGCGTACACCCATCATAAGGTGACCATGCATTTTAATACATCTACCAAGTACAGCTCAACCGCACAGCACATTAGTGCAGCTGTTTACTCCTGCCCCTACTTGGCTGACTGAAAGATACAGCTCATCACTGCCCCACAATTTCTCAGGAAAACATCCTACTGCATGCAGCTATCCAGGAGACCCAAATCCACATTGGTTAGGCAAGATGGTGAGAAAAAAAAACTATAAGTACATCTGTAGTAACTCAGGACTGTGTGTGTGTATGAGACTGTGTATGTACATATATATGTATGCACATGATATATAGTAATACACATATATGTATTTTCATTTTTAAAAAAGAAGAAGATATCCACACATCCATAAGTTTCTATAAATGAATCACAAAAAAATTAACTTGAGAATGTGGGTCATAAAAAAACAGTAAATGTTTAAATTTCCCCACAATTTTTTTATCTGTAAAATTATTTGACTTATTACCTGAGTCTACAAAGCAGAAATGTAGGTGATTAACAAAAAGATTAGAGTAAATAATAAACCCCTACTAGCAGTTAAGAATGGGAAATAAATGAGATATTTAATGCCAATTTAAAAAGTGAACTTTAAACATTATGGCACTAAGTGTTAGGGAGAGCTTTGAAAAAGGGCATTCATAAACTTCCAGTTACAGTATATAGTGATGGAAGCATGATGGGCAAATGTCCTGAATAACTAATGACATGTAATACAATTCCATTTACAATTAGATTCCTTCTATTAATGGTAGACAGAATCTAGAGCTAATCAACATTTAACCACAGAGGCAGAGGCTAGTGAACTCCCCTCACCTGGGAGGATTCTGCAGTGCTATAAAACTTACATCTTTGCACCTTTGGATTGTGTGGACAAATGCTTATGCCTGAACAAGGGTCAATGACCTTTCCTACAATGGACCCAATAACATTTCATACACTGCAGGATATACATTTTCTACTCTACCTATTAAATGTTTGTGCTATCATGAAAACCAGTCATAGAAACTATGTAAACTAATTACCATAATTACGTCCCAACAAAATTTTGTTTGTGGACACTGAAGTCTGAATTTCAATCACTTTAAAGTATCACAAAATATTCCTTTGGCTTTTTCATGCAAATTAAAATATTAGAACCATTCTAAGATGGTGGAGGTGTGAATGAAAATGGCCCCTAAAGGTCCACAGGGAGTGGCACTGTTAGGAGGCGTGGCCTTGTTGGAAGAAGTGTATCACAGGGGCCAGGCTTTGGGGTTTCAGAAGCTCAAGCCAGACCCAGTGGCTCACATGCTCTTCCTGCTGCCTGGCGACCCAGAAGTAGAACTCCCAGTTACCTTTCCATCACCATGTCTGCCTGAAGGCTGCCATCCTTCCCACCATGACAGTAATGGACTAAACCTCTGAAATGTAAGAACTGCTGTGGCCCTGGTGTCTCATCACAGTAATAAAGCCCTAACAAAGACAGAGACTATGGATCACACAGAAACAGGTGGCAGCTGGAGTTGGCCCACAAGTTGTATTCTACTGTACATGGCATAAGTGAAGAAATTACTTACAGAGTTACATATGGAATTGGTTTGAGGTACTGAAGTTTTGGGATGGTTTTCTGTTCTCCTGTAGGTCCAAATTATGTACAATCAACATAAATTACTTCTGAACCTACAAATCTTTCCTTAAAAACCAAATATTCTATATGCTTTAGCTGTGTGTTACATACAGAATACTCATGACTGAAATGTGTGGGCAGAGGGAAAATGCAATTGTTAGTTACAGGTCTCAGAGGCCACTCTTTTTACAGATTCTGAAAAGTTGCTTTGTTTTGCTTTTTTAACCAAAGAACATCCATAACTGGTTCAGTCATCACTGGGAATATTCCAATGCAAGCGATGGTCTTCTACCTCTTCCCTGCTCAAGGCAACTCCATATACAGGGTGGCTACTTAACAACTCCTACATGTTCGTTTGGTTCCAAAAAGCACTTCCCTGTGGCAAATTACAGCTTCTGTGGTTAAGACGCACATATGCTATGCCTGCTCTGGGAGCCAGCAGGAGAAGCTTTCCCACCGCCTTTCCATCACTGAAGAATTTCCTCTTAAAGTTATAAGCCTTTTGAAATGTCAAAATTTGGTAATAACCCGGGAGCTATAAATGTGGACCTTTGCTAGCACAGTGAACAGAGTCACCCCGAACGGCTTTCCCAAACCTTCTTACTCCAGAAGTCTCCAGTCAGCCAGCCATGCACGGCTACAAGCTTTGCAATAGGCTCTTCCTTTATAGTCTGAAACTCAGATTTTCATGCCCTCCCCCCTTCAACTGTTTTAGGCCATATACCTCTGTTTACTCACATCTAAGACCCCAAAGTTCCTTGTGAATGCTGCACACAGTGCTGACCTCTCTGGCAATGACCTTCAGCAGAAGTTCTGTGATCTCCGGGGTTGTGGACCCTCTGACTGCGTGCAGTGGGGCCTTTCTGGGGGGACAGTCTGACTTTAAGTAAGAGAATGTGGTCTGTCTCTGAGTCAGGGAAGTGCACTTCATATGAACAACACTCAAGCCATCTGGGGCCATATCAGTGGAATGTCTTCTGATCACAGCAATGAAGAACATATTCCACATCTAATCAGTTAGCTAATGATGGTAGTTCCTTCATGTGGTATGCAGGAATGCTATTTCTGATATAGGCAGGCCACTGCCTGATCATCAAATGATATTCATCTCTTAGAAGAATATCCTGTACAAACTCTGAGTATAACCACCACCAATTTTTAAACTAATATTCATATAACAGCACTTCCGCATTACCAACCCCATGTAATAAATTCCCCATACTCACACACTGCACAAAATATATCAAAGCCCATAGATGCTGGATGTGTTAAGTTAGCTTATTCTTATTAATTTTTCCTTAGACCATTATTCATTGACAAATAATAACTTTCTGCATTATGGGGTAAAATGTAATGACTTTGAATACTGTGGAATGACTGTCAGGCTAGTTAACATTTGCAATATTTCACATTCTCATTTTCCCTATGATTTAAGATCCATGTTTAGCAATTTTGAAATATAAATTTGTATTGACTATAGATGCTTTGCTGTGCTGTAGAAGAGAACTTATTTCTTGTATCTAACTGCAACCTTGGATCTCTCGACCAGAATATTCTTTCTCCACCATACTCCAGATCTCTCCACTGTGGATTCTAGGAATCCAACGTAGGTCATCAGGCATGCACAGCAGGTGCATTTATGTCCTGAACCACCTTGCCAGCTCTCGTCTCAGCCTCTTACATCTTCTTAACATAGTCATGCGACTTGATTGTGGAATATTATCTAGGCTTTAAAGTGTATTAAATTACCACTTGGCTGAGGAAAGCACTACAATGGAAAGTATCATTAGTTTATCAACTATTCTCTTCCTAAAATACAGATTAACGCATACAATATTAGGAAGAATCACTGAGAGGCAGCTCAGTGGTTAAGAGCATTTGCTGTTCTTGCGGAAGACCCAGGTTTCGTTCCCAGCCCCCACATGGCAGCTCACCACTGTCTGTACTCCAGTTCCAGGGCATCTGACACCCTCCTGTGGCCTCCACAGCACCAGGAACACACATACTCCAGCCTACCCATTCTACTCTGTACTTCCATCAGGTCAAATTACAGACGCCACATCTAAATTAAAATCACCTGACTCCTGACTTTGTGTGTCTGCCTTATTTCACTCAGTATTATGTCCTTTAGACTCACCTAGGGTATTAAAATGGCAGAAAATCATTTTAAACACTGAATTATGTAAGACTGGGTATATGTAGCAAAAATTTTAGTCCGTTCTTTTGTTCTGGGTAGGTAGGTGGTTCCCGAACTATCACTACTATGAACAAAACAGCAATAAACTTACGGGTGCAGGCATCTATGCTGACATGCTGATTCAAACCTTTGGGGTAAATACTATGAAATGGGACTGCTGGACCATACAATGCTATTTTGGCTGTTGTTTGTTTGCTTGTTTTTAACCTTCATACTGTTTTCCAAAACACATGCACTGGCTGACATTCTCACTAGCAGGCTATGAGGTCCCATGTTCCCCACATACTTGCCAACACTTTCTGTGTTTCATTCTTTTGATAATATCCATTCTTACAAGTATAAGCTGAAATATCTCAGGGGCTCATTTTGCATTTTCCTGCTAAGTAGTGATGCTGAGCACCTTACAGAGAGATAGATAGATAGGTAGATAGATAGATCTTATGTGTGCCCCTTTTGAACATTTTTTATTTAGAATTTCATAGATAAATATATTTTAAGTATACTTCCAACTCCCGCTTCACCTCCCCAATTTCTCCCAGACCACTTGCAACATGTTTGCCTCTCAACTTCATGCTTTTTCTTTTATTTTAGCCTGCTGAGTCCAATTAGTTGTCCAAATGGACAGTGGTGTGGAGAATGGATAAACTTCAGCCCCACATCCCTGCCGAGAAATGACCCTCCCTGTAGCCTGTATACACTCTTTTAAGAAACTGCTGTTCTGGTCATTTGCCCAGTTTTAAATAGAGTTGTTTTATTTAAGTCTTTTTAAAAATATATGTGTATGCATGCCTGTGTTCATGTGTGTGTGCATTTGTGCATGCTTGTGTGCCTACGTAAGCACAGGTGCTAGGGGAAGCCTAAGGTGTTGCTTCCCCTGGAGCTGGAGTTATGGGCAGTTGTGAGCTCCTTGAAGTGGGTACTGGGAACTGAACTCAGGTCCTCTACGAGAAAAGCAAGCCTTGGTGCCGCTGAGCAGTCTCTCCAGCCATCGGGGTTGTTTCCTGTTCAGTTGTTTGACTTCCAGTACGTTTTTTACATGAGTCCCTCCTTTGATGTATGATTTAGTTGCAATCTGTGGGTTTTTCTCTGTGTTTTGTTAAATGTTTTTTCTGCTGTGAAGAAGGAGTCCAGTGCTTACCATGTGTCAGATAGTATTTTCAACTATGAAGATGCAGTAGTGAGCTACACACTCACACAATCCCTATTTCAGAATTAGTTACTAGTCCTTAATTAATTAATATCCTGTACTGGCTCTCCTTGAACTATAATTTGCAAAAATAACTATGTAACCACACAGCTGCTCTTTTACTAGTGCAAGCTTTAAAACACAGTGGAGCTTGGAGGTTTGCAGCACTGGACACTGTTGTGAGGATTCCAAGAAGGTTCCAGAATGAATATGATTGCCCTGTTCTCAGACCTGCTTACCCAAGACCTCTACACCCCTGTGCAGTCCGCATCCAGAGCTCTCAGATCTGCAATGCCTGCCTCCAGTCCTGCCTTGGATGTCCTACAGGGCCCACTAGGCCACACAGGTGATGTTGCCACAGATTGGCCGTACTTCAACCCCATCTCCATCTTCAGAGCTGTGGCCCTCTGCCTGGAACACAGTGCTGACAGACTCGGTCTCAAAACATTCTTTGCCACTGTAAACCTGTGGGCACCTTTCCTGAACAGCCGGTACTGCCAGTTCCTAGAGGCACATGGAGGAGAGACTCTCTGCTGCCCATTGGGCTATGTGCTTGCAAAAAAAGGCCTCTAGTCCCTCATAAACTCCCAGGGCATTCCTTCAAACTGACTCCTGCACACCAGTTTGTGAGAAAGGCTTGCGTTGGTTTGAAATGGAGTTTGGAGTCAGAACAAGGTGCTGCCTAGACGATAATTTCAAGTGGGTCTCAACACTCTTAACTGAGACTTTTCATCAACTCTTCAAGGAGCCTCTTGCCTTTCCCCAATTCAAATGCATTTGTTTGGTGTGGTGCCTGGGGTTGCACCTAAGGCCCATGGATGCTGGGCAGGCCCTCTACCAACTGAGCTGCATCCCCAGTGCCCTAAAAGCATTTTTAATTTTTTCAAACAAGTCATTTTTTCAGACTGTTTCCCACCTTATCTCTTCTTTATTGTATATCAACTAATTACTTGAGAATACTTAAATTTACTACTAAAGATGAGCAATAAAATGTGATAAATGAAACTCCTAAGAAGTATTAAGCACAGATAACAAATCAGCAAGTAATTTTCAAGACACAGACTGAATCCATCTGATAAGAATAAATAATAAGTAGCTTTCTAAGACGGTTACTCTGCAGAGAGGAATGGAAAGCCTACACAGGGTAGAGATTTTAAAACTGGCCCTGGAGCGACAATTAAGACCCAGAGCTGTTCAGCCACCTGTGTGCAGACACCACAGGCTTGCCGCTGAGCCTCTGTTGGGAAGCATGTATGCTTAAGTGATCCCAGGTACTTCCCTTTCAAACCTTATCCCTGGTCCTCACCACCTTCAGAATGGGCCAAGCTGATGCCATAGAGAGAGGTAGGTCATATGTAACTAAAAAAAATCAGGTGCCGCGAGCCTCCACCCTGCTTGCTCCTCAAGGCCTCCTTTTGCTTTCCACGATATGCTTTAACCCACTGGTTTAAGCTTTTGGAAAAGCTCTTCAGTTGCACACATAGCTTGTAGTAAGGTAGCCTCCCACAGAACCTCTCTGTTGTACAGAGTGCCGATCCTGGAGCTCGCTCGGCTTTCTCCTCACTTGGAGCCGCTTCCCGACACTCCTCTCTGTTCAGAAAGAGGCTTCTTGGTTGGGCGAAGTCCTTTCAGTTTTCAATATTCACCTCCGGTATCCGCCTTCCTGTCATCCATTGCCTTTCCTTTGATCCTAAGGACCCTCTGTTTGCTTAGACTCTCACCATCTGATACAGTGGCCATACGTCTGCAGTGCTGTTAAAACTGAAGCTCATTTTCCTACTCACAGGAGCCAGGTTCCAACCACTCAAACGCAGCGCTTTCATCATCACAGGAAGTTCTAAAGCACAGCACTGCCTTGGTGCTTACTCTTTAGTGACACCCCTGTGGGTGGATCTGTTTGTTTTCAGTGCCTTGTGCAGTGCAGTCTCGGATTGGGGCCTCTGCGTGCCTACCTACAGCTGGGTGGGTGGATGAATTAATGAACTTTTTCAATGTAAAGAAAGTCATGTGGATGTCATGCTTTAATATCAAATGCTTTCTGCAAAGCATTTATTTCTCAGCTTGATTTTATTTTAATTTCCCATTTCCTTCACCCCTCCTTTTGAAGCATCTCAGGTTTCAGGGACCTCACTCTTCCTGTCTGTTCATTGTTTCGACCTTTGGCATTTTACCTAGGCCTTGCAGGAAATGAAGGGAATGAAGCCTGTGACAAAAGAGGAAAATCAAGGTCATGCAGACAGGGCATCCTACAGCAAAGAATGCACAGAACTCCCACTGGTTTAATTGTCCATTTTCATCTTCTCTTCAAGAGGATTCTGTTATGAGCTAAATTTGGAAGTGATGTAATTGTTTGATGTAAACCTTCAAAGTTTCCTTTGAGGTGAATGTCTATCTGCTTGGGTAGAAAGGGGAAAGGGGGCATTTACATTCACTTTGCTAAACATTAGCATCTTTTGTTCAATCATTTGAATGCGGGACAGTTAGAGGGAAACAGCTTCGAGAACAAGAGTTGACATCCACAGCGTAAAATCTTTTGAGGTGCTTGGATTCAATGAGGGAGAAAGTGAGACGAAACCATATTTCAGCTCCCTAACTGTTCCAGTCAGCGGGAACTTTGTGACAGGCCTCTGTCTCTCAGCTACACTTGACTGGCTTCTGCTGACATCCGGCTGTCAGACAGCAACCCTTTACCAGGCCCCTAACATGCTCCACAGCTTCACCCAATTAACTCGCTTTCACTTGCCACAGCAGCAAAGAGCTTCATAATAGGTGGTCAGGGTGGCCGCTGCCCTCGAACTGCTCACACACAGCAAAATGTTTAACCACTTTTCTTCTTGCCTGTGTGCTCACAACAAGGACAATACAATTTAGTCATTTCGTGGTTTAAACTGGACAGGAATCTAGGAAATTTTACAACAATATATTAGGTGGCTCTAAAATAGGTCTCCATGATGAAAGCTAAATATCAACACTTTTTTTTCTGGAAATCTTTGTCATGCTACTCAAATTTTTGGATGAAATACATTGTACTTTCAAATATTTCTGGCAAAAATGTAGAATATTCTGTGCCTATTTTAAAAAATGATCTGAGTTGATCATATATTTTCTTTCATCTTCCTACAGGGTTTATACGTAAGCATATTGTCAGTTTTCATTTACATGCTCTGAGAATCTGGAGATTATGAAAAGAGTAAATGTTGCACTGAAGATAAGGAAAAGGAACAGTGAAATCTATGGCCTTCGCAAACCCACATTCATAAGCTACACAATAAGAGAACACAAAGGGTTGTTGTTTAAAATAGGCACTTTATTATTGACATTCAAATGCAGTGTGCTGTAGAGATTTGGATAGACTTGTAATTTCAATGGCAAGTATCCTATCCATATTCCAAGGTGAAAATCTAATTAAAGGATAGGGAACTGCCTCGCCCAGCAGACCTAACCCCAGCAGAGATGACCACGTGCCAGGCTAAGATTTCTGATTCTCAGCAGACTTCTGAAGGTTTTAAACAGCTGTGTTCCTGTGGTATCTCCTCAAAGTGAAAGCTTTCTCTGCATAAACTAACACACGTTGAACACAGCTCACATTAAACTGAAGCTTAAGGTAGGAAGCAATCTAAAGAGAAACGGTGGGCAACTTTGAAAACTTGTCTTCATCCCATAGAGCCATCTAGGTCTGCCTAAAATCTAATCTGTCTCTACCTCCTCCTTCATTACCCTCACATAGATAATTATCACTTTTGACATGCGTGGTTTAGTATCATTTATGTAACTTGTTAAACATGCATATACAGAAGGATGGTACAGTGGTTAAGAGAACTTGCTGTTCTTGCAGATGACTGGGATTGGTTTCTAGCACTCACAAGGTGGTAACTCCCGTTCTAAGGAATCCAACACCATCTTCTGATATCTGTGGGCACCAGGCAAACATAGAATACAAATACACACACGAACACACACATGCAAGCAAAAGACTCATATACATAAATATATATATATATTTAAGTACATATGTGTGTGTGCATGTGTTCTCACAAAATTATGAGATCCATGAGTAAAGGTATTTATCTTACCAATGGTGTAATCCAATGTGGTGCTCAAGAAGGACTTAGAGAATTCTGGGAAGACATCATAGGAGAAAGCACAAGAACCATCCCCACAACAACTGCCCTGACAGAACAGAACATATTTGGAACTCTGGAGTCTACTAAAGGTTTTCAATCTCCAGAGAAGGGCTGGCACAGCTGTACTATGCTTTATTTTGGCCAACTTCAGCAATTACTACTGCAGCAGCTGTCTAGTTGCCACACCAATCCTAATGACTAATCTTCTGTACAAGTTCTTGAAGCAGTTTGCAGAAACTAGAGCAGAGAACACAGAGCCTGGCCTCCGGTATCAGGACCTTCACTCTGGTTGTTGCTCACCATCACAGCACTACAGAGGAAGAGGGAGGTTTCGTTGCTATACACTCTCCATGGCCCTCCCCCTAACTGAACTAACAACCAGGGGACTTCAAGTTGGTCCCTTCTCCTTCTCCGTTTATGATTATTCTCAGAAGGCAGACAATAAGTCTAGAATATTCAAAACCTTCTTCATATATGTAAACACAGAAACACATTGAAAGATAAAATCAGAAAGCATTAAAGAAAATTACAGTTTATGCCTTATGGTGACTCTTAGCATTAGAGACAGACACAACAAAAAAGTAAACAAAGCCAGAAAACCCCAAGAAAGAGTGTGGGGTCTGATTTCTGGAGTCCACACAATGTTAAATACAAATGCCCAGTATTCAACAACAACAACATCTCACAAGGAATTTAAAGAATCAGTAATAAATGCCCCATTCAAAGGAAAAGAGAAAATCAACAGAAATTGATAGCACTGTATAAGACAAAAAGTTTTAGACAACTATCTTGCTCAATGTACTAATGGTTGGATGAGAAAGCAAAGAAAAATGATGTCTGAACAAAACAAAAATATCAAAGAAACAAAAAATGTGAAGCTAAAGAACAGAATAATAAAAATTAAATGTAATCCTACTATAGCTATTCAAAGGCAACTCGAAATCTGAGCAGACTAAAGTAAGCATGAACGTAGGGAAATGGAAACCATTGTTCCTAAAGAGCATAAAGAGAAAAAAAGGGGAAGAAAAGTGAACAAGCTTAAAGAGACTTGAGGAACAAAGTCAAGGGAACCAACATGTGGGAGCTCTGGGAAGAAGTGGTGATATCTGAAGAACTAATAACCACAAACACCCTCAATTTGATAAGTACAAAAAGCTCAACAAATTCAAGGTGGAATGCATTCACAGTGACACACCCCAAGACACTTGAACCATCAGAGTCAAAGGTTCTTGAAATTACCAAGAACTGGATAGGACACATACAAGGTATCCAAAATATTATTATAATTTTGGTTTATAAATGTACATTTTGTTTTTCACATGATGTAGAATACCATTTTTGACATTATCAAGACAACAGTGAGAGAAACAATCTTTTCAACAATAGTTCTAGAGAAACTGAATGTTCACATGCAGAAAAAATGAAATTAGACCCTTACTAAATATCTTATATCAAAATAAAATAAAAATGTGTAAAAGACCTATATGCAAGGCCAAAAGCTATAAGGTTCTCAGAAGAAGGCCCAGGACAATGCTTTATGGCAAGTAGATTTGGCAAATATTTGTTGAATATGATTCCAAAGGTATAAGCAAAAAGAAAAAAACAAAAGAAATAGACCATAAAATCTTTAAACTTCTCTTTAGTACAGGAAAGCAACAACTCACAGAATGAGAGAAATGTTAGTAAACCATACATCTGCTAGGAGATTAAAATCCTCATAGACACAGAATTCCTAGAACTCAGCAGCAAGCCCAAGTTCAACACTGAGCAAGGACTCTGAGTGAACATTCTCCAAAATGGGGTTGATGAGCATATAGAGAGACAACCAACATCACAAAAACACTGGGGATGTAAGTCAAAACCTCAGTGAGATGTGACATTACTATCAAGTAGCAACTATCAAAGGAACAAAGAGTGCTGGTGAAGATGCAGCCACACTGCAGATGTTTTGTGTGATGATCCTGGGGCTATAAAAATCATAGAGCCACTGTGGAAAATCACACCGCAGCTCCTGAGGAAACAACAGAGTTACTCTACCATCCTGCACTTTCACTTCTGATTAAACACACAAAAGGACTGAAAGCACAGTTTGTTTTTCTTTTTAAATGTGTTTTTCAAGCAAATGGACCCAGAAAACAAGCCAGGGTACCGATCCTAATATCTAATAAAATACACTTTCAAACAAAATTAATCAAAAAAGATGAGGAGGGACACTATATTCTCATCAAAGGAAAAATCCACCAAGAGGACATCACAATTCTGAACATCTATGCCCCAAATACAAGAGCGCCTACATTCGTAAATGAAATATTATTAAAACTTAAATCACACATAACTCCCAACACCTTAATAGTGGGAGATTTCAATACCCCACTCTTACCAAGGGACAGATCATCTAGAGATAAGCCAAATAGGAAATAAAGGCACTTACAGAGGTCCTAAATCAAATGGATCTAATAGATGTCTACAGAACTTTTCACCCAAATTCAAAAGAGTATGCTTTCTTTTCAGCACTTCATGGAACCTTCTCCAAAATAGACCATATAGTTGGTCACAAAGCAAGCCTCAGCAGATACAAGAAGATTGAAATAATCCCCTGTATTCTATCTGACCACCATGGACTAAAACTGGACCTCAACAATGGAATTAACAAAAAGCCTACACGCACATGGAAACTGAACAACTTGCTGCTCAATGACAGCTGGGTTAAGGAGGAAATAACAAAAGAAATTAAAGACCTCCTAGAATTCAATGAAAATGAAGGTACAATATACCCTAATATATGGGACACAATGAAAGCAATGTTCAGAGGAAAATTCATAGCACTAAGTGCCTTCAAGAAGAAATTTGTGACATCTCATAAAAGCAACTTAATGGCCCAACTGAAAGCCCTAGGAAAAAAAAAAAAAAAGAAGCAGACACACCCAAGAGGAGCAGATGGCTGGACATAATCAAACTCAGGGCTGAAATCAATCAACTAGAAACAAATAAAACTATTTAAAAAAATCAATGAAACTAAGAGCTGATTCTTTGAGAAAATCAACAAGATAGACAAACCTTTAGCCAAACAAACTAAAAGGCAGAGAGAAACTATCCGAATTAGAAAAATCAGAAATGAAAAGGGGGACATAACTACAGACACTGAGGAAATTCAAACAATCGCTAGGTCATGCTACAAAAGCCTATATGTCACAAAATTTGAACATCTAAAAGAAATGGACAATTTTCATGATAGATTCCATCTACCAAAATTAAGTCAAGATCTGGTAGAAAGACTGAATTGACCTAAATACCCCAAGGAAATAGAAGCAGTCATCAACAGTCTCCCTTCCAAAAAAAGCCCTGGGCCACATGGATTCAGTGCAGAATTCTACAAGACCGTCAAAGAAGTGCTAACTCCAATTCTCTTTAAATAATTCCACAAAATAGAAACAGAAGGAACATTACCAAACTCATTCTATGAAGCCACAATTACCTCACAAAGACCCAACAAAAAAAGAGAACTTCAGACCTATATCTCTTATGAACATTGATACAAAATTACTCAATAAAATACTGGAAAACCAACTGAAGACCCTAGTAAGGGGAACAGGGACTATTTCAGTCATGAACTTGATGGCTGGCTCTTTGACCCTCCCCCATACACGCCAGGGAGTAACAGCCTGGCTAGATCCCAGGGGAGGACATTGCAGCCAGCCCTGAGGAGACAAGATGATCTGGGGTCAGATGGAAGGGGAGGAGGTCCTCCCCCGTTGGTGGACTTGGAGGGGGAGGGGAGGAGATGAGGGAGGAATGGAGAGAGTGGGAGGGAATGAGGGAGAGGGCTACGCCTGGGATGCAAAGTACCTAACCTGTGATTGATATAAAAATAAATAAATTACATTAAAAAAATACTGGCAAGGCGAATACAAGAACACACAAAAGATATCATCCACCATGACCAAGTAGGCTTCATTCCAGGCATGTAAGGGTGGTTCAACATACAGAAATCCATCAATGTAATCCACCACATAAACAAATTGAAGGAGAAGAACCACATGATCATCTCCTTAGAGCCGAAAAAACATTTGAGAAAAATCCAACACCCATTCATGTTTAAAGTCTTGGAGAGATCAGGGATATAAGGCGCATACCCAAACATACTAAAGGCAATATACAGCAAGCCTATAGCCAACATCAAACTCAACAGAGAAAATCTTAAATCAATCCCACTGAAATCAGCGACAAGGCAAAGTTGGCCTCTATCTCCATATCTCTTCAACATAGTACTTGAAGTCCTAGCTAAAGCAATAAGACAACTAAAGGAGATCAAGGGGATACAAATTGGAATGGAAGAGGTCAAAGTCTCACTACTCGCAGCTGATATGATAGTATACATGAGCAACCCAAAAAATTCAGCTAGAGAACTCCTTCAACTGATAAACACCTTCAGCAAAGTGGCTGGATACAGAATCAACTCAAAAAAATATCAGAAGCCCTCCTATATACCAAAGACAAAAGAGCCAAGAAAGAAATCAGGGAAAAAACACCCTTCACAATAGCCACTTACAACATAAAGTACCTTACTTTGACTCTAACCAAGCAAGTGAAAGACCTATTTGAGAAAAACTTCAAGTCTCTGAAGAAAGAAATTGAAGAAGATATCAGAAGATGGAAAGATCTCCCATGTTCATGAATTGGTAGGATTAACATGGTGAAAATGACCATATTGCCAAAAGCAATCTACAGATTCAATGCACTCCCCATCAAAATACCTTCACAATTCTTCACAGACCTTGAAAGAAAAATACTCAACTTCATATGGAGAAACAAAAAACCCAGAATCTCCAAAACAATCCTCTACAACAACAGATCATCTGGAGGTATCTCCATCCCTGATCTCAAGCTGTACTATAGAGCAATAGTAATGAAAACTGCATGGTATTGGCATAGAAACAGAACAGTGGATCAATGGAACCGAATTGAAGACCCAGAAATGAACCCACACACCTATGGAAACTTGATTTTTGACAAAGAAGCCAAAACCATTCACTGGAAAAAAGACAGCATCTTCAACAAATGGTGCTGGTCCAACTGGATA
>CM053754.1:45193907-45208913 GCA_028658305.1 Pachyuromys duprasi
GGGCATTGCAGCCAGCCCTGAGGAGACAAGATGATCTGGGGTCAGATGGAAGGTGAGGAAATCCTCCCCCGTTGGTGGACTTGGAGGGGGAGGGGAGGAGTTGAGGGAGGGTTGGGGAAGGTGGGAGGGAATGAGGGAAGGGGCTACGCATGGGATGCAAAAAACCTAACCTGTGATTGTATAAAAATAAATAAATTTATAAAAAAAAAAGAAAATAAAAGAAAGACAAATGGGATGGGCATCGGAAGTAGGAGAACGAACAGGAGCCTACCACAGAGGTCCTCTGAAAGGCTCTACCCAGCAGTGTATTAAAGCAGATGCTGAGACTCATAACCTAACCTTTGGCAGAGTGCAGGGAATCATATGAAAGAAGGGGGAGTTAGTAAGACCTGGAGAGGACAGGAGCTCCACAAGGACCAAATACATCTGGGCTCAGGGGTCTTTTATGAAACTGTTTCTCCAACCAAGGACCATGTGTATGGATATAATCTAGAATCCCTGCTCGGATGTAGTCCGTGGTAGCTCAGTATCCAAGTGGGTTTCCTAGTAAGGGGAACTGGGACCGTCTCTGACATGAACTCAGTGACTGGCTCTTTGACTTCCCAAGACCTGAGGGAGGAGCAGCCTTGCTAGGCCACAGCGGAGGACATTGCAGGCAGTCCTGAAGATACCTGATAAACTGGGTCAGATTGAAAGGGAAGAGGACCTCCCCTATCAGTAGACTTAGAAAGGGGCAGAGAGTAGATGAGGGAGGGAGGGTGGGATTGGGAGGGAATGAGGGAGCAGGCTACAGCTAGGATACAAAGTTAATAAACTATAACTAATGTTAAAAATTTTAATTAAAAAAGAAAGAATGACTCACATTCTGTGAGTGTGTCTATATGTTTGGGTCTGTATTTGTCTGTGTATGTGGGAATGCATGCCCATGGATAGCAGGGATCAGCTTCAAATGTTGTTCCTCTGGCACTGTATACCATTTCATGATTCTACACAGCCTGGGTCTTGCCAAGAAGGCTAGGCTGCCCGGCCAGTAAACTCCAGGGACTCAGCCGTCTCTGCCTCTGCACACTGGGATTACAAACAGGTGGCGTCATGTGCAGTTTTTCTTTTAATGTGGACTCCGGGATGAGCTCAGTGTGACAGACACTCCACGCCGACACATCTTCCCATCCCCGCAGCTACCGCTTTTATAACTGGGGGTCAGGGCATCTCTGATGGTGAAGGTCGTCAGCTTGACAGGGTCTAGAAGCTCATGAGATGAACCTCAGACACAACATTTAGCTTCCGGACGTGCCTGAGAGAGACTACTGGTGAGGTTGGTTGAGGGGGTACAGCACCGCCTGGGCTTGGGTCCTAGACTGTAGAGAAAGGAGAAGGCCATGCTCTCGGCTTCCTGGACGTGGACATAACGTGAGCAGCTGCTTCAAGCCACAGGTGCCTCACTTTCCTGCCCTGATAACTACAGCCCTGAACTGTGAGCTAAAATAAACACTTTCTTCCTTAAGTCGCTTTTGTAAGAATATTTTCACACCGCAACAGGAAAAGAAATTAAGACAGCATCTGTCAATTTTTCCTTGACTATTTTAAATGATTATATATAGACTAGTCAAGCAAAGTCTTAGAAACGTTTTAGTCAGCGGTAAAAGACCATTATTAGTGGACAGCATTTGGTACTTAGATACTACCACACAAATAGATCAAATATTTTATATATTCCTACGTCTTAGTGAAATGTTTCTTCATCGTTTCTATTTGCTAAATGTCTTACTTTCATCCTAAGCAAATATCTAGGAATCATTGTGGATGACTTAAAAGTATAATAAATATTCTACAACATGCTCTGAAGATGAATGTTCAAGAATGTTAACATCTCAGAATCTCTATAACCTATGCACAACTGACATGTTGTGATTAACATGTGACTGAGTGGTCTGTGCCAACGGCAAAAAGTACCATGAGTAATTCCATTATCAAATTCATGTTATCGCAATCTGCTCTTTCTATGAGTCTCAAAGTAGTTTGATTTCTTAGGATCATGTATTCCAGATTTTACATGAACTTCATTTTCTTGTAATGGATTGTACTGATGCAATAAAATTGAAGCAGATAATAATGCTAATTGTACAACATATAAAACAGAAATGTATATATTCAGGAAAATATTAATACATTAGAACAGTACTTCTTATTAGTGAGTCACACATTTAATAGCAGATCTTAAAGCTTAACCAAGTAACTATTTAGACAAACAGAAAAATGCAATCAAAGCATTCTCCTTCACAAATACAATCTAATTCAAGGAAAACAATGCTTTTCCTCCAAGAAGGGATTTTTTTAAGGACACTAGTAGCTCCTATTTTAATAACAAATTTTTAAAAAGTAATTCTATTCTCAACTGGTTAAAGGAGAATGTGGTTCTTAATATAACCATGGGGACATTACAAGCATCCTTTTTAATTAACCATCACGCAGCCCAGAGGGCTATTTGTACCTTTATTCTCAACATGAGAGAAAACTTACTAGGTAGTCTCAAACAAAGATCACACAGATTGCCCACATGACTAGTGACCATGAGTGAGCTACCAAACTGGACAACTCATGCTCACTTCTTAGTTTCATCACCTATGGTTCTGGGAGAACAGCCCTGCCTCGGAGTAATATAGCTCTATAGGAGTATTGTAAGCTGACAAATGTAAGGCATGATAGTGTCACATAGAAGGAACATACTAGACAAGTGTTAGCTAATTCCTACTCTTCCTCCCTTCCACCTCTGGTTTGGTCTGTATTTATTATATACATTGTATGTAACATATGTACATTATGTATATATGTTACATATAATGTATGTACATGTGTACATATACATATGTACACACATTATATGTAACATATGTACATTATATGTTTTATATACATACATTATATATTATACATTATATATAAATACATATGTATTTATTATATACATAATGTACATATGTTACATATAATGTACATAATAAATACATATGTACATATGTGTATACATAATTTATCAACAAGATCTGTTTTGTTTATAGATCACACTTTTATTTTTAAAATAATGTACCTTGATCATTGGCCAGGAAGGAAGTAACTTCAATAGAAAATTATAAGTGACCTAGCAGAAAAAGAAAAAAGGCAGCCATGGTGGTTTGCAGAGAGCTAACAGTCTCAGATCTTGGCTTACTAAATAAGTTGAGGCTGGGAAAATCATCTAGCTTTCCTGAATCTCAAAATAATACCTTTACCACACACACACAAAATGAGTGTACATAGTGAGTGTGTCTAGAAAACTATAAAGATTACAAAAATAGGCTAAAATGTCAACAATACTGAAAGAGAACTCAGTTAAACTTTAATTTCTTATAAGCCAATATGCTGTCTGCTTATACAGTTCCCCCTGCCTGATATTCCTTGTTCTAACCCTATCCTTGCTTCAAAATGAAGCTGAGATGCTCAAAATATATTACCTAATCACTCCAGCACAAATAAATCATATCTAAGCCCCATGAGCACTTATCACTTTATTGCATTATGTGTCTGTCCTGACTCACCAACTAGATTATACATTCCATCAAATCAGCAACTTGTTACATCTTTTTGTATTCAATCCATGTGCAGACACAACTATCTCTCTGCATAAAAGACAGAAAAAGAAAGAGCGCTAAAAGATTTTAGAACTCATCAAAAGGAAGCAGAATTCATTGATTGATTCCAAAACCCACCCAGTGACGGACTCAGGCTCAGAGTGGGTGCCAAGACTATGAGGGAGAAGAGCCAGAGCACCCCCCATCCAGATCCCATGCTCAGCAGAATCAAAGCTGTGGCAAGGGATGGAGCGCATGGCAATCCTCAGGTCCTAGCTATCAGGCCTGAGCTGAGAAGCAGATCTGGAGGACGGTGAGCTGACTGCAAACTTGGGTCACCACAGAAGAAGGTTCTCGATGCTCACATCATCCTTTCATGACCAATCACAATGCCAGGACTAGGCTGAGCTTCCAAAGAGTTGGGAGGGAAATAGATAGTCTAATAACAGAAACATTGACTTTTATATCCAAATGTATATAAGTGTCATCAGAAATACGTTAAGAAATACATCTCAATTCTTCTATGTGATCCCCAAATAAATATAAGATGCTTGTCAAAACATTTATTAATTTAACAATATTAACTCATCATCATTACATGATTATTAAATGACTTCATGGCAATCAGGTGGTCTTGGTAAGCATCCAATACTCTCCCCAATTATAGAAACAAAGCATGAACTGTCTACTATAGGATGCTTCATATGTATCTCATAACTTATGTTTAATTTTTTAAATTAATAGCGTGTGTCTGTGTGTGCACATGTATGGAGGTCAGAGGGTAACTTGGAGGAATTCTCTCCTTCCAGCCTGTGGATCCAGGAGAGCAAACTCTGGTCTGCAGGCTGGCAGGGATCCCCTGCAGCAGCTAAGGCCTCACAGAACTCCCTAATCTCTAAAATGGTATTTATTTCTGTATTGACCTAAAAGTTCCATCTATATTCTTTTTAGAAATCTCTTTTCTCACCCTAAAATGAACAGAAATTCTGATCATCATGCCAACTCAGGTGTCTGAGTTAAATGACAATAGTTCCCAAGCCACTAACAATACAAAGAAACACATAGGTATTGCCGAATTATTAGTGTGTTGCCATGAACTTGATATGAAGCAGAAACTAACATTGAATACAGATGACAAGATGCCCAGCAGCTGAACTTGGGACCCATCACCTCACAGTCTACCAGACACTCAGGAGTCAGATCGTCAAGGCTCACTTTCCCGCTCCCAGATGCTTGCACTGCATTCTCTCTCGCAGACTTACCATGCTGTTAATGTAGTTAGAAGTCTGTCGGCCCCTGTTTACAATTCCTGTAGTAGACTATATATCTTATGTTTCTTTGATTAAGGAAAATACACCTGCCAGGCAGTGGTGGTGCGCACCTGTAGTCCCAGCATTCAGGAGTCGGAGGCAGGTGGATCTCTCTGAGTTTGAAGGCAGCCTGGTCTACAGAATGAGTTCCAGAACAGCCAGGGCTACACAGAGAAACCCTGTCTTGAAACACCAAAAAAGAAACAAAAAGGAAAGAAAAAGAGGGGGAGAGAGATTTTAAAGGCCTACTATTATAGCAACTACAGCTTCTACTAAACTCACAGTTATTTTCTTCACCTGAATTCAGGCTTAAGAGTATTTCTCTGTATTTGTATTTTTAAGGGTTTCACAGAGCCTGCTTGTTCATTCTTCGCTGACGGTTGTATGAATTAGTTTACTGTAATAGTAGGGTAGGCATTGAGTAAGACACAAAGACACAAGCCCTGATCTCAGGCGAACAACTCAGTACACTCGTATCATCAGTTTCTCTCCTTGTTTCCTCCTCTTAAGAAAAAATGGAAAGGCTGTAAAAAGATGATTTTCAGTAATAACTTGGCAAAGATGACCTGACTAATAAGGAGAAACTGAATGCACAATGAAAGAGGGACAAGTACAGCCACAAACTTTGCCTCTGTCATCTAGATTTCCAAGTACCAAGAGACCTGTAAATTATATGCACAAATTGGACTTTATAATGCAACATTTAACAAATGATTCCTCATACACCTGTATAGGTAGGCTAAAATCTAGGAAGAGAATGGTCTCCTACAATCCTAGTAATGGGGTGAGTCGGTTAAGAGTTCACTATAACTAGACTGATGGGATGACTCCTCACTTAAAGGCACTCACCAACAAACCCAAACCTGACCTGGCTCTCATGACCTATGTGGCAAAAGGCAAGAGCTGATACCAGCATGCTCTGACCTCCACACACACACTCTGTTGTTCACCCTTCTCACAATAAATGAATAAAAATGCTTGAAGAAGGTACAGAGCTAAACAGAGAATTCTCAACAGAGGAATACAGAATGGCAGAGAAACACTTAAAGAAATGCTCAAAGTCCTTAGTCATCAGGGAGATGTAAATTTAAATGACCATGAGATTTCACCTTATACCCATCAGCATGGCTAAGATCAAAAACTGAAGTGACAGCACATGCTGGAGAGGGTGTGGAAAAAGGGGAACCCTCCTCCATTGCTGGTGGGAATGTAAACTTATATAACCAGTTTGGAAATCAATCTGGTGCTTTCTCAGACAATTAGGAATAGTGCTACCTCAAGGTCCAGCTATACCACTCCTAGGCATATATCCAAAATATGCTCATGTACACAACAAGGGCATTTGCCCAACCATGTTTGTAGCAGCTTTATTCGTAATAGCCAGAATATGGAAACAACCCAGACATCCTTCAACTGATGAATGGATACAGAATTTGTGGTACTTTCACACAATGGAATACTACTCAGCAATTAAAAAACGAGGAAATCATGAAATTTGCAGGCAACTGGTGGGAACTAGAAAAGATCATCCTGAGTGAGGTATCCCAGAAGCAGTATAAACATGGTTTATACTCACTTATAAGTGGATATTAGACATATAATATAGGATAAACATACTAAAATCTGTACACCTAAAAAAGTTAAGTCAGAAGGAGGACCCTGGGTAAGATGATCAATCCTCTTTCAGAAAAGCAAATGGGGACAGATATCTGAAGAGGGAGAAAACAGGGAACAGGACAGGAGCCTACCACAGAGGGCCTATGAAAGACTCTACCCAGCAGGGTATTGAAGCAGATGCTGAGACTTATAGCCAAACTTTGGGCAGAGTGCAGGGAATCTTATGAAAGAAAGGGGAGATAGAAAGACCTGGAAGGGACAGGAGCTCCACAAGGAGAACAACAGAACCAAAAAATCTGGGCAATGGGATCTTTTCTGAGACTGATACTCCAACCAAGGACCATGCATGGATATAACCTAGAACCCCTGCTCAGATGTAGTCCATGGCAGCTCAGTTGCTAAGTGGGTTCCTAGTAAGGGGAACAGGGACTGTCTCTGACATGAACTCTGGGGGGAAGGGGGAACAGCTGTACCAGGCCACAGAGGAAGACAATGCAGCCAGTCCTGATGAGTCCTGATAGGCTAGGGTCAGATGGAAGGGAAGGAGGACCTCCCTATCAGCGGACTTGGGGAGGGGCATGGAAGGAGAAGAGGGAGGGTGTGATTGGGAGAGGATGAGGGAGGAGGCTACAGCTGGGATACAAAGTGAATAAATTGTAATTAATAAAAAGAATAAATGAATAAAAATATAAAAATATTTGAAGAATCAATTATGATGTGGTAAAACCAATCCTGTAATAAGAAAATATAATAGGGTGTTTGGGGAATCTTGGTATTTTAAATTTGTGGAGTACAGACTGAAATTCATATTTCAAGTAAAAGTCTTGTACATATAAATTAATAATTCAGTAAGACTGAATATGTTTAAAAATCAGCGAGGACCAGGTAAGCCTTCTTTCTAAGCATGTATTTTTGTATTATTTTAGTGTGTATATGTGTGTATCTGTATGCGTGTGTGTACTCATGTGTCTTGTGTATGTACACACGTGTGTGTGTGTGTGTGTATGTGTGTCTGTGTGTGTTCTTACAAAGGCCCAAACAGTCCATGGCACTTCTGTGGCAGAGGGCAGCTCTCAGAAATACAGTTCTAAAAGTTAACTGTTTCAATAACCCTGTTTCAAATATCCTGCTTTGAAAAGTAAAAGCTTCTATAATCCCCTATCAGAAACTAGTGTAATAGATGACTTGGTGTACACACACACACAAAATATTATACCCACACACATATATATACACAAACATAAAAATTATGCTTTAACTGCTTAGGAAAATAGCATATTTTAAATAATTTGAGGATTTTTGCCATAAGTAAATATGTATCAGAAATCATAAATATGTGAAACCATGGTATTTCATAAAAGATGATTTCACAGCCAAAACATTGTACAACTGCAAAATAATGAGTAACATACCTATATAGGAAGGAATACATTCATCCTCCAAAATTTTTTCATTTTTGTACTTATTTGAAGAAAAATGTTATATTTTCAAGAAAAGTCAAGACCAATTAGGATATGCATAATTTTAATCATAACAATCTATCATATCCAATGTTACTTAACAAGACACCTTTCCAAGGTGAATCCCAAGACACCAGAAGGTTTAACAAAGTTATATCAAAATAATAATTTTTATTGTGTGGAAAATAAAATCTACACCAAATAAAATCTATATGACATTTTCAACCAAATTCATTATTTTCAACTAGAATTCAACAGAACTAAAATGGTGAAGACTAGAAAACTAAAGTCCCATAACCTTCATTGGCCCTCTATCTTCTTGAAGGGTGTCATTCCAATTTGTGTCAGGCAAACACGGAGAATAAAGGGATAACCAAAAGAATAAGCCGATTTCAGCTTCTGTCAAAGTATGCCCTAAGCCAAAGTTCTGGAAAATAAAGACAGCTATTTCTTCGCAATTTCTCAGCTAACACAGAATCATAAAAAGAAGAAGAAGAAGAAGAAAAAAAAGCAAGATATTGAAACTTCAAACCAGCCTAACATGGAAGAATATACCTTGAATTCTTTGTGCATGAAAGAAGTTTCAAAAGAAAAGGAGAAAATCCTTTTGTTCTAGGTAAAAGATCATAACTGTAGACCTAGAGAATTTGTCAGTCTTTATACACAGCCGCTTTATACTGAAAAGGGAAAAATTCAGTTGTTTTTTTAACACAGAAAACTATAAAACTTTTATTCAGACTAAAATGCACTAATCCCTTAACTAAGCAGTGTGAACCTGGTCGTTCTTAATGTTTTCCCACTATTGCATCACCTGAAGTTGTTTTGTTTTTCCAGAAAGACTATCTATTTACATCTTTAGGGTACAGGTTTTAAGCAAATAGTCAGTAGCTCTGTCATCTTGGACATATCGCATACCCTCTCTCTTTCTTGTATAAGTTTTATAAATTTCTTTCATAACTTTGACATGAAGATTAGCTCAATAATAGATGAAATAAAGAGAGATGAAAAGCGTGTCTCCATAAAAATCTAGTGATCTGAAGATGTTATGCACCGTTCCTGAAGTCCTACAGGAGTACTGTCTTCCACTCCATTTTGAATCAAGAGCCCAACAATCATTTTCAAAATACAAATCAACATATCTATACACGTGTCCTCTCCTACTGCGAATTGCCTGTGTGAACTTTTTTATTTTTTTTAAAGAATACAGATCTTTAATTTTCCCGATTTAAAAAACAAAACTGAAACAACGGCACTGCTTACTGTTTCCACACATTCACACTGTTATTTTGAGCAAGCGATATACTTCTTAAAATTTTTAATTTATTACAATTTATTCACTGCAGCCCCATTTCAGCCCCTTCTCTCATCCCTCCCAATCCCACCCTCTCTCCTTCTTCTCCCATGCCCCTCCTCCAGTCCACTGATAGGGGAGGTCCTCCTTCTCTTCCATCTGACCCTAGCCTATCAGGTCTCATCAGGATTTTTAAAACAATACTTAAAAACAATTGTTGTTTTAGCCATGTGTGGTGGTACAATTTTGTAATCCCAGCACTTGAATGGCTGAGGAGAAAGGAGGGTCAGGAGTTCAAAGACATCCTCAGCTGTGTAGTGAGTACTAGGTCATCCCGGGCTGTATGAAACCATGTGTTACTACCACCACAATCTCTGCCAAAAATGTGCTGGTTTGGGTTTTATTTTTTAATTGAAATGAACTTTGTCTTGGGACTATGACAGGATTTCTGGCTCTCTGAAAATACCTAAGCATACTTTGGTGATTTTGCACCATGTACATATGTAAACTGGTGTACTCAGCATTGTCAATTCCAAAAAAAATCACCCCTGAAAAATGTGGTGAGATGGCTCAGCAGGCAAAGACACCACCACCACGCCTGAGCTGGATTCCCAGAGCCCATTTGGTGGAAAGAGAAAATTGATGCCTGCAAGTTGTCCTCTGACATCTGTGTCATGGCACACAAGTATTCTTTCTTTCCTTCCTTCCTTCCTTCCTTCCTTTCTTTTTTTCTCTGTCTCTCTCTCTCTCTCACACACACACACATACACAAAAATGTAAAACAGGGTTGAAGATACTCTGTGTCCTTCAGTATTAAATATTCAGCTGAGATTCTTTATGCAAAAATAAACAAGTACAAACATTTCTGTGAAAATTGGCTTTCATATTTTAAAATGGTAAAATTCTATGTATACAAATAACTGAATTAAAATCAGTTTATGATTTAATTATTCATTATTAACTTTTTCCTCTCAAAACCCCTTTATGCAACCCCATATAAATATATATGGTACATATATATGTATAAATATGTAACTAAAATATGTGTGAACTCTTAATTCAACTCGAGCAAAGGCTGAGTTAGCTCACTAATCTTTCAATGACTCTGATCAACAAAGAAAGTACTTCTTGGCCATACACATCAGTGAACGTAATGGGAGATTTCATTTTAAAGAAATCATTTGGGTAATACGTCTCAAGTTTTCAGTTTGGCATAAACTGAATTTTCAGCAAAAGTTTTCACAAAATTATTATGAGAAATATGCCTTTTATATTTTTTGTTCAACTTCCTACCATACTTATGAAATATTGCTTTCCGGATACTGTTTTCTTTTCAAAATTATTGACTTTTTTCAATTGTTATATTGTCATATATGTCACATAAGTTTACATATCCAATATTGAATGAAATTAGAACTATCTAAAATACATAGCTATTCACAGTATCTTCATCAATTGTATTGAAAAGCTCAAAGTAGTGTAGCTATCAAATAATTACAACATTTAGTTCCCCTGCAGGTGGAAGTAGGCAAGTCTAATCAGCCTTCTCACATGGAAAAAACACTTAGGCAATATTAAAATATTAAAACTATTTAATGAGGTTCGTTTCCTTCCAAAAGTAAACTGAGTTTTGGGCTTAAACAAGCTTCAGGCAAGGGGAGCTTCAAACATAACATTTTTAAAACTAGCCATTATTTCCCATGCTGAAAAAAATTGCAATTTTATTTCCTAACAGCAAATGAAACTGTCAGGAAAATTTCGGTGTCATAAAGTTGGGTGGTTAAACCAACATGCTAGATTTAAAGTACAACTCAATTAAAGGAATTAAAAGCAACGCTGTGTCAGTTGCCCTTCAAAAATACTTCTCCAAACTCACTGTTTTAAACAACTACGGCTTCCTTGTTCTTGATAAAGTCATTAATGCTGGTACAAATGGAGTTGTGTGTTGAACAATATGTTGATTAAAATGTACTGCTTTTGGCAACTTTTCCACCTAAATAAAAAGTTGTCAAGCAGGGTGACTTTAGTGGTACAGAGTTTTAAATGGTGGACTGAGTCCAAGGTTAGCTAATAGCAGCTGACATGCCCTGGAATCCTGAGGCCTAAATCAACATTGTTTTCACAGCTGTAATTAAGCCACCTAATCAGAAGCACATTTTGACGGGACAGTTTCTGGAAGCCAGACATTACAATTTCTTATGCCTGGAGCACAGTGGCTCAGGAGAGGTCCGTATTTAATTTTGGGTTAAAAAGGGGTGGAGGGCAGTAAAATACGAAAGACCACTGAGATGAAGCAGGTCTGTGTGCTCCTGCCTTGACCAGCCTTGCAGGGCCCCTCCCTAGCGCTCTGCTGAGTCCTCCCCACTCCTAAGTGGCAGCTGTACACAGTAAGATGAAGGGCCGCTGCCAAGATCAACAGATGAGCTGCTCTGAACTGGCTCTCTGTGTGTTCTGATTGTAAATTGTGCTGGTGATGATTAGAGAACTCTAGCACAGGATGTCGACTCTTAAAATCGTCCAGAGAAAATCTTTTTTTTTTTAAGTTCGGGGAAAAAAATTAACTTTTTTGTGGCTTGCTGCATAGCGTTGTGTCTATTACTTTCATATGATTCAAGTGAATTCGCCCAAATTAAGCAACTCTGTTATTAAAAAAAGAGTGTGGCTTGGCTCAAGGCAGGGACCTTCATCTTGGTCTGTCTGTGAAGAATGTTCCCCCAGTGGTGCAGCCGTGTGCTTCTCCCACCTGCCAACAGACAGTACTCCTAAAATGCAGACAGTCTAGGATGCCATAGTCACATGTCATTAAATGACACAACTCAATTGCCAGCATGATTATATTCTGTAACATTTAAACTTTCAACCCCAGAGGCCACTGTAAAACTATCAATATGAAGGCACTAGTCACTGGAGTCTGATTACATTTAGTTCTGCATTTTAATTACATATGGATTCCATTAACTAAACCTTTTGCCTTATAGGCAACATTTTAATCAAATTACTATAATTTTCAAATATGTTACAATAGTTTGACAAGTTAAAAGTTCACATTCCTAACATATTAAATATCAAAAAACTGTGCATTAAAAAGGAAATATTTCTTACAAGGATACTAATCCATTGCCCAATTACTTTGGGGACTTTTTGACTACCTAGTTATAAGTTATATTGTGAGGTTTATATACCTAGTATGCTTTTGTGAATGGTTTCTTGGTGCAGAAAATAACTACATTTAGAAACATTCATTTTATTGGTGTAAGTTGAAGCAGGATCAACATAAAGCATAGAATTCAGAATTCTAAATTGTTGTTTATAACCCAAATAAAAGAATTTTAGAGTTGTGCATGAATTTAGATTTCATTTAATTAAAGCTCTTCATTGTACAGCCAGAAAATGCAAGATTCTTGGAGATTGTGTGATTCATTTCTCAAAGCATTGACATGAGTCAACAGGCAAATTCTCTCTGGAACCCAAATTTCCTGTGTCTTTGTGTCGTTATTTTGCCATCTGATGTAAGAAAAACCCCATGCCAGCCAAGAACTCAATGAAAAAAAATATTAATATGGTAAAGGACACACAACATAAAATTTACCATCTTATCAATTTTAAATCATCAAGTACATCTGCAGTTCAGCATAGCTATCTCATTTCAGAAAGTTTCCTCATTCCAAGGAAACCCCATACCTATTTAGCACTCATCTCCATTGCCTCCTACTGCAAACTGTCAACCATTAATCTGATTCTTATCTTTATAGATTTGCCAGTTGGGTACATTTCATACAAGTGTGGCCTCTTGAAGAGTAACTGGTCTGTTCTGGTGTGTCTGGTCTTTTATGCATATTGCAACAAGGATCAAAACTTCATGGCACTTTGGGGTTGGAAAGATGGCTCAGCAGTTAAAAGCCCTTGCTGCTTATGCAGACAGAGAACCTGTGTTCAGTTCCAAGCACTCCACAACAGCTCACAACTGCCTATAACTCCAATTATAAAGGATTTAACATCCTCCTCTGGTCACCATGGCCACTGGTTATAGATACAGTGCACGTACAAACAATCATACATACACATCTAAACAATATTTTTTAAAACTGTGTTGAACCACATGGCAGAATAATACACCACTGTCCAGAAACAATGTGTTCTTATCTCTTCACCAACTGAATTACTTTGTGCAAACCTCCTTGGCTATAGTGAATATTCATCTGCTACTATGTCAAAGTATTTTGTTTGAATAACTGCTTTGAATTCATCAGGTTATATACCTAGGAGTAGACTTGCTGTGTCAAATGGAAACTTCAAATTTAACTTACTGAGGAGTCATCAAGTCATGTTAAGTATCTCCTAAGAGTTTGTTGAATATTTATGTTCTTTAGAAAACCTGTCTACTAAAATCCATTTCTGCATTGAGTTAAAGAGTTCTTTATATTCTGTATATTATACCTTAACTAGATATATAATTATAAATATTTTCTCCTATCTTGTTGATTATCTTTTCCCTGTCTTGACTTTATCTTTTCATGTACAGAAGTTTTTAATTTTGAAGAATTCTCGTACATTTGAGTTTCTTCTGGCTCTTACCCTTTTGGTGTTATATCTATGAATCAGTTACCAAATCTAAGCACTTGAAGATTCAAGCCTATGGGCTTTTATGGGCATTTTAAGTCTTACACTCAAGGCTTTGATCCATTTTTAGTTAATTTTTTTATATGATAGGTGGTAAGGGTCCAAGACAATAAAATTTTAAAACATATATTTTTCCCCTCAGGGCTCAGGGATCCCATGGAAGAGGAAGCACAAAGTGTAAGAGAGAGAAGGTATGGAGGACACCAAGAAAACAAGGTCCTCTAAATCAACAAGATTGATGCAAATATGAACTCACAGAGACTGAGGCAGCATGCACAGGGCCTGCACAGGTCTGTAGTAGATGGGGTTCTAGAGCTGAAAAAAGTGGACAAGCGCCCATCCTTAACCTAGATACTTTTTACAACTGAACCACTGCAAATGAAAATTTAGTTTCCCCCAAGAGAGTCTCACAAGGGAAACAAACTGGCCGTAGGGGTAGGCTGCAACCCAGCAGAAGATGGCCAACAGAAAATGAACTCAATGGCATACTGGAGGCTCCTTGTCTTATAATGTCATGTTGAGAATTTTTCCTTTTTAAGAAATTTTTGATGGGGATAGCATTGAATCTGTAGATTGCTTTTGGCAATATGGTCATTTTCACTATGTTAATCCTACCAATCCATGAGCACTGGAGGTCTTTCTACCTTTTAATATCTTCTTCAATTTCTTTCTTCAGAGATTTGAAATTTTTTTCATATAGGTCTTTCACTTGCTTGGTTAGAGTCACCCCAAGGTACTTTATGTTATTAGTGGCTATTGTGAAGGGTGTTGTTTCCCTAATTTCCTTCTCGGCCCTTTTGTCTTTGGTGTACAGGAGGGCTTCACAGACCTTGAAAGAAAAATACTCAACTTCATATGGAGAAACAAAAAACCCAGAATCTCCAAAACAATCCTCTACAACAACAGATCATCTGGAGGTATCTCCATCCCTGACCTCAAGCTGTACTACAAAGCAATAGTAATAAAAACTGCATGGTATTGGCATAGAAACAGAACAGTGGATCAATGGAACCGAATTGAAGACCCAGAAATGAACCCACACACCTATGGAAACTTGATTTTTGACAAAGAAGCCAAAACCATTCACTGGAAAAAAGACA
>CM053754.1:45209413-45245760 GCA_028658305.1 Pachyuromys duprasi
AAATAAATAAATAAATAAATAAATAAATAAAATAAAAATCTAATAACATCATATAAATTTGAACTAACACCCGGGGTCCCAAGTTACTGGCTTTTAATGTTGATTAAAAAAAATTCATAATATTTGTCTTCATAAATATTAGGTATCAACTGTGGCCGAACTGCTCTTGGCCCAAGGTATCTTTGTGGCAATGAAGAATATCTGTAAAGAGCTTGTATTTGTAGAGCTTATCTGGGGTTCAGGTGAGGGCAGGGGGCAAACAGACAATAAACAAATATATGAAATACCTCACGGGTCAGTGGATGGCAGGAGCTAGGACAAAAAGAGTAAAGCCAGGAAGGTAAGAAAACTTCCCAGGCAATCTGGAGCAAAGAGAGGCAGAGAAGGGCGGGACAAGGAGCCTGCCAGGAGGAAAGTGTTTGCTGGTGGCTTCAGTTCCAAACGCCACAGTCCCAAAGACATCACTAGAATGCTGGCAGTGGAGCTCAGGCTGAAAGGCAAAGAGCCAAACCCCAATCTCACCCACCTGAGGGCAGCCAGGTTAACTCCTGCTCTACTAAACATCATCATTTGAAACTGGTCCACAGCTGAATGTCAAAATGGTAGTTTTTACTTAGAAGTCATTCCCATGCATCACAACCACATCAAAAAAGGAAGACACACGCTCCAATCACTAACAGCCCACTGAATGTCTGTTATATTCCACTACATCATGAGCACATTCATCTTATAAAACTCCCCAAATGCCTATCCCAAATGCAGATTTTTTTTAAATTTTAAAGTAGCCCAAATTTCATCGTGGCTAAAATTTTAAGACATAAAATGAGTGCTGAAACAGAATTTTAATCATATAGATGAATCACAACATGCATTTTAGCTAGGCATGTATTATGAATAAGTCTAGTTTTCTACAGAGAATAATCACATGTTCTAATTACCATTTGGTTATACGCATAATTAATAATATTCTGTCTTAATGGGACACACTGAATCTTCAGTTGTAAGCTTAACTATGCATACTGCCAAGCCCAACTGTCCGCCACACTGCCAAACAAAGGAATCCTGATGCAGTATTTGAGCTTGATAACAATATGTATATCTTTGTACATGATACAGTGGAAAAATTAATTGCTTTTTTTCTTTCAAATGTTTCTCCATACTAATTTCATGTTGACTGATCCCTTATTCTAATTACACAGGCATAAACACATACATATGCAGAGACAGAAATGTTCTTATGAGCAATAGAAACATAAACATAAATGTGGCCCAAGACTCAAAGAAGACAAAACCATTCTGGCCAGGACTCACCGACTGTAAACTTTCATTCTCTCTTAGGCAAGCTGTGTGGAGCTCAGACTTGAGGGTTGCGATGTGATTTCTGTGTGACGTCATTTCTTTCTCTAATGTAGAGATTCTAGTGCTTGCAAGCTGGTAGACATCCATGAAACTTTTAATCATGGCCTTAAGAAATAAAAATAATGTCACATAAAATTCAAATAAAGTTGTCCCTAAAGCAGAATTTCTGTAATTTGAAAGCAAAATTAGTAAAATATTAAAATAAACAACTTTTATAGTTTCTAGAAAATAAAGATGAAACTCATATTTTACACCGAAAACAGTCACTAAGAAAGCTTCGGAATAGGGTAGGGAGACAGCTCAGGGGAGATAGTGCTTTTTGCACAAATGTAAGGAGCAGAGTTTAGAACCAGCACCCAAGTAAACAATAGGGCGGGGTGATGCACATTTATAACCCCAGTTTGGGGGACTCAAGAATATCCCTGGAGCTCATTAGTCACCACCTCCCCTAAGACTCTGTCTCAAGAAACAAGGTGAAGGGCCCTGAGGAGCAGCAAAACTGGCCTCCATAAGGATACATGAACATGTACACCCCCACATGTGTTTACACATGCGCATAGAGGTGCACACAGATGAGTGTGAGTTCACACACACACAAAGAGAGAGAAAGTTTTGGGAAAATAATTGAATCTTCATTACAGAAGATTTATTTAAATGAGATGTACTTTGATCTATTGTGCTTAAAATTTAGAACACAGGTTTTAAATATGGCACACTTATTTTCTGTACTAAAATTAAATTCAGGTTGTAATTTGACCTAGATTTCAATCTTATAAGAGACAATACATGTATTTATGAATAACATATTAATATTTCATAATGAGCTGAGTTAGTAAAACTTCCAATCTACCTAACAAATGTTTTGAAACAACATTTGAGTTCTTTCCTGTGACAGATTTCTGATTCCTATCATGAGAGAAAAGTGTAATTATATCCATCATATAACACAGAGGTGCCTTTAGATACAACCCGCAAAATAATAATACAAGCAGCTACTAGTTAACTTATCTTCTCTAAATAGTGCAGATTTGGGGTTGCTGAGCTCTGTATCATGACTGAACCATATTCTATAGACTTTTTCTTAAAACAAATCTTCAGTGAATTTTAAGCTGAAAGGATTGGATTCTATTACACCCTCTTTAGCTAATCTTTCAAAATGCTTCAAGTACATCAACAATAATTCAAACTTTTCAAAGATATGTCCAAAAACAGTATCACAGTATTTATGCAAGAAAGGTTCCTACTTCAGACATATCACACAATGAGAGATAGAGTATAAGAATGTACAAATTATATTCAGTCTGATGGTCTGGACTGTGAAAGCCTTGAGAGGCTATGTATTTATTAAAGCAATTCTTAATGCATGTGAAAAATAATTTTGTGAACAAACAAGCACTAGTGTTCCATGTCTGAAAAGCAGTAGGCAAGTGACTAGAAAATTCAGAGGTTTTTACCTAATAAATTCCTACTTGCCCTCAAACATCCTCCTCACACAGCATCCCTTTCAAGAACCATCTACAAAGCCCAAAGGGCTGCAGTTAGCGTCCGTCCCAGCTCCCAGTGGGCTCTTCACACCAGCTTTGATTGTCGCATTCGCTGGAGACGTTTATTACTTTACATGTTTTTCTTCATTACCAGACAAGCAGTCCATGAGGCCAGGCTCTGTCTGCACGTCTGTGTTCTCGAGGGAGTAGTCCTCATTCAGTATTTGCTTGAATAAATGAGTGAAGTAACAACTTTTGAAAATGTAGTAATTAAAAAAATAGAAGAGATGAAAAACTGCAATCCACCTTTCGCTATAAATTCTCTCATAGAAAAGAATAAAGATACTTGGAAAATATAATTTTAATGTGCAATCTAATGAATTAAGTATTAATCACACTTTTTTCAAGTTGGAGGAAAAAAAGCATAGCTTTAGGTATAAAAGAGTGTACATGAGTGTAAGTTCTCTGCCCAACAGTAAATCATGGCACAACCTGGTGTGTGGGAAGATAGCCCATGTCCTAGCTTATCACACCTTGAATCATTTTAAGATAGTTTATATCTAAACAAGGCATTTCCTGATGTGTCAAAATTATGTACAACTCAGACACAAATGAAGCTGGACGTGCAGTTTGGTAGCGGAGTGCAGGAGGTTTGCATTTATCCCCAAGGTGACAAACATATCTAGTCACATCTATTTCTTCCTGTGTGACATCTCTCTTCATTGATATGACTTCATTTCTCCTCTCCAGTGAGAGAGCAAACCCACCCCATCTTACTGTGTCACACACACAGCAGTGTGTCCTCAGGACACACCACACACTCTCCAGGGCCTCCATCTCCTCCCTCCCTGAAAAGCAGGAATAGAAGTAACTCTCTGGTCTACTGCCAAAACTGTCTTGAGGCCCAGATAATTCAAATACATAATGTTTATTCGTTATTTGCTATAGTCGGGAACTGCATTACAAGCTTGTGTACATTTCCTTATAGTAATCATACAGGGCAGATACTGGCTTTAATCTAATTTTTAGGGTAAAGAATAAGAGCATTACCAAATTAGCAATATGGTGGTAGGACTCAAATAAAGGAACATTTAAACAAAGCTTTTCTCCTAACTCTTTAATTGTATTATAGCTCATATAAGAAGGGCTTCTAGGGTGCTGGAGAGATGGCTCAACAGGTAAGAGCACTGACTGCTCTTCCAGAAGACCTGGGTTCAATTTCTAGGACCTACATGGCAGCCTACAACTGTCTGGAACTCCTGTTCCAGGGGACCTGACACCCTCACGTAGACATACATGTACTCAAACACCAATGTACATAAAATAAAAATAAACAAATAAAATTTTAAAGTTTTATTCTAAAGGGCTTCTAAAAGTGATAAAGTCCTTAATGTCACTATAATACTATTGTTTGAAGTCTAACCCCTACAATGAAATCCTAATTACATCTCTGATAATTGAGTCACGTGTGTGTATATATACATATAGACACAGTACATATTCTTGCTATATAAGGATCTAAAATGTATAAATGGCTACAAACATTCATAATAGCTTATTGAATGAAAATGGGAATTATTCACTCGGCAAAATGATCTTAGATTATTATTTCATTATTAAGTCAACAAAGAATAAGCCTTTTGAGATGAAAGAGTTCAACATTTTAAAAGCAATCTTCCTTCCTAAATTTATAGAATTATTTCCTGGATTCTCAGATGTAAAAGCTCATTTATTTTTAATAAACAAAGCACTTAAAGACTTAGAAAACAGCTCTCCTAGCTTGCAGAAAGTCTGAGTTTGACCCAGTACCTCAATGACCCAAACCATAAAGTTCAGGACACCAGTGAGGTCAGCTCCTTAACAAGAAGAAAGGTGTCCATTGGTATAAGACATAAAGATAGGGACCTGAATTCAGAGGGGTGGTGGAAACAGGGAACGAACAAGCGCCTCATGACCCCTAATCGGTCCTCCGGAGCCAACCCTCTCAGTGAACACACCACTCCCACATCAAATCACCATGTTTCACGCTCAGAAAACACAGAGCAGGATGAGACTGCAGCACACCCGGAGTCTGAGTGGCCTGTGTCACCTTTCACCCTAGGGACTTCGAGAAGATCCAGAGTGAAAAAAGTCTGTACCTCAGGGATTCATGCAGTTGTCTAAGAAACGGGGAGGGGGGGGAGTTGTCTGAACCAAAAGGAGAAAAGTTGTTTTAGAGTTAGTATGTAGTAGTAACATTGATGTGTGTACTATAGAATGCAAAATATCTGAAATACAAAGAGGTAAAAGTGATTTGAGGACAAATGTATTTCCTATATTATGCGTTTCCTCCAGAGTATGCAGCAGTCAGACTTCATAACCTAACGTCAGAGGACATGCAATCGCTGGGGCCCTGATGGTCAGAGGAGACATTGGTGAGAAATATCCTAACATTTGACACCAAAATATCAACCTTTCGTCCACATTGTTAAGTAACTGGAAAACAAAAACCTCTGATGTTTCAATTAAACTCATAAATATTTTTCATTTCTATGTTTTAAAAGATACTGACTGGGTAAAACAAGTATACCAAACACACTAAATATATGAACTATAATTCATTTTCACAAAAAAGAATTCCTATGTTAAAAACAATTTATGTAAGTTAAATTATTATTAAATACATAATAAGATATTAACTACACTATGCATAGTAGACACTCAAGTAAATGTTATATCTGATGATAACTATGTCATATTAGGAAAATTCATGCATTAACTCATCAAAGGTTAACTATTTCTGAGGAGTATCAGTACTAGACACAAGGCAAAATATCTTAAATATATTTACATACATGGTAAAATGGGCCCTTTCTAAAGAACTATCTAATATCAATTCAATTCCTCCAGAGTATGCAGCAGAAAGACTTCATAACTGAATATCAGAGAAAATGCAGTTATTAGAGTCCTGATGATATGAGAAGACATTGGTGAAAAATATCTTAAACTCTGAACACTAAGATAGTTTTTTGCTGCAACAAAACATCTCAACCTCACAATGACAACATGCTTATAACTTTTCATATCAAATTTGTTGATACATGGAATGAATCAAAACCTATAAATACAAATGAAAACAATTCAAAGAATCAATGGAGTTGGTATGTTGCAATGTAACCTTGACAAACCTTTAGCCAAACTAACCAGAACTAAAAAAAAAAAAGAATGCCCAAATTAATAAAATCAGAAATGAGAAAAATTACAACAGATACTGAGGAAACTCAAAAAATCATAAGAACATATTTTAAAACTATAAGCTAATCAGTAAACTGGAAACTCTAAAAGAAATGGATGGATTTTGAAATGTACATGGATATTTTATGGTTACTATTGCTGTGATGAAACTCCATGACCAAAAGAACTAGGGAAGAAAAAAGTTTATTTGGCTTATGCTTCCACATCACTGTTCATCGTTGGAGGAAATCAGAACAGGAACTCAAATGGGGCAGGATCCTAGAGGCAGGGGCTGACACAGAAGCCATGGAGGATGCTACTTACTGGCTTGTGCATCATAAGGGGGCTTTTCTGAGACTGAGCAGTCTTGCTCAGACTGCTTTGTTATAGAACCCAGGACCACCACCCCAGAAGTGGAACCCACACACAAAAATGGGCTTCTCCCTCTCCCCCATCAGTCAATAATTAATAAAATGCCCTACAAGTTTGCCTGCAGTTGGGTCTTATGGAAGCATTTTCTCATTTGAGGCTTCCTCCTCTCTTATGATTCTAGCTTGTGTCAAGTTGACATAAAACTAGCCAGAACACACTTCCTCAAGATCCAGTTATACCATTCCTAGGCATATATCCAAAAGATGCCCAAGTATACAACAAGGACATTTGCTCAACTATGTTTGTAGCAGCTTTATTTGTAATAGCCAGAAGCTGGAAACAACCCATATACCCCTCAGTTGAGGAATGGATACAGAAATTGTGGTACATCTATATAATGGAATAAAAAAAAAAAACCAAGGAAATCATAAAATTAGCAAGCAAATGGTGGGAACTGGAAAGGATCATCCCGAGTGAGGTATCCCAGAAGCAGAAAGACATACAGTGTATATACTCACTCATAAGTGGATATTAGACATATAATATAGGATAAACATACTAAAATCTGTACACCTAAGGAAGTTAATCAAGAAGGAGGACTCTGGTTAAGATGTTCAATCCCCATTCAGAAAGGCAAAGAGGATGGACATCAAAGGAGGGAGAAAACAGAGAACAGGACAGGAGCCTACCACAGAGGGCCTCTGAAAGGCTCTACCCTGCAGGGTATCAAGGCAGATGCTGAGACTCATAGCCAAACTTTGGGCTGAGTCCAGGGAATCTTATGAAAGAAGTGAGAGATAAAGAACCTGGAGGGGACAGGAGCTCTACAAGGAGAGCAACAGAATCAAAAAATCTGGGCACAGGGGTCTTTTCTGAGACTGATACTCCAGCCAAGGACCACTCATGGAGATGGCCTGGAACCCCTGCACAGAGGTAGCCCGTGGCAATTCAGTGTCCAAATGGGTTCCACAGTAATGGGGACAAAGACTATCTCTGACAGGAACTGATTGGCCTGCTCTTTGATCACCTCCCCATGAGGGGGGAGCAGCCTTACCAGGCCACAGAGGAAGACAACGCAGCCAGTCCTGATGAGACCTGATAGGCTAGGGTCAGATGGAAGGGGAGGGGGACCTTCCCTATCAGTGGACTGGGGGAGGGGCACGGGTGGGGAAGGGGGAGGGAGGGTGGGATTGGGAGGTGATGAGGGAGCTACAGGGGGATACAAAGTAATTAATAAACTGTAATTAATAAAAATAAAAATCAATTTAAAATATATATACCAGAAACATTTAAAAAACTAGCCAGAACAATTAGCTACCAAAAATAAATCAAGATCATGAAAATAATTTAAGTAGGCCATAACAACCAATGAGATACAAGTGTAAAATCCCCTACCTTTTAAAAGAAATGGAACCAATGGATACAACACAGAATTCTCCAAGACTTTCAAAGAACTAACACCAATAATAATAATCTGTAAAATAGAAAAGTTGTACTTCCAAATTCTTCTATAAAGCAAGCCAACAAAAGCAGATAATTATAGGCTAGTCTTTCACCCCCTCCCAATCCTATCCATCCTCTCTCCCTCTTCTCCTCCCATGCCCCTCCCCCAGTCCAGTGATAGGGGTGGTCCTCCCCTTCCATCTGACCCTACATATCAGGTCTCATCAGGACTGGCTGCATTGTCTTCTTCTGTGGCCTGGTAAGGCTGGCACCCCCACTCAGGGGGAGGTGATCAAAGAGCCAACCACTGAGTTCATGTCAGAGACAGTCCCTGTTCCCCTTACTAGGAACCCACTTAGCAACTGAGCTGCCATGGACTACATCTGAGCAGGGGTTCTAGGTTATATCCATGCATGGCCCTTGGTTGGAGTATCAGTCTCAGAAAAGATCCCATTGCCCAGATTTTTTTGGTTCTGTTGCTCTCCTTGTGGAGCTCCTGTCCCCTCTAGGTCATTCTATCTTCCCCTTCTTTCATAAGATTCATAGCCCAAACTTTGGCTATGATATCACTCCTAGGCCTATATCCAAATTGTGCTCAAGTATACAACAAGGACATCTGCTCAACTATGTTCATAGAAGCTTTATTCATAATAGCCAGAATCTGGAAACAACCCAGATGTCCCTCAATTGAGGAATGGATACAGAAATTGTGGTACATTTACACAATGGAATACTGTTTCTGATTTTAAGTTATACGACAGAGCTACAGTAATGAAAATTGCATGATACTGGCATAAAAATAGACACACTGATCAATGGAGTATAACTGAGGACCTTGATATAAATAAGATCCCATACTTATCACAATCACTAGCTACTAGAGACATGTCAACCAGACTCACAATAAGGTGTCTACATATCTATGTATATTTAGAAAGTGACATCTATGAGTACGACTAGCAGATAGTTAGGACCCCAAATGCTGATTGGAAGCGCAGCAACAAAGCTCACACACTGATGGTGAGAATGAAAAGCAGTCCAGTACTGCCGTTCTGGAAAGCAGCCAAACACTTACATATGCCCAGAAACCACATTCCTTAACATTTACCTCAGAAAACACCTGGGCCCACACAACCTGTATACAAGCGTTTGTAGCAAGTTTCTATGTGGTAGTCGAAACTGTACACAACAAACTTCCTTTAATGGAGGAAGGGTGAGCAAGACAATCTATTTTAAGACCATTAAGATGATTGAAAATAAGCCAGATGAAAAGGTCATGTCCCTAATACATACATAATCATCTGACAATATGGTTGAGAAATATACATATAAACTATACCATATATGTCAATTTTTTTTTTCGATTTCATGATTGTCTGAAAGCTTCATGAGATACAGCATAGAGGAAATGAATAGAGGGGACAGAGGAACTTCTTTTACCACATTGGCAATTTTCTGTGAATCCAAAATTATTTCAGAACTAAAAAGCAATCTACAATGTCTAATATTTATAAAGATAATTGATCTTCTGGGTTTAAGTCTGTCATAGATTTTTCTGGCCTTGGTGGTAGACGAAATGTATAAAAAGCGTAAATTCAGTGTGAAGCTTCACAGCTTCTGAATGGCTATTGTAGCCATAGAAAGAATCACTGAGGTATATAGACTGTATATCTGGTTAATTTCACTTTGTGGTGTTTGTTTGCAAGTTCTTTATAATAGAATTTTCACTTAAAAGATAACTTAAGTTGGTGTTTTCCTGGTAATGCCATTTATTCTGTGAAAGGCACTCAATAAACATGTGAAACAATTAATGAACCACTTTTCCACCCAAACATGTCATCTAACTTCTACCATTTCAGCTATGTTTTGATTAGTTTATAACACACACATACGCACACGTTTGTGTGTGTATACGTATATTTGTGTGACTATATATTCCTATATATATGAAAGTGAATCCAAGTTCATTTTTCTCTTTTGGCATTGAAATGGCCCCAGCCTTGACTTATCTCTTCACTCAAGATTTTTACTGGCACCCTCTTTGAAGGATGTAAATATAGTAGCTTTTCAGGTATGAGAAGGGCCTCATGGGAAACCATGCTCAGCAGAGTTGCAGAATGCTTTTGCAGCAGACTTTTTTAGAAAGATGTTTTCTTTTTATCTTGTTTAGACTCTGGACTTTTTTCTGGCTTCCACTCAACCGTGGCATATACAACTTAAATGTGCCAAAAATAAAACCAATTCTTTTTCAAATATGTTATTTTCAATCAGAATTGAATCAAATCCAATGTTTAAGGCTAAGTGCAGATGCTAGATTGATGGTGATTACTGCTCTTATTATGTTGGAGGTTAACATAATGGAGTACTAAGGGGATAATGACATACAGAGAAGAAATCGCATGGTGGCTTCCTACATGAGCACAAAGGAGGCACTGAAGAATAATTGAAGACTAGGGAAAATGTTCCTCTTAGAAACCATTGCATATGGACATGAAACCAGGAAAAGCATCAATAATCTTGGAAAAATTCAGTCGTGTGTTTCTCAAAGGATACTGCCAGATCAATAGCAGCTACAGCCGCAACACAACAGTAATAATAAATTACCTTGCTTTGGGAACTTAAAACTTTAGGTATCTACAAAATGCTTATTATATAATAAATTACAGGTTGTCAGTGGGCTTATTAGGGTAGTGCAAAACAGCATGTGATAAGCTGAGAATGGTGTACCTAGCAGATGACCCAGAGTTGTGACGTGTACTGAAGAAACCGAACACCAATATTTTAGCTCTCAAATTATCATAGTCCTGATTTTTTTAAGCCCCTGCTATACTATGACAGCATTAAACATTTTACTATGGAGGTTATTAAAGTTGTTTGGAATTCCATTGACATATGTGTATGACACATTGTATAAAAGTATATGAGAAGTTTTATTCTATTGTAATTGTGTGATCTGGAATTCAGGTAGTTAAAGCTTGTTCAAATGTCAAAATCATAACACACTATGGTGCTATATAAAAGTGCCACACAAACTTGTAACAATTTAAAGTCTGCTCCTCAGAGATCACATTCGTGGTTCTCCAATTCTTACTAAGTAACATGCACCTGTGTGGGATGATTTCTATTACTCACTCACAAGGACATTCCCTGGTTACACAAAATAAAAGCATGCACAAACCCGAACACAGCCTGCTTTCCGTGACAGCATATATAATCTCTATCTGTACACAGTCTCTGAGCACCCTATGCTCTGGGTGCTAAAAATAGAGGGCTTTTAGTCAGCCAAAGTCCTGCTAACCTGGGCGTCCCTGTGATACATATGATAAGCAAATAGATTATGGCTCTGCAAGGAAGTAAGTCAGGGTGAGAGCAACACAATGTAAAAGAAGGAAGGTGTGTTTCACTCAGTGATGAGAGTTAATTGTGAAGCAAGACATTTGGGGTGCAGGGGCCAGCAAGCATGAGCCTCTGACACTAGACAGTAGTCACCATGATCAAGTCAGAGCCCAAAAGCCAGTGTTGCTCTCACTCAGTGAATGAAGTGGGGATGCAGCAAGGGCAGGATCACAAGGAGCCCATGACTGTCTGGGCTGTAAAGGCAGCAAGAGGGTATTCATTCAGCTGTATGCACACAGAAACAATAAGTTCAGATTTGCTCATAAATAGCGGAAAGAGGCACATCTGATAATTTTATACTGAAATTAAGAATGTAAAACCCCAATAGAGTATACTATGTCTTCAAAACAACATCTACTTTAAAAGAAAATCCATTTTGACAGGGAATGCAAAGCAAGGTTTATGACATATGATGCTTTTTGCTTCCCAAATGGTCACAGCATACATGTTGGCAATTAATGTTTCCCAGGTTGGTGGCCAATCATTCCTCATAGAAGACTGTTAACACTGAGGTTTCTTTAACTTTATCCCCCAATATGCTCACTCATCCTAAGTCATCCCAGTCAGTGATCTAATAGCACGGGGCTAGAAAGTTTCTTCCAAACTTGTTCAGCCTGAAATTAGGGACATATAATGTTATATGGTTCATCATTATAGAGTTAATAAATTTGAGTTTTGGTAGTAATATGAACAGTTTTCAGGGTGACAACTTGGCATCTTTAATTATTTTCCACAGAAATCTCTGACTGTACCTTCTATAAACTCAACAAAGTGATACCCAGAACTTCTATGTGCCCCTTTGATAATTCTTGCATAGTTGTTTCTTTTGAATTAAAATACTACTGGCTTAGATGAAAAGGTGAGACTGAGAAGAGGCAAGAAGTAAATTAAACTTAAAATGCTCACAAAGTTCCTGAAAGTTAGGAGGCTTGCAAGGCCTTCCTCAAGGGTATTTAAGCAGTGGCAGTTGCTGGGCATGGAGATCTCTACAAACAATAAAGTTACCTTCAAGAATGCAGTTTTTGTGATTTGCCATTCATGTTAGGGTGGGCTTTTCACTGATACAGTTACCTGTATCAGTCATCTGTGGTCTGAAAGTAACTCCTTCTGTAGACTCCTAGAAAGTTCAAAATCCTTTCTTCTAGCTATTTGGATAAATTTTACATGACCATTTTGGCATAAGGACATATTGGTTCTAAGGCATTTCTGACCGAAGCATTTCCTTTCTGTACACTACGAAAGAAAAACACAAGAATGCCATGAAATCCCATGTAAGCTCCTGATGCTCCTTATTTCCTGAGTGACCATAGTACTATGCAGAATGTCCTAATCAAGGATTTTCCCTAATAGTTTCAGCTCTTTCATTAAGATTGTTGATCCATTTGGAGCTTATTTTTTTTTGTAGAAAGTGATAATAAGGGTGTATGTCATTCATTGGCACATAGATACCCAATTTTCCCAGAACTATTTATTGAAGAGGCTATCTTTTCTCCAATGTGTGGGTTGAATACCTTGGTTAAAAATCAAGTGGGCAAGGGAGGAGAAGCCTTACTAGGCCACTGAAGAGGACATTGTAGCCATTCCTGAAGAGACCTGATAAGCTAGAGTTAGATGGAAGGGGAGGAGGTCCTCCCCTATCAGTGGACTTAGAAAGGAGCAGGGAGGAGATGAGGGAGGGAGTGCGGGATTGGAAGGGAATGAGGAAGGGGGCTACGGCTGGGATACAAAGTACATAACCTGTGATAAATATAAAATAAAAATGTTTTAAAAAAAGTCAAGTGGGTACAGTTGAATGGGCTTACAGTCAGTTCCTTTTCTCAATTTGATAATCTACATGACTTTTTTGCCAATACCATGATAATTTTGTTAGTATGTCTTGTTCTGTAGTATAACTTGAAGTCAGATATGGTCATGATTTTTTTCCTTAGAATTGCTTTGTCTATCCAGGGTCTTTTGTGCCTCCATGTAAGTTTTTCTCTTTCTATAAAGAAATAGCATTGGCATTTTAAAGACGTTTATTCTCTTTAACTATGTGTAGGTCTATGAGGTATCAAATCCCCTGGAGCTGAAATCACAGATGGTGATGAGCTGCCTTACATGAGCACTGAGAGCTGAACTCAGGTTCTTTGGTTGAACAGCAGGAGCTCGTAACCACTGAGCCATGTCTCCAGCCTTTAACAAAAATAAAAACTTTTTTTTCTTCTTTTTGAGACAGGGTCTCAACTATATAGGCCCTGGCTGGATTTCACCCTTGAAATCACAGAGATCTACCTGCTTCTGCCTCCCAAATGCTGCCACCACACCCAGAAATAACATTGGAGTTTTGAGTTTCTAAGGCAAACATTTTCACAATGCTTCAAGTCCATAAACATGGGAGGCCTTTCGAACATCTAGTGACTTCAATTTTTTCAGCATTTTAAATCTTTTCATTGCCTTGGTTAAATTGAAGGGAGGGTTAAAAAATTTATTCCAAGCAATTTTTGAGGCAATTTTAAACAAGATTCTTTTCCTACTTTCCTCCTCAGCATGCCTGTTAATGGTATTCAAGAAGGCTACCTTTCTTTTAGGTGTTTTAAAGTGTACTGTAGGAAACCATTTTGGCTTTCGCTTATGTTTTGTTCTTTAGTCTTTTGATGTGCATGAATTTGTGGGTGCATAAGCATGTGGAGGCACAGGGCTCTGCCTGCTTCTGTCTTCCCAGTGCTGGGATGGCATGTCTGCTTCTCTGAGCCCAACTTTTTCGTGTGGGTGATGAGGATGAAACTCGAGTCCTTTCACAAACACTTTACCAACTGAGCTCTCAGCTCCAATTTTATTCTGTTGCATGTATATATTCAAATTAAATATTTAAGCATGATTCTGGAAACTCCATGTTTGACAAGTGAAGAGAGAAAGGTCTACTACCACTGTGGGAAGATTCAGGATCACACTTAGTTTTCCTCTTTGATTCAAATAAATACATATATATATGATAACATGTAAAAAATACATGTAAGAGTGCTAACCTACTTCAGAAAACTTAAGGCATCTCTGGAATTAATGAAAGGAATGACTTCTGTGTGGAGTTTTAGACCAAATGATTTACAGCAGCTCCCTTAATCCTTAAGTTGCATATTCATTGCTGTATTTTCCTCTAACTGCTGTCACTTAAATTGTCATGGAGAACAGGGCAAATCAGGGTCAGTTTATATAAGCGCCATCAATCTGAAGAGCGTCATCAGTCTTTATTTCAAGGCATTATGCAAAGAAAACTGACATTAAGAGAGCCTTAACTGACAGCAAATGAAATCAATCAGCAAATCACTAAGCCATAATAAACTCACTCAATTTGCAGATAACCCTTCCTGTTCCAGGTCTTCACCTAGGCAGTCCATCAAACAGGAAGATAAAATGAACAGCAATTCTGGTTGTAGCACTTCAAAGTTCAAATGCTCACCGGCTTCAGTCTCTTAATAATAAGCCATGAAAGGTATTAGCTAGGAAGGTTACACTTGTACTTAAAATTGGCTTCAGAAATGAGGGAGGAGAAAGAAAGAATCAAGTTTAAGATTTTGGGTTTGCCTTTTTTTATATTAATGACAAAAATTGCATCATTCATCGCTTTTCCTATTTGTTGCCGCCTGTAACTGGAATGTGTAACATAAATAAACCTGTACTTTTGTTTTGTCATTTTTCTTTTTTGCTAAGTGAATATAAAATATTTTACACATAGACAAATATTGCCACCATTTCACAGAACTGGAAAGCGAAATTCCAACAAAAAAGGTAAATCATGCACATAACAGTAACAAAAGAGGTTGAAAAGAAAGTATGAAAAGAGCAATAATAGCTGAAATTTTCATAATTAAGATAGAAATGTCTGAGCGTTCTCCCACCTCCATCTTGGATTGAAATACTGCGGTTGTTGAATGTTTGATCCTTCTGAAGGCATATGAGAATATGTTCTCAATCAAAAACTGCTAAGAGTCAAATGACTGACATATTCCCCCATGTACTGACATCTCCATTCCTGACCCAGACTTTTCACAGCTCAGTCCAGAACAGCTAGTGTTCATACAGAGCTTCCAGATGTGCGAAGCACCTTCATGGGCACATTGTCCCATTGACCTTCCCACATTCCTGTGAGCCACGGCAAGACAGGCTTCCTCACCTTTCCAGAGGTGGGAGCGGTGGCTCAGTGCGGCTCATAGACTTGCCACGGTTTTAAGTTACAGCGCCAGGACTTTGTTGCTGCTATTCTGACTCCACATGATCTCTCTAATGCCTTGATACCTTGCTCCTTAGGAAATGGAATTATTCTATCCTTTCTAAAGGCCATGCTGTTAAGAAACTAACTACCAAAAAGAAAAAGAAAAAAATGGGCATGTTGGCGGATGCCTGTAATTCCAGCAGTCAGGCAGATGTAGCTCTGTGAGTTCAAGGCCAGCCTGGTCTACAAAGTGAGTCCAGGACAGCCAAGGCTACACGGAGAAACGGTGTGTCAAAAAAACCAAAAAAAACAAAAAACAACAACAAAACAAAAATCTAATTAGCTACCATCCTGATCAACATGATGTTGTAGCACAGTCAGTGATGATAAACGCAGCCACACAAGCTACCAGCCTCCCTAGTGTGGCTTGTTTGCGTGTCTCAGATAAGGGCATTGCAACCATAGTTGGGCACTAAGGCATCTTATACCTGACCCCAGAACATGAACCAAATATTAAAGAAAACCACTTCAGATACCCCAGCAGTCCTAACAGTCATTGCAAGATGCACCAGAAGGAGAACCCATTGCACTGAAGAAGAATCTGACGTGCTGGATTAAAAGCTCTGGGAAATGGCGACTGTGGGACAGAAGTCCAGTCACACTCTAGGCACACCAAGCGCAATAGTCCACATTTGTTATTCCCAAACAATAACGCTGTGTCCCATGAAAACAACAGCAGTTATGCTACAAACTAATGAAAATCCCTGCTATATGCATTCTGTGTTCAGAAGGAAAGCCTCAATCAGCTCACAGCAGACCATTATGGCCTCTTCAAATTTCCTTATTAGCGGGTTCTGCTAAGTTTTCAGTTTCTTCCTAAGTATTGTCCTTAAAAAATGAAATTATAGAATTAGAAAGATTACTTTGTGAATCATACCAACTAAAAAGCATTTCTAGCAGATTTTACATAGCATAAGTTCAGGGCACTGACATCAGACCGTTCCCACGGGTGACACCATCCAGCGTGTTCATGTGTAGCAAGCATGGACGTACAACAGTCTGCAAGGCTGCCGCAGAAGTTACAGTGATCCCATTCTTTACCCTCACATGTCCTCTTTTCCTTCAAAGGACAAGGAGAGATGAAAAGTACCAAAGGGGGCGTGGGGAGACCAAATTCCTCATCTAAACGACAGCCCATATAGTGGGACATGAAATATCACATGCATTAAACATTTCTTAAAGCATAGTAGCTTTTAATAGACAGTAGTTTCTGGCTAGTGGTGTGTAAGATTACATTTTACTAATGGAGTTAAAAAAATGATTTACCATAACAAATCATTTTGAATAAAACAGAAACTTAGGGAAGAAAAGTAGCATGTTATCTTGTAAAATCAATACTCCAAAACATAAAAAAGATAACCATGTGTTGCTGGGTTCACACTAATACTTACAAGATAGTCTGTATGGCCTAGTTATTAGTTGAATAGGTACATATGAAAATACATTATACACAAATGATGCTTGCTTATGAGTTTGTATTTATGGCTAAAAAGAACAAGAAAGGCATATAAAGGTTAACTCTGGATGTCTAGATGCTGAATTTCAGATGATCTTAATTTTCTCTTATACCCACTGGGGTATGATCTTTTGTCAGAATCATACACAGCTTTCATGATTTAAAAAGAAACAATTTTTAATATCAACAAAATTTCTAGCAATTTATATATTTGGGACAAATATCACTTCTATTACAATATATATTATAAAACCAATGAGCCAAAGTAATAACATTTTTAATCAGAAATATTCTTTTTATTTTAAAAAGTGGTGCTTGTTATATTTAACAAGATTTTCAAAGTGGCTCATTTTCATGTTTAAAAAGGTAATAGCTCTCTGAAAATTCATGTATGCAGACAGGATGACACACAGCAGAAAGAATCAAGATGGTACAGTCTTATAAATGAAATCGTCTAACATCTCTTAATTTCTAAGAATGCCAAAACTGGAGAAGTCTCTTGAAGAGCAATTAGAAGGCTGCTGCACTAAGAGTGCTGATGAAACACGGGGCAAGTCTACGACCGAGAACTGCGGGTGTCTTTACTCCTAGACAGTTTCAGTACCCGTACCGTTTAGTTCATCCTTCTTCAAATAAAAAATTAAAACATGTCCTTCTAAACGTTCTTTATGATTTATCAATGTCAATACAAAAATAGTTCAAAGAAATTGACAACCTCCTAACAAGTATAAACGTAAGAACAGTGGTGCCCCGAGAGCCGCGAGAGGGCACAGAACGCAGCGCTGTGAGCAAGGCCTGCAATGACATCATGGTTCAGGAGCGTTAAAGGATCACTGCATTTGCAGGGAAAGCAGTGGCGCTTCAAAACCTTTATTAAAAAGAGCGGTTTCGAATGAAGACTCTACTGAAGTGCTCATAAACCCAGACTATGAAATACACTACATTTCCAGGTGTAGTGATTATATACTGAGTCTACAAGCACTTTCATTAGACAGGTAGAAGATTCTCAGGTAGAAGCTTTTACAGTGTGAGCCTAGATGTAAGAAATGAGCACCAAGTCCCTTAGATGTTTGCATGACTGTGACAGAAGCCTAGTCCTAGGTGTCCCTGCCAAGCATCTTAAGTTCCTTCAGCCATGTGTACTCTGTGCCCCCTCTGCTCTGAGGTCTGAGGCTGACGCCATGAACAAGGCTAAGTTCCCCCCTCCTGAAGCTTTCATGTTTGTGGAGATCTGACAAATACTCAGTATTTTACAATGCATCTGTTATTACCCAGTCGTGCTGGTGGATGAGCCCACATAGTCATGACACTAATGCTGGGTTGGAAATGTCTACTCTTCAAGTTTCAGAAGAAGAAAAGGCCAAAATAGACAAGTCTTGAAATTTAATTATTTAATTAGCCCTCTTCTGCATTTCTAGTCCTCCATAGTTTCTATACAAATGAAATTGTATTTTATAGAAAGATCCTATTTCTATTCTTTTTCTCCCTTTTTCATCTTAAAATATAAATTCAAGCCAGTGGATCATCCTCTATAGGAGAAAAAAAAAAAAAGAACATGAAAAAGAGCAGAATGGGATGGTTACCCTACTCATTAAATGTCTGTTAATACCTTACTTTTTCTCAGTGAGCTTCAGTTCAGTCCTTTGTAGACCCGAACCTCCTGGCATCAGGCTACAACAGAGAGTAGTGAAAATGGATGGAAGCACTCAGAGTCTGAAAGGAATCGGGGAAGTCTGCTGTACACAGCAAACACTTCCTCACAGGTTAGCTACTGTCTGTGCTCAATGTCTAGCTGTTGTTTACCACTAAATGGTAATGAATAGAAATATTTATTGGTCACTTGTCAATATTTGCTAGATATTACCAACATTATAGATCAAAATTACTTTAAGAACATACTTCAGAGTTTAAGAAGATAAAAATCAGGTATTATCTTTATATAGTATGAACAGAATTTTTTATTACAAAGTCCTCTGCATTCACACTGGCCATTTTACTTAAAGCTTCAGTCTGAATGGCTTAATTTTTCTCAGCATTACAGTGAAGACTTGAAAGGCTATTAATTGGAATATTAAAGCACAGTTTAAAACTTGCTGTAGGCGCTTAGACAAGAGGTTTCACTGAGGGCATGACCTCCCTGGAAAATCACGTGGCATAAAAAGTAAATAGGAAGTTAAAGTAGATGGTACTTGATGAAATGCTTAAAGCTTTTGAAGAAGCTATGAAGAAAGCATCCTAAGTAACCATTTCTGTAAATAAAACATTAAATTCCTTATAGTGGTGAAATGAGCTCCTGTGTTCCCTCACCCTCACGGAGCTTCACAGGGCTGGGATGAAGTTACCAGGCCCCGCCTGTTTCCTCTGTGTACTCTATGTTCATTTCCCCATTCATTCCTGTTACAGGCCTGGAAAACTGCTACATCCCACTTTGTAAAAGAGAAATTGAGGCACAAAGCATTCCTACATAAAAATATACCTGTATTCTCATTTTTTTCTAGCACTAAACACAAATATGAAGATATGGAATTAACCCTGGATTCTGTAGCATATAAATGGATTAACAGTGTAGCATATAGCACGACAGAATATTATTAACCAATAAAAAATAATATCCTGTCAATAATAATACTCATCAATAGGAAGGGTTAATTTCCTGGCATTACAGGTGAAACTTGGAGGATGTTATGTTCAGTGAAGTACATTGAACACAGATAACCAGGGCAAATGTTTGCATCCATGTGTGGAAATTAAATGAGATGCTTTCAGTGCAGAGAGAATATGGATTGCCAGACCTGGGAAGTTAGGAGGAATGGGTGCCACAGTTATGCAGCATAGGGCAGTGCATGTGGCTTCTACTGGTTTGTTATGTGTTTCCAAATCACTAGAAGAAAGGATTCTGAATGTTCCCAACACAAACAGTACCATCTGAGGTGATGACATAGTTCATATTGAGCATGACTTACTGCTACATACTGCACATGTGCATGAAAATATTGTACTCTGTAAGAATACAGTTACTATGTGCCAATTACAAATTTTTAAAATACTGCATTCCTAAAACTATGTAACTATAAGTGAACACACACATTATCCTGTAAAAAGTTGAAAAGTACATTTTCCATATTATTTGGTTATTGAACGGAAAAATATATCTGTGAGTTTGTCTACAGCACAGCATAAACTATGACCTACACAGATGTATAATGAATATCTTCTAAGCAGAATAAAGCATGGGTGTCCACGGTTTTATTATTATCACTTAACACAGGCTATTTAACTCCTCAGTGTCAAACTGACCTCTTTGGCTTTGCAGTCAGCTACTTTGAGACTTAAATTTGTTCTACTAACTACTAGATGTTGATCTGAAGAGAATTACCTGCTGTAGTTTTGTTTTCCAATTTTAAGATGGAGATACTGACACTTGTTTGACAGTCCCATTAGAGAACAGAATGAGTGGACAGGGTCTGGGACATGGGAAGCTCACTGAAATGGAAGCTGCTGTTATCATCACCATCATTGTTATCAGCATCAATTATATTGTGTTCCTCATTTTCTAACTACCCACATATTACTAAGCTACAATATATCCTACAGCTACTGTCAAAAAACTTACCCGAGCATTTGGGTATGTGATAACATCTACAACCATCAGAAGAGTTAAAGTATAAGTCCTTGTACCTCTTTCTTGCTATTCCTATTTATCAGAACCACAGAGAATGAATGCTTTTACCCCTCCCAAAATGGTATTCCTTTAGTAAATTTCCTCCTAAATAAAATCTAGTTTGGGGAACTCTTTGTGAATTTTGACAAGAACTAAGCCTTGTGAGAGCAAATCAAGATAGCCAAATAAAGGATTATTTCACACTTACTAAAAAAAATCTCAAATCATATTGCATTCACGTCTATAATAAATTTGTGAATATTGATAATCAAATTTAAAACATACATTTAATTTTGTCCTAAATAATGGTAAACCTTATAAAAGAAAATAATAATGCTTTATGCCTAGTTATATAATTATATTAAGATAAAAATGAAAGTTATGAGCATTTTTCTTTGCAGAGCATAACCCGAGTTCTGGTTACAGATTAAACTGGGGTGTAGAACATATAAGAGTTAACACACATCACATGAACTAACTGGCCATAAACTGAGGAAAGAAAAGATTATTGTAAACTTCTAAATATTAATAGTGGGTTTTCTTAAATTTTCTCTAAAATATATTGGACAATCTAAAGAGTTGTTAAATAAGGACAATCTTTTATAAGATCAGGCTCCTTATAATACATAATACTGATGATTGTTTTTAAAATGGAGGCTTTGGACACTAAAGAAAAAATAAAGTATTTGCTCAATTTTGTCTTTTCCAGCTTAAAAACGTAATTGAACTTTAAGGAAATATGATCACAGAAATGCAGTCATGCTAGAACAGGATAGCTACAACATCTGAAAATGAATGATTCTGAAAATAAGTTCTTGAATTAGGTTTAAAGCTATCCAAGGTTTCATGAAGTGGTGTTTTAAGTTTTAAAATGAAATGGCCCAGTTTGCACACTGTGGTACAATGCTCAATAAAACTAAACATTAAAAGGTAAAGGACTCTTTAATTCAAAATACAGCTAGACTCTAAGTCTTTCTGGAATGAAAATGTGGATATTTTTTGGAATTAACATGAAAACTTTTCAGATATCTTTCTTGAAAAATTTTTATGTAAAGTGATTTATTTTAAAACAACAAAAGCAACACATAGAGATTGGCTTGAAAAGATAACCTGTTTTACCAGCTTTCACTGATAGCAAAGTGGTTCTTTTAATATTGCACTTTGACATAAACACATACTCTTCTTTGTAAAATGCTTTTCTGCCTTATTTTAATGGGCTAGTTCTGGTTTTAAAGAAACATGTTTTTATGCTACATGATAGAAAACATTTATTTGCATCTCATCTAAATTATTCACAATACTCCAAGGCTTTCATTCTCTTCCAGTTAGTACAATTTATTTTCTATACATTTCAGAACAAACAATGTTATTTAGACTCTAACCTGGCATGCTACAACCTCTGGCCCACCCTTGAGTCCCTCCACTGCAAAGGTCTCCAGGTGCAGTTTGGGGAGCTGCAGGGTGAAGTCATTCCTACTTGCTGCAGTCCGTGACAGCGAGATCTGATCTCTGACCTAAAGGGGGAAAAAAAAAACAGCATCAATGGTAATTCCCCTTCAGACACATTAACTGGGATGAACTGGGTCCCCTTGAGCCCACTGAGTGGACTTGCATTGATCGCTGGACCTGAAATCCATGAATAAATTTAGGACTAATTGATTTTTCGTTGCAAATAAATCTCTAATTCAGAGTGCTGGGGGAGAATGTTAAGAAGAAAAAGCATCCTCTGCTTGAAATGGAGAGGGGAGAAGAGGCACAGGAGCCTTCTGATCAAGATGGTTTGAATTATTCCTTCACAGTTCCTCTCAGGAAGGGGGGGGTCACAAAATCAAAAACAAGCTGCAATCCCCCACTATCACTTCCTTAAAAGCATATTTAGCTGATATTAGATCCTGTTTGTTGAGCACAATAGTTACTAGGAATTGGTTTTTTAAAAGAAACTTCACCAATACATACTCTGGAATAAGAACAAATACACTCAACACAAAAGGATACTTAAAAATACACAAGGAAGAGATTTGTTTAGCCCTCTCAGACTTCCAAAACTGTAAGACTTAATCAAATGTAAGTCTCAGCAATAAATACATGAAAACCGGCTTGGTCACAAAACCTCTAAATAAGACAGCGAAAATAAAATTAGTAGTATTTGTACTAATAGTTTAAGTGTTCAGAAAGGTAAGCACACAAGCATGCCCAGATGGAGTTCAAAGTCAGAGCTACTGTGGGCAGTTGATATCACACTGCCACCTGCTGGACAAATCTGCACATGCACAACGAATACAAAGAAACTCCAGTGCCTTATGAATTCCACACTCCAGTTTACATTTAAGATAAAGTTCTCACTTTTAGTCAGTCAGCTGAGTAAGAAGAGTTTTCACTATAAAAACATATTTTCTAACTTTTCGTGTGCTTGAGTAGGTATTTAAATCTTTTTTTTTAATTTGCTGTCATATATTTAGCAAACACTATAAAACTACCTTATACAGTTTGAGAACACGGTTCAGAAGAGCTTACCATGCAAGCATAAGGACCTGAGTTTGGATTCCCAGAGCCCATGTGAAAACCAGGCACAGGCTTGAGGTAGGAACAGGTGGAGTCCTGGGGTTCTCCTGCTACCCAATTCAAGCACTCCAGAGCTCCCAGGTTCAGTGAGAGATCCTAACCCCCAAAGGGGGGGAGAGCACTGATGTAAACCTCTGGCTTCCATACCACTGTGCATACATGTGCACACACACAAACTCACCAAGATCTCTCACAAGCAAAGACACACACACAATATAACAGCCACATGACAAAGTTTTCATGAAGAAACACAGAAGCACATATCAAGAATGGTGCTAAGTATAAAGAATAAGATTATCTGCCAAATGAATACATTTCTCTATTTTGTTTTATCCAAACATCTCAGCTATAACATTGTAGCTCATGCCTGTAATCTAACACAGAGAAGCTTAGGCGTAAGATCACAAGCCCCAGGCTAGCCTGAGCTAAATACATGCTGAAGATCAGCCTGGACTACACAACAAAACCCTGATTCACTCAATCAATCAATGAAATAAACTCTCCATTTTTCTATTCTACACAGGGAACTTGTAAAACTGTTAGAATTCTTTATTAATGTATAAAATCAGTTATATGAGAAATATAAACATCTCACAGATTGTCACATTCTGTTGGTTTTTTTCTTAAACCAGCAAATAACAGTTTTAATCACCCATGCTAATATATGGGTATAAATGAGAATTCTTGCTTTCCCAAGCTAGTCCTGAGATTTTCTCTCAACATGTGAGTGTCAGAGGGTATGCTGCAAATATGGCAGGAAGTGTCTCAGGGAAGTGTGGCCATAGAGTTCTAATTCATGCCCCTAGAGTTCTAATTCACAATCTGTGGTTTATCTCTAACAGTACTTTCCAGTCTTCTATCAGGATGGAAATGCTACTTAGCACTTGCTTAGCACAACAAAGTAAACTATACTTTACAAATATAACTACTTTGAGTTGCACATTTCTTGGGTATGTGTACCTTCCTTTTTCGTTTTTTTTTTTTTTGTCACCAATGATCACTGAGATAAAAGGAAACATTAATGTGGATTAAGGTACTGAGAATTTATCAACATCAAACCACTAGTGTTTTGCCTTCTACCCTTCTGAACCGTAGTCAATAGATCTAAATATTTTACTGCACCCTGGCCAATTCATTGTTTGATGTTTAAAAACTCACCCAGAATCAAAGAAAATTTATTAAATTTGAGCCCCCAAATGAGATACTATTAGCTTTGAAAGTCAAGTTTAACTGCGATATTGATGATTCTCTTTTTTCTGTGACAAAATTCACTAGGGAATTCCTAGATGTCAAAGTACAAAAGCAGATTGCTAATATGGGCAAAGAGGGGGAACCATGCAATGTAGGTGCAGCCCACTTCAGTGCAAGTATGGGGCATCTTTAACCTGAGCAGCATCAGGCACTAGCCTGTACACATCAACGCACGGCACACAGAAAGCAGCCACATCCTATATCCACAATGAAGCCTATGAGCAGAAGCTGGGACTCTTGGTGTTTAAAGCTCCAGTACCTCAGTCTGGCCTTTAATACCTAGGCTTCCTCAATCCTGGAGGCCTACAAGCACTGTGCCACCATACCTGACCTAACTTGTATGTGAAATACTTTTAATTTCTTGAAAGTTAGTCATGCTGCTGAGAAACAAAAAATCATAGACACCGCGTCACAGGCAGTCCCACTAAAATTCTGAGGAAATTTCCCCTCTTTTACATTATACTGAAACTTTTAAAGGTATGTAAAAATGTTCTTCAAATAGCTGTAGGAAAAGTTTTTAGAAACATCTTGAAAAAGGACTGTGCAGGATTCCTTTTATCTTAATGGATAAAGAGAGCAAAGCCATCAGGCTGAGAGTGTGAATAACTGATGCCAGGACAGGCAGAAGAAACAGCAGTGCTGAAAAGGAGCCGCCCTGCAGGGCAGACAGGGAGGGACAGAGGTGGGAAGGAGAGGCTTTTGGGAAGGCCGCAGAGGCTGTGTGTGCTTCTGGACATGCAGGGAATTGACTCACTCTCCCCTGCAGCAGGGGCCTGCTCCTGAGGGAACAAAAAGGCTCAGCACCAAGTAACGAAGAGACATTTTCAAAGGAGATAATGTGGAATTTCCTTAGAAACACTGCCCACTGCACACAAAACTACTCTCTTCCAGAAAGAAAGTCTAAAGCAAATTCCTAACTCCTAAAATTTTTTAAATAAAATTAGAAAAATAAAACTACTTTTTCTAAAAGGCATTCACTTTTTAGAGCTACTATTTTAATGTAAATTGGGATTTAAAATCAGTCAAATATCTACAGATTAAATTATAATTTCAAGATTGGCAGTGGTATACACACCTTTAATCCCAGAATTTGGGAGGCAGAGGCAGGCAGATCTCTATGAGTTCGAGGCCAGCCTAGTCTACAGAGTAAGTTCCAGGACAGCCAGAGCTACACAGAGAAACCCTGTCTCAAAAAAGAAAAAAATGAAATATATATATATATCATATATATATATATATGAGAGAGAGAAATAGATGGATGGATACCTCATTGGTCGTGCTATGATTGCAATTATAGTCCTCTTCATGTTTACAGATATCTGTGATAATAACGTATAAGATGTTTTCTACTTCAAACTGCTTAATGATTTTTTCTTAATGCTGAAAGGATGTTTTGTATTTTATATATTACACCACACTTTATAAAAGTGCTTTTCTTAATTTTTCAAAGGTTTGTTTTATTTTATTTTTAATTATATGTATGATGTGTCTGTGCCTGTGTGAGCATAGATGCCCACAGAGTCCGCAAGAAGGCGTCCCACAAGGACCACCTGTCCTGGTAAGAACTGCATGAGCTCTTACCTGCTGAGCCATCTGTCCAGCCCCAAGTTTCTCAGTATATTTTTAAAAGAATAGATAAAGTAGCTGCATTACTTCTGCTGTGGAATTTAAATTTTTAGAAAGAGAAATTTACTTTTTCTCTTACTTACAACTGACCTTTAAAAAGCAAGTATTTCCAACAGATAATCATAAGGCACAAGAGACAGAGAGAAAAAAAAAAAAAGAATTCTGGCTAGATGCAGTGTAAAATCCCAGCACTCAGGGAGGCAGAGGCAGGGAGATCTCTGTGAGTTCAAGACCAGCCTAGTCTCCAAAGTGAGTCCAGGACAACCAAGAGTACACAGGGAAACCCTGTCTCGAAAAATTTTAAAAAGAAAGAAAAAGAAGAAGAATTTTAAAAACATCAAAATATTACCATGAAAAACTATCTATGACTTTATCTCTGAAACTATTATAATAATTTGCTTCTATTCATAGCCTCTCCAGATTCATGAATTTAATCCATTTCTGCTCCTCTGATTAACTGTTAGATGTAAATCAGCCATGTGTTTTCTAACGTTCTACTTCTCTCTCAATATAAAAGTAATTTGTTCCAGACATTACCAACTATAAGACTGGTCATTTCTAGAAAATTATTTAATCATTTATTATACACAGCTATAAATCCTTCTGGATTCAATATATACTGTGTTGCCTACTTTTATGTCACCTTGACTCAAGTTAAAGTCATCAGAGAGAAAGGAACCTCAATTGAAAAAAAGCCTCCATAAAATCAGTATGTAGCCAAGCCTGTAGATTATCTTCCTGACTAATAATTGGTGTGGGAGGACCCAGTCAATTGTGGGTGTGCTAAATCCTAAGCAGGTGGTCCTGGAGTATGTAAGAAAACAAATTGAACAAGTCAGGAGGAGCAAGCCACTAAGAAGTGTTATCCAGGGTCTCTGCTTCAGTTCCTGCCTCTAGGTGCCTGTCTTGGCTTTGCTCAATAGACTGTGACCTAGATTATGTAAATCAAATACATTTTTCTCCTTAAGTTGCTTTTGTTTATGCTGTCTTATCACAGTCCCAGAAAGCCAAAACAAGCCAGAAAAAAAAAAAGATTAGAAATAAAAACAAAAATTAATTAAATAAAAGTACTAAAATAGACTTAAGCCCCCTGCACAGATATGGCCCAGGGCAGCTCAGTCTCCAAGTATGTACCCTAGTAAGGGGAACAGGAGCTGTCTCTGACATGAACTCAGTGGCTGGCTCTTTGATCACCTCTCCTTGAGGGGGGAGGGTGAGGAGCAGCCTTGCCAGACCACAGAGGAAGACAATGCAGCCAGTCCTGATGTAACCTGACAGGCTAGGGTCAGGTGGAAGGGGAGGAGGACCCTCCCTATTAGTGGACATGGGGAGGGGCATGGGAGGAGATGAGAGAGGGCAGATCGGTTTGGGAGGGGCCTACAGGTGGGATACAAAGTGAATAAACTGTAATTAATAAAAAAGTAAATCAACCACCCTACCATATAGCTACATCCCCAGATCAACCACCCTACAGTGCAGCTACAACCCAGCCCAACCATCCTATAGTACAGCTACATCCCAGCCCAACCACCCTACCTTACAGCTACATCCCAGATCAACCACCCTGCAGTTCAGCTTCATCAAAGCTACAGATATAAACAACTTATCTTTTGAATGAATCCATCAAGAATGAATCCATGAATCTATTACATCCCAATTAAAGATTTGAAAAAGTGAACATTCTCATAAAATTATCAAGATGGACCATCAGGTTATTTAATCATTCAAATTTTATGTAGGTACTAGACAGCAAGAGAATCTGTAGGCTGCATAAAATGTTCCCCCAGATTATCATGATCTGGAGATATTTAAACAAGTATAAAAACCCAAACTTGAGAACATATATGTTTACAAATTGCTGAAGTCTTCCATAAAGAGATATTTTCTTTCTCAAAATAGTTTCAAAAAAGACATGTGCAACTAGATTTATTAAACCAAACGCTGCTAAGAGTATGTGCATGGAACTTTAGACCACCTTTTCCTTGGCTGTCAGTGTTCTACATCCCTCCTGTGCTGCCATGCCATTTCTAGCTCAGCTAGGCCAGAATGACACTCAACAACAGGAATGACAACGCACAAGAAGGCTTTATAGACAGGGCTGTCAACATCAAGCTGGCTGTGCTAACACCTGCATGCCTTTCAGCTGATCTTCAGAAAGCAGAATTTAAAACAAAACAAAACAAACAAACAAACAAAAAACCTGAGGCTATGGAGTTCAAGGATCATAGATAATCATTGATGAGCCGCTAATTACTGGCTTTTTAGAGACAACTTTTAAAACACAATCAGTTCCATAAGTAAAAAATGATCTCATAGCCTTTTCACTCCTTTTAATTCACTGACAGACAAATCTAAAAGATAATCATAATATATCTTGGTCAGCACTTTAATGAGAGGATTATACGATCACATTTAAAGGCCTGGCTATGCAATGTCTTCTTCAGCCATGTCTGGACCTGCTCCCTTTTACTCCCCGGTATACCCTAAATAGAAACACGTGTCTTTTTACTGCAGCACAGTCAAACTGGTCATTACCTGTGCAGTTAGCATGCCTCTTTCCTAGAGGTACTCTCACCACTGTCTTTAGGCTTTTTCCATTAGCTATTGATTAGGTAAAGTAAATGCAGATGTTATTTTTAGCATTTAAATAAAGAAAATAGATGGAAGTACCATCAAGACTTACAGTGGAATATGAAACAGCTTTTGTTATGTTTAGAGACTAGATGGTGGTAAAGTTTGACTCATTCAGCAAACATCTGTTAAGTACCAGCATAGTGATGGATGCTGAGGATATAGAAGTCAGGAGACAGAATTCCATCCCTCACTGACTTCCAGCTCCAGTGGCATAATTAATCTCTCAGAGTGTTTTCTAGCTTCTCATTTATCCACAGTGGTTGGTTCTCCTGTCAGCTGCTCTCCCACCTTCTTCCTCTGCCAGAACATTATGCTAATCAATCTTAAACCTTTATCTAGCACTGATTTCCCCTAAGGTTCGAAAACACATGTCCTGCTGGTTACTCTACATTATCTTAAACCAAGTACTTCAAAAGTGAAGTTTTCCCCTTCAAAGGTGGATACATTCATTAACAGGGACCTCCCATCACATAGACCATCATTCCACACTTTTTCATCCCAATGTGCCATTTTGCTAAGTTTTGAATCTTTTGCTCTGACACCACCTACCATCAACAGCCTGATCCACATCTTCACAGCACTTATCTATCCTAGTGCTGCAGCCTCCTAATACAACTCTCTACTCACAGACTCACAGTTTTTAAAAATGACTCCATTAAGCCCGCCTCTTGCACTGTCCTTGCATGTGATGTTATACTGAAAATATTTTGATGTTTACTTTTATGAACTTGTTCACATCAGTATGTCTTTTTCATTTTTCTTCATATCACAAAGACCCACCAACAACTCACATACAAATCTTCTTACAAGCCTTCAAGTAACCTCTGGGTTTTCTAAGTATGACGACCCACATTTTAATAAGTATATGGATTACGAGACCATATTTATGGGTGTGTACTCATCAAGAAATACTGGAATTAGCATGCCTCATTGTTGAGTGAGATACTATGTTTGGCATATGGCTGAACTAAATCTGACAGATGGACTCAAAAGAAGCTCATAAGCAAAATATGAAATGAAAAAGAATGAAGACAATGTACAAAATTTATGGAGCACCATCGTATGTGTGAGTATGTGTGTGTGCATGTGTGAAGGACAGACAGACAGACAGACAGAGAGAATTGTGGGGTCAAACAGAGATGAGGGGAAGAAGCAGCAAAAAGTTTGCATGTCTAGTCAAAGATATAATAATTGGGAGCAATGATGATCCTATGTCATTGTATATGTATATAAAATTATCAGAAACAAAGGAAAAATATTTCAAAGATACAATGGCAGACAAGTTCGCCAATCTGGATGACAAAAGAGACATCTTGACCAAGGAAGGCGAACACTCAACAAAAATGAGACCTAATAAATCCACAATGAAGCAGGTAAAACTAATTATCCAAAGTCAGGGAGAATGTTAAAAGCATCAAGAGAAAAATGACTTGTCATAAACAGGCAATGTCTGTTAAAGTAGCAGCACATTTTTCATTCAGAATCTGGTACACCATGAAGAAGCAGAATAATATCATCAAAATGCTAACCCAGAGTATTATCCTTGGCAAAAGTGTCATCTGAAAATCATCAAAACACAAAGACCTCCCTGATAAGCAAAAACTCAAGGAGTTCATCACCATTAGACTTCCTTCACAACAAGTGATTCTAAAAGTTCAAGCAAAAATAGAAGAAACTACCTAGAGATGGCTAAGCAGTTTAAGTGGCTGCTGCTCATACAGACCATGGGTGGTTAGGTTCCCAGCACCCACATGGTGGCTCGTGAATACTGGTAGGCATGCCATGCTGCACATGCATACATGCAGGCAAAATATTCATGCACATAAAATTAAAAAGTAAATCTAAAAGAAAATTTGAGTTATTTTTTAAAGAACACTAAAATAGCTCAGGAAAATATATAATTTATAAATAATATATATCAAATAGAGAACATTGTATTACATGCTAATGTTAGTGAATAAATAACTTTAAATTGAAAGTAAAAGTTACAAGAAAATTATTTAAAATAATCACAACAAAGAAACATTACTTAACTTCTATAAAATGAGTTAATTGTAACATTATTATATGAGAAGAAAAAATAAATGTATAGAATTTTTGTTATCATTGGCTTATAATTATATATAAGTTCAACACTAACCATAAACAAAATATCTGTGTTGGTTGGCTTGAGAATGGCCCTCACAGACTCATGTTTGAATACTTGATTCCCAGTTGGTAGAACAGTTTAGGAAGGATTAAGAACAATGATCTTATTGAAGGAGGTATGTCTCTGGGGGTAAGATCTGAGGGTTCAAAAACCTGAGCTAGCCATCAAAAAGATGAGCAAGCCCTCTCTGCCTCCTGCTTTTGCTCTCAGCTGTTCCTGACACTGTGCCTTTGCTCTGTCATCATAAACTCCAACACTCTGGAACCATAAGCCCAATTAATAAGTTGTCTGGGTCATGGTGTTTTATCTCAGCAATAGGAACATAACCAGTACAATACCCATACAAATTACCCAATAAAAGATAAAATAATCAAAAAAATGAAAAAACAACAAAGACAAAGGAAGAGAGCAAGAGAGAAAATAGAAATAAATTACATACAAAACAAAATAATTAACACTGTGATAATAATAAATCCTTTCTTATCAGTAATTACTTCAGGTGCAAATGAAACTTCCCAACCAAAATTGATTAATGGATTAAAAACAAGATACAAACATATACTATTTATTTTGGTTGTGAGCCTAGCCTTTAATGTCTAAGCCATCTCTCCAGCCCACATATACTATTTATAAGGGACTCACTTTAACCTCACATACAGACTGAATATGGGGAAATAGAAGAAGTATATACAAATAGTAAACAAAAGAATGTGAGTCAATGCAGCCAGTACTGATGAGACTGGATAAGCTAGGGTCTGAGGGAAGGGGAGGAGGACCTCCCCTATATGTGGAATTGGAGAGAGGCATGGGAGGAGATGAGGGAGGGAGAGTAAGATTGGGAGGGGAGGAGGGAGAGGGCTACAGCTGGGATACCAAGTGGATAAACTGTAATTAATATAAAAAATAAAATTTAATTAAAAATAATGTGAGTAACTGTATTGTATAAAATAGACTAACTCAAACACTCAAAATTGATACATAGAAAATGAGTCCAGTCATCTAACATTTATATATATGTAAATATATATGAATACTTATATATAAAAGTACTTTAGAAAGTACTTACAAGGGTATCAAGATGGCAGCGGCTAGCGTGCACCTTATCTGAAGGGCAAAGGACCTGAAACACCGAAATTGGTGCGTGAAGGGACTACTGAACCCAGAACAGAGTTATCCAGGCTTCCAGGGAGAAAGAGACTAACCATGAACTGAGTCCATCTAGAATCAGGTCACTGGCAGACTCCTCCGGGGACTTGATCCCTAGGCACTTCCCTGTATCCAACTCCCTATTTCCTCTTTGTAGGAGGCAGGAGGCAGCCAGCACAGAATCAGCCACAGACCACACCACCTGTGCCCCAGCCCCAGCGACAGGGGCAGCTCCTAGAAAAGAAAACCCAAACCCGGCTCTGGATCTGGGTCTGAGAATACCCAACCCTTTTAGGCACTCCCCTGAGACCGCTGTCATAAGCCTGCCCTGGCGGAGCAGAAGGATAGAGAAGCACACTGTGGGTTCTGCCACAGACCACAGCGCCTGGGATCCAGCAGAGCCAGCTGTTCCTAGCAAACAAACCCTGGCTCGGGATCAGGGACTGAGGTCACTCAACCCTTCCTGACACTCTCCCAGAACCAACAGCAATAAGGTCTAGCACCAAGCTCTAGCACCGGCAGCACCTGGCAGAGAAACCCCCGTTCTGGATCTGAGACTGAGGACACTCAGTCTTACCTGGTACTCCCCCAGAACCGGCCGACATGTACGCTAGCACGAGGCGGCTTCTGGCAGAGATACCCAGTCCCAGGATCTGGGACCAAGGACACTCAATTCAACCCTTTCCAGTACTCCCCAGGACTAGTAGCCATAAGCCTTCCCTGGTGGAGCGGAAGGGCAGAGAGGTGGCCTGCAGATTACACCACAGAACACAGTGCCTGGGCCCCAGCCTCGGGATCTGGGGCGGAGAAGGGAGAAGATTCATTCTCCCCACCCCACCCACTCCCACCCCAGCACTTCCCTGGGTCCAACCACCAAAACCATTCCCTGGTGGAAGTGAAGGATACAGAAGGGGCCTGCAGAGTCCACCACAGATCATACTGCCCGGGTATCAGCATGGGCTGCACCCAGCAAAGCACACAGCGCAGGTGGATACCAAGACCTGTGGCTACAGCACAACTGAGCCAACTGTTAGCCTCCACTCACATATGTCCCAGCAGAATCAAATAGGAGAGTAGAGAACTAGGGGAACCCCTGTTCTTTCCAAGTGGCCCTACAAGGGAGTGAGTGTGCCTTCAAGGGAGTGTTTGCCCCAGATCCACGGCCCCTCTATGCAAGACACCAGACAACAGAGCCTTACCACCCACACCCCTAGTGTGGGCATCATTGGGATTTTTGGGTCAGCAATCCCAACACTGAAGCCTCTGCTCTGCAGGTCTACCAGTGAATTCCAGGCAAGCAACTCCTGGATCCTAGGCAGAGCTGCATACCAGTGGCCTGCAAGCCACTGCCATAGTCAGGGAATCCTCGCAAGCACACTGCGCCCACTAAAAGCGCCTGTGAATAGCGCCAACGTCACTTTCCTCACTCAGGTAAAGCTGAAACCACAACGCACACTCCCAAACAGTGAACCTCTCTCATCTTCCTGAAAAACAGTCCAGAAAACAGAAAGAGACATTCCTAGCCTGAAGTGCAGACTCCAGGAACAAACAGTGAGGGTTACAGATAAGCAGATGGCCAGAGACGACGTAAGAACACACCCAACAAAAATCAGGACATCATGGCTTCACCAGGAACCCCCCAAATCAATGGACAATTCAATTCACTAGATACACGAGAAAACTACTTTAAAACTATGCTTTTCCAGCTATTAGAGGCTCATAAAGAGAAAATGAACAAATCTCTCAGAGAAATGGCCACATAAATTGAGGCAAACAAAGAGGAAATAAACAAAAGTCTCAAAGAAAAAAATCACACAAATGGAGGCAAATAAAGAAGAAATGAACAAAGCTCTCAAGAAATACAGGCAAATACAGCCAAACAAGTAGAGGCACAATTAGCGACATATAGAGAGGAAATGAACAAAAAAAAGTGGAAGCGATCATCAAAAAATAGGACTCCACATTCAAACAGATGAAGGAAAGGGTGCAAGACATGAAAACAGAATTAGAATCAATAAAGAATACACAAACAGAGAAAAACCTGGAGATGGAGAACATAGAGAAGAGATCAGGAACTACAAAGGCAAGTATCATTAACAGAATACAAGAGGTGGAAGAGAGAACCTCAGGTGCCGAAGAAACACAGAAATTGATATGTCTCTCAAAGAAATAATAAAATCAGAAAAGTTCCAAACACAAAACATCCAAGAAATCAAGGACACCATGAAAAGACAAACTCTAAGAATAATAGGAGTAGATGAAAAAGAAGACATGAGGCTCTAAGGTCCAGAAAATATTTTCAAGAAAATCATAGAAGAAAATTTTCCCAACTTCAAGAAAGAGAGGTCCATAAACATAAAAGAGGCCTACAGAACACCAAATAGACTAGACCTGAAAAGAAATTCTTCACGTCATACCATAGTCAAAACACTGAACTGACAGAACAAAGAAAAAATATTAAAAGCAGCAAGGGGAAAAGGTCAAGTAACATATGAAGGTAGACCTATCAGACTCACACCAGATTTCTCAACAGAAACTACAAAAGCCAGAAGGGCCTGGGCGGAAATCATACCTTAAGGGACCACAGATGCCAACCCAGACTACAATACCCAGCAAAACTTTCAATCAACATAGATAGAGAATTCAAAATATTCCATGACAAAACCAAATTTAAACAACATCTACACAGTAACCCAGCCCTATAGAAGTTACTAGAAGGGAAATTCCAACCCAATGGAAACAACTACATCCAAGGAAACATAGGACATAGATAACTACACATCAACAACAAAAATTGCAAGAATACAAGCAATGAAACACAGCACCACCACCAACCCCACATCAAAAGAAAATAACATTCATTGGACATTAGTATCTATCAATATCAATGGACTCAACTCTCCAATAAAAAAGTCACAAACAGAATGGTTGCAGAAACAAGATCCAACATTCTGTTGCATCAAGAAACACACGTGGGGGGGCGGGGGAGGACAAGCTGGCGGTGCCAGGAGGACACTGCTTCTGAGCTGCAGAACAACATTTTCGGTACAGCAACCACGAACCTGAACTCTGGGCCCTAAAACAACAGCGATCCTGTTTTCCAGGTGAGAGGAAGCCCCAAGGTGCGGGAACTGACCGGGTCCATTCCCAGGACACCCAGCCAGAACCCGGAGGAGATCCCCTAGTCGCACAGGCACTCTGTCGGTTGCCAGACCAGAGCCACAGACCTGCGTGTCCTGATCACCTTCCCGGGCTGAACAGTGGGCACAAAAAACTCCAGAGACTGGGAGTTCCAGTCGCGAGAAAAACCCACAGGGAAGGAAGGAAACAAATAGGACTGACCTAGGTCACCCAGCCTTCCCCGGGAAAAGGTCCCGCAGAATAGCAGGTGTAGCCGCCATCTCTGAACTAAGCTCCACCCTCGAGCACAGAGACTTGCTGCACGCCCAACTCTCTGCCACAGAAGAACTGTGCACCCTAGAGCATCAGAGCCTCGGTTTCCCTGTCGAATCAAGGGGCTGTGGAACCCAAAATAACCCTACAAGGAGCCCAGGGAGAAGGGAGACGAAACCTGATCTGAGTCCAATAGGACACAGGTCAACCATGGACATCTCTGTGGACTGCTCCCGGGGAATCGATTCCCCGGGCACTTCCCCAAAACTGACGGGAACAGTGGCGGATATAGCCAAGCCTGCAACAGAGGAAGCAGAGGAGATAACGCAGCCAGCAGGAGGGCAGCAGCAGATGCACCCCAACCAGCATTGAAGCAGAGGAGGCAGCCCACAGTGCACACAGCAACCTGCAAGGAGCACAGTGCTGCATGCTCCAAGCACAGATCTCCGGCATTCCCGCACAGCCTTGTCTGAGGGGTAGCTGCTGAGGAAGCAGATAACGCTTCCCAACTCAGGGAGCAGAGTGCAGCAGGCTGGGCTCACAGCTTCCAGGTCAGAACTCTGGGCCAGGCTCAGAGAGTCCACAACAGAGTACATGTCCCAACCACAGCATCAGCCACAGACCTCAGAGTCCAGCCTGCTGATCCCACCACAGACTGTAGACCAAGGGGTATTCAGGAATCCTGCCCAGACATGTTACACCCACAATCTGTGCTTGATAACCACACTAGAATCCACATCCCCTCCTCCGCTAGCTCCCAACCCATATATCCCAAGCAGCTATACACCCTAGCACACCCCTTCAAGACAAACATCCCTGCACGCGCGTCCGCCTGTGCAAGCACACGCCTGCACATACATGGAAACTGAACAACTTGCTACTCAATGACAGCTTGGTTAGGGATGAAATAAAGAAAGAAATTAAAGACTTCCTAGAATTCAATGAAAATGAAA
>CM053754.1:45246260-45275655 GCA_028658305.1 Pachyuromys duprasi
CAATGGAATACTACTCAGCAATTAAAAAGGAGGAAATCATGAAATTTGCAGGCAAATGGTGGGACCTGGAAATGATCATCCCGAGTGAGGTATCCCAAAAGCAGAAAGACGCACATGGTATATACTCACTTATATAGACCTATAAGATAGGATAAACATACTGAAATCTATACACCTAAAGAAGATAAACAAGAAAGAGGACCTGGGGAAAGAGGATTAATCCTCACTTAGAAAGTCAAATGGGATGAACATTGGATGTAGGAATAAACAAGCAGGACAAGAGCCTATCACAGAGGGCCTCGGAAAGACTCTTCCTAGCAGTGTATCAAAGCAAAGATTAAGAAACATAACCAACCCTTTGGCAGAGTGCAGGGAATCATATGAAAGAAGGGGAAGTTAGTATGACCTGGAGAGGTCAGGAGCTCTGCAAGGTCCAAATATATCAGGGCACAGGGGTCTTTTATGAGACTGTTTCTCCAACCAAGGACCATGTATGGTTATAACCCAGAACCGCTGCTTAAATGTAGCAAATGGTAGCTCAATACCGAAGTGGGTACCCTAGTAAGGGGAACAGGGACTATTTTGGACATGAACTCAATGGCTGGCTCTTCGACCTCCCCGCCCCGCGAGGGAGGAGCAGCCTTACTAGACCACAGAAGAGGACATTCCTGAAGAGACCTGATAAGCTAGAGTTAGATGGAAGGGGAGGAGGTCCTCCCCTATCAGTGGACTTGGAAAGCGGCAGGGAGGAGATGAGGGAGGGAAGGGGGGATTGGGAGGGAATTCGGGAGGGGGCTATGGCTGGGATACAAAGTACATAACCTGTGATTAATATAAAATAAAAATGAAAAAAGTAAATTTTTATAAACTATTAAAAAAAACAAAAAAAAACCCAAAACTGAAAATATACTAAAAAGTAAATTTTAATGTATGCAAAGAGTAACCAAAAGAAAAGTGAAGTATCATACAATACTACAGACTTCAAGGCAAGGGTTGCTACAAGACAAAAATGATACTTAATGATGAGATGAGTCCATTAAGATGTCACAGTTTCCAGATATACAAACCATCCCAAAATCAATGAGGCAAACTCACAAAATTGAAAGGAGAAAGAACTCAACAGTAATATGTGGAGACATCAACATCATACGTTCATTAAAGGGCAGGATAACTATATAAAATTAACCTAGGATTTTGGAAAAATCATACATGTTTAGGAATTATATAACATGAATGGCATCTTACTTTGCATTCTATTGCTGTGATAAAACACCATAAACAAAAAGTTGAGAAGAAAAGGGTTTATTTGGCTTGCATATTTTGGTTGCACTGCATCGCTGAGAGAAGTCAAGGCGGGAACTGAAGCACAAGCAATGGAGGGGTGCTGTTAATGGTTTACTCAGCATGGCTTGCTCAACTGCTTTCCTTGTACAATTCAGGACTGCCTGCCCAGAGGTGGCATTGTGCACAACGGGTAGGACCTCCCACATCATTAACCAGTAAAAAGCTACTCTGGCTTCCTACAGGAAATGAAGGCTCATTGCCTCAAATGAGTTTCTCTTCTCAGAGGACTCCACTTGGTGTCGAATTGAATAATAATAACCAGGACAAATAGCTTAAAGACTAAATGACATTCCCACCAGCAATGGAGGAGGGTTCCCCTTTCTCCACATCCTCTCCAGCATGTATTGTCATTTGAGGCTTTTTTAAATTAATTTTTTACATTTTTATATTAATTACAGTTTATTTACTTTGTATCCAGCCATAGCCCCCTCCCTCAATCCCTCCCTATTCCACCTTCCCTCCCTCATCTCCTCCCTGCTCCTCTCTAAGTCCACTGATAGGGGAGGTCCTTCTCCCTTTTCATCAGGTCACTTTGGGACTGGCTGCAATGTCCTCCTCTGTGGCTTAGCAAGGCTGCTCCTCCCTCAGGGGTGGGGAGGTCAAAGAGCCAGCCACTGAGTTCCTGTCAGAGACGGTCCCTGTTCCCCTTACTAGGGTACCCACTTGGACACTGAGCTGCCATGGGCTCCATCCGAGCAGAGGTTCTAGGTTATATCCATGCACGGTCCTTGGTGGGAAAAACAGTCTCAGAAAAGACCCCTGTGCCCAGATATATTTGGTCCTTGTGGAGCTCCTGTCCTCTTCAGATCTTACTAACTCCCTCTTCTTTCATATGATTCCCTGCACTCTGCCCAAGGTTTGGTTGTGAGTCTCAGCATCTGCTTTAATACACTGCTAGATAGTCTTTCAGAGGCTCTCTGTGGTAGGACCCTGTCTTGTTACTTGTTTTCTCCTAGTTCCAATGTCCATCCCACTTGTTTTTCTACGTGAGGATTGATCATCTTACCCCGGGTCCTCCTCCTTGTTTAGCTTCTTTAGGTGTACAGATTTTAATATGATTACCCTATCTTCTAGGTCTAGTATCCACTTATAAGTGAGTATGTGCCATGTGTGTCTTTCTGCTTCTGGGATACCTCACTCAGGATGATCTTTCCTACTTCCCACCATTTGCCTGCAAATTTCATGATTTTTGTTTGTTTGTTTTTAATTGCTGAGTAGTATTCCATTGTGTAAATGTACCACAATTTCTGTATCCATTCCTCCGTTGAGGGACATCTGGGTTGTTTCCAGGTTCTGACTATTACGAATAAACCTGCTATGAACATGCTTGAGCAAATGTCCTTGTTGTATACTTGAGCATCATTTGGATATATGCCTAGGAGTGGTATAGCTAGATCTTGAGGAAGCGCTATTTCTAATTGTCTGAGAAAGTGCCAGATTGAGTTCCAGAGTGGTTGTACAAGGTTACATTCCCACAAGCAATGAAGGAGGGTTCCCTTTCTCCACAACCTCTCCAGCATGTGTTGTCACTTGAATTTTTGATCTTAGCCATTTTGATGGGTGTAAGGTGAAATCTCAGGGTCATTTTGATTTGCATCTCCCTGATGGCTAAGGAGCATTTCTTTAAGTGTTTCTCTGCCATTCAATATTCCTCTACAGAGAATTCTCTGTTTGGCTCCGTACCCCATTTTTTAATTGGATTGCTTGATTTGTTGCTGTTTAACTTCTTGAGTTCTTTATATATTCTGGATATTAGCCCTCTGTCAGATATAGGGTTGGTGAAAATCTTTTCCCAGTCTGTACACTGTCGTTTTGTTCTGATGACAATGTCCTTGTATGACCACTTTGGAAATCAATCTGGTGCTCTCTCAGAAAATTAGGAACAGTGCTTGCTCAAGATCTAACTACACCACTCCTAAGCATATATCCAAATGATGCTCAAGTACACAACAAGCCATGTTTGTAGCAGCTTTATTCATAATAGCCAGAATCTGGAAACAACCCACATGTCCCTCAGCTGAGGTTTGGACGAAGAAACTGTGGTACATTTACACAATGGAATACTACTCAGCAATTAAAAACAAACAAAAAAATCATGAAATTTGCAGGCAAATGGTGGGAACTAGGAAAGATCATCCTGAGTGAGGTATCCCAGAAGCAAAAAGACACACATGGTAAATACTCACTTATAAGTGGATATTAGACCTATGATATAGAATAAACGTACTAAAATCTCTACACCAAAAGAAGCTAAGCAAGGAGGAGGACCCTAGATAAGATGCTCAATTCTCATTCAGAAAGGCAAATGGGACTGACATTGGAGGAGGGAGAAAACAGGGAACAGGACAGGAGCCTACCACAGAGGGCCTCTGAAAGACTCTACCCAGCAGGGTATTGAAGCAGATGCTGAGACTCAGAGCCAAACTTTGGGAATAGTGCAAGGAATCTTAGGAAAGAAGGGGGAGATAGAAAGACCTGGAGGGGACAGGACCTCCACAAGGAGAGCAACAGAACCAAAAAAATCTGGGCAATGGGGTCTTTTCTGAGACTGATACTCCAACCAAGGACCATGCATTGAGATAACCTAGAACCCCTACACAGATGTACCACATGGCAGCTCAGTCTCCAAATGCATTTCCTTGTAAGGGGAGCATGGGCTGTCTCTGACATGAATTCAGTGCTGGCTCTTTGATCACCTCCCCCTGAGGGGGAGCAGCCTTACCAGGGCACAGAGGAAGACAATGTAGCCAGTCCTGATGAGACTTGATAGGCTAGAGTCAGATGGAAGGGGAGGAGGTCCTCTCCTATCAGTGGACTTGGGAAGGACATGGGAGGAAATGAGGGAGGAAGGCTGGAATTAGGAGGGGACAAGAGAAGGGCTACAGCTGGGATACAAAGTGAATAGACTGTAATTAATAAAAAAAAGTTTAATTTTTAAAAAAGGAAAAAAAGACTTAATGACAGGATCATTTAAAATGCTTTCATATGGATGTATACACAAAAACAAAACTTATGGAAAGCAATAAATGCATTATTTATTAGAATTTATAGCTTTCAACACCTACATTAAAAAGAAAAAAGGTCTTTTAAATTTAAAATGTGGTTTTTTCATACAAGAAATGATTACAGTTTTCCCTTTACTAACTACTTCCCAGATTCTCACCACTCCCCACCCACCAAAATCCATTCCCTTTCTTTCTCTCAAGAGGAGAGCTTTTAAATGAGGACTCTAACTTTCCATGTTAAAAAAGTAGAATAAAAAGAAAGATAGAAACATAAGTTTAGAGCAAAGGCAGATAAAACAGAGAACATGAAGATGACACAGCAAATCAAGAAAAGCAAGAATTGGCTCCCAGGAAAAAAGTCAGTAATGAATGACAAACTGGCTGAGAAAAAGAAGTTAAATTACTAAAATCAAGAATAAAGATGGGGACATCACTACCAATGTCACAGAAATAAAAGCAATTCTCAAAGAATAAATCATACATGTTGACAAACCAAACAACTTAAATAAAATAAATTTTTAAATATAAAAATTAATTTTTAAATTGGATATAAAATTAATTCATAAAGAAACATATATTTTGATTAGACCTTTAAAGGGAATGAATGAGCAAAACGAATTTCTTCCAGGAAGTTTTGCTGGTGACGCCTGTCAAACACCCAGAAAACTAATACCAATCAAATTCTTCACATAGATTGAAATGGAGAAACACTTCTTAACTTATTGAATACTGGCCTGATCTCAGCCTGAGATTTATCACAAGAATATTACAGATCAATATACATTATGGATTTGCATGTAAGAACCCTCAGAGAATACTAACACAATAAACCACTGCAGAGCCAAAGGAACATACACCATGAAGGAGGGCAATTTACCCAAGTAACACACACACCTCTACGAGAGGTAATTCAGCCAGGTTTCAGAATATAGTGTCAACAACAAAAGTCAACTTTGTTTCTTTATATCAGAACTTGAGAATCAAAAATGAATTTAAGAACAAATTCCATTTATAATGGAATCACAATGGAATACTACTCAGCAATTAAAAACAAGGAAATCATGAAATTCGCAGGCAAATGTTGGGAACTAGAAAAGATCATCCTGAGTGAGGTATCCCAGAAGCAGAAACACACACAAGGTATATACTCACTTATAAGTGGATATTAGACATATAATACAGGATAATCATACAGAAATCTAAGAAAGCTAATCAAGAAGGAAGTCCCTGGGTAAAATGTTCAATCTTCATTCAAAAGGCAAATGGGATGGACATCAGAAGAGGAAGAAAACAGGGAACAGGACAGGAGCCTATCACAGAGGGCCTCTGAAAGACTCTACCTAGGAGGGTTTCAAAACATATGCTGAGACTCATAACCAAACCTTGGGCATAGTGCAGGGAATCTTAGGAAAGAAGGGGGAGACGAAAGACCTGGAGGGGACAAGAGCTCCACAAGGAGAGCAACAGAGCCAAAATATCTGGGCACAGAGGTCTTTTCTGAGACTGATACTCAGCATCTGTTTTGAGGCACTGCTGTGTAGCACCCCTCAGAAAACAACTATGAACGGCCCCTGTTTGCAAGATTAGCAGAACACTGTGCATGGTGTCAGGGGTTGGCTCTCTCTGATAGGGCGGGTCTTTGGATGAACCAAGCACTGGTTGGGCATTCCCTCAATCTCTGCTCTATCGCCTCTATCTTTATCCATGGACATCTTGAAGGCAGGGTAAACTTTGAGTTACAGTTTTTGTTGATGGGTTAGTGTTCCTCCCCCTCTGCTAGGAAACTGGTTTAGTTAACGGGTGTCCTCTTCAGTCCCTACGGGCTCTGCAACTAGGAGTCTCTGCTTGAGTCCCCCTCACATCCTCCCAGGAACCTAATCAGGTAGGTTTAAAGGAGGTAGAGGTGTTTAGGAACCCCAGATAAAGTAGGTTTAAAAATCAAAGCCTACACCAAACCCTTTTCCCTACAAACTGTTGTTGGTCGTGGTGTTTTATTATAGCAATAGAAACCTAACTTTAAAAGGTAAATAACATGGAAAGCAAAGACAACAGTAAACAGCAGGTGGAAGCCAAGTAAAATGCAGAAACACTGAATTTTAGATTAATAAAAGAAACAACACAGCATAATATAGAGCTATAAATATATTTGGGGAAGGAGAGAATCCTTATAGCTGTCTGCAAGAAAAAGAGAAAACCCACATCCAAACTTTGGGCAGAGTGCAGGGAGTCATAAGAAAGAGTAATAGGATAGAAGGACCAAGAGCAAACAGGAGCTTCAGAAGACCAGCAGAGCCAACAAATCTGAGCCCATGGTGTCCTGCAGAGACTGATGCACCAACCAAGCTCCATGCAGGAAGAGGATCTGGACTCCCTGCTCAGGTGTAGCTGACAGGCAGCTCAGTCTCCATGACGTTCCCTAGTAAGGGGAGCAGGGGCTGTCTCTGACACCCTCTCTTTGATCACTTCCCCCTGCTGAGGGGACCTTGCCAGGCCACAGAGAAAGACCCAGGCAGTCCTAAGGAGACTTGATAGGCTAAGGGTCAGATGATAGGGGAGGAGGGACCCCCCTTTCAGAAGAGTAACGAGGGAAATGGGGGAAAGAGGGAGGGAGAGTGGGACTGGAAGGAGACAAGGAGAGACTACAATCCAGATATAAGGTGAATAAATTATAAAAAAATAATATTTAAATTTAAAAAGGAGAAAGAAAAAGAAAGTCCTAGAGAGAGCCACAGCTAGGCCAGCAGGCACTTTGCAGAAACAAAGCCTAAGATGACAGATATGTGTACTACAGAGATGCCAGACACGGGGACATGTACACTACAGGGGCGCCAGACACGGGAACATACACACTACAGGGACGCCAGACACGGGCCCTGCAATTTTTTTATTTACTACAATTTATTCACTTTGTATCCCACCTATAGCCCTCTCCCTCATCCCTCCTTCTCTCTTCTCCTTCCATGCCCGCTCCCCAGTCCACTGATAGGGTAGCTCCTCCTCCCCTTCCATCTGACCCTAGCCTCTCAGATCTCAACAGGACTGGCTGCATTGTCTTCCTCTGTGGACTGGCAAGGCTGCACCCCCCCCTCTCAGGGGGAGGTGATCAAAGAGCCAGGCACTGAGTTCATGTCAGAGACACCACTGCTCCCATTACTAGGAAACCCACTTGGACACTTACCTACCATGGGCTACATCTGTGCAGGGGTTCTAGGTTATCTCCATGAATTTGGAGTATCAGTCTCAGAAAAGACCCCTGTGCCCAGATTTTTTGGTTCTGTTGCTCTCCTTGTGGAGCTCCTGTCTTCTCCAGGTCTTACTATCTCCCCCTTCTTTCATAATATTCCCTGCACTCTGCCCAAAGTTTGGCTCTGAGTCTCAGCATCTGCTTCAATACCCTGCTGGGTAGAGTCTTTCAGAGGCCCTCTGTGGTAGGCTCCTGTCCTGTTCCCTGTTTTCTCCCTCTTCCAATATCAATCCCGTTTACCTTTCTCAGTGAGAATTAAGCATCTTATCTAGGGTCCTCCTTCTTGCTTAGCTTCTTTTGGTGTAGAGATTTTAGCATGTTTGTCCTATATTATATGTCTAATATCCACTTACAAGTGAGTATATGCCATGTGTGTCTTTCTGCTTCTGGGACACCTCACTCAGGATGATCTTTTCTAGTTCCCACCATTGGCCTGCAGATTTCATGATTTCTTTGCTTTTAATGGCTGAGTAGTATTCCATTGTGTAAATGTACCACAATTTCTTCATCCATTCCTCAGCTGAGAGACATGTAGGTTGTTTCCAGATTCTGGCTATTACGAATAAAGCTGCTACAAATGTGGTTGAGCAAATGTCCTTGTTGTGTACTTGAGCATATTTTGGATATTTGTCTAGGAATGGTATAGCTGGATCTTGAGGTAGTATTATTCCTAATTTTCTGAGAAATCACCAGATTGATTTCCAAAGTGGTTGAACAAGTTTACATTCCCACCAGCAATGGAGGAGGGTTCCCCTTTCTCCACATCCTCTCCAGCATCCAGACACACTAACCCTGTTAGAAGAAAAAATGGGGAAGAGCCTTGAACTCATTGGTACAGAGACAACAGAGAACAGAACACCAACAGCACAGGCTCTAAGATCAACAATCAATAAACGGGACCTCAGGAAACTGAAAAGCTTCTGTAAAGCAAAGGAGACTGTCATCAGAACAAAACAAAAGCCTACAGACTGGGAAAGGATCTTCCCCAACCCTATATCTGACAGAGGGCTGATATCCAGAATATATAAAGAACACAAGAAGTTAAACATCAACAAATCAAGTAATCCAATTTTAAAAATTGGGTACAGAGCTAAACAGAGAATTCTCAATAGAGGAAAATCGAATGGCAGAGAAAAATTTAAAGAAATGCTCAATATCCTCAGTCATCAGGAAAATGCAAATCAAAACAACCCTGAGATTCCATCTTACACTCATCAGAATGGCTAAGATCAAAAACTCAAGTGACAGCACATGCTGGACCCTGCACTTTTTAGCTTTTCACTGGAGCACTGGGGAGAAACTAGTTTAGGGAATTTTACAATAAAAGCTTGCACTTTGGGAGAGCAATAGACCATGCCTTTTAGTTTCTCATGGCCTCTCTCCTTTCCCTAGATGAGTGAGCCATCACACTGAAATTTTCACTCTGGTTAGTTAGTATTTGAAGTCTTAGTGAGAGCAATAAGGCAAGGGGAAAAAAAAAATAAAATAGGAAACCTATTTGTAGACAATATGATCCTATACTTCAAAGACCCTAAAGACTTCACCAAAAAACTCATAGACTTGATAAACACATTTAGAAAACTAGCAGGATATATAATCAACATTTTTTTTCAAAAAAGTTTCTATAAACAAACAGAAAAAGAAAGAAAAACAAGATTAGGAAGAAATCAGGAAACTTGCTCCATTCACAATGGCCTTTGCAAGTGTGTTGGAGCAGTTTACTGGAAATGAATCTAAGTTAAGATGTCAATTCTTCATTGAAAACTAAAACCTTGCAAGAAAAAAAAAAACTAAATAAGACATCTGCAACCTGAAGGCAGGAGCTGATGCAGAGGTCATGGAAGGGTGCTTACTGGCTTGCCTCCCCTGGCTTTCATAACATGAACTCAGTGGCTGGCTCTTTGACCGTCCTCCCCCTTCCCCTCAAGGGAGGAGCAGCCTTGCCACAGAGGAAGACATTGCAAACAGTCCTGATGAGACCTGAAAAGCTAAGGTCAGATGGAAGGGCAGAAGGACCTCCCTGTCAGTGGACTTAAGAGAGGGGCATGGGAGGAGATGACAGAGGGAGAGTGGGATTGGGAGGGAATGAAGGAGGGGACTACCACTGGGATACAAAGTGAATAAAATGTAATTAATGTAAAAAATAAAAATTTAATTAAAAAAAAAAGAAAATGCCCCACAGTCTACCTAGAGCCCAGCTTATGGAAAAATTTACTCAACTGAAGTTCCCTCCTCTTTGATGGCTTTAGTTTGTGTCAAGTTGACATAAAACTACACAGCACACTATCCCATATTCATAAAGAAAATCTAATATTATGAAAAGTGTCTTATTACCAAATAAATCTACAAATTCAACATAATCTCCATCTGAATGTCAAGGGCAATATATATATATTGAGAAAGAGAGAGAAACATACCAGAAAAATAAGAACAACAATTGATAAAGAAGATATCATGAAATTAAAAGGCTATGTACATTTAGAAGTATGAAAATAGATCCATATCTACTATTTTGCACAAGCCTAGAATTAATATGGAAGCAAACAATGACCTGGAATAATCAAAGCAATCTTGAGCTCAAAAGCTAAATGTGGTGGCATCGTAATAACTGATTTCTAATATACTGCAGGACCATAGAAACAAAACAGTATATCAGTTTTGTCTGGGACAAATACAGAACCATAGACCAACAGAAGAGAAGACCAGAAATAAGTCATACAGCTATAACCATCTCATTCTCAACAATGGTGACAAAAAAGCACAAACTTTGGCACAAGAGTCTCTTAAAAATTAGTGCTAGTATAAGAGTTTTGGGAGAGTGGGCCCTCTGTCTTGACTGAGCAGCACAGTAGAGCTGGCTCTGGAGGTGTGGATGTGGGTGAGCCCGACCCAAGGGCAGAAGAGCAGGAGAGCCGCCGGAGAGCTGACCCTGCCTCCTGCGATGGTAGCACTGAGTGGCCTAGCCAGAGCTGTGCTTGTAAAGTGAGGATAAGGGAGAGCAGGCATGCTGAACAGCTCAGCTACCACACAGGCCTAGATCTAGGGCTTTGAGTTGGCCCATACCCAAAATCTGTATCATTTGAGAACAGAAGGGACTCATGAAAGAGCCAGTCCTGCTGCTGCAGGATCTTTGTGACACAGGGCACAACAGGATTACTGGGAGGAGTCCTGGTGAGGGTCCAATATCGATGGTGTCACAGAAGCCAGAGATCTCGAACCAGACCAATGACTCATTACAATGACCATTTGCAAGTAAAGATGTATGGACAGAGGAATATACTGTGGAACATATTGTGACATACTACAGCTTCCATGATGAGATTTTTCTATGCTTTGTTTTTGTTGTAATTGTTTTCTGTTGTTGTTTTGGTTAGTTGGTTGATTGTGTGCGTGTTTATTTTATTGGTAGGGGAGGTTACAATGATAAAGAGTGGATATGAAGGAACAAGGAGATGAGTAGGAATGGGGTGTATGATGTGAAACTCACAATGAATCAATAAAAAGTTTTTTAAATGGTTCTAGAAAAAAATGCAATGTAAAAGAGCAAATCAAATCCCTATCTCTCACCTTGTACAAAATGCAATTCAAAGTCAGCCAAAATTTTAAGATCTGAAACCACTAGAGAAAAACACACCAGAAAAATAAGAACAAGAATTGATAAAGGGAATGATATCATGAAATTAAAAAGCTATGGACATTTAGAAAGAATGAAAGTAGATCTATATCTATTATTTTGCACGAAACACAAATCCAGTTGGATCAAGGACCTTAAAATTAAGACCAGAAAACCTAAATCTGATGAAAGAAAAAGCAGGAAATAGTCTTGAACTCACTGGCACAAGAAAGGAGTTTCTGAAGAGGACACCAAAAGCATAGGCACTAAGAAGAATTAATAAATGGGACCTCATGAAACTGAAAAGCTTCTGTACATCAGAGAACACCATTTGAGCAAAGCAGCAGCCTCAAAATAGGGAAGAATACTTACCAATTATATTCTGACAGAGGGTTAGTATCAAGAGTATCAAAGAACCTAAGAATATAAAGTTAACATTAAGAAACAACCCAATTCAAAAACTGGGGTGGACATGTAAACACTGAGTTCTGAAAAGGTGACACAAACGACTGAGGAAAACTTTTTAAATGTTTGAAATCCTTAGCCATCAAAAATAAATACAAGTTAAAACTACTTAGAGAATTTCATCTTACTCCAGTAATGGCTAAGATTAATAAAACAAATGACAGTGCATGCTAACAAAGATACAGGGAAGGGAGAACACTTACTCATTGCTGGTGGGAGTACAAACTGATACAGCCTCTATGGAAAACAATGTGCAGATTCATCAAAAATTTAAAAATAGGTCTCCGATAAGAACCAACTACAGCACTCTTGAGCAAAGGTTTCTCCATCTTACTACAGAGACACTTGCTCATCCATGATCACTGCTGTTCTATTCATATTCAGAAACTGGAAATAGCCTAGATATACAACTGATGAACAGATAATCAAAAATGGTACATTTACACTACAGAGCTAAGAAAAATGAAAGTATGAAATTTTCAGGTATATGGGTGGAGCTAAAAACAATCATCCTGAGTAAGGTAATCTAGACTCAGGAAAGCAAACATGCATGTTTTCTCTTACATGCATTAGCTTTAAGTCTTAGATAGAAGTATTTCATTTAGAATGTCCACACAGGCTAAGTAGATGGTAAAGAACTAAGGGGAGGATTTTTGAAGGATGGGAGACAGAATATAGTATTATAAAGAGATAAAGTAGATACTAGAATAGGAGAATTAAATGGGGATGGAGTAAGGAAGGACTGGATAAAGGAGGGAAGATGAGAAGGGACAACTAACATATAAAGGCCTTTTAAAGAGCTACATGGAAACCTACTACTGACGAAGTTTCCATATATATATATGGAATTTAAAAGGAGTTACCATACAATAAGGAAGACACTGCTAGACACCATATGCTAAATAAAACCTCCAGCACTAAAATGTATTACACATTCTTGAGTCATTGGCCAAAGGGTTTCCATAGCCACCACCCCAGAACATTACATGCCAATGCTTTTGGTTATCACAACCTGACAGTAAGGTCCTATTACTGAACACAAAGCCTACTTATGTCATTGACCATGGAGAAATCAAGCTACTGCCCATCTAAAAGCTTTGCTCCTACTGACTACCATTCATAGTGATGCTACTACACATGTTAACAGATGAGAAAAGAAATCATCAGTCTCACAGAGCTACAAATCCTGTGGCCTACAATAATGGCCTGCCTGTGCAAGATAGTGGTGTAATAGTGGCACAAAGGTTGTGGAAATAATCAACTACTATTCAATTGGCTATAAGGTCCATTCCATAAGATAGAACCCATACCTGAACCTATTAAGGAGACCAACATCTTTGATTAGATAGATCATGCACCCTAGGGAAAAACCTGCTGCTACTACTCTGCTAAAGAAATGTAGCAACAAAGTAACCTCTAATGACATATTCCTACAGCAATATATTGGTGCATTGCTTGTCCTTCATCAGAGAAGCTTTTTTTTCTTGTAGTAAACAGTAACAGTGAGACCAGAGAATAAGGCACAAGAGAATGTTAGGCTGTAAATGGGATGTCTTTATCAAATCCCTCCCATCAAGGCTCAGGATTTATGTAGAAAAGGAAGCATAAGATTTTAAGAGCCAGAGGTGGTGGATAACTCCAAGAAAACTGTGTTTTCCAGATATAGCATAGCTGACACACATCTGAACTCAGAAAAAGAGTGCTCAGAACCGGTAAAACTTCAAGCCATACAAACTCCCAGCATGAACAAAGTTTCACCCCTAATCAAGCAACTATCTGCAATTTTTATCCACAAGATAAAGAAATTTTTCTCCAATGGAGTAATGCTAGGTACACTTCAGGGCAGGCTACATCCTTAGGAGTAACTGAGCAGCACTGGCTGGATGCTTTTCATATGCTTTTTTAAGTTGGCTGGCTGGTTGCTTGCTAGCTTGCTTGCTTTGGTTTGGTTTGTTAGAGTTTCTTTTTGTTTGTAGTTACTGTTGCTTGTTTGAAAGAAGGAAGAAACATGATACTGGATGGTGGAAAAAGGGAAGATCTGGGAGGAGTTAGGTGAGGGAAGAGAATATGATCAAAATATATTGTATGAAAAAATTTTAAACTAGAAATAAATTGCAAGACCTTGTGCATAGCAACAGAAATAACTGAGTTAAAAAAAAAAAACAGACAACAGCATGGGATAAGATCTTTGCCAGCAACTCATCTGGCAGCAGTTTAATATTCAGAATATACAAAGAACTCAATTCAAAAACTTCACCAGCAAAAGAACAAATAAACTACTCAGTAAGTAGACATGTGAGCTGAACTGACAGTTCTCACCAGAAATACAAAAGGCCAAAAAATATAGAAAAATGTTCAATATCTTAAAAGAATATTCACTATCCTATGTTGAATATCATAAAGGAAACAAAAATCAAAATTAAATTGAGAGTGTACCTTACTCCAGTTAGAATGCCTATTAACAGCATAAATATCCCATACTGATAAGAATGGGGAAGTGGGAGGGGGAACCATTTACCTTGTTGGTAGGAATGTAAGTTAGTCTAGGTGTTATGAAAATGTGATATACCAATATAATAGAATATTTCCCACAAAAAGGAATAAACCAAATACATGCGCAAAGTGGCTGAAATTTGAAAGTATGCTAAATGAAAGAAGTTAGACAACAAAGACCATGTTTTGTATGGATGTATTTATTTCAACAATCCAGAGTAGAAACATCCAAGGAGAGAGAAAATAGATGAGTGTCATTCAGAACTAGATGAAGGATAAGCAAGAAGTAAAGGCTTAGAGCACGCAGCTTATTTGGGGCCAAGTTCACTGTTATAGGATTAGTTAATGTGATAATAGTACAACAGTGTGGATGTTTTGAGGTCACTGGACGATGCATATTTCTGTGCATATGACTATTTATGTGTATCTGTACAGGGGTATGTGCACAGGTACGTGCAGGTGCCCACAGTATTCAATTCCCCAGAGCAGAAGTCGCAGGTGGTTGTGAGCTCCCTGATGTGAGCATGAAAAACCAAACTCAGATTCTCTCTTCACGAGCTGCAAATGAGCTTAAACACTGAGCCATCTCTCTAGCACCTGAATGATACACTATGCATTTTAAATGTTTAAAATGATTAACTTTTTTGCAAAAAAGGGCTCAACAGATACCGATTTTTCCAAAAAATAAATCCAACTAGGAATTCAACTCAGAAAAAAGATTTTATCTTAAAATATACATCATGAAATACTGTAATGACTTTGTTTTTCTTTTTCTGAACCTTTCGACCTGAAATTGATCACCTAAGAATATCAATAAAAATTTAACTTCTAACCTCACCATAAACTCACATCACCAGGCATAGGAACACATACCTGTAATCCCAGTAATTGGGAGACTGAGGCAGGAGGATGGTGACCTTGAGGCCAACCTGTACTATAAAACAAGATCCTATTTCAAAAAGAAGTTAGCAATAAATATGTGGTTTTTAATTTTTTAATTTTGTGGTTGTATGTGGGTATGTGCACATGAGTGGCCATGCCTGCTGGGGTTAGAAGCATCAGACCTTGTGGGCCTGGAGCCATGGGTAGCTGTGAACCACCTAATGTGGGTGCTGGGAACCCAGAAAACTGAACTCAGGTCTTTCTGGAAGAGAACTGTTAACTGCTGAGCCATCTTCCACTCCAGTAAATACATGTTTTGAAACAATCAGCAATCAGAATTATTCTTTGGGGAAAAAAATACTTATCCCTCTCATAAGACTGGATCCTGGGTGAAATGCTGCCCTACTTAAGACATAAAATCCAAGGATGCCAATTCCCTGTCACAGAGTGATACAGTGTTTGTATATAGCTTAGATTGTCTTCACATATGTTTGGGATTATTTCTCTTGTTGCTGCTAGGTACTAAATTCAGGCTTCACACATGCTCTTAGCACACTCTACCACTGAGTGGCCATCTCACCCCCCCCATATTTTTTTAAATCTCTGGGTTATACTTCCCTAAAACAATGTGAATGCTATAGAAAATGCATTGTAGTTGTTAACTGTGCTCTTTAAAGACAGCAAAAGTCTCCACATGTTTAACACAGGCATCTTTCTTTCCCAAGAAGATCTGCGAGGGGATGGCTAAGGAGATGGTGCAGTCAGTAACATGTTTGCTGTGCAAACACAGGAACCTGAGCTCAGATCGTCACATTGACATAGAAAACTAAGATCAGTTGTACAGATCTAAAATTCAACAATGGGGACTGGAATTCAGACAGATCCCTGAGGTTCACTGGCCAGCCAGGCTACCTGAATAAATGAGCCACAGGTTGAGTGGGAGACCCTGTCTCAAAGAATAAAGTGGACAGAGACTGAAAAAGACACCTGATACCAACCTCTGGCCTCCACATACATGCATACACATATGGACACACACACAAACACACATGATCCGTGCTTAGGAAAACAACAGGTACAAAGCTGATGGGTATCAAGAACCAACTGTGTACATGATTCTCCCTCTTTTATACTAAAACTCGTTATTAGTGTATGTCTATGTACAAACAGATGTGTGTGTGTTTGCATGGTGTGTGCGTGCATGCATGTGTGTATGTATTCGCGGGCGGGGGGCGGGGGGCGTTCAGAGGAGAGCTTCCAGAATTCAGCTCTCTCCTTCCATCCAGTATGCTGGCTTGAACTGAACGTGCTTCTACGCACTCATCCCATTCTCTAGCACTGCACACACTTTTAAATAAAAGCAGTTCCTAGTAGATTTACAAATAATAGTTCATTGCTTTCTACACTTTAGATCTTGTTTCTGAAAAATTTAATGGAGTATGTCAAACATAGGAATTAGCAAATATTAAGTTATTTAAAATGCAGAAATTCATACATGTAAACAAATTCTCTATATTAGAAGAAAATTTCTAACGTATTTCATCAACTAACAGTTAGTTTTACTCTATAGTAGCTGATACTCTTGAGCCATGTGTTAAAAGCAGTAAATATAGCCACACCAGACAGTGTCCAAAAAGAGCAGAAAAATATGCATGGAGCACACTGGCCTCAGGACAGGTGAGCCTCCCATCCGGGAGCTCCAAGGCCCTCCTGCCACCCAGTCCTTCATCCAGACTTCACAGAGTAGATAACTATCCCTAATATTGACAGCCTTTCCTAAATTTTTACTTCAAGCTTGAGAAGTAACTGATAAGCTAACCCCCCACTACATACACTGCCAAAGCCATAAATTACAGTAATCTGAAGTAGGAGGCTGCAGCCAGTGCTTCAGGCATTCTTCCTTCACGAGACAAAAACTGAAGGGCTCTGTGATTATCATCATCCTGTTACATTAGCGTTCTGTATTCAAAACGATATTTGCCATTTTCATAAGGAGAGGGTCCAATATTTATACTTAACATTGACAATGGCTTTTCCCTGACACTTACATGTACATCTACAGGTCTCATCAGGACTGGCTGCACTGTCTTCCTCTGTGGCCTGCCCCCAGGGGCAAGTGATCAAAGAGCCTGTCACTAAACACCTAGTGTTTTTTAAGTGTTAAAGTGTACTAAAAATTAGTTCACTATTATTTCATCCCTTTAAGAGTATTACTTTTAGGATACTAAAATTCTTCTAAATGTTAGTCATTCATTAATTCTATGTATCTTAAAAGTATTAGATATCTGCATTTCAAAAAACTGTCATTTAGACAATAACACAAATCTGTAAATAAAATTACTCTTAAGTACTTAAGGGACTGCCAAGATAACTCAGTGGGTAAAAGCACTTGTCACCAAGCCTGATGACCCAAGTTCAATCCTTAGAACCACATGGTAGAAGGAGAAAAATGATGTCCACAGGTTGTTTTCTAACCTACATAAGTGCGAATGTGCAAGTGCATGCACATACATTCATGCATACATGCATACATACATACATGGGAGAAGACTTTATGACATAACGAGCACATCTCTTCTTCTAGACTATGGTGCTAGCACAATGCATAGCTAGCAACTTTTACTAATATAAATTATTTATGCTGCTAATCACCACATATTAAGTCACTGTTTATAACATAAAAGCAATCAGTTTTTAAAACAATAGATTACTGAGTGGATTTTTTTAAGAACATATTCATTTAAGTAAGAAATTTCTATTACCTAGCTAAGGTATACAACTATTGCCAAAATATGTCCTATCTTTCCATGCATACATATGTGGACAGTGCTTTAACAGCAATCTAGTGTTTTGTCATCACAGGACAGGTGAGAATGGGGGTGACCCACGAGCCACTCAATAAAGACCACAGGTAACTGCAGTGCAATTAGCTAGTTTGGAGAAACCATAATTTTCATAGTTTTACCAAGTATCTAAAGTGAGTTCTAGAAAAGTAACGACAATGTAGCTCACAGTCATTTCCAAAGCATGTTTTTGCTAACGTTTTAAAATAGTCAAAGGTAATTAAACTGCTTTGCAGTTAATAAAAATGATGATGCTTGGTCCACAACCTGTCCTGCTTATAATGGCAGCTCAGAGTTTGTGGGAGTGGCCAATGACTGGTCAAAATTGAGACCCAAGCCAGGAGGGGGAGCCCATCCTGGAAACTGCCTACATGGCCAGGAACTAGAAGCTGGGTGGCTCAAGACATATAATAAGAATAAGAAGTCAGTGAAATGATTGCTAATGATAATCTGCTGTACTCATAGGATTGGTGCACAGCCCAGTTGTCATCAGAGATGCTTCCCTTAGCAGCTTATGAGAGCAGATAAAGACCCACAGTCAAATATTAAGCAAAACTTGGGAAATCCCACCAGAACAGAGAGAGGAAGGATTGTAGAAACCAGAGGGTCATGGACACCAGGAGGATAGGCCCAAAGAATCAACTAAGCAGGAATCATAGGGTCTCAGAGAGACTGAAAAAGCCATGATGGGTCTGCACTAGGTCTTCTGCATATATGTTGTAGTTGTGTAGGTTGGTGGTTTGTGGGACTCCTGCCAGTGGGAGTTGGGGTGTCTCTGATTCTTCTGCCTGCTCCTGGAACCCTTTTCCTTTTGCTGGTTGCACTGTCCAGCGTTGATATGGGGGTTTATGCCCAGTATTCCTGCATCTTGTTAGACCATGTTGGATTGATATCACTGGGAGGCCTGCTCCTTTCTAAAGGGAAACTGAGGGGGAATCTCAGGGAGGGGGAAGTGGAAGGGACACCACAAAGAACAGAGGGAAGGGAGGCTGTGGTCAGTGTGTATTGTATGCCAAAAGAATAAAGAAAAAGAAAAAATAAAGTAAAAGAAAATTAAACTTTAAAAATTAAAAAATAGAGGGCCTCTGACTCTACCCAGCAGGGTATTGAAGCAGATGCTGAGACTTATAGCCAGGCTTTGGGAAGAGTGTAGGGAATCTTATGGAACGAGAGGGAGGCAGAAAGACGTGGAGGGGGCTGAAGTGCCACAAGGAGATTAACAGAACCAAAAATCTGGGCACAGGGGTCTTTCCTGAGACTGATGCTCCAACCAAGGACCATGCATGGAGATAACCTAGAACCCCTGCACAGATGTAGCCCATGGCAGCTCAGTCTCCGTGGGTTCCCTAGGAAGGGAAACAGGGACTGTCTCTGACATAAACTCGATGGCTGGCTCTTTGTTCGCCTCCCCCTGTGGGATGCAGCCTTACCAGTCCACAGAAGAAGATGATGCAGCCAGCCTTAATGAGACCTAATAAGCTAGGGTCAGATAGAAGGGGAGGATGTCTTCCCCTATCAGAAGACTAGGGAAAGGGCATAGGGGAAGAAGAGGGAGGGTCAGTGGGACTGAGAGGAGGCAAGGGAGGGGGCTGCAGCAGGAATACAAAGTGAATAAATTGTAAGAAGTAAATATATAAATAAAATAAAAATTAAAAATTAAAAGAAGAAAAATAAAAAAAGAATTAAAATAAGGACCCAGAACAATCATAGCACAAGTTGAGCTATTTAAAAACTGTAATACCTGATAAGGTTGTAACCCCCTGAGGGGGAGGTGATCAAAAAGCTGGCCAATCAGTTCATGTCAGAGACAGTCCTTGTTCCCATTACTATGAAACCCACTTGGAGACTGAGCTGCCATGGGCTACATCTGTGCAGGGCTCCAAGAATGGTCCTTGGTTGGAGTATCAGTCTCAGAAAAAAAACCCTGTGCCCAGATTTTTTGGTTCTGTTGCTCTCCTTGTGGAGCGCCTGTCCTCTGTAGGTCTTACTATTTCCCACTTCTATTCCCTGCACTCTGCCCAACAATTGGCTATAAGTCTCAGCATCTGCTTTGATACCCTCCTGATGAGACCTGATAGACTAGGACCAGAAGGAAGGGGAGGAGGACCTCCCCTACCTGTGGTCTGGGGGAGGGACATGGGTGAAGAAGAGGGAGGGAAGGTGGAATAGGAGGGGAAGAGGGACGGGGCTATAGGTGGGATACAAAATGAATAAACTAGTTAGTAAAAATAAAAAAAGAAAGAAAACAGAAAAATTGTAATACCTTATGAAGCATGTTTTCTATTGTTCTCATGTGATTGGCAACACATTCTTTGTCTCTAAAAACAAACAAAAAGAAAGAAAGAAAGATTAAGTGTGAGTATAACCCAAATACCTTTCTACAGGTGTCCTAGTGAATGAAGTGTTCCCTGTGCTCAAATGACAGAATCCAGATCCCCCTAGCTCACACACACACACACACAAACACACAAACACGAGAAGCCGAGAAGCAGTGACAGCCAGCCCATAATCCCAGTCCTCACAAGGCAGACACAGGCTCCCAGGCAAGATGTCAAGTGTCACTGATGGAAATTAGTGAGCCTCAGGTCTTGTCTCAACAGAGTGAAAACTACTCCAAAAGAGACTCAGTGTCAATCTATAGCTGTCATATGCAACACATACCCACACTCACACTATACACATGTAAAGAAAGTATAAAATATAACCATAGCCACTGATATATTTTACACTTAATCCTTATGCTTATTTATGCTATTTGTTCCAAACTGGAGGAAAGAGACCATAAGTTAAGAAAACGGAAAAAATAAACTATGATTACATTATTTATTATTCACAAAATAAATGCTCTTAAAAATAAGACATTCTTTAAATCTCTAGTTGGTGGATGTTGTGAGCAGTAATTTTGTGTAAAATACTATTGTCTTTCTTCAGTCTTTCATGCTGTCATAATTTCATTAAAACCCTCTGTGGCCTGACAATGCATGTGTGGTTACAAGTTCTCTTCGTAGTCTGTATATTTATTCAGCTTTCGTAATAAAATAAGCACCATGAGTTAAATGTGAAGAACAGATTTTAACAGTAATTTATGAATGTAAATAGCATAGTAACACTCCAGTTTTTAATCAGTCTTCCTTAGTTTTATACTATCCTACCCCATAGAAATGAGTCAAACACCTGAGTCCTAAGTTAACTTTGGCATTATAAAAACACAATGTAAGTCTGGAAGGTTTATAATCCTGTCTTCATGCATCTAAGAACTTCATGTTCTGTGAAATGCAGAGTTAACAACCTAGTCTGCTTCTTCACTCAATGAGAGGAGATCAAAAAAATGGCAACAAATGTGAGGAAATCAAACTTACATTTTTGAAATAAAAATTATATTCATTTAATGTGGAGATACAATATTATATAGCTGTACAATTTTCAAAAAAAACTGTTCACGGATATTTAAGTAAGCCAATATATGTACTTTGGAATTCATCTTATCTTCATGCATAGGCGATGTCATCAACCCAGAGCCAATAGGGACTGCTGTTCTAAGATAACAGATGTCCTGCCCCATGACTTACAGGCTCTATCCTGAAATTTATAAAATATATTTACATTCACAGTTCGTATCTAACAGGAGTCTGTCTCAAAATTGTGAACTAATATTTTTACATTTCTATGAATTAAAAATTCTAAACACAGTGAATCAGTTAGAGTCACATTATGCTGTTGAACAACATCCTGCTGTAAGGTAGTTCATAAACCTTGTTATGGGGAACAAATGAGAGCTCGACAGAACTGTTCAGTTTGAACACTGCATGAATGCTTGCTTGTTACATGCTAAACAAAAAACATTCTCTACCTTTACTTACCTGTTTACATTGAAAAAGAATTTTTTTCTATTAAATATACTTTAGCATATACCTATATAAGCTGAAATGGATTCCCATGATCAACATGTTTTAGCTGCATTTTAAGACTATGACACACATTTTGATTGTATAGCAACATTTCCTAGTGGAAATATTACTTGTAGTATCAGTGGAATCTACAAAGCAAAATCAGGGGTGGGAGCCAGGGAAGCAGAAAGTGATAAGGAATGAATAATAGAAACAAACAACATAACTATGTGAAACTTTTAAATAAACAATTTTATGTTCTCCACTAATGAATATGTGGTTTCAAACATGTAATGCCACTGAGCACTAGATATGCATAATCTGAGGCTATATAGAAGCTTATGCTTCTAAGGCTTCTCAATAAAATATACTCTTAGTGTGTTAAGAGTTCTCTTTTTGAGGGCATATCAGAGATTTCAAAGAGAGACAGCTGCACTTTTCTTTTCTAGCACTGTATTATCCAGGGCTAAAACCCGGAGCATGAAAGTAAGAATTGATCTTTTGTCTGTTTTAAGTGATCTCCCCACGGTCCAAATGCTCACTTGGCTGCCATACGGAGGGCACTCTCTGCATCGTGGATGTTCTCCTCCAGTCGACGCTTGTCCTGCTCCAGCTGGGTAAGATGTCTATTGAGCTGACGTAGAGATTGATCTTTCCTTCTCAGCTCCATCTTTGCCTCGGAGAGACTCTGCAAGCAGACAGAAAACAGAGTTACTTGTCAGCCCTGATAATTAACTTCAATTTATGCCATAGGCTATTAGACAAAGAATACAGCCTGGCTGAGAAGGGGACTTGGGTCATTATACATCAAGGTTTAACAAATTTCCTGCAAAATTTTTACATACTTGCTAATTAGAAATGAGAATTATACTGTTTGGGGGAAATAGTTGGCTTCAGAATATAATTCCATTTTATTATATAAAGTAAAAGAAACCATATTATTACTAAAACAATTCTTATTACAGAAATCTCAAGCTATAAGTCTTTGCTTTTAATGATGAAAAAATAAAGAATCACTAAAGATATCTGGGCACAGGGGTCTTATATAAGACTGTTTCTCCAACAAAGGACCATGTCTGGATATAACCTAGAACCTCTGCTTGCCTGTAGCCCATGGTAGCTCAGCATCCAAGTGGGTACCCTAGTAAGGGGAACAGGGACTATTTCTGACATGAACTCAATGGCTGGCTCTTTGACCTCCCCACCCCCCGAGGGAGGAGCAGCCCTGCTAGGCCACAGAGGAGGACTTTGCAGCCAGTCCTGAAGAGACCTGATAAACCAGGGTCAGATGAAAAGGGAGGAGGTCCTCCCCTATCAGTGGACTTGGAAAGGGGCAAGGAGTAGACAAGGGATGGAGGGTGAGATTGGGAGGGAATAAGGAGCAGGACTCACCTGGGATACAGAGTTAATAAAATGTAACTCATAATAAAAATAAATTAAAATAAAATAAAAATAAAGAATTTATGGGACAAAGTGCATGATTAGATTAGATTCTGTTTAGCTCTAGACATGACTAAGAGCTATCAGATACCACATCAGAACGGATGTTGAAGGCAGGGAACCAGGATGCTGGTGACATGCGCATTTATAACTCTGTCTGTGACAGACTGCTATACGCATGTCAGCAGACAAATGTGACTTAGCAATAATTTTTTACTTGCTTCCCAACAAATAACTTCCATATCAAGGATAACTCCGTAAGAATGAGCAGCATGTTTAGCTAACAAAATAGTGCTGGCATTCATAATGAGTTAGAGTTTATAAATGTGTTCCTAATCACAGAAGTAAAAACTGTGGGTTCACAGTTCTTTAAACACCAATGTAGCACTGAAATTCCAGCATGCAAATATACAGTTTTTGGAGGATAAGGTGAGAAAATATTAGAATCAGAAACAATTTTAAGGAATATTTTCTAGACCAGTTTAAAACTCTAGGCTGCAAAAAACTATGGCAATCAGGTGATCTCCTGAACACCAAAAATCTGTTCACCCTTGTCCTATAAGATTTCTAAAATAAGCTTATCAAAGTTTTTATAATTAAATTTGTAGAAAACACAGCTAAACAACTGACCACACACACTTCTGTTTTACTCCTTTTACTAGTTCAGGCACACATGAATATCCACAACTGTGGTTCACAGGCCCCATGAAGAAGAAGCAGTGTGCTATCACAATTATATCGGGTATTTAAAAAATGCTGCAAGCTTTAAAATTCAGAAACTCATTTCAGTCAAGGTACTATTACATGTACAAGCATCCAAAAATTAGTAATGAGACAACAACAGTTACTCACTAGATACTTAAACTTATTTTCAAATATTACTAGTAATAGATCTTTAAGAACATTGCACAGTTGATCAGTGGGTACCGCATGACCACCAGCTAGAAGAAGTTCCAGTGGGCTATTGTACAGAAAGGTGACAGTAAGTAACAGCAATATACCTTACATTTTTAAAACCTAAAAAAGTGAATTGATATTTCTCTTAAAAGAAATGATAAATGCTTAGAAGATATATGTGTTTGGCGTGATTTAAGCATTACATAATGTATACATGTATTAAAACATCACATTACTATAGAAGTTGTGCTCTTATTTTTATGTTAAAATTTAATTTCTCTTAAATATTTGAAAAAGAATATTTCACTGAGGAAGTATTCAAACGATGTTTAAAGACAAGAAAGAACAGATTTTTTTTTAAAAATTCCTATTCTAGTAATTTTGTTAGGGTACTTAAAAGCTTTGAAGTATCAAGGAATTTTTTGTCTAAAAATAAAATTTGTTTTAAACAGTATTTCTGACATATCCCAAGCAATTAAAATGGGACATTTTTCTACCACCAGTTAGCATAAACTTTAACTCTTCTCTCAAAAGAAATGATGAGTGTGTACCAGTTCATTCACACCGCCATGCTTAGTAAGTCTTGAGACTGACGTGTGCTTGGACGGGGCCTCCAGGGCGCTAGCAGTTCAGCCTTGCTCGCCCAGTTTGAGAGAGCTCATCAGTTTGCTTCATTTCTAAACCACACTGTTCTGTCCAGCAAACTATGTTGTACATTTTACATATACTGAATTCATATATTTCACATACTTATATACGAATGTATTTCACATATACAATATACACACTACTTGTAAATTTTTAAGTTGTGTTTTTTGCTTCTCTTGCTCAGATTCACCTAATTAAAACCCACGATAAACTTTATGGACTCTAATATTTCCAGATGAACGACTGGTTTCAGTCGTTCAGAGGGTGTGGTGTGCCTCTGGGCAGCAAGGCAACAATGATAAGCAGCAGGTTAGCCACTAATTTCTCAACCAGGGTAGACTGTGAAAGTGTGATGTTCTGATATCCAAGAAACTGTTCAGGAGAGAATAGGATAAATCAAGTTTAATAACTCTGCTCCTAATTGTTCCCCCAATGCTCAACTCTAATTACTTGGAGAACTCTCCTGACTGTCACCTGATATTAAGTTGTTGGAGGCTGAGCCTGGAACAGCGAGATAATCAATAAACATTTAGTGGGGAGAAGAATGAAGATCCTGTTAAGCAGTGGGAACCTGCAGCACCCAAAGCCCTTCTGCTCATGAGAAAACCTGTGGGACAGCCATAGTGATTGCAAAGCAATAATCCGAAGCACTGTTTTTAGGCCTTGAGGCCTTTAGGCAACAGTACATTTGAGGGAAAAAGGTTAACACGGTCACCCTAATTACAGCCCACTTTCACATACTTCATATATAAGCGAAGACAAGCCAATTAGGTAGAAAGGAAGATAAGGGAAGTTTTATTTGTATACTAATTAAACCCCTGATGAAATTAAAGGAAAAACATACAGCTCTGTAATTGTGTCTGAGAAAGGTCACTCCAGGTTCAGTTATCAGAAAGGCACAGCCTTGAGATACTTCACCTAATCCACACTACAGCCCTCATTTTGTACTCAGGTCTTAATATTTACAAAAATAAAAAATAAAAAAGGAAAGAAAGAAAAGAAAACTCAAAGCCTGATACTGAACTTATCTTTAAACAGAGTTGTGAATAATTTGAGCTGTTAGAAAGTTAATGCTATACATTATAATAAGAGTCTTTTAAATGGTAAAAAAATATTCTCCTGACCCAAGAACTCGTGTCAATATTTTCATCAAAGATTCTACTTTTCATTTTAAATCCAAAAATGCTTGAAAACAAAATTTAAAACAATATCCCATCTACCACATATCATTATGGTATTTCTTTTCAGTTAATACTCACCTCCATGCCTCTCATGATCCAAGAGGGGAAAAGACAAAAGCTTCCAGTAAACTACTATAACAAGAAGTTACTTACACCTGACTATTTTCTTTAATTGATCATGAAAAGTTATTTACTAGTAGAAAAAGCTAGCAAAGCACATATGAACACAAAGAAAATAGAGAATACGGATAGATACATGGTAGCTGAGATACTACACACCCACATATTTTTAAATATTTTACTTATAGTTTCTAAAGTTTCTGTGATACATGTTATTACTGAATAAAAACACAAATTATTTTAAGTCATTCATAATTTTGTAGTACTAAATCTTTAAATGTTTATTAAGGCTAATAATTTCTTTAATTATGGCTTCGCCCTAGTAACATATTTTGTGTAGAGAAAACAGATCTATTGAGATATAACTCATATGCTATTCAATTAATTCTTTGTATAACTTATAAGGGATTAGTATGTTCATAGAGTTTTGTAGCCATCACCAATGTAAGTCTTCTTTATATTCTTCCTTTTAAGAAAAGTCTTTCAAAAAAATGATGCCCTAAATATAGTATGTCTAATTATTTCAGCAAACTTTAATTTAAAGCATATATATAATTCTGCTAAGTGTTTATAATTCTGCTAAGAGTTTTAAAAATTTAAAAATTTAGCTGGGTGGTAGTGGTGGTGCACATCTTTAATCCTAGCACTTGGGAGGCAGAGACAGGAAGATCTGAGTTCAAGGTCAGCTTGGTCTACAGAGCAAATTCCAGGGCAGCCAGGGCTACACAGAGAAACCCCATCTCGAAAAAGAAAATCATAAAATGGATTTACTGAATCTGTATGGGTGTACAATACAAGAGTTAAAGTTATCTGTATGATGTACACATCTCTCTAATTCATATTTCCACATGCCAAGAGACTCACCTACAATTGTTCCCATGAGGACACAGTTTTGTGCTTTAGACCATTAGGCCACTAGGAAAACTGAGCTCAAGGAGATACAACTTTTATAGATTTTCTTTCTTCTAATGGCAAATATGTTTGGATCCACATTCCTGCAGACTAAAAACTAATGGCTATTCAAGTTGGTATAAAAAAAAAAAGTCAGCCATTCAAGGTGAGAGCAAGAAGAGAAACTTTAAACAATGTCTCTGAGGTCAGGGGGGAAAATGTAACAATTTTTAAAACTAAGTTTGCAGAGCTAAGATGCAGCTCAGCAGCAGAGGGCCTGCCCTTCATACATGGGGTTACTGGTTTGATGCCCAACACAGCAAACAATACTGATCAGTGATCACAATAACCCAATACACTTACTGCTACCCAACTGTGACTTCTGAACAAACACTTCTGGCCAGCAGTAAACTGGACAGAACATTCCAAAGCTAGAAAAAGGAACTGGTGCTATCTTCATTAAGCTGGAATGTGATAACTAAAATATTATGTTAATCAAGAATTAATTTGAATGGCTACTGGGAAATCAAACTACAAGTTTACAGAAGGCACAATGTTTAAATGATAACAACTATCAAGCTGACTGCAGGGCATACATATGTAAAACTAGAACTCACTAAAGTCTACAATTAGGTTGACAATCTGTGTGAGATTAGCAATTAGGTAATTTATAACAAATACACAATAGAAAGAGATGGCACTATGTACTATAATTAATTTATGTGTTTTTCTTTCTTTATGTCATTTATGGAATTAACAGCAATGTTTTGCAATTTTAAGATAGATCCCCTGAGGGCATTCTCTTTTACCATTTTCTACTATTAACTTTACACACTTTCATGAAGGTAGACAACATACTTACAAAATGAAGCTGAAGATTGACAACTTCTCCATTTTCAGTATGTAGTAGATGGCAATGACTATGTGTAGTGTGTGTGTCTACACACAAATACATATAAAGACATAAATATGTATATGTGTGTATAGTAAGACAAAAGATATGGAGGTATCCTATAAGCAAAGGACTGAATAAATCTTAAAATATAATTAATACAATAATTATGTTTCTAGATCTCTTATCATTACAGTCCTCTTTAAATAAATCTAAATCTGCATGTAGCATCTCAATTGCTAGGTTATATCTAATTCATTTACATATATATTCAGATACATATATACTTAAATGATTATGTGCCTATGTCTATGTCTGTATGTGGGCTTGTACACTTAGGTGCAGTGCCCTTGTGAGCATCCCAAGCGTGGATGCCAGCAACTAAACTCAGGGCCTCTGCAACAACAATAAGCTCTTAACCACTGAGCCATCTCCCCAGCCCCTCAAATATTTAACTTTTAAAATAACTACTTTATTAACACAGTTTTAAAGACTAAAACAATGCCTTGTAGACATATTTCTACAAATAATCCATATGTTGGATAAACAACAACAACAAAAAAAAAAAACAGAGCAAATGAGCAATGAAAATTCACCCTTAAAATTTCAAAGTATGCTCTAATATTCTGTTGTAAGATAGCTTATGGTTATTGGTATATTCTTACATTGTCCTTTGAAAATAGCTTTCTAAATTCTGTTTATATATAAAGAAATGAAAAATCTTTCCCAGTAAGTACATAAAAGGTGCCAATAGCATATATCCAAAAGATGTTCAAGTACACAACAAGGACATTTGCTCAACTATGTTTGTAGCTGCTTTATTCGTAATAGCCAGAACCTGGAAACAACCCAGATGTCCCTCAGTTGAGGAATGGATACAGAAATTGTGGTACTTTTACACAATGGAATACTACTCAGCAATTAAAAAGGAGGAAATCATGAAATTTGCAGGCAAATGGTGGGACCTGGAAATGATCATCCTGAGTGAGGTATCAGAAAGACGCACATGGTATATACTCACTTATATAGACCTATAAGATAGGATAAACATACTGAAATCTATACACCTAAAGAAGATAAACAAGAAAGAGGACCTGGGGTAAGAGGATTAATCCTCACTTAGAAAGTCCAATGGGATGAACATTGGATATAGGAATAAACAAGCAGGACAAGAGCCTACCACAGAGGGCCTCAGAAAGACTCTTCCTAGCAGTGTATCAAAGCAAATAGTAAGAAACATAACCAATCCTTTGGCAGAGTGCAGGGAATCATATGAAAGAAGGGGGAGTTAGTATGACCTGGAGAGGTCAGGAGCTCTGCAAGAACCAAATATATCCAGGCACAGGGGTCTTTTATGAGACTGTCTCTCCAACCAAGGACCATGTATGGTTATAACCTAGAACCCCTGCTTGTATGTAGCAAATGGTAGCTCAACTCCCAAGTTGGGTATACTAGTAAGAGGAACAGGGACTATTTTGGACAGAACTCAATGGCTGGCTCTTTGACCTCTCTGTCCCCTGAGGGAGGAGCAGCCTTGCTAGGCCACAGAA
>CM053754.1:45295851-45335862 GCA_028658305.1 Pachyuromys duprasi
CTCTTTTTTATGATTAATGCAAAATGAGAAAGCATGATTTTTTGATGTGGCACCCTGATTTTGATGTACTGTTTCCAGTATTGTAATAATAATACTTAATGTTAATGTATGGGATTAGATCTGTGCTCTTACTAGTGTGAAGAATAATATTAGACCTAAAGAAAACCAACAACAACAACAACAACTGGCAATGGGCAAAAAGACACCTTGTTGGTAGTGGTGGTGTTCTTATATCAGTCAGGGGCAGAGCAGATGGTGGTCCTACCTTGATGCCTGGCTTGGTGGCCAAAGCTGTGTTATGCCTAGGACTCATAGAAATCAAATGAAGTCCAGACAGCGCAATGCAAGAGGAAGAAGAGAGAGACCTTCAGATTGCCATTCCACCCACAGACTTGCTCTCCAGCACATGACACAGGAAGACCAAAGACACCTATTTACCACCACACCATGCATCATGGATAGAGGATATTGCCCAGGGTCCTGCCGGCTGCTTGGCCAGCCAGCAGCTGGAGCCACCACAGCGTGGTGGTCAGATAGGAGAGAAAGCAAAGTGGAATAGCTTGAGCATTATAAAGACGAAACTGAAGACTCAAGGATGGAGAGGCCGCAGCCTGCTGTGAGTGGCCAGCCCTGCCACTGGGGCCATGGTGAGGCCCCAGTCCAAGCCATGTCTGAGTCCATGCCTACACAGTGGCAGGGGTCAGTGTCTATGTCTGTGGCTCATATCACCGCTAGAGAACATGGGGATGTCCCTGATCAGGGCAACCTCTGGGGACCATGTGAATATTCAGAGGCTGTGCAGAACTGGTCCCAGCCCTCACTGGAGACAGCCCTCTGGAGAGCTGGACCCCTCTCTCACCAGTGGCAACACTCTGGAGATCTGGCCCTGTGCCTCACCCAGGCAGTTCACTGAGTTGCGGTGTTGGGGTGTGGGTGACCCAGCCCCAAGGGCATGAGTGTGAGAGAGCTGATCCTGCCACTCATGTGATGTGGGGTGGCACAACCAAAGAACTGATGCCCTCCCCGACCTCACCCCATGAGAGCAAGCGAGCCTCCCCTGTCCCTTGCCCACTGCAGCCCTCTGGAGAACTAGCCTCAACACTTGTCTGGCATGAGGTGGCATGGGCACAGGAGTGACACCCTCCCCTTCTCTGCCTTGCCACTTACAGTAGCCTGGAAAGCTGACCCTACTGTCATGAGAGCGGGAGAGCTGTCCCTGACCCCTCAACTGGATGTAGCACTCAGGAGAGTGGGCCCTGAACCTTGCCTTGGCAATACTGTGTTGCTGGCCCTGGTGGCAAGGGCAGCAGTGAGCCAGTCCCAAGGGTGTGAGAGCAGGAGAGCTGTCCCAGCCCCTCACAGACTGCAGCGCTTGGGAGAGTGCAGCCTGAGCCTTGACTGGGCAGCACAGTGGAACTGGCTGTAGAGGCATGAGGAAGCACCCATGAGCCACCCCCGAGGGCATCAGAGCTGGAGAGCTGACCCTTTGGGTGGCCTAGCCAGAGCTTGCTGGAAAGCTTGCCCTGGCAGTGTGGATAAGGGAGAGCCAGCAGGCTGACCAGATCAGCCCAGACCCAGATCCAGAGCTCTGCCTTGACCCACCCCAAAATCTGTATCTTCTGCAAATGACTGGGATTCATGAAATGGCCAGTTGTCCTGTTCTAAAGCTGCAGGATCTCCATGACAAAGGGCAACAACACCCAGATATTGATGGTTTCACAGAAGCCAGAGATCTCAAAACAGGCCAATTACTTGCTGCAATGTATATTTCAAGTGAAGATGTGTGGACAGAGGGGTATGCTGTGGGACACACTGTGACATACTACAGCTTCCACAATGAGCCTTTTTTATACTTTGTTTTGTTGTTATTGTTGTTTGTTTCATTTTGGGGAAGGTTGCAAGGGTAAAAGGTGGATCTGAGGGCTTGGGGAGATGAGTGGGACTGGGTATACAATGTGAAACTCACAAAGAATCAATAAGAAGTTCAAAAATAAGTGTGGAAAAGAATGCACGTCGAAAACAACAACATATATCCTAAGTTTAAACTAAAAAGGTAGGTATTATTTTTTAGTGTGTGTTTTTTCTGTTCAGGCTAACAAAAATGACAATGATACTTTATGAATCTTTAGCTTTTAAATTGAAATTTCTGCTATGCTATTATTTATAAAGAGACATGAATACTGTTGCTTTCTCTTTTTTGAGATTCTGGGTTTTTTATTTTTTATTTTTTATATTAATTACAGTTTATTCACTTTGTATCCCAGCTGTAGCCCCCTCCTTCATTCCCTCCCAAGACCACCCTATCTTCCTTGACTTTCAAATATAATTGACTGCCCTGAAGGTCTCAATAGTGTAACCCATTAGGAAGATAAAAACATATGAAATTAAAGTTTTTTTAAAGCTAAGACTTTTAAATTAAGTAATAATGTTAATAATCCTACTCTGTGAAAATGAATTATATGATAGGCATAAATTATTATTACATCCAGGGTATATTCATTAAAATATACTTAAATCGCTTCATATAGTTTTCTTTTCCTTTACATATATCCATTATATACAGTATTGGGTTACATAAAGGTATTTTCATATAAGTATAGAAATCACTTTTGGGTGCATACTGTCTTAAGTTTTTTTTCTCCTCCCTACTATTTCCCCTTTGTTTCCAACTGCAGTTTTATTTTTAATTTCATTATATATAAAGAGAGAGATGGGATATATGTATGTATGTACGTATATATGTATGTATGTAAGCATAAAATCTAGGAACCACAAGTGAAAGTGTATGGGATTTATATTTGTGAGACTGACTTGATTTATTAATAACAGTTGCAGTCACTGTCCTGTAAACAACATGATTTTATTCTTTATAGCTAAAATAAACTTTATTAGAGATATAGATCATGCTTTCATTTTTTAGCTAATTTATTTATTTATTCACTTTACATCTCGATTGTAGCCCCGTCCCTTTTATCCTCCTGGTCCCACCCTCCCTCACTCTTCCTCCATCCCTCTCCTCTATTCCTCAGAAAAGGGAAGCCACCCACTACAAACCCACCCCAGCCCATTAAGTCACATCAGGACTAAGCACAACCTCTTCCACTGTGGTCTGGCAAGGTAGTGATCAAAAAGGCAAGAGAGTCCCTGTCAGAGAGAGCCCCCACTTCCCTTAATAGGGAAACCACATGAAACCCAAGCTGCCCATCAGCTACATCTGTGTAGGGAGCCTAGGTCCAGTCTAGTCATTACATGGTCCTTGGTTGGCACTTCAGACTCCACAAGCCCCTCTGAGTCCTGGCTAGTTGGCTCTGTTGGTCTTCTTATGGAGCTCCTGTCACCTCTAAGTTCTTCTACCCTTCCCCCCCACTTTTCCACAAGACTTTCTATGCTTTGCCCAATGTTTGGCTATGGGTCTCAGTATCTGTTTCAATCCATTGCTGGTCTGAGCCTCAGAAGTCAGCTATACCAGGCTCCTATCTGTGAGCATAGCAGAGTGCCCTTAACAGTAATAGGGAATGGGTTGGCTCTCTCCCATGGGGTGGGTCTCAGGTTGGGCCAGGCATTGGTTGGACATTCCCTCCATCTCTGTTCTATCTTTATCCCTGCATATCTTGTAAGCAAGGTAAATTTTGGGTCAAAGTTTCTGTGGGTACACTGGTGTTCCCCTCCCTCCACTACAAGTCCTGTCTAGTTAAAAGAGGGGTTTCTTCAGTCTCCATGACCCCGTACTAGGAGTCTTGGCTACAGTCACCCTCATATCCTCCCAGAAGCCTACCCTGTCTTAAGTCCCCAGCTTATCACAGAGGTGTCCTGCCCACAGTTACTCTTCTCTCTGCAGGCCCTCATATCATGTTTTTAATTGAGAATTTCATATAAGAACACATCATCTCTACCTTTCTCTCTCCCTTCTCCAACTCTTCCCATATCTACTCACCACCACTCTGAAATCTATGACCTCTTCTTCTATATTGTTTTATATATATATATATATGAAGATACACATGTGTGTATGCACACACACTGAGTCCAGCTAGTGTTACCCATATGTCATTGTTTAGTATTTTACTTGATTGGGTAGGATTGTCCTAAAATATTATTTGGGCCTATTGTGAAGGGCACTGTTTCCCTGATTTCTTTCTCAGTCCATTTGTCATTTTTATATGGGAAGGCTACTGATCTGGGGGTTAACTTTGTATCCTGCTACTTTGCGGAAAAGTGTATCAGCTTTGGGAGTTTCCTGGTTTTAGGGTCATTTATGTATTTAATCATATCATATGTAAATAAAGATACTTTCACTTCTTCCTTTCCTATTTGTATTTCCTTATTGTCCTTACTGTCCTACTGCTCTAAGACTTCAAAGTACTACATTGAATAAGAAGAAAGTGGACAGCCTTGTCTTGGTCCTGACTTTAGTGAAAATGCTTTGAGTTTATTTCATAAAATTCCATGCATTATGCCCAAAGTTTGGCTGTGAGTCTCATCCTCTGCCTCGATACCTCAATCAGTAAAGTCTTGCAGAGGCAGCTGTGGAAGGCTACACCTGTTCCCTGTCTTCTCCTGCTTCCAGTGTCTATCGTGTTTGCCCCTCTGAATAAGAATTGAGCATTTTCCCTAAGGTCTTCCTTGTTGTTTAGTTTCTTTGGGAGTATAGATTTTAGTATGTTTATTCTTCGTTTTCTCTTTTGTGAAATAATTTGAAGAGTATTAGCAATGGTTCTTTGAAAGTCTGGCAGAGCTTTTGGGGAAAGGACAAATTTTTAATTATAGCTCTACTTCACTAGGGTTGTAGGTCTTTTAAATTGTTCCATATTGGCTTAACTTTGGTAGGTCATATATTAGGAAATTCATCCTTATATTTTACAGTTTGCAGTTTGGTGGAGTGCAGATTTTTAGGATTTTCTGAATTTCATACTGTCTGTTTTAACATTTCCCTTTTCATCGTCAATTGTGTTGATTTAGATCCTGCCTGTGTCTTTTGGTTAATTTGCTAAAGGCTTGCCAATTTTGTTGATTTTCTCAAAGAACTAAGTCTGCTTCATTGATTCTTTATATTGTTTTTCTTATTGCTCATTTGTTTTCATTTCATTGAATACCAAATAGACAGAAAAGAAATTCCCCATGACATATAATAATCATAACACTAAATGTACAAAACAAAGGATATTAAAAGCTACAAGAGATTCCTTGATAGGCAACTCTTTCTTTAGATTGGGAAGATTTTATTCTATAATTTTGTTGAAAATATTTCCTGTGCCTTAGACTTAGGTTGTTACTCCTTCCTCTATTCCTATTATTTGTATATTTCGTCTTTTCATAGTGCCCCACCCTGAACTCCTGCATGTTTTATGCTTGAATTTTTTTTTTAGATTTAACATTTTCTTTGACTGAGCTATCCACTTCTTATGCCTGTCTTCAAGACCTGAGATCCTCTCTTCAGTGTTTTGTACTCTGTCAGTGAGGTTTACCACTGAGGTTTGTTTGACTTCCTAAACTTTTCATTTACTGTTTTATTTCAGTTTGGCATTTCTTTAGTGATCCCTTTCCTTTCTTAAGTTCTATTTTTATGTCTTGAATTGCTTTCATTATTTCATTCAACTGCTTATGCTTTCATGGTCCTTTATTCATATCATCTTTAAGATCATTGAACATATCTGTAATTGCCATTTTTAACTCCTTGTCTGTGCTTCAGATAAATTGTTTTCTCTGGGCCTATTATTATAGTGTTGCTGGCTTCTGAAAGCATATTGTCTTGATCACCCACATTTGTGTTTTTGCACTGGGATCTAGAGTTATAATGTTTACGGTGTTTCTTAAAATAAATATCTAGTCTCACCTCTGATAGGTTGGTATTCTGTTCTTTGGTTGCTGTTTCCCCAGTGTGGGCCCTAATCCAAATGTGGCAGCTATGGGTCCCCAAATCCTTGCCAAGTATGGCTACTATGGATCCTTCATAGAAAACTGCTCTGCATGTACTGGGGGAGTAACAGAAAATTGTAGGTAGGCTAGAAGGAAAAGCTGAAAGGTTTATCAGAAAAGATATTGAGTCCACACCAAGAGGCTTAGTCTTTTTTCTTAATTTTTTATTAATTACACTTTATTTACTTTGTATGCCCCCTATAGTGCCCTCTCTTCTCCCCTCCCAACCTTTCCCTTTCTCAACCCTTTCTCCACGCATGCCCCTCCCCAAGTCCACTGATAGGGGAGGTCTTCCTCTCCTTCCTTCTGATCCTAGTCTATTAGGTCTCATCAGGAGTGGCTGCATTGTCCTCCTCTGTGGCCTGGCAAGGCTGCTCCCCCATCAGGGGGAGGTGATCAAAGAGCAGGCCAATCAGTTCATGTCAGAGGCAGTCCCTGTTCCCATTACTATGGAACCCACTTGGACCCTGAACTGCCATGGGCTACATCTGTGCAGGGGTCCTAGGTTTTCTCCATGCATGGTACCTGGTTAGAGTATCAGTCTCAGGAAAGACCCCTGTGCTCAGATTTTTTGGTTCTGTTGCTCTCCTTGTGGAGCTCCTGTCCTCTCCAGATCTTACTATTTCCCACTTCTTTCATAAGATTCCCTGCACTCGGCGCAAGGGTTGGCCATAAGTCTCAGCATCTGCTTTGATAGTCTGCAGGGCAGAGCCTTTCAGAGGCCCTCTGTGGTAGGCTCCCACAGACCTCGAAAGAAAAATTCTCAACTTCATATGGAATAACAAGAAACCCAGAATTGCTAAAACAATCCTCTACAATAAAAGATCATCTGGAGGTATCTCCATCCCTGATCTCAAGCTGTACTATAGAGCAACAGTAATAAAAACTGCACGGTACTGGCATAGAAAAAGAATGGTGGATCAATGGAACCGAATAGAAGATGCAGAAATAAACTCACACACTTATGAACACCTGATTTTTGACAAAGATGCCAAAACCATACAATTGAAAAAAGAGGCTTAGTCTTAAAGGAATGAAAGTGAGCTGGGAGGAGGGACTCAGTAGGCAGGTCTAAGAGTAGTCTAAAGAGAAAAGGAAGAAGAAGAAATCTGAATCTCAGCCTAGTGTGAGTCCCTGGCAGTAAGTTCTTTCATTTGATAGGGATTTCTAATGGAATAATATGGGCTCTAAAGTAAGGCTGAAATGGGTGAAAGAAGAACTAGGGATCCCCTGAGTACACACCAAAGGCTGAGTCCTAAAGGGATGAAAGTGGGCTTAGAAGAGGCGGGTCTAGGGTCTCTTATAGAATCACTTACTACAAATAAATCTTTATTTTTAACCTTTCCCCAAACCATTCTCTCACCAATGTCCAAGATTTTTCATGAACAAAATTATAAAATCATGGTAGAGAAGATGAGGTTTCATAATACAGTTTCAGCTGCCACTACTAAATTCTTACTAACTATAAGAATGCAGATATTCTTATAACTAAATTCAATATATATTCTCTACAAAGATAAAAACTTTACTTTCTAAACAGTGAAAATTTCAAACCTGTATTAATAAATTGGATGGCCAGCTCTTATTTTTAAAAAAGAAAAATCAGAAGACTCTTTTTAGGTAGTCCTATGAATGTAAAATATTTTATATCTTCCATAAATAATGAACATTTACTATGTTACAGTTATGATCAAAAATTATAAGAATTTAGTAAATACCTAACTTTTCAGGAAAGAAGAAATCTATGTAAATAGTTGCTCTAAATAAACTATTTAGACTTTAGGAGAAGGGTGGTGGAAACAGGGCTTCAGGGTACACCTCAGGCAAGCTTCAAAATCACAGTCTTACTCTTCAGCCTCCTGAGTGCTGAGACGATAGGCATATGCCACTGTACTCAGACTATCCAGTCATCCTTAACCTTAAACTTACCAGAGAGAAAAATGGAGAACCTGCCTTCCACAGAGGCAGTGCCACTGCAGCAGAGCACTATGATGCTCGGTCTTCTCACTGTTCTCGCTTTTGCTAAAACTATTGTCACTTCCTGAGCTGCCATTTATAGGGTTCTCATTTACTCTTATTTCTAAAACCTATCAGCATATTATTTATGGTCCATTTATTTTAACATATATATGTATGTACACTAAACCATATATATATATGTATGTATGTATGTATGTATGTATGTATATATATATATATATATATATATATATATATATAAGCTAAACCAAAGAATCATATCATCCAATTACGATTTGCAAAGCTACACAGGGAAATCAACTCATCTGGGAATGGTGAAATGGATATCCAGAGGAGTCAAGTCCAAGGCTGGTACCAGCCACAGAACCCAGAGGTATCTGTGGAAGTCAATCATCTTTGTTTTAATATGTTTTTAATACCGGACCATTAATTAACATATGAAGATTATTGTTACATTTTAAAACATTTAAAAACTTGATTTCAGCACGTTTTGTAGCTGTACCACCTGAGGTACAAATTTCTTGATTTTTATGTTCAGTCACATGACTTGTAATGCTCAAGTCCCCCAAAGCCTTCTGTGTGTTTTATACCCTACAGTAACTTCCTTGTTGAATGATTTTCAAGCTCCTTCTATAGAAATATTAGTCCTCCAAAAGCTAGACCATTTTTGAGATAAATTTTTAGCTACACTGCCCCTGAATCATAATGGTAGTGTACACTAAGATTCTATATTCATGTGTGGAGAGATTGAGGTTTCTGTTCTTTAGTAACCTTTTTCCTATTCAGTCCCCTGAGCAGCTGCTAAGTTCCCATGTGTCCAGTACACATGTTCTCTTGGGCCCATTTCATAGCAGCCCTTCCTGACTTTGAGATTCATGCAGATGTTCTCCAAATTATGAGTTGTAAGGTCCAAATTTTCCTGTTTTGATTATGAACTCTAGCCTCCAACCAGTTGGCAAGCTTCAATGAGGTATTTAGACTTCCATTCTGTCTTCTTTATTTCTAGTACTGAAATATCTGTTCTTTTTAATCTTGGTTGTTTACCACAAAGTTCACTTGTTATACTGTATATAGCTTCCATTTACCATCATTTAAATGTGTTAGAAAATTAATTTCCAATGTGCTTATGTGGAAAACCTGAAACTCTTTGAAGGCATTGGATCGTGGAGACTCTATCATCATGAATAAATTGTTAGAACAGGTTGTCATGGAAGTACGCTCCTTAAAAAAGGGTAAGTTTAGCAACCTCCCCTTTCTCAAGCAGGCTTACAGTCTGCTGTCTGCCACAAGATTATCAGAAAAGCCTTCACTAGGTGCCAGCACCTTCATGGTAGACTTCCACCTTCCAGAACTGTGAAAAATACATTTCTGTTTGTATGAATTATCAAGCCTGTGTTGTTCTATTATAGCAGCCAAAGAAAGGCCTAAGACAACACTCCATGTGAGACTGCGTCATGTACAGTCTGTTTGTTTGTTTGTTTGTTTGTTTGTTTGTTTGTTTGTTTGTTTTGAGACAGAGTTTCTCTGGGTAGCCCTGGCTATCCTGGACTAGCTCTGTAGAGCAGGCTGGCCTTGAACTCACAGAGATCCACCTGCCTCTGCCTCCCTCACTGCTGAGCTCACAGGCATGCGCCATTGCCATGTACAGTCTTTATTACTTACTCATTTGTTTTACGTTTACTTGTTTGCATTTTTTTCAAATATGTCTAAAAATCCTTAGCTCACAGGCCATGGCCTGATACAATTTAACATAACCTAATACAGTAAGAAAGAAAAAAACATACAATGAGTACAGAGAATATATTTTTAAATATCCAACATCAATTTTAAATATTTTTAAAATATGTACAATCTAGGAATAAAACTTCCTTAACTCAAGAATTATCAAATAAAAACCAAAAGCAAATTTCCTTCTTTTTCTACATTTATTGTGTTTATGTCTCATGTATGTGTGTGGGTACACACATGCCACAGCATGAATGTGGAGGTCAAAGGACAACTTGTGAGAGTCATTCTTTCCTTCTACCATGTGAGAAACATACACACACAGTCAATCAATCAATAAATAAATGTAAAGAAATCACTTAAAACTTCAGTTCCTAAAATATGGCTATTTTCAGATAAAATATCATAGGTAACTATTTTACTCATCTTCCATTCATGAATGTGTTTTATTTTATAAATACAAACCTATAAATCTTACTATTCTATAGTCTTATGAAAACCACAGAAGAATATTTATCAAGTATATAATTGCTTTCAAATACTATCTTAATTTAGTCTCAGGAAAATCCTGTAACTTGGGTATCATTATCCCTACCTCTGCAGAAGAAAGTAAGGCTGAGAAAGGTTAAGTAATTTGCTCAAGTGACAGAACTGGGATTTCAATTAGAGAATCCTTGTTCCAAGGCCAGTTTTTTTTCCACTGAACCATGCTGCCTCCCACAAGAGAACATTTTTATATTACCACCTGCTAGTTCTAATTAAGAGATAGTAATTAAACAATTTTCTACCCCTGACAACAATATTTAAGCTACTCATATGTTAAAGAAACTAACACAAGCAACTCTATCAACTAGAGGATATGCTATCTAAACTAAGTGCCAACACTTACAGAAAGACTCCCATATGACCCTGTTCATTATATTATCTATTTATAAGACACAAGTACAAAAACATTTAATGACCAATAACTTGTAAAAATCCTGAACTCAATTAATAATCAAAGAAATCTACATTAGAATAACAAACATGTATTAAGCTGGCAAAAATTATGTAGACAGTTGGGCAAATATACAGTTCTAAAATCTAAGAGCGAATGCAGCTCATTAAACACTTGCTGTGAGCCAAATGATAACACACACATACACTTTAAAACTATCTGTGGGAAGCCAGGTGTGGTGGCGTATGTCTGTAATCTCAGCACGTGGAAGGCTATCACACGAGGGCCATGACTCCAAGGTCAGTTTGGACTATATGGCAAGATTCTCTGGCTCAAATGTAAAGTAGTTTGTGGCTTCTGACCAACTAATTCCTTATCTAAAAGTTAACCCTGATTAAGAAATCACAGATATGTATACAAACATTTAGATACAGGTCAATTCATCTTATACTACATTGAAGGAAAAAAATGAATAAAGATGAGGAAGAAAATGGAATAAACCTGAATTTATTAATAACTTAGGTTAATAAAGTACAAATATTTCCAGTCATTAATAGAGTCTGTAGTTAAATGCTACAAAGTTATAACTAGATATGAAGAATAAATTCTGGTACTCTATTCTTCAGTAACTATAGTTAATAATGGGTATTTCAAAATTTCTAAAAGAGTAGACATTAAATGTTACTGCAAGGAAATATGTGAATAATAGATACCTTAATTATCCTGAAATGATCCTTTACAATGTATGCATTTGTTATTATAAAAAAAACCACTGTATTCCATCAAGACATGTAACTGTGTTGGTGCATGTGTATGTGTCCGTATGCGGAATTCAGAGCTGTGGTGTCATTTCTCAGGTGCTATCGCCTTGTTTTTTGAGACAGAGTTGCTCACTAGCCTGAGTTCACTGATTAGGTAATGGCTGGCTGGCTAGCAAGTACCAGGGATCCAACTATTCCTGCCTCATCAGCACTACATTACAAGTGTGTCACCACACCTGGCTTTTTTTTCTTTATTTCTTTCTTTTATTTTTTATTACAATTTATTCACTTTGTATCCCAACTGTAGCCCCCTTCCCTCATCCCCTCCTAATCCTGCCCTCCCTCTTCTCCTCCCATATCCTCCCCCAGGCCGCTGATAAGGGAGGTCCTCCTCCCCTTTCATCTGACCCTAGCCCATCTGGCTTTTTAATTTGGGTGCTGGAAGTCAATCTCAGCTTCTCACTTGCCAAGCACTTTATTTAGTGAACTATCTGTTGTTTAACAATTTGCTTCCAGATTGAAACATTCCATCAGGAAGTTCTTTTAAGGAGAGAGACAGAAAAGTGAAATTAGCTTCGGGAAGCCCCTGAAACTGACTGGATTCATTAGGTCCCTCCCTCCCAGAGTAAGCAATAAGGCTTCTGAAAGTCACTCTCAGATAAGCCACGCTGAAGAGAAGACTCTTAGCAAAACCAAGCTGCCAGCCAACAAGACTCTCTCTCAGTAGACTAAAAACTGAAAAGAAGATGCTGAAATCAGAGCCGCTGCCTGGAAGTGGTTTAGACCAGAGTCACTTAGAAAGAACACCCTCCAACCTGTTGAGCTGCCTGCAGGATATGTAGTATACAGTGTGTTCCAGGTTCCCAGCTTTGTGAGCTGTCACCCCTGTTGGGGTGAGCCCTGGTGATGCAGATGTCTTTGAGTCGTTTCTGTCCTTGTAAGTACCTTCACACATTCTCCTGTAAATAACCCCAATAAAACTCAATGGTTCACCAAGTTGGACTTTGGAAGTATGTGTACTTTGGTCAGTCATGGATTCCCTATCTAGGGTGAGTGGATATGCATGTTGCATCTCCCCAGGAAAAGTTTTGTCACATAATAAAATATTTCCAACCCAATAAAATAGTCAGTCAAATGGGGGAAAAGTGAAATGCTATATCTATCAAAAGTATCCAATTCAAAAAACACCATTATTGGTACACACTCAACTTTGTTCCTTCTTTTGGACCCTCTTAGCCCTCCCCTTCCAGCACATCCCATTCTTCTGTGTCAGCCCCTGATACCTAAGAGTATAATCTACCTGGGATCCCAGGAACCACAGCAGACTGGGACTCAGCTGGGTGAATCATACTCTCCTTCCTATCCTCCAGTACAGCATTTCCATTCCCACCCTCAGCCCCGTAACATCCTGCTTGCACGTACCCCTCCTCCCACCTCAACTCCATTCACTGGAAACTTCCACTCACACTCTTTATATAGACCCAGAGTCCCCTTAGCTCATCCACCCCTGTCTATCCAGATTATTCTTTGGCTCACTGCACATACTTTTAGGAGGCTCTCCTCCCACCATACCTTCAACTCCCTGGGGACCACCTCTTGTGTAGAAAGGATCCCCAAAGATTTTCCTGAAGCTCCTCTCAGCCTTTCCTCCTAGCCCATCTCTATCCCTCTCTGATACCCAACAACCTGAAGAAGCTTTCTCTACTAGGCAACCCATAGCTATGACATTTTCATAAGATCTAGAATGGGCAATAGAAACCAAGAAACAGAACACCTACCCAACAAAGACAAGACTAGATGTCAACACCTAGAATCACCTCAATCATCCTAACTCCAATGGCTAGACGCAATACAAAACACATAAAACTGAACATCCAAGACAGCCTCCACTAGAACCCAGTAACCCTACTGCAGTAGGCCGTGAGAAGTGAAATATAGCTGAAGAAAAAGACAGGACTTCAAAACAATTTGAATATGTTCAAGGACCTTGAAGAAGATTAATAAAGTCCTTAATAAAGTATGTGAAAACACAAACAGTGGACTAAAATAATGAAAACAATTCATATGAAAGAAGAATGTAACAAAGAAACATAACCATTAAAGAAACCCTAAGAAATATAAAATTGGAAATAAAAATTTAGGAAGTCAAACAAAAACCTCAGAGGTAAGTCTCACTCAACAGATTAAAAAACATGGGAGACAGAATTTCAGGTGCTGAAGACAAGGTGAAAGAAATGGATACATCAGTCAAAAAAAATGTTAAATCTAAAAAAAATTCAGGCACAAAATATACAGAAAATCTGGTACACTATAAAAAGACCAAATCTAAGAAAACAGGAATAAAGAAAGGAGAAAATCACAAATCAAAGGGAAAAAAACATCCTGAATGAGGTAATCTAGACCCCAAATTTTAAGTATTTTATGTATTCTCCTATATGTGGATGTTAGAAGTTATTGATATGCCTATCAATAACTATATAATCCATATGACCAGAGAGGTTATGTATAGAGTAAGTAACTAGGGGGATGAGGAAGGAAAAATATAATATGTAGTTATGGAAAGATGGGAAGACAAGAGCAGGATTAAATAGAGAGAGAAAGAGAGAAGGATAAGAGAGGAAATATAGGAAGGGACAACTTACACTAGGGGCAATTTGAGGGGCCATATGAAAACCTACTTCTGTAGAAACTTCTCAAATTATATACATACATGAAAGGAATATAAATGATGTCATCAAATAAAGGGGGAGACAAAGCCCCAACTAGAAATCTTTCACCCACAAGTAAAATCTATAGTGCCAGGAATGGATCATATCTAGTAGAATCATTGGCCAAATGGGCCCTGTAGTGATGCCCAAATATCTCAGGTTATTGCCAAGGCTACTGGTTGCTCTTCACAAACTGATCGTAAAGCCTTATTGCTGAAGACAACATTCACATATCTCATTAAACATAGAGAAGTTGAACTGGTGCTCAACTAGAGCCTTTGCCCCTATAGACTAGTGTTCATGGTACTGGAAACTACTCTGAATACTTCCAGATAAGAAGAGTAACCACCAACCTAACTACCAGCCCTGAAATCTACAGATTTCCCTGCCTGTGTGATATGCTGTTGCAATAGTGGCACAAATGTTGTGGGAGTAATCAACTACTCTCTGCTTAGATTGAATGTCTACTCTACAAGATAGAACCCATGCCTGACACTGCCTAGGTGGCCAAAGATCTAGGTCATAGGCCTAGAGGAAAACCAAAAGAAAACCAGCAAAAAATAAATAATTAATTAATTATTATTCTCTGCTTTACCTATAGATCAGTGTCTCTGTAAGCCATCAACAGAGAAGCTTCCTCTTACAGTAGATAGGAACTAACACAGAGACCCACGTGCAGAGAATAAGAGAGTTTGAAAAACTCAATTCTAAATGAGATTGCCTTCATCAACCTCCCCCCTTCAGGACTCAGGGAGTTATGTTAAGAGGACACGGAAAGATTGTAAAAGCCAGCTGGAATAGATGACACCAAGGAAACAGTGTCTCCTTAGACATAACAGGACTGAAACACATATAATTCACAAAGACTGTGGCAGAATGCTCAGGGTCCGCACAGGTTCAAGCCAGACAGGATCCCAATGCTGAAAGGGAGAAGCAGACATAGGTTCCTATCTCTAATAAAGAAGCAATCTCCAATTACCATCCAATTGCAAAGGAGAAAGTATTTTTCTCCAATTGAATCTCACTGTATACCTAAGGTTGGGCTCCATGCTCAGCAGTAAATGGCCCAAACAAAATTAACTCAATGGCATTTTTCTAGTTGTTTTCTCACAAATGGCTTTGTTTGGGCATTTTTGTCTTACTGATCTTTTGTTTGTATTCTTTATAAATTTTGCTTTTACGGTTTGTGTGTGTGTGTGTTTCTTGTGCTTTTATTTCCTTTCTGGTTTTTTTCTTCTTATTCTGGTTTGGTTTTTTGTTTGACTATTTTTTCTAGAGAGAGAGAGAAATGAAGGATGTAAAATTAGTAGGTAGGTAGATCGGGAAGATTTGGGAGGAGATGGGGAGGGAAAACTATGATCAGAATATATTATATAAAATTATTTTCAACAAAAAATACATTTTAATAATTATTACTAGAAAAACACCTACTTTGTTTTCAACCAGTCATTAAAACCCACTTTTACAGTTTCCATACATGTCCTTGCAGGCTTGTAAGTAGGATGAAATGACAACACATACTATCCTCACAAGACATTTACAGAGAAAGATTTCACACCTCTGCATCTGTCCGCTATTCAGGAGTCATACATGACACACACAAACACACCAGGATCCACACAAAGAGCAAATAAATCATTATACGAGAGACTTCTACCTTAACAGCTTCCCCGAGAGTCTGGTTTTTGTCAGCTTCCTCGCTGGAGTGCAATTCAAGTCTATAATTCAACTCCTGTAGTTGCTGGGCCTGTTCATTCAACAGCATTTGTGCCTGCTGTTCCCGATGTAATGCATTATTTAGTTCTTCACATGCACTTTCAAACTTCTCATGGGTGATCAATTTCTTTTAAAAGAAGAGAAAACAATCAGTTGTGAGCCAATTGTATTGCTGTGCTATTTTTTCTTTCAGAGCTGCATTCACTAACAGAATAAGTGTAGCATAGGGCTGTATCTGAGAGCACTTCCTGCTCTCCTAGAAGATCAGAGTTCAGTTCCCAGCACCCACAAGCTGGAGGATGGGGCTCACAACCACCTAGGACTCCAGTTCCTGGGACCTGATCTCTTCTGGTCTCAACAGCCACCTAGACATACATGGCATACACTCACACAAACACTTATACATAAATATAAATTTGCAAAATATATAATGCAAACATTTTCAAGAATTTCTTTATAAAACAAAACATAAAATTTGTTTTACTCAAAATAAAAAGTCAAGGTAAACTATCACTTTGGTTTTTAAAGTGTAACAATAACACTTTTAAAGTTATTTTTTCAGCCAAAGAAAATCTTAGAAAACACCTGAAATTCCAAATAACCTTTCTGTAAAGATTATGATTGTGAGACAGAAAGCCTTTTAAAATGGTATCCAAATGACCATAAGTATTCGAACAATTACCTCAGTCTGTGTTCAGTGAGTTATTGCTCGGATCTCTCTGGCCCAGTGTCCTCTCTCTGGCAGTTCCTACCCATACTTACACTATCTGCTACCTTGTTTTTCCCCAGCCACTGTAGTTATCAAAATTTGCCTTACTTGTTTTCTTGCCTATATACCTTTTTACTGAGTTGAGAACTCATTCAGCTTTCTCACCTGACACAGAGAAGAATTAAGGAATATTCAGGTGTGAACACATGCTAATGAAACTCTATGCCACGGTATGAAAGGTGACTTATGATACTGTGACACATGGAGGCCATGACACTGCTCTGGAAAACTAACAGCTCTAGGCCGGTCCTTAGAGACACATCAGGTCAGATCCTGGTCAGACTCACTCAAATACCCCTTCTTCAAAGCATTAAGTGAGAAAAATATAGTTACAAGAAACCTGACACTGTGATCTTGTAGGAAAAGGAGAAAGCTGTTTCCCAAAAGCTACATCCTACAAAATACGCGTGGAATGGGGAAACACCCAGATCTCTTCATGCTGGTCTGCACGCGTTTATTTACAAGTCACAGCTTGCCACTGTGAAAGGGGACTTAAGGTGGATTCATATTATTTATCACAAACATAATGCAACCTGACTCAGAGTCTCTAAAAACTCTAGGAATGGCAGAATAAAAATCTTACTTCACTGTACATATCTAAAAAAATATAATTATCATTTAATGAACTTCTTTATCTCCCAACTTTCTGATAAATACGACAAAAATAGTTTCATCAGGGCCCAGAAATTATATAACCCAGAGACAGAGAAATCTTTGCTTTAATTAAATTTGAGGATAAATTTATAGCATGAGCACATGTGTGATACTAAAAACAGCACTAAATAATCTAATTTATTCAAAATATTTAAATTATAAGCAAGTATAAAGTATAAAAATAAAAATTACTCAAACCATAAGGGAGGAAACTTTCGTCTCCTCCACAAACAGCAGGCTCCTCAATAGAAGGCATTTTTTTTTTTAATTTTAATCACAGGTCATTCACTTACATCCCAGCCATAGCCCCTCCCTCTTTCCCTGCTAATCCCCCCCTCCCTCATCTCCTCCCTGTCCCCTTCCAAGTCCACTGATAGGGGAGGACCTCCTCCCCATAAAAGGCATTTTAAAAGGGAAGTTTTCTGAGGGAAAAACAATCCTCCTTAACTGCTACATCCCATCACACACCTTTTAGGGCTGTTAGCACTGTTAATCACAAACCTGGGTCAAATGGAAAAATACACATTTTCATCAAAATAAAAATGCATACCTTAAATGCTAATCTCAGAAATACAAGGCAGCTTGGCAGGTAAAGGTACTTGTTGCTATGCCTGACAACTTGAGGCTGACCCCCAGAACCCCTGGTGGGAGAGATGACCAACTCCTAAAAGATGTCTCTAACTTCCACACTCATGCTGTGGTACAAGCAAGTGCACAAATGCATGCATGCACAGGCACACAATTCACATACACCCATATAGAAGCACATTGATAATTAACTAATTAGTTAATTAATTAGAGCTGGGTATGCAACCCACTCTTAAAGGCAGGCTCCATGCCCAGCAGGAGATGGCCAACTCAAAAAGAACACAGTGGCATTTTTGGAGGATTTGGTTTATAACCTTACAGGTCCTCTGCCTATATATTGCTTTCTAGTGTTGTATTTTTATAGGATTCCTGTGTGTGTGAACATATGTGTCCCTGTATCTACATGTCTTTCTTATACTTTTTCTTTGCCTCATTTTTTTCCTGTGTGTTCACGTTTTGTTGTTGTTGCTGTTCTAGCGTAGCTTGTTTCCTTGCTTGCTTTCCTGTTATTCAATTAGATGGCCTGTTTTCTAATGAAAGAGAAAAAGAAAAAGTGTGGATTTGGGCAAGAGGGGAAATGGAGTATCTAAAAAGGGCTGAGGGAGGGGATTCTAATCAGAATACACTGTATGAAAAAAATTATTTTCAATAAAAAATAAAAATGGAAAAAAATAAATAACAGAAAAATTTAAAGACTTTGAATTACTTCTAATAATCAATCAATGTCAAGGAAGAGACAGAAAGTATCACACAGCCATTGTTTACTAAGCCAAACCTACTTACTGAGTGCTTGAATTCATTCAGCTGCATTTGCAGATTGTGGGATTTGTCAAGCTCCTTCTTCATCTCGTTAATGCTTCGTTTGTACTCTGTGACCTCTAGGCGCAGTGAGCGGCGCTCCACTTCAGCTGCATGCAGCCTTTGTGTGAATCCAAATATGTGCTTTTGTAAAGAGGCAGTGCTTTTCTGTTGTCAAATAAGAGTACATTTACAAGCGTCAGCTACAAACCCACTAATAAATTTATAGCAAGGAGCATTTTACCCAATTAAATGTAACTCAAACATTATGAAAAAATAATACTATCTATTTCTAAATCAAGTAAGTAGAGTTATTCAACGGCCTTTTCATTTCATTAAAAGTTTATGTGAAATTAAATTATTCACATGCAATTGACTTAAAATATAAGTAAGTCTGATACACACTTTAACCCACAAATCCTAAAGTCACTTATAAGTGAAATAGCACGTACCATAATGGGCATATGGCTGCGGAAACCATACTTCAGGGCCAGTGTGTTCACTTTGTGAAGTCCTCGGGCCAGCCTCTGGACCAGCGAATCTTTTTCTACATATGTTATGCTCCGGTTGTTATGCAGAGGTATGCTTTCCATTACCAAACTAATTTTATCCATTAGTTTTGCAAAAGAATTCTTGGCTGCACCTATGAGTAAATGTCCACAAATTCTGGAATTTGGATCTTCAAAGGAAAAGAAAACAAATCACAAAATATGAGTTGTCTCATGTTGATTTCACAGTGTTACTGATCACAATAGAATAATTTTTCAGTTATGCAGTTCTCATTCATTTGTAGTAATCCATCTGAAAAGTCCCTTCCCCATCAAGCATCAAATGAAAAGCAGAGCACTGTACTTACTGAACAGTACTCCTATAGGAAATATCATGACCTTACAATCTGACCTTCACGTGGAACACCATCATACTAGAAAGTCGCCTTCCCTTTCTGTTTTCTAAAACTTCATATAATTTAGGTTAAAATTATGACAGTCATAATTATGACAGATCTGACCTTGGTGCCATAATACTTAATAGTCTCAGTCAAGAAAACACAATTTGCTTTGTTCCAGGACAGTTAAAAATTCTACAACGACAATTATTTATTTCCCCGTGGGAGTTCAGTAATCACCCTGCATCTAATGGACTTGAGGGTCCCTGTATTTGAAACACAAGCTGATTACTACCAGATTATTAGGTCTGTAATTAATAATTATACCTAATGTTGAAAAATAAAACTATTGCGACTCTTCCAAGTAATTGATATTTCAGATAATGATTAATAGGCTTATTTATGCCTTCACAAAGGTTATGTATTTTGTTTTCCTCCTCTAAGCAGGTCTTAATCTATCCTTGTTTGTCTTGTGGCGCTTTCCAAGTGAAAGGGCCAGTACTGAGATTCTTCAGTTTCAAATCTAGCAGTGTACACTCTACATCTTAGAAGTCTCTACTATTGGAGTTAATTTAAATCTTCTTTCTATCAAAAGCACAATAAAATGTAGGCAATGTCACCAAATCAAAATGTATTGTATCAATTGTGAAATTACATACAGTTCAAAATGAAGGGACACGCTGACTAAGGGGTGATCAATGGCTTCCTTGGCATTAAGAGCTGTCTCACCAATATTCTGCATCCTACCTCATACTGTTTTCTAAACTTTGAACTGTATTCTATTTATCCTCTTCCTCAACGTATAAATGGAAGGATAAATCTTCTATGCCATGTAGCAGTCAAAATTTGAAAACCACATTGTTTCAGTTAAGCATAAAATAAAATGTGCCAAGATGATAAAGTATAATGTTGTACATTTAAATTCTATTCCATTAGTTGTTGCTGCATTGGCTTCAGAGAATGTAAGGTAATGCATTTTCATTCTATATGATACTCATTGTAAACACACTCTCAAAGTGTGTCCTGGATAAAGTCACCTAGAGTTTAATTAAAATACATAATTCTTTTGTTAATAATGAGTCATTTAATAAGTAATGAATGACAAAAAGTTTACTAGCACAATTAAATGGCATTCAACACATAATGTAGAACAGTTAAATAAATAACTAAGTGTATATATCAAATAATTCATTGTTCAGTGAAAGAATAGTAAATTTGTTATTCTCTTAATATTTTATATAATATATCATTCTCATATCAAATATACATATTCTCTGTGTCTGAACTTGCACTCTATTTTTTATTTGTCCTCTTTCATTTCCAACTGCCTTATCATCACTATGCCAGGCTTGCATATATGGATATTTTTATATATTTGTTGGATAAACCATATTCCATTGTACTCTCATAGCAACTGCAGCAATACTGAACTTAGCAATGCATTCAGAAATACCAAGAAAAGTAATATTAATTTTCCTATTATATCAAAAATTACTTTTTAAGCAAATATAAGATCTGTTTCTAAATTTTTAAGTAATAAAAAGGTAATATTTTCAATAAAAAGCCCTAAAATAAAAATTCGACCACAATTAAATTTTAATACATTTTTTTTACTATATCACTGAAATGTGTTTGGTAGACAGTAACCTCTAACGAAAGAGAAAATTGACAATAAAATTCCACGAGGCACTCTTCTAAATGGTTAAGAAATTAGGCAAAGACACATTCTAAGCATATGTGCTGACTACCATGAATTAAAGTCAAAGCAATAAATAACTTCTGTTTGAAGAAGCACTTTTACAATACAGCTCACATTTTATCATATGGTATACAATTTTATAATAAAAAAGAAAATGGTACCAGAAAAAGTGCCAGAATTCCATATTTATTTGCATGACAGAAAACAAAAGTCACTAGAAATTCTCTTTACTTGTCTCAAGTATTTTAAAATTTACACCTGTTACAATACAGCTGCTCTCATTTTCCCGACTTAAATAATGTGACCTTTATAAGAAGCAGATCATAGTTTACATAATTACTTTCTCTAATAGAACAGGCACACTTTCACTGCCAAAGTTAAAATCTTCAGAACAAATTCCTAAGCAGCTAACTGGCCTAGTAATCGGAACCCTGAAGACGCCAGGACCCCTGAGGGCACAGGGAACTACTGCAGGAGCCCCATCCTTCAGCCACAGCAAACACAACAGCATGACGTTTGTCATAACGAAACACAGACATCAGCAGCATGTACGTGGTGACGCGTGTAATAAAACAAGAAGGCCTTAGAAAACATCACAGAAATCTATTACTACTGAAAATACAACCACTGTATACAAAACTACATGTCTATAGTGTCTTTTAATTAAAATGGAGCTTTTCAACTCAGAAAGAGAACCCCCTTTAAGCAAAGAGTAACAGTGAATTAACAATAAAGTATATAAAAACATCAATGATAAGTAATGTTAATAATGTCAGTGACAATGCTAATTTAAAATTTTCTTTGGGGGAGAATCAGCACTCTAGCTGCCTGCAACCCCAACCTGGGAGGAAGATGCTAATTAAAGTGAAGGTGCTGACTGGAAAGGAGATTGAGATTTACCCTGAACCCAGAGACAAAGTAAAGGGAATCAAGGAGCATGTGGAAGAGGAAATTCCCCTACAACAGCAGCTGCTCATCTACAGTGGCAAATGATGAGAAGACCAGTGATTCCAAGATTCTCAGTGGTTCCGTCCTCCACCTGATGTTAGCTCTTGGAGGAGGAGGTGGCCTTGGGTAATGATGAACTTCAGTTCCATTTTATCTCCTCTCCCTGTCGCATCACATACCCTCTCACTCTCTGGGAACTACTGCCCCTCCCTCAGATGCCCAATCTGTGTGTCTACTGGTGGGAGAATGTGAGGACCCCAGAGTGTAGTGTTCCTGGCTCAAATGACCCTTACTGGCTATTGGGTTTTACTTTTCAGTCCTGCGTGCTTCCCTCTCTCATGGCTGTGTATGCCCTTGGTTGTCAATAAAATATTTCCTGGCCAAAAAAATTTTTTTTCTTTTAAATAATGTCTCACAACGTAGCTCAGGCTAACCTAGAACTCCCTATATAGGCCAGGCTTGCCTTGGAATCTTCTTCGTGCTTTCAATTCATAGCTGCTGGTACCATAGGTGTGCATAGCCAGGCCTGGCTAAAGTCTTCATTTTCTAATATATAATAATAACTTCTCATTAACAGAAATATAATTTCTTACTGCTTTGACCTTCCTACATACAAAACTTCAGTCTTGACCTGAACACAATTAGACTTTGAGTCTAGCCCTTTTAGCTATGACTTTTACAAAGTTTACTAAAGTGTACAATAGGAGTAAGCTGAGTAGCAACTTATGAGCAAGGGTGTGTTTAAGTCATCTATCTTCAAGACAATTAAGAATTACTTAAGAGAATTAAATTAAGAGAAGATGTGTAATAATAAAATGTACTAACATTCTACTGTGTCAATCTACCTTTGTACATATTCAGAGATATATTCAGAAGCCAAATCAAGTCCATTTGTTTCTATCTTTAAATTTTTATTTTATTTTATTTTTAGAACAGATGTACCAAAAAGTTCAGCAACCGATACTCAATTCTCACAATGATTGATATTTCAGCCCTTCAATAAAAGTAGCATCCTCCCCTGTTTGAGGTAAATGGTCTCTTGCAGGCACACCATTTGGATATCTAGAAGAAGTAATTTATCTCAAGTGGGCAAACAATCACAAAAGCAAAAAGGTTGCCACCTGTCCAGTATTTATAGAAGCAACATGAAAACTGGGGTCTCTGCCCACTGCCTATGAATACTTCATCAAAGTTTATAAACGTAATGGTCAAACACTGTAAGTACTTTCAAAAAGTTTCTTCAAGTTCCCATTATTAAACTTCCAGTTTCATGAAACGGTAAAAAGTGATGTTAGTTCCATTAAGACATCCGTATGCAAGAAAAGGATAAAACAATGGACATTTGTAGCCCATCTACATATTCAGAAAAATATATAGATGCAAATTACTTTTTTCTGTAACAACATATTAGCTAGGATCTTCTATTAGCCAATGTCTTAGTTATGGTTAGTATTGCTACAGTGAAACACCATAACCCAAAAGTGACTCAGGGAGGAAAGGGCTTATTTCACTCACAGTTCCATGTAACGGGTCGTCATCAAAAGCAATGAGGGCAAGAATTACACCGGATAGAAATCTGGAGGCAGGAGCTGGTGCAGAGGCAATGGAGAGGTGCTGCTTACTGGCTTGTTCCTTGTTGCTTGCTCAACCTGCTTTCTTGTATAACCCAGGACCAACAGCCCAGGGATGGCATCATCCATGACTAGCTGGGCCCTCCTCTGTCAATCACTAATTAAGAAAATGCCCTAAATGCTTGCCTGCAGCCTGATCTTATAATTGATGCTCCCTTCTCTCAGATGACTTTAACTTGTGTCAAGCTGACATAAAAACGATCCAGCACAGCCACAGTTTGCACATGAGAATGTTAAGGATGAAAGGGGACAGAGTTACACAAATAGTGTACAATACCACACAATCAAACACCAAATTCTTAGCCAATGTTTAAACATGGTCAAGAGTATATTCTCTCTCCTAGAAGATAACATTTACCATTCAGAATTTATTCTAAATGCCTACCTTTTAAAAATAATCATTTATTGAATTTTTCTTTAACCTAAGAGTAAACACAACAAGCAATACAGTTATTTAATATGCTAAAAGGTACTGTTTGATGTTGGCATACAGGACCACAGATTTCCTGAGGCTGAACAGAAATAAGTCACAGTGATGCTATCAAATATCCTGATACTTCAAGTAGTTTAAATTTTCAGCAAGAGGAGAGCTGTGGCTGTAGCTCAGTGGTAGCAGGCTTACCTCACATGCACAGCCCCTAGACTGGATCCCAACCCTGAAAAAAACAAAAAAGAGGAGAAAGAACAGAAGGGAAGTATGGAGAGTCTAGAAGGACTGATAAGAAGATATATCAGCATTAAAATAAATGTTCTTGAGAGGTCAAAGGAATCTCCTTTCTGTCTTTCAGTGTTGTTATCTTTACACTTCACACTAACAAGTAACATGGTGTGTGACTTACAGGGTGTGGCTGTTTTGACTTACGATGTCAGGGAGTGTCCTTTTGCAGCATATACTTATGATTTCACATGTGAGTAGCCACTCACTGGCTGAGAGACAGTTCAGTTTGTTCTCATTTTTTTTAAACAATTTTAGTGCTATGAGCATTTATGCTCACATTTTTATAGAGATATGTACCTCACTTCTATTCAATAAACAGTAGTGGAATTGCTAACTTATAATATAGCTCAGTGCTAACATTTTAAGAAACCACAAAACTCTACTCCAAAGCAGTTCATCATTGTTATTCCTTCCAACACTTTATGAATGTTTTCCTATTTTACCTTTCTCTCTTCTCTTCCTGGGAAAACACAATCCTGAGATTATGAGCCCACAGCACCAGGCACAGACCACATAAATTTAAATAATTTATCCAGCACCACACAGCTGGTATCAGAATTCTTAGTTACATATAAAATGCTGTTTCCCTTATGGTAAACTCCACCAATTTTAGAATATACAGTTAATGATCTATATCTTAAGTGTACAAAGATATGAGTGTATTTTCATTAATGTTTATATTAGTTTCATGGTGACAATGTAATCCCACTATAGGCAAAGTATTATATAAAATGTTCCATGGTATTCTTTTAGTAAATTCTTTAACATTTATTTATTTCATTTTTAACTATGTGTATTGGTGCTTGTGTGTGTGAATGTGTGCACATGGATGTAGGTGTCTTCAGAGACCAGATGGGGTGTTGGATCCCCTGGAGCTGGAGTTGTGAGCTGCCTGACATGGCTGCTGAGAACTAAACACTGACTGCTCTTCCAAAGCAGGTCCAGGTTTGATTCCCAGAGCCCATTATGAGGATCACAATTGTCTGAAACACCAGACCTAAAGGATTGGGTGTCCTCTTATGGCTTCCACAGGCACTGCACATACATAATGCACAGATAGACACACAGGCAAAACACCCGTGCATAAATAATTAAATTTAAAATACAAAAATCTCAATAAATATATGTGTTCCATTACAAACTTGGCTATCTAAGCTGTCAGCATGTTAATTACATTTATTACACTTGACAGTCCATGAAACCATTTGCCTTTAACTGTCTGAAAATGTTTCCTCTTTTCTAATAAATTAGCTGATGTTTCTATTTGAATACACTTAAAATGAAAACGCATAAAAAATATATCATTCCCTCATTGTGTTTGGAGAAATTCTTCCATTATCCTGCATTAGTTTTCCTGTTGCTGTAACCAAAGTACCTGACAGAAACAACTAAAGTTTACATGTCTCGGTTTTTGGAAGTGTGATTACCTCATAGCAAGGAGGGCCTGGTGGAGGAAGCAATTCATACCATGCAAGCTTGGAAGCAATATGCACCAAAAGTCCAATTATATTCTTTACTAAACTATAATACACAACTTTAAAATTTATATGGAAACACAGAAGACCAAGAATAGAAAAAAAAAACAAAAAAACACTCCTAAACAGAAAAGGCGGTACTGAAGGCACCACAATGCCTAATCCTAGCTATACTACAGAGACCCTGTAACAAAACAGCATGGAGCTGACACAAGAGCAGACCTTAGATCAATGGAGCAGAAGACCCAGAGAGGCGGCATACAGGCCCGCCCACCCGACTTTTTTACAATGTTTCAAAACATACATTGGCGAGAACACAACCTCTTCAACAAACGGTGCTAGGGAAAGGGAATTTCTACCTGTCAGAAAATAAAACTAGATGCATATCGTTCACCTTGCACAAAAAAAAAATTAACTCCAAATGGATCAAAGTTGTTAATGTAAGACCTGAAGCTTAGAAACTAGCAGAGGGTAACACTTCAAGATATGAACAAAATGAAGAGCTTTTTAAATTATTTTTTATATTAACCACAGGTTATTTACTTTGCATCCCAGCCGTAGCCCCCTCCCTCATTCCCTCCCAATCCCACACTCCCTCCCTCATCGCCTCCCTGTCCCTTTCCAGGTCCACTGCTAGGCGAGGTCCTCCTCCCCAGGAAGGGCTTTCTAAGAAATATTCCAGTAGCAAAAGACATAATTTTAAGAACTGACAAGTAGGACTACTTGCAAATAAAAGGCTCAGCAAATAAAGCAGTTACAGAAAAGATATCCCCAAGAATTAGGAAAAGCCTTTGTCAAGTATAAACAGTGAGTTAATATCTAGAATATATAAGAACTGTAGAATTAAACACCAAAAAAATATCATCAATAAATATACTGATGATCTGAATAGACAGTTCTCAAAAACAGAACTATAAATGGCCAGTAAGTACTAGAAAATTTATTCACTGTCTTTAGCCATCAGAAATGTAAATTAAAGCCAATTTGAGGTTCCATCTCACCCAGGGCACAATAAAGATCTTTAAGAAAGTAGATGACAACAAATCCTGCAGAGGAGATGGGGAAAGAGGAGACCTTACATATTGCTGGAAATATAAACTGATTTCAATCACTATGGAATTCAGTGTGGAGGTTTTCAAACCTAAAAATAGGACTACAGAGTGATGCAACTACACCATAGAGATAATTACATCATGTTATTGCTGCAGTGTTTGGGATAGATAAAAAATTAAAGAAGCTTAGATACCTATCAACAGATGAATAGAAAAAGAAAATGTGGAACATACACAAAACGGAATTATTTTTAACTCCAAAGAAAAACTGAATCATGATATTTGCAGGAAGCAGACAGACACTTACTATGGGTTCTTTAGGAGGAGGGGGACCAGCAAAAAAAAGAGAGTACAGGAAGGATTAGGAAAGATAGTGAGAGAGGGGAAGAGTAACAAAGTAGAATTACGTATACTCATGAAGTTACCACAATAAAAACCATTGAATAATTTTTAAAATTAATTGCAAAATAATATGGATAGCATATCTATTTATTACACTAAATCCAAACACTATCATGTTCTTTCAAAAACCTACATTTTTGCTTTGAACCTATAAAACCAAAATTCTTAATTTTGTTTGACATAGCCTGAAAGAATCATATTATTTTATACATACATATAAGTATGTATGTATAATATCATACATATTAATACATATTATATATTATATATGTATGACTTTATTATATCTTAATTTATTTTTAAATCATTAAAATTTTAATCTTATTTCTACTTCAAACCCATAATGTTAATGTTCTGCTAATGCATTAAGTATGCTCACAGCTTACCAACAGCAACAGCAACACCTAAGAATCATAAGCTTTCTAATACAGGAGCATAGGTTCAGATACCTGAAATTTTAACGAAATGGTTCTCATTTACACTGACCTAACTTTATATTTTAAATTATATCTCACATTATCATTTCCCAGGTGTTTCTTCACTAAGCAGGAAGGTCTCAGGAGGGTCACAACAGCTTTACTGCTAATGCGTCATAATGACTGTGTCTACTGTGCAGCTCACCCAGAATGTCTCAACACTCACCCCAGCTTAGGGAAATCTGTTATCATTACCCCGTTTTTTTCATTATACCTTTCTAACACACACACATACGCAACCTGAGTCAGGGAAAACAAACGAATTTTAGACCTTGGAAAGTCAGTGTTTATAGGAAATTCCATACATGGGAGGAAAGGATAGACTATTCAGGTTAACTCTGAATAGTTAACAAGAAAAAGTTTTAAATGCATGTATCACCAAATGAGACATGGTGTTTTCCATTGGCTCAGCCATTATTGCTCAAGCTTCTAAAACTCATGGCTGGGGGGGGGGCAGGGAGGGGGATGAGTATCAGTGTCTCCATCACTTTATAAAGAGAAAACTTTGGGCTGGTGTGATGGCTCAGGGGTTAAAAGCCTGGCTGCTCTTTCTGAGGACCCTGGATTGATTCCCACCATTCACATGGTGGCTCACAGCAATCTGTAACTCCAGTTCCAGAGGATTCAATACCCTGTTCTGGCCCCTGCTGGAACACACGTGGTGCACAGGTAAACACACGGAGGGAAAACAGCCACTCACATTTAAAAAGTTAACAATTTTTTTAAAAATTTTAAAAAGAGGGAACTAAAGGTATGCTTTTCATAAGAAAAACAAATTACAAAGGGAGAAGAATGGGGTAGATATATTTGCCAAAAAAATTCATTTAATTTCCTTTATAAATAAAGACAGAGTTGACATTCAGTTACTGTATAATTAAATACAGATTTAACAATCTCTCTGTGGCTAAATAAAAAGCAGATGAATTTTCCTCCAAGATAATTTATTAGATGTTGTACCATAAAAAATTTCTGGGCATTTGTTTTTAAGCATACTTTGCAAAGACATAAAAAGTGACCATACCTGTTTTACTAATGACTTCTTGCAGCTCAGTCATAGAACTGACAATTGCAGCAAGAAGGTCGGAACTGGTAAACCAAGTAAGTGCTTGTACACAGCGTAACTGCTCCCTTTGATGTTCTGTGGAAGCATAAGGATCCATTATGAAATGCTACAAGTTATTAAAATCCACACTTAGGTTTCACAGTAGGGTTCAGTAAAGTCAGACTTTGGATGCCTAATGCTCCTTAGTACAGAAAATCTAGTTATTCTGACTGACCTAACACTGAATAACAAACATAAAAAAAGACAGACATTTCCTTTAGTTTGGGTGTTATTACAATTGCCTGATACTTAACAGTTGCATCATTTGAGGGTGCAGTGGCAGAGCACTTGCTTGGTGTGAGTTTAGCCTTAGGGTTAATCCCCAGGTAGGAATTTTTAAAAATTAACAACTAAATCTGTTTCCTCAAAAATACTAAAACATTCCAAAAAAAATGTCAGCTTAAAATTTATATTTGCATCATTCTTAAGCAATTCTTCAAGATATTTTTAACTCTCATCATTTTATTTTGATTTAATATTGAAAGAATAGATAACTTATTCTGATAATTTTTAACAGTCTGTTTAAGATTGTCAAAATTGAAAAACAGATATATAAATTCTCCATTATACTGTTTAAAAAGATGATTCAAATGCAGTAATGCTAGACAATACTGAAATTACACATATTTGTTTCTTAGTATCAGTTTACAAAAAAATAAAGGCTACTTCGTATAAAATAAACATACACATCTGAAGATATACTGGCCTATGTTACATGATCTAACATATTAAATAAGTCTCTGAAGGTTCTATATACTAGCCAACCAAACACGCTCTGTATTTTGCTTACACATAACTTAGAATTTTAAAAGCACAGGTTATCTTACTTGGAAATGTGTGCTTGTCTTTGGGCTCTCCTGTGCACACTAGCATGCCTATGCCTTCTTTACAACTCTCCATCCAGGTAAAAAGAGTGGCACAGGACTGACCCAAAATCTTGAGTCTATTTGCTGCCAAAATTGCAATTGCACCTTTCCGGAATACACGGATCAGTCCTTTGAATGTTTTTTTCTTCGCTTTGGCTTCTTCTTGTTTCTTTTCATCTACTGCTGACAATGCCTGGGCTAGAGTCCTAATTTCCAGTTTGAACAATTCCAAGCTGTTGACTTGCTCCTGGAGAAAGTCTCTCTGTGTGGATAAGGCACATGACCTGCTATAGAGGGGATACAATGCGCCAGCCATCAGTGCACACGCCGCCAGCAAGCATGTCTGTTCCCGCTGAGTCTTGGACAATGTGCTTTTGAAATGTGAATTCTCAAGAACTAGTTGTTCATGTGAGTTCTCAATACGGTTCAATTTTTCCATGTTTTTTTCTGCAATTTCTTGAAATGTCTATAAAAGAAGTCAAAGAATATATATAATCATGAAACAAAGAAACATTTTACTGCTTTTTGTTAATACAAAGAAGCAAATGTTTGCTGAAACTACTGGTTCCCTTCAAAAGATTTGTGTTATAAAATAACCAAATGGGCAACGGTGGGCCAAGCAGCTTAGGTTTGAATGTGTACACTGACTTTGAAAATCTCTTACACAGCAGCATTAAATAAACTGTAACACATAAACTTAAGACTATGAATTCCCTATATACTTGCATATAAATACACATATGTAGAAAGGAAAATCCCAGGGCTAGGGAGATTGTTAAGAACACTGGCTGCTCTTCCAGAGAAGCTGGGGTCAATTCCCAGCACCCACATGGCAGTTCACAACCATCTGTAACTCCAGGATCTGACACCCTTACAGACTTACATGCAGGCAAAATACCAATGCTCAGAAAATAAAGATAAATTTAAAAAGAAAGGGAAATGAGATTTCTAATTTCTCCTTTCCACTCCTCAATAACTATTATTTCCCCTTAAATAGAAACTACACTGAGATCTGGGCTTTTTAATAGTACAAGATGTTACCATTGCCAAGATAAGCAGAGTTAGTGGTAGAGGAAACAGCAGTAGATCAGCATCTGCCATTCCTAACTAGAAGAACCTGGAGCTGAGTATAATCTGTTTCAGAGCAGTATACAGCAGCTCCAGAGCAGTAAGAAAGGACAATGGCATGCTGGGCCTTTGCAGCTCTCTAATCCTTTTTCCCTCATTAACATTCTGAGAATTCAAATTTTAACTTGAAATGGAAAACAAATATTAACTGGAAGAACGACATTTTCCAAACTGGAAATAAAATGGCTACCTATGAGCTCTTACATACAATCATTATGGATGTAGAGAAGAAATGTTTTAAACTAGCAGATTCCACTTTACTATTCATTTATCATTCAATAAATATTAGACATTACTCACTAAGCTATGAAAACAGATGTCAATCATTATTATGGTAAAATGCTACAGTAGATATATGCCAAGTTGTGAAAGCACCAAAGGGCACTTGACAAAATGATGTTGACAAGCTTTGGAAAGATATGACAATTAAAGGAGAAAGGGGAGTGAGATAGGCAAGAAAAAAATTTAAACCTACACCATTAATAAGGAGGCTAGGTAATAGCAACCCTTTAATAATTTAATCTAACCTTGCAAACAACCATGATTTAACAGCTGCTGTTAGATTTTTAGTTTCAAAGTGAGCCATCATGACATAGCCATGAACCTCTTTGTCTTGAAAGCAAACTAAGGAAGTTCAATTCTAGTATGATAGTCATTTAAAAACAGAAAAATTATACTCAGTATCAGCGTGGCAAAGTCAAGTTCTGTCTTCATAATGAGAATCCTTCAGGGACATTAAAGGAACTATTTCTCTTTGTAGCGGTGGTTTAAACTGTGCTATGTGAAAAATTTAAAGTTGATCTTTGGGAGTGGTATATGATGTCTTATTCAAGAGTTGCCCAGTGAACACCCAGACCAACAAAAGGAACTTCTAAAATTCACGTTGGCAGGAACACCTCAAAAGATATCAACATCTAAGGCAAGCCATGCAAATGCTGGGCCACAGTGCAAGATGTGGTGTCAAAGGTTATCATGGGCAGTGCTGATGGGCAACAGCAAAATAATGTCAAGCTAGCAGACATGAAAACTGAGGAAAATAAATCCTAGGAGATCATCTCCCAAAGACAGAGAACAGAAGGAGACACTCAGTGGCACAGAGAAGCAGATAAAGATTTTTTAAAAAGCATAAAAAGGGTCATTGTTTAAAGGATTTAATTTATTGTATGATTTCCTTTCAGTAAAAGAAAAAATGAATTTTTGAAATGGATTTTCTAATGCTTAAAACTGGAAATAGTATATCAAATGCAGTAACCCAAGCCCAGGAAGACCAATACTACATTAACCTTTCTCATAGGCAGATCCTAACTTAGGATTTTTAGATTTGACTGTTTCAGTTGCTAGTGAATGTAGAGGCCAGGGAGCGAGGAGCAGGGCTAGCAAAGGAGAAAGAGATAATATAAGGCCTATGATATGGGAGTAGAGGTGGCCAATACTGGAGGCAGAATGATTTAAGCAGGGATAGGAGTTAAGGGACATGAGAGCAGACAAGATAGAGGAATAGTTAGCAAAAACTAACTAACATGAAAAGGCCATGTGAAAACCTTCTATCTTATAAGCTAATTTTTAAAAAGTTTAAAAGGAAGCACCTTACATAGCTGGACAATGCTGCTTCCAGAAGCAATAGGGCCAGATATGACCTATCTCCTGATGGAGACTCCAAAGATCTCTAAAAGAATATAAGCTATTACTCTTCTTCTTTGTTGCCTACCACAACTAGCAACCCTACTACTGAAGATACCATACACTTTGGTTCCAGGACATTAAAAAAATCATGCTAGAACTGAAATGGAAGTTTCCCCCCTACTGGATAGCTTTCCTAGTGCCAGAAGGTGCTATGCAGGCTGCTGGGAAAGAAAAATCAATAGTCTTACACAGTTGTAAACCCTACATGCTGTACTATTCAACTGCTTGGCTGAGACACAGCTACAGGTACAATGTTACATGGCTGTTGTAGGGGTAAGCAACTGCCTTCTGCTTAGATTTGAGGCCCCAGTCCACTGAAGGGAATCCATGCCCATACTGCAAATCTAATCAAAAGCCCATGGCTGGGAGGTCACAGACCATGGGCAGGGATCCGGGGAGCCTGAGGGGGTACCAGCTACTACCATTTTGCTAAATGGACATAGTGTCAAACTGCCTTCCAAATATTTATGTTTAGTTCCATAGATTAGTGCTGCTCTTATTCTTAGTTAAGGAATATTCTGTTTGCTGTGGACAACAGTCAATAAAGAAACTCATAACTGATGAAAAATGTTGACAAAAATGGAGTGTTGAGTGTTCATCCCTAAACAAGGCATGTGTATCAGCCCCCTCCAAAGCTCAACGAACATTACAGAAAAGGGAAATGGGAAAGCAAAAAGTCATGGAATGCTATGAAACACTGTCTCCTTGACATGGCATGGCTATCACGCTAACGGGCTCACAAGAACTGTCTTACCAGCACAAGAGCTGCACAAGGTCAAAGGGGAGGGGCTCCAGAGGTCCCACCTCTATCTGAAAAGCTATTGGCAGTTAATGGTTGCTGGTGGAAGAGAGGCTTTTAAGTATTACAACTACTGGTGAGTTGCCCAGTAAATAACCTCTTCACCCATGCTATACAAGCAACCTCAATTTAAACTTGTAAAGTCACAAGAAAGAAAGAAGAAAGTTAAGGAAGGGGGGGGTCATTTTAGCAAGGGAGAGAGGGAAATGAAATAGGGCACTAGGGACAGAAAAATGACCAGGCATGTTACAAAAATGTATGAAACTGTCAAAGAATAAAATAAATAAACATTAAAAAATACTAACAGTAGAAAGGAGGAAAGAAATCATTTGCTTCCCGTAGCACATTTCAATTATTTGCTCCAAATCTTCCTTTTCTAAGGCCTGGTCCAGTCATGTCTATGGTCGAAATGAAGAAATAAAGATATTGCGTCTTGCCTCCTCCCGCATCTCCACAGAGGCAGTGTTATTGTGCAGTGTGCTGAACTATGTCTCAGCGCTCCACACAAATACCATTGGCAAAGCAAACAGTGCCCCGGGAGAAAGGCTGCTTAAAACACACAAGAACATCTGAGCAGCAGTGCCGACAGGGACTGCTTCCGTGTCTTCACCCTCACATGGGAGGCAATCTCTAAGAAAATAAGATTGGCACTCACTCAGGGTATAGCTGCTCCTCCCCAAGTCCACTGAGAGGGAGGGTCCTCCTCCCCTTCCATCTGACCCTAATCTATCAGGTCTCATCAGCACTGATTGCATTGTCTTCCTCTGTGGCCTGGTAGGGCTGCTCCCCCTTCAGGGGGAGGTGATCAAAGAAGCAGCCACTGAGTTCATGTCAAAGACAGCCCCTGTTCCCCTTACTAGAGCACCCACTTGGACATTGAGCTGCCGTGGGCTTCATCTGAGCAGGGGTTCTAGGTTATCTCCATGCATGGTCCTTGTTTGGAGTGTTAGTCTCAGAAAAGACCCCTGAGCCCAGAATTTTTTGGTTCTGTTGCCAGATGTCCCTCAATAGATGAAATTTTGGTACATTTACACAATAGAATACTACTCAGTAATTAAAAACAAGGAAATCATGAAATCTGCAGGCAAATGGTGGGAACTAGAAAAGATCGTCCTGAGTGAAGTATCCCACAAGCAGAAAGACACACATGGTATATACTCACTTATAAGTGGATATTAAACATATAATATAGGATAAGCATACTAAAATCTGTACACCTAAAGAAGCTAAGCAAGAAGGAGGACCCTGGGTAAGATGATCAATCCTCACTCAGAAAGGCAAACAACATATACATCAGAAGAGGGAGAAAACAGGAAACAGGACAGGAGTCTACCACAGAGGGCCTCTGAAAGACTCTACCCAGCAGTGTATCAAAGCAGATGCTGAGACTCAGCCAAACTTTGGGCAGAGTGCAGGGAATCTTATGAAAGAAGGAGGAGATAGAAAGACCTGGAGGGGACAGGAGCTCCAAAAGGAGACCAACAAAAGTTATTCTAGACTCTTAGCAAAGGCAGGCCCACCTGCTCATGGAGAAGGAGAAGGGAAAGAAACTGGGGAGGTGTGTGGGGATACACGAAGCTGGCCAGTAACAGCCACATGTGTAGAAACAAAGTGGGCTTTTAATGTGTCTCCAACAGCAACAAAAAAAGTCTGTGAAAAGACATTATTTGCTAATTTTATTATTTATTTCCAATATACAAAACAATATTAATTGCCACTGGCATAAATCAACTGGACTGTTGGAGAGTTAAAACTGAGGCATGCTCATTAAAGAAAAGATTCAGGGGATGAACAAAAACAAAATATAATGGCATATATGTATATATGAAGATGCTGCCTGTGTGGTGGAGCACACCTTTAATCCAGCACTCAGGAAGCAGAGGCAAGCGGATCTCTGAGTTCAAGGCCAGCCTGGTCACAGAGTGAGTTCCAGGACAGCCAGGACTACACAGAAAAACCCCAATTGAAAAAAACAAAACAAAATAAAAAAGGAAAGAAAAAGAAAAAAAGAAAATGCCATTGTGAAACTTTGTATGCTAACAAAATAACTAAAAAGTACAAAATAATTTAAAAAAACAACAATATCCCCTTTGTTCATCTTAGCACATGACATATCTCCAACTCCTGCACAGCTCACAACTGTGCATCTGAGACAGGTTCATTTTATAAATAATGAAACTACCCCAAGTCCTTCGGCTGGGTTCACCTCTGATTGGGCAGCCTTCCCATCTGAAGTACTTTCCCTCAAGTCACAGCCTTCCCCTGTGTTAGCTGTGCTGAGCTAATGAAAATGGAGAGCTCGGTCTGTTCCTTACATTAACCTGACTGCTTCGTGCCACAGTTTCAAATGTTTTCAAGCTCCCATCCATCTCCCCTCACATCATCAGAACAACTTCACAGCCCATCTCAGCTGTCTATTCTGACATGCTTTACTATCGTTCCCATTCACAATGCCATAGACCTTGTCTAAATGTAAAGACCATTTAGGCATTTAATAATCACGCTGTTGCTTACTGACTCCATGTGTCTATAGCTACTCTATCCTGCGTGCTTTGGACCTCTCGTTCCTAGAGGACAAGAACTACTGACTGTGCAGTCTGTCACAGTGCCCTATACCCTGGAGGTGTCTAACAAACACTGACTGAATTAAGTAAGTCTTTATAAGAAGCATCCCTGGGCTTAGCCCAGTGTTTTGTCCAAAACAGCAACTGAATAAAAACCTAATTAATGAAAACAATGTTAAGGGCAGGGAAGGAAAAATCTAATAAAAAAGATAATTTTCACATATATTTTAGAACTTAGAAGTCAAAATTTGGTTTTAAATCGATTCTGACTTTCCACGGGGACTCTCAGACATATACATTATTTACTGTGAAATTCTCTTGAAGAACAAAGCCTGTTTGTTGGTCAGGCTAGAATCAGCTGTAGAGCAAATCTGACACCCTCCCCCCCAAAAAACCAGTGTTCTCCACCCAAGGATATTAAAGGTCAATATTTTAAAAACAAACATAACACACATCAACTTAATATGAGGCAAAAGATTCCTCATACTGAAATAACTTTCCCTACCCTAGGGTATTTAATTTAAAAATAATAATAATCTTCTCAATTTTTTCCAGAAAACAATCTTATCTTGAACTTTCAATAACTCAAAGTATAGTATGTATATACTTTATACAAATTTTTTAGCATAAGAAAACTATAACATAATTTGACTACTTTTCTTTTTCTCACTGACAAATTCAAAAGTCCTTTCAAAATCTGGAAAAAAAGGACACCTTCTTCCCTGTGGAAGTCTGCTTCCTGAAGCATGGGCTTTCAGGGCTGACTACTTAGCATGTAGAACCCTGCAACTTGGGGGGCAGAGACCCAGGAAACTGATTGTTCTTAATTACATTCTGCACTTCATTATGATAGCGCAAACTACAAACTGGTTTCAGAGAGCAAGGACTTCAGTTAGAATATCTTGTATAAGTTTTTTTTAATCTTGCCTTTTATGCAATGTCAATATTGAGAAAAGGGCATACACATATGGTATAAGTACGTGTCTTTTAAAACAAAAGAATATTTTGTGGATACTGGATCTCTCTCAAACAGGAATGATGGAGGTGAAATGGAATAGCCACTTTCAATGACAGTCTGGCAGTTACTCAACAGGCTAACAGAATCACCAGATAGATATGTATCATACACATACTATATGTATGTAAGGACATACATGAACGAAGGAGTTTGGTAATTGGAATTCTGCCTCCTGGCCTTGGCAGATGCGGGTCTTATCTAAGTTCCATTTCTCAGAGACTGTCCTTGGTGGTCTCTGCAAGCCGGTGTTCTGAACCTGAGAAGTAGACAGCAAGCTCCCTGCAACCCTGGGAACCAGATAGCAGACTCTGTGAAACCTTGAGTGAATTCTTAGATGCCTTGCCAGGTGGCGCAGATGTGCTGCTACCATGAAAAAAAAATTGCTTGTACCCTTTGCTTTTAAGTATTGTTTGCACATTCAGTAAACTGAGACCTTGATCAGAAAGCCTGTCTTGGTTTCCATTCTTCACGTCTCTGTCCCCCCATTTCCACTCCCTCTTTCAGGTAGACCCTGTTTGACTTAAATTCCATAAGGATTCTTTACTTAAAAATACTATCATGTCAAACACATGTGCTACAAAATGAAATGTGTGTGTTTATGTTTTTATTTCTAATACAATACAAATTATAAAATTCCCTTTAGCTCAACCAGATCCTCCTGGAGCAGGGGGAGGAGTAACAGATATTCTCCTTATCGTTAGACAGAGTAAGTGTACGGATACAAAAGACACCTGGTTTGTTGACTGTCAGAAGATAACTTCTCAACAAGTGAGCACCACCTCTCCATTCTAACATGTTCTGTCCCTCCCCTTTCAGACTCTGGAAAGAAGAATGGCTCAGCTCTCTCTCTTCTGTGAAAGGAGACTTCTCTAAAACTCTGGTCACCTCTTACAGATTTACAGCATTCTTTAGGTAATTAATATATGCATATTACCTTGTAACAAACCTTCCATTGTTCAATGGTTCATGTGCCTGTCCAACTAAATTTTCTATTTGTTAAAAAAAAAAGCATCAGTCTCTGCAGGACCCCCTGGGCTCATATCTTTTAGTTTTGTTGGTCTTCTTGTGGGGCTCCTGTCCCCTTCCATACCCTCTAATCCCACCCCTCTCTTCCTCCATTAGACTCCCTGCACTCTGCCCAAAGTTTGGCCCTGAGTCTCAGCATCTGCTTAGATCCCCTGTTGTGTGGAGCCTTTCAGAGGACCCTCTATAGTAGACTCCCATCCTGTTTCCTCTCTTCCACCACTTCTGCTGTCTATCATGTTTGCCATTCTGAATGAAATTTAAGCATCCTCCCTAGGGTTCTCCTTAGTGTTTAGCTTCTTTAGGTTTGTAGATGGCTGTTCTATATTATACGGCTAATATCTGCTTATTAGTAAGTGTACACTATGCCTGTCTTTCTGTTTCTGGGTTACCTCACTCAGCATGATCCCTTCTAGCACCAACAAAGGACCATGCATGAAAGAACCTAGACCCCCTGCCCAGATGCGGCAGACTGGCAGGTCTGTCTCCGTGCGGATCTCTGAGGGAGGGAGCAGGGGCGGCCTCTGTCCTGATCTCAGCTGACTGCTCTCTGACCACTCGCCCCGATGATGCGGCCTTGGCAAGCCACCGAGGCAGAGGATCCAGGCAGTCCTGAGGAGACTTAACAAGCATGGGCAGATGGCAATGGTGGAGAACTCCCCCTTTCAGTGGACTACGGAAATGGGATGAGGGGAAGAGGGAGGACGGGTAGGACTGGGGGATTGAGGGAGGGGCGTCAATCGGGATATATAATGAATAAATTGAAGAAAAAATAAATTTTTAAAATAAATTTTAAAAATAGCACAGGAAAAAAAAGATCTAGGCATTATACCTTTCTGTTAGTACTTCTACAACAGTGCCCCATATATGCATCATATAGTACAGAAAGTATTTTTTATTCATTTTAATTAAAATATATAAAATTATCTCAGTTTTCTTTAACCTATAACAGTAACTTTAAAATATGGTGTATTAACCAGCATGGTCATGCACACCTTTAATACCAGCATTCTTGGAGGCAGAGGGCAGGCAGATACCTGTGAGTTCAAGGCTAGCCTGGTGGGTCTGGGACAGCCAATGCTACATAGAGAAACCCTGTCCAGAAAAAAAAATTTTTAAGTAGTGTATTATATTGAAACTTTTATTTCTAAGAAAAATAAACTAAGAATATAAATTAAAAGAACTACCATTTTGTGGGTTGGTAACAATATGGATTATTTTAGCTTTTAAATATTATCATGCTTAATTATTAGTTACCAAAAATCACATAGAGATGTGAATCAGAAAATTAAAAACGGTATCACATTAAACAGATTTTTCAGACATTGTTTTACATATAAAAACCCTTGTATTTCTGAAAGAAACAGTGCTATAGAATACTGCAAAAAGGACTAGAAGCTACGGATGGTGACATCGCATTAAAGTAGTTCATACATTTCACCTTGTCCCATATTTCTTTTTTTTTAATATCCCTTATTTCTAAATGCCAGTGTCTGCAGTGGTTTACACTGGAACCTTCATTTTAATCCCGTTCCCAGAATGTCCTTCCAAAACAAAGTGTTAACAGTTGTCTGAACCACAGTTTCTTCATTTGTGAGATAGAGGTGATGCTTAAAGAGCCTACCTATCTCATACAGCTGTGGTTTTTTTAATAAATTTATTTATTTTTAGATCAATCACAGGTTAGGTTTTTTGCATCCCATGCATAGCCCCCTCCCTCATTCCCTCCCACCCTCCCCAACCCTCCCTCATCTCCTCCCAGCCCCCTCCAAGTCCACCAACAGGGGAGGCTCTCCTCCCCTTCCATCTGATCATCTTGTCTCCTCAGGGCTGGCTGCAATGTCCTCCCCTGGGATCTAGCCAGGCTGTTACTCCCTGGCATGTATGGGGGAGGGTCAAAGAGCCAGCCATCAAGTTCAAGACTGAAACAGTCCCTGTTTCCCTTACTAGGGTCTTCAGTTCGACAATGAGTTATCATGGGCCACATCT
>CM053754.1:45336362-45364303 GCA_028658305.1 Pachyuromys duprasi
AATTTCATGATTTCCTCCTTTTTAATTGCTGAGTAGTATTCCATTGTGTAAAAGTACCACAATTTCTGTATCCATTCCTCAAGTGAGGGACATCTTGGTTGTTTCCAGGTTCTGGCTATGCCATCAGGGAGATGCAAATCAAAACGACCCTGAGATTCCACCTTACACCCACCAGAATGGCTAAGATCAAAATCTCTAGTGACAACGCATGCTGGAGAGGTTGTGGAGAAAAAGGAACCCTCCTCCATTGCTGGTGGGAATGCAAACTTGTACAACCACTCTGGAAATCAATTTGGCGCTTACTTAGACAATTAGGAATAGTGATTCCTCAAGACCCAGCTATACTACTCTTAGGCATATATCCAAAAGATGCTCAAGTACACAACAAGGACATTTGCTCAACTATGTTCGTAGCTGCTTTATTTGTAATAGCCAGAACCTGGAAACAACACAGCTGTGGTTTTAAGGGAGAGAAAGTTTGCAAAAAGGCAAAAGCACTAAGAACAAGTCTAACACATAACAGGCAAATTCCGCTGACAGCACTGTCATTAATGATAATGGTTATGTCAAAAAGAAAAAGAAAGAAAGAAAGAAAGAAAGAAAGAAAGAAAGAAAGAAAGAAAGAAAGAAAGAAAGAAAGAAAGAAAGAAAGAAAGAAAGAAAGAAAGAAAGAAAGAAAAAGAAAAAGAAAAAACAACTTTCAAACACCCAGCAGCGGTACCGGGGCATGACATAAAAATATGAATTTCCCACTCAGGTGTCATCACTCCAAGAAAAAGAACACAGTACATCCAGCCATCACATAAACCTTCAGGAACATCACTTCCAACAACACAAACAAGTTCCAATTCATCTTTGAACACTTTTAAAAATCTGCAGAAAGTGGTTCAGTATCTAACAATCTTTTTATGACTAAGTTTTTTAAATGGACTTAATAGCAAGCAAGGGAAAAAATGTAATGTAGAACCACAAACCCCAATTTCTTTCATTGTTTACTCCACTCTATTTTTTAACATTCTATTTGTTTATCTTGTGTGTTTTGTGGGACTAGGGTACACACGTGCCATAGCATGTGTGTGAAGATCACAGGGCCCTGGGGATTGAACTCAGGCTTGGCAGCAGACATACATACTCACTGAGTCACCTCACCAGCCCCAATTTTTTTTTCCATTTTAAACCCATGTGAGTTTACAGAACTCTCAAAGCTTAAATCTTTAAAATAAGCATTACAACCCTGACTCAACTAAGAATGAAAAATCTTTACTTCTTTTTTAATGTAATTTATTTATTTTTATATCAATCACAGGTTAGGTACTTTGCATCCCAGGCATAGCCCTCTCCCTCATTCCCTCCCACTCTCCCCATCCCTCCCTCATCTCCTCCCCACCCCCTCCAAGTCCACCAACGGGGGGAGGACCTCCTCCCCTTCCATCTGACCCCAGTTCATCCTGTCTCCTCAGGGCTGGCTGCAATGTCCTCCCCTGGGATCTAACCAGGCTGTTACTCCCTGGCGTGTATGGGGGAGGGTCAAAGAGCCAGCCATCGAGTTCCTGACAGAAACAGTCCCTGTTCACCTTACTAGGGTCTTCAATTGGACACTGATCAAAATCTTTACTTCTAAAGTGGACATTCTTGGTCCCCTAATTGAATTATTTTCAGACAAAAAGGAAAAAAAAGGATATAACTACTAAGATTACAAAGTAACATTAGTCCACAGTCTGGAATGTACACTTTACCCAGATTAGTCAGCAGAACAGACACTTAAGATGAATTGTGGGGTACTTCAAATGTATTTAAAGAATTCCTCTACTATATGGCTATCATAAATCACCTAAAATTAAAAATATGCTGGGATATTAAAACTGGGCTACCAGATCCACAGGTCTCATTTCTTGAACAATGTCTATACATCACTACCATTTTTTCAAATAAATTTAGCTTATTGTTTATTTACTAATCACGCAATTACAAAAACAAAACATTAAACAAGTTATGAATAAGTATTTTGTTTCCTACAAATCCCCTCTACTAACGGTTATCTCCATCTGACATCACCAATGTCTTACCACCACAGTCCTAGGCAATGACTGTGCCCCACCTACGTTTTTATAAACACAATCTTGGAAAATTTATTAAGTGATACAAAATAAGGATATCTTATTTGCGCTTAGCTTTTAGGATGACCAACCCTATAGAACTGATTCTAACAAATTTTTCTAAAATAAAATTCATAGATAACATGGATCACAATAATACTGAACTTAATATGAAGCCAAAGTGTGTACCTCTGCATACTCAGTTATACTTGATAAAGATGTAAACATGAACATAATAAAAGCCATATGCCAATATGTAATATTGAATTACTTTTAGAAATGATGAAAATGAGTTTTAATTTGCAGACACCTGCACCAAAGCTAAGGTGTAACAAATTCTTTAGAGAGAAGTCTTCAAGGAGAGCTTCTCCTAAAAACTGTTTGCCATCAGTGTTTGTGATGTCTTAGGCCTGCACTCACTCACCAACAGTGAACTGCAAGCCTGTGAGATATACAGATGCAGATAAAATACAACTCTATGAAACTAAGAAGACTTTCAAAAAAAAAGATGACATGACCCCTTTGGAAAGCAATTTAATGTTTTCTTAAATATACACTTAGCATATAACACAGACATTAGACTCCTAAGGATTTATACCCTTGTACAATAGTTTTTGCATAAAGTTCATTGAAAATAGCCCCAAACTGGAAATAAACCAAATATTTATCTACCCATTTTCAATCAAATTGTGATGTGGCTATGAAGTAGAATATTATTAAGCCATAAAGAATAATATACTACTGATAGATAACAAAAAAGTAATATCATGTTCTATATCAACATTAAGTGAATTAAGTCAACTCCCTATGAGTAAATACTAAATGACTCCATTTGCACAAAATTCAAGAACTTGTGCAATTGACCAGAAATGATGATAGCTGCCCACACAAAGTGAAAAGTGACCGGCAGAGGGCATAGAGTGCTCTGGAACAATGGAAATGTTTGAAGCCTTGATAGAGTAATATAGTACATGAGCCCTTACATTAACCAAAAAACAAACTGGCAGTGCTTGGAGGGGCACACCTGCAATAGCAGCACTAAGAAGGCTGATGCAGGAGGCTTGTGAAGCTGTGCTACATAAAGACATCCTGCCTCCAAAGGAAAAACATCAAACTGTGCACTTGTGAGCTCCCTCCACTGTCTTAGAGCTTTTCCTTCAGTCTGAAAATGTAAATGCAGCATATTACCTGCATGTAATGAACAAAAGTGGCTGTTTCCAGAAAACGTTTATTTACTAATTCAAATCCACATAGAAATACCTAAGTTCACATAGGGCCTATAATTTCTATTCTTAAGCAAAGCTAACATCTTGGAATTATTTTAACTGTAATTCTACATCTCGTATTAGTAGATGTATGAGATTTGTTTTACCATTATCACAAAATCTCTGAGGAAGTATAAAGCAGGAAGGATTTACTCTAGTCCACGATCTTGAGGCTCTGTCACTAATGAACAATACAACGATGTGCAGATGGGAAAGCTAAGCTATTCACCTCATGGTGAATAGGAAGCAAGGAGGGAGAAGGAAAATGGCCCAGACACACCTTTCCAGAGATACCCCCTGTAGCCTACCTCCTCCAGCCAGACTCCTAATTTTCACCATCTCCCAACAATGCAATCATATACAACAATTTTTCTTTCTTTTTCATAAATTGATTCAATTTACATCTCAGTCATATGTCCCTCCCTCCTCTCCTACCAGTTCCACCCTCCCTCCCATATCCCTTCTTCCTTGTTCCTCAGAATAGGGGAGCCCCCACTACCCAGACACTGCCACCTCATCTGTTCACAAGAGGACTGAGTTCATCTTCCTCCCCTAGGTCCTTATAGGACAGCCCCATCAGGGGAAAGTAATCAAAAAACAGGTAACAAAGTCTGTGTCAGAGATATATCCCACTTCCCTAACTAGCAGATTGGCATGAAGCCTAAGACATCCATTGGACTTATCTTCTTGGGGGTCTGTGCACAGTAGCATGTCTATCCTGTACTACATGAAAACTCAAGTGACAACACATGCTGGCAAGGTTGTGGAGAAAGGGGACCACTCCTCCATTGCTGGTTGGAGTGCAAACTTGTACATCCACTCTGGAAATCAATCTGGTGCCTTCTCAGAAAACTGGGAATAGGCCTACCACAAGATCCAGCTCTACCACTCCTAGGCAAACACCCTAAAGATGCCCCACCATTCAACAAGGACTTTTTTCAACCGTGTTCACAGCAGCTTTATTCGCAATAGCCAGAAATTAGAAACAACTTAGATGTCCCTCAATTAAAGAATGGATAAAGAAACTGTGATATATTTACACAATGAAATACTACTCAGCCACTTAAAAAAAAAAAAAGAAATCATGAAATTTGCAGGCAAATGGATGGAACTAGAAAAGATCATCCTGGGTGATATATCACAGATCCAGAAAGACACACGGTATATACTAACTTATAAGCGGATTTTTGTCATATAGCACAACAGAGATTTAATATTAGGTCATAATGCAAAGGACTATAAATAACAAGTAAACACCCAAATCATGGAAGAATTTCATATCTAACTCTATGTCAGTATAACACATTCTAACCCCAAATGAGCTTAAGTGATAGTTCAACTGGAGCCCCCCAAATTAAATAAGCTACATGAAAGGATATTTACACTGGCAATATCTTACCAGACCTTCTAATGTTTTGTTTTAAAAATAAATAAAACATAATTAATTTCATCATTTAACAAAAAAGATTAGAGTTTTGACAAAAAAAAAAAACATCTTCAGACTCAAGTAAAAGATAATCCTTAAAACAGACAAACACACAGAAAGAGACACAGGTCCTCTGTCACAGCAATGAAACAAGTGGCTTGCCTTCTAACATTATGCAAGAACTAAAACTACAATGTCAGGTCCTACTGTAAAGTGACTGTGAGATACTCTTTATCTTCTATGCTAGATTTGATGAGAACAGAAGATTTAGGTAGCTAAACGTATTTTCTCCATACAAATTATTGCCATTTATATATTGTTGCTGTCATCCCTTCCTAGAAGAAGCAGCACAATAACTAATGTGTACTTGCATCATCATAAACAAGTTCTATGAGGTCTTCAAAAATATTTAAACTGGCTCAGAGTTGATGCAAAAAGAAAACATTTGAAGCATGGTGGTACACACATTTAATCCCAGGACTTTGGAGGCAGAGGTAAGAGGATCTCTGTGAGTTTCGGGCCAGCCAGGGATACACAGTGAGACCCTGTCCAAAAAGAGGGGGAAAAAAGTGGAAATAGTTAAACGAAGCAGCCCTTTTTCAAAATGCTTTTATTAATTCCTTGGGAGTTTCGTGTGTTTTATTTTGTTTTTATTTTTATTAATTATAGTTTATTCACTTTGTATCCCAGCTGTAGCCCCCTCCCACATTCCCTTCCAATCCCACCCTCTCTCCCTCATCTCCTCCCATGCCCCTCTCTAAGTCCACTGATAGGGGAGGTCCTCCTCCCCTTCCATCTGACCCTAGCCTATCAGGTCTCATCAGGACTGACTGCAATGTCCTCCTCTGTGGCCTGGCAAGGCTGCTCCCCCATGAGGAGGAGGTGGTCAAAGAGCCAGCCACTGAGTTCATGTCAGAGACAGCCCCTGTTCCCCTTACTATAGAACCCACTTGGAGACTGATCAAGCAGTGTTTCAATGGGATTCACCTGGCTCCTCCCAGGTATGGACAAGCTCCCCATAGCATAGCATACCTGTGCCCTCCTCTGCACTTCCCGGAGAAGTTCAGAATACTGGAACTCTAGCTCCTTCTTCTGTGTGTGCCAACAGCTCTCTTGGGCCTTGATCTGTTCTGCCACTTTGTTGAAGGTGTCTTCCTGGGTCTGTTGAAGCTCTCTCATTGTATCAGACTTGTTTTTACAGATATACTCCAGGTGACTTATCTATAGATGGAAATGAAATATACATTGAGACATGACATCACATCTGCAGATCACTCACTGAAGAAACATACCTACATTCTCCACTATATTCTATCCCTAAGATCATAATTATGTTATGATATAAATAAAGTAAGAACCAGAAATTATGGAGCTATATTAGACAGTTTAGAAGAAAACAGTATCATTTTTATATATAAACAATGAATTTTTATTTTTCCTCCTTCTAATAAAGTAGCTTTTCCTGTAACCAATTTTACAGAGACAATTTTGAAAATTATTCTTATCTCTAGAACTGAAGATCAAGCTATTTCAGGTGTCTCAATGAGAAAAAATATTTAAATGAGATTTACAAATGCACAAACAATTTATATATACTAATGCAGAACATCACTCCCAGTTCTCCTTTTAATAAAAAAATCCTTATGCTCTAACATGCATGTTAATTTATGTTTTGGAACTACGCGTGATTATTAAAAACATCATCTCAGAGGCAAAGCACATATTTAATTTAGTTAATTATCAGTCTGTTTTAACCCATTGTATACTTACTCACAGTCACAGCAGCATCTGTTCCTCATAGTTTACTTCCCCATTTCCCAGGCTACTTCACAATGCCTTTGGTTATACTCTCAATATGCTAAAGATAAAATGTTCAATAATACAAGATTTCATCTTGAAGTTGGACTATTTTGTTAATACATCATATATTTTTTTAAAAACTTTTCTGGTCCTTTAACGGCAAATGTTATTGTAACTAAAATCTAGACTTTACACCATAATTTATTTGTTACAATCACAGTAATGGTAAGTTCAACAGCCTCAGGGTAAGTAACAGTATCTTAAATGGCAACAATACATGATCTGATATGCTTCCTAACCTTCTATAGCAAGAGCATTTTGGTTTTTTGTTTGAGAGAGACTGAATTCCTAGGCTTATAGAATGGTAAAGTAACCATAAAATCTACTGTTTTAATCTATAAAATGCACATTTCCCCCTTCTAAAGTATGGACTGTGCCTTCTCACATAATTTGTTACATCTGCAAAAAAAGTCAAAATATAATTTAAATTTTTCTAAGTACTTTTAAAACAAAACTTCACATTTCCTAAGCAAAGATTTTAAGATGATGATTTTGAATAACTATATCCTGTTTCTATTTTATGCTAACATAAAGAGTTGGTTTATTAATGTAAATGACTAAGTTCTTTGAGTTGCTTCATCAGTAAGATTAATTTATTTTCTCTTAATTAGGTCCCTGTGGCTAATACTGGCTAGTAGTATTAGCATGTCCTGCACAGAAAGCAGAGCTTAGAGACTTCATACAGACTTCAGTCACATTTACATGCCCACAGCAATGGCATCAAACTGAGTTGTAGACAAGCCATAATTAATGGTACTGAATTATTAACATCCAAATTCTTTTTGAAATAAGATGAATGTCAGCCTCTCTTAATGATACTGTGATGTGGACAAATGTCACTGAATTTAATAGAGGTAGCTGGTGCCTGAGGACAGTTACCTTCTCATTAGCCCTGTTGAGGTCTGCAATGAGGGCATCAACATTCTCCTGCAAGACTGCACAGAGCTCAGACCAAGAGAATTTATCCAACATGCCTTCTGGTTGTTTTATGAGCACATAGCCTGCTACCAAGTGCTGATACAAGGTGTGAAGGAAGGTTAGCTTCTCCTGCAAGAAAAGGACTCATTAACTCCCGCATACAAATACTGTAGGAAATAAAATATGTAATTCAAATAGTAAGGAATTATTTTTTTAATCTAGAAGTATTTCCTCGAGTTTCAGCTATTATCATTTGGATGGCCCTTTTCCTTGCATTCAGAAACAAGCATTAGATAAAATACTGGGTGTACTTAGACTGTTTTCAAATCCCAGCTGTCATTAGATGCCAGAAGACCTAGTCAGTGATCCAGCTTGCTACTGCTGGCCATGTGAGCACCTGTTTAGGTCTAAGTTTTATTATCTCTAACACAAGGTATCTGGGTTAATTTTTAATAAGAACCTGTAATTTAAATTCAATATGGTAATTCTATAATTTCCTACTTATATTTTTTAAAAACAGATGTGAAGTCATAAAATGGCATAGAGATAAGAGTGTTACTCCACTCTCGCGAAAGGAAAACTGTATCAATATTTGTACTTTACATGTGTGCAATCATGCAGCTTTCGTCCTCCCCAAGAGATTCAACTCCACTTACCACTTATAGGAAATCTATCCCGACCCCCTTAGGCGACACACACAGTATATGAAAGATACGGAAGAAGAGCTCATTTGTTTTCCCCACTTAGAGGTTTATATTGTATTGGGCACACTGAGCATCTGTGGGTGTTTAAGTATTACAAAGTAACAGAGCAATTTAAAGTGGACATGCTGTCCAAGACACATTTTCAAAACTGTCCAATTAAAACTATGCTTGACAAACCCTGAAAAAGCATATTGTCATTACAATCACTACATCCAATGCTGAACAGCCTAAATATATTTACTTTGTTCTAGAATCCAGTATAACCCTCACTTATCTTGACCACATTTGGAGGATTTAGCTAATAAGATGACCAATGGCCCTCTTTTAGATACTTCATCTCAAGACATGGACCTCAAAAGATGAAGTAATTGCGAAGAAACTGCACTGAAAAATGAGCATTTTTTACAGGTAAGATCAGTTCCCTCAACATGTCATGGTGTATCAGCAGGAAAAAAGTTAAAAGAAGAAAAATTAGGAGAAAAATGAAAATTATAATGTAGATTTTTTATTAAATATAGTATTTTAAAAGTCTTGTTATTGAAAATTATAGCAACCATTTTCCTGAAATTGTCAAAGTAAATAACACTAATTCACCTGTATACTATCTCACTTTTTCAGATACAGTAATTAAAAAATAAAAATTAAGCAAATAAATATAGCTACACCCGCCAAAAAAAAAACTGAATCAAGAAATAAAAACCTGCTGGTTGTGGTGTAGCACACCTTTAATCCCAGCACTTAGGAGGCAGAGGTAGGAGGATCTCTGTGACTCTGAGGCCATCCTGGTCTATATAGTGAGGTCCAGAATAGCCAGGGCTCTGTAAAAAGACCCTGTCTCAAAACACAAAAAATAAGAAAGGAAGAAAAGAAGGGAAAGAAGAAAGAAAGAGAGACAGAGTGAGAGAGAGAGAAAGAAGAAAAAAAGACAAAAGAAAGTAAAAAAAACTGCTGTTACAAATATACTATACATTGTTCCTTTATAAGCAGTAAGAGATAACTTCTCCACTTTTATGTGGGTTGAAACATATAAAAATCTAAGTACAATTACACAAGTGTAATATTCAGACACTAAAATCCTCCACATTTTACTAACCATCACAGCTCTGCTCAAAGATGCTTGAATCATCACTGTTGTCACATAAAGTGCTTTTTGCCTGGGCTATGATAAGCCAACCATGGCAGTAATCCATTTGGCGTGAAAAGATCACCCCAAAATCCAAAATCACTTCACACATGTTGATCCTAACCACAGCACTCTAGACACTGACTTTCCAATACAGTCAGCCTTCTAGTTTCCTTTCCTTTAATCATTATCTGCTGTATAGAACATTTCCAACTCCTTCATGTGGACACAATTGAAACCCCAGACTCTAAGGCCGGAAAGAATGTCTCCTTTTTACTCTCTTGGCACAGGAATTCTATTTGTTGAAATAATGAATTCAATATGCAGGAATTTAGATAAACGAACCCACCAACTACTGGAACTCTATATTCCAGAAGTAAAAGAAAACTATACAGAGAACAAGCTCATACAGAATATGGAATTTTGTCATATTTAAGAAGTCATTAATAGGACAGATGAGGCAGCTTAGCAGTTAAGAGCACTGGCTGCTCTTGCTGGGGACCCACGTCCGTGTCCCAGCACCCTCACGGGCCTCACAGCTATCTACAACTCCAGTTCCAGTGCCCTCTTCTGGCCTCCCTAGGCACCAGACAGCCACAGACATATATGCAGGCAAAACACCCACAGGCATAAAACAACAGTAAATAAATCTCAAAATAATTTCAATATATTACTAACAAATAAAAATTGATCGATAGCTATCCAGAGCATCCAAATTACAGTTTTAATTTTGTGAAACTCTTCTTTTTTCTAGTTTTCATTAGGATCTCACAGTAAGGAAAAGGAGACTGTCTGGAGATATTATTCTTGTTTTACAATTAAGGAAACTGAAATGTGGAGTGACAAACCTACATGGCTTGTCCACAGCCATGTTCTGTGTGAACAGAAAAACAGTCCAAATCTATTTGGCTACCAAAAAGAAGTATTCCTTTCATCAAGCGTAGCTGTAGGATGACTCTAATAAAAAATGATATCGTTAACTGGCAAACTGGCCAACCTTGACAAGACAGTAAAGAACATGGCATCTTGAGATATGACAGAGCCAAGCAGGGTAAGAAAGTTGATGGTCCAAGTGACAAGGGTTGAACTAGGTCACTTTTGTTTTTCACAAATTAGAACAAGGAAACAGAATGAAGGAAGTGATTTTGCAGCTGTGAGGAACATTTCAAAGTGTGACACTCGGAACATTGTTTAAATTAAATCAAACGTGAGTAACCCTGGTCGTTGGTGCATGTAATATACACTGCTGTGGCCTGTGAAAGGTCTAGCTAAGGGAATACCTCGGTGTCCTTCCGGAAGGCCTGGGACAGCTTCTGCAGCTCACTGTCACCCTGAGCTGCGCGGGCCTTCTCCTTCTCCCAGCAGTGCAGCACATTCTGCAGCTCCACTTTCAGCGTGGTTATGAGGGCCTCTCGGTCGGCACACTTAGTGCGCAAGTGGCTTAGCTCTTTATGGACCTCAGCCAGCTTATCCTGAAGTTCCTGTCAGAAACACCAAGCAAGAGACTAGAGGGATGGCAGAAGGTGAGATGCACACAAGTAACAAATGGTGAAAACCTTCAAAACGTTAGCATGAAATAATGGCCATTTGCTAATGTAACTAAATATTTAAGGTATTTAAATAAATGGTTTTTTCCAAGTAAAACGCTTTCATTCAAAAATGAGAAAATCTGTAGTGTTTAAACACATACATAAATTTTTAACTTCATATTCCAAAAAGTTATTTAAAATGAGTTTTTTAACTCATTATTTTAAAGGGGTAGTTTTAAAAAAATTAAAATACTTAAGTAAAATGGAAAACCATAAATCTCTTGACATTTAGTATAATGTAAATTATATTACATTTAATATAATGGACATTTACTCTCCAATGACATTCTAACAGACAGATCAAGAATGAGACCTAAAATTCTACTACACTATGCTATCAATAGGTCCACTCTAAACTCAGCAACAAGACCAATACTATAGCATCCCAACAAATATTGAGAAGCTCAAATTTGCAATACTGTAGCTAAAACTAACACAGAAAATAAAAGCAACTATTTTTTGAGCCTTGGCCAACTGTGGTCTCAGCCCATTAATCAGACAAGATGTACTAAAAACAACAGCTCCACCCAAAAATTGACAGAAACTGACCTACCATCACATGTGCTTATGTGAAATGTGTTCAATACTTATTCTAAAGCAGGACATTACATATCAAAGCATTTTAGCCTGTAATATATAATTATGTTAAAGAAATTATTTTTTTCCTTTAACCAAAACAGTTTGAGGAACAAAAAATGTAAATATGCATCCACAAATATTTTGAAAATAAAAGTTTTATTATTAGGTATCTCTAAAACAATCCCTTTATTTGTCTCTTAATAAAAGTAAAAAGTTATCTTAAATTGCAATACCTTTATATTTTTAATGTGAGACTCAATCTTTTGTTTGGTAGAATCAAGTTCATTGGATGTCTTTTCCTTGGCATCATTTATGTTGTTTAGCTGATGAAAGAAAAACAGCTTTTTGACATTTCTTCAAGAAGGAGTAACTCAAAAGCTAACTTTCAAATGCTTGCTATGCAATTACTTAGGCATAAATATTTCAGCAGTGATTGATTCTTAGGCGCAACACGTCTTTTGGTTAAAGGCTACGCAGCTTCTGTCACATGCTCACCTGGCTGAAAAGAGCGCATTCAGCCTTAAAACGCCAAAGATGCTCTTCTTGTGCACACTATCTAGATAAAGGATTTCATTCTACTGTAAACACAGCTTTATTCTTAAAATCCTACTGGACCAAATGCCAGAAGCAGTGGCATCTATAAGGGAGAAGAGAGAACAGCACAGAAGACTGGCTTTACATCAAGAGGGTATTCGCCGGTCCTCACTCCGCATGACAGCTTCGGGGTCAGTCGCACACAGTCCTACTGGGAAGGCTGTGGCAGGTCATCAGGTGGTCCTGCACCGCCTGTGATTTATTTTCTTTGACAGTTCATTCTTCTTTCTGTCAGGCTGCTCTTCTTGCTTTCTCTGCGCCCACCCCTTTGGTCTCCCCACTGCTGTCTCTGGCACTGGTTCACAACAAAGCACATTACTAAGCCAAAGCCTGCTGAGTCGACTTTTCAACTGTGCTGAGGATCATGTGACATTCATCCTCCTAAATAACAATTCGCTGTGGGTAATGTGTTCCTAGTTACTCGGCAGCTTCCAGGCCTAGGCCTCAGAAGAACTTCAAAACTACTAACAATCCACCTTGTCTTGTCTTGCTAGGAAAGACTTAGCAATGTCTGATCTTCAAAGAATTTAAATATTTTAATGGTCCCTTTTTTTCTGAACAGTTATAGAAGATGTTTAAAAAAGACTTATCCTTCTATATCTACCCTGCACACATAACATTAAATAAGCCTCTCCCAATATATTACACAAAGTGAGTCTGCAAGTTCAGAATTACATAAAACAAAGAGATCAACTCTAAGCTATGTGACTTGTCTATGGCTCTGCCAAGATCTGTTGTTTTGCTAACTAATATAACTATTACATATGCTAATTTGACAAGAAATAACTAGACAAACTCTTCAATTTTTAAAGCATGAATTCATAAAATATTTTAATACCCAAGAAAATTATTAGCTCACACATTAAACAATACAAATGAGATGACAGACAGAAGCATGAGCCTTTTTAATCTGCAAATTAACAGCTTCCAGTCAACATCAAACGGACATTTGTTTTTAAAAACTCTGACAACACTTAACTCCCTCTAGAGCACAAAAATTAATTTCCCTTTTTTATTAAGATTTCCGTGGTTTACAAACCCTTAAACTCTTGATGAAACCTAAATTCTACCAGCTGCCCACAGATCAGAAACAAGCTGGCATTAAACAAAGCACATTTCACTTAAATTCCTTGCACAGGAAGTTACTCAGGCCAAGAAGTGACAGGATCCTTTCATTGTTCATCTGAAGAAGCACAAAATGAGAGTGAGACACTACTTTAGGCCACACTTGAAGAAAGAACAGTGACAAGTGGTTTATTATTTCTGTATCTGTGAAGCTGTCAATTCAACATCCCCAATCTTTTTGACCTTTGTAACAAGCAAGGGCTGCATACTGGTACTGCCCGAAGGCCGTGTGTGGAGCCAAACAGTCTACGTGTTACCTCATTAGATGCATCTTCCAGCTTGTTCTGGTAATCTGTCAAGGTCCGCCTCAAAGTCTCAAGGACAACAGAGAAGCTGGGAGGCTTATCTTTGTCCTTGTGGATGCCTGGAGAAAAATATGGGATGAAAACACACCCTTAAAGTCACATAGGCACAAAAGCTAAGCAAACAGTAACAGAGACGTTACAATTAGAAAGCCAAAAAGACATGAAACATTGAACAGAAATTTATTCTCCAGGTACATGGCTGTACAGCCGAGTACCAATACTGTTTCTAAAGAATTGGCCAAATTAAAACTCATGATATATTAAATTCAAATGTATTTCTACCTTATCAAGAAACTTATCTTTCCCCATAAATCTTAAGCAACAGCATGCTTTATATGTTTCCAACAATTAAAGCATCTATATTAGAACTGGCTAGAGGAATTACGTACACTTACTTTCTGTGTTTCTGATCAGTCAGGCATTTTATAATAAGTCACTTTGTTTAACAATAACTTCTGAACCAAGAATATATCATTTCCTATTATGCTTAGAAATATTCTTTAATACCTACAATTTTCAAATTGGAATTTTAAATAAACAATAAAAATCTACTAACCACAAATCTCACACCATATTTTGAATAAAATCTCGACAGCTGATATTCATTATAAAAATATGAGTATTTCTATATTATACCCACAAACTAATATAGTTGAAACAATAGTCAAATTAATAGGACCATTCAAAGTCACATGGTCAAGTATAATTCCAAATATTATGCCAAAAGAATGAAAAGTTGAATTTCAAATATTGCATTAAGCTGATTTTTATTTACTATTTTTTAAATTAAAAAAAAACAAGTATCAAAGTTAGTCTGAAAATATTCATTCAAAAAATATTTTTCACATCTTCTTATAATTTTTCTCCATTACATTTTATAATCCAAATGCTTCACTGTATAAGACTTTTAAAATAAAGAACAAATATTAAACAAGCATCATGAGGTGGGCACTATAGCACATACCTTTACTCCAAGCACCCTAGAGACAGGCAGGTAGTCTTCCGTGAGTTGGAGGCCAGCATAGTCTACAAAATGAGGTCTATGCTAACCAATACTAAATAGTGAGGCTTTGTCTCTAATAGTAAAATAAATAAATAAAGGAAGTATTTGAATGCATGTTTTATGGTTCGTTCATTCAAACAACTAATTGACTAAATTCCCACCATGTATTAATTTGAGGCTTTAGACATTCAGAAGTAAGGTCAGTGTAGTGTCTGCCCATACAGTATGAACAGTATAATAAGAGACAGAGGTAGTAAATACATAATGATATGACATCATTCATCCATTTTTCAAGTATTTAAATGCAGGTACTCAGCATCTGTTTTGATCTGCTGCTGGGTGGCACCTCAGAAGGGACAGCTATGCTAGGCTCCTGTCTGCAAGCAGAGCAGAGTATCATTAACAGTGTCAGGGTTTGGCTCTCTCCAGCCCATAAAATGTTTGTGGGTGGGTTAGTGTTCCCCTCCTTCCACTAGGAGTTCTGTCTAGTTGAAGCATGGCCTCTTCTGTCTTCATGACCCCTGCTACTCAGCTTCTCATCTAAGGTCACCCCCATATCCTCCCAGGAGCCACCCTGTCGTAGGTCTCCAGCTTATCACAGAGATGCCCCCGCCCACAGTTTCTCTTCACGCCGCAGGACCTCTGTCCTCCTGGCCCCTTCCCAGGTCGGATCTCCATCCTCATTTATCTCTGCATTCCTTCTCCTACCCTGTTCCCTCTCTTTTATTGCCTCCCCCTGGCAGGGCTGCCTGGACAGGCCACAGGGGAAAGAGGATGTACTCAGTTGTGATGCAATTTCATACACTCAGGTGGGTTGGTGGGGGGCTCCCCTTTTCTGAGGAGTAGGGGTAGGGAATGGAGGAAGAAGGAGGGAGGGTGGGACTAGGAGGAGAGGAAGGAAGGGGCTACAACTGAGATGTAAAGTGAATAAATGAATAGATAGATAGATAGATAGATAGATAGATAGATAGATAGATAGATAGATAGATAGATAAATGCTACACAGGAAAGAAGATAGGAGAACAGAAAAGATGGGGAAATTTTTCTCAGTCAATGATAAATTAACTTTATTTATCTCAGAATATTACTGATACTTATGGCTTTAATTTTGAGAAATAATGATAAAGTTAAGACATCAAGCTATACTTAAATACTATCTTAAGTATAGATACAAGTTAGATTTTAAATAAAGCTAAAATATTCAACTTAAAAAGTAATCTGAAAGCAACACTTAATCTAAACAGAAAAAATACACAAGCTCTGAGCCACAATAGTGGAACAAACAACACTAATAGGAATGGCTCTGAATTGGAACGATTATTCATTACAACTTTCCCCAACATAATATTTTTAATAATTATTTGGGAAATTTGTGTGATGCACCCCAGTCATACTTACTTTCCATCCCTCCAAGGTCCACCCTCTCACTCTTCTCCCCTCCCTCAAGAAAAAGAAAACCATACCAAGTCTAATTTATGTTGTCCTGGAGCGTGGTCAAACCACAGTGGCCAGCCCCCTTATAGAAAACTGAGTCCTTCCCCACCTTCCACCCCTGCCAGAAGCCATCAGCTGTAAGGAACTACATATCAGCATCCTTACCACAGTTTTTAAGGACTCTCTTTAATAGCTTAACGTCTGGACTGTTTCTTTTTTGGAGGGGTGTTGGCATAGTAGCCTTCAATGTCTGTCATTCTCAGGTACAAATCTGTACCTATAAAAGATGTGAGCCTGTCGATAGCAGCCAGCAGCAACATGGATCATGGACATCAACATGGTTTCTGGTGGCAGCACATACCCCAACATCAACATGGCCTCGAGCAGCAGCACAGACCACAGACATCATCACCATGGCCTCCAGCAATACCATGGACCACGAACATCAACACAGCCTCCAGTGGTAGCATACACTGTAGTCATCAACATGGCCTCAGGCAGTAAACACAGACCACGAAAGACATCAACACAGCTTCCAGCAGCAGCATGGACCACAAACATCAACATGGCTTCCATCAGCAGCCCAGATCACGAACATGTACATGGCCTCCGGTGGCAGCATGGACCAAAGACATCAACATGGTCTCCTGTGGCAGCCCTGATTGGCCAGTTTTACTGACTCTACTTTTTAACTGCTCTATTGCACAGGATTAAATACTGTATAATTTTTCCACTGTACAAAGTAGGCTGTAAATAAATCATTCAAAAACAGCCACAAAATAGCCTTGATTTTAGTGAAAACTGTCAAAAATTCAGAAGAATGGCAACCTGAGGAGCCTGCAACCCTGAGGCTGCCACCTGATGAGCCCACCCCCCGCAGCTGCCATCTGAGGTACCCGTGCCCCCAAAGCTGCCACCTGAGATGCTCATACCCCATAGCTGCCTCCCAAGACTCTAGCAACCACACAACTGCCTTCTGAGACTCCCTTGCCTGCCCACACTCATGCCCACATGTCTGCCCTTCTGAGACTCCCTTGCCTGCCCACACTCATGCCCACATGTCTGCCCTTCTGAGACTCCCTTGCCTGCCCACACTCATGCCCACATGTCTGCCCTTCAAGACACCCGTGCCTGCACTCCTGCCCTTTGACGCACCCACCCCCATGACCTTCCTTCTGAAACATACACCCCAGTGTGGCTTCATCCGAAATGCCAGCCTGGTCTTTCCCTGGACCTCTCTTCCCATCCTGAAGACTACTCCAGACTCCACGGACTGGTGAATCCAGTCTTTGGTGCAGCTCTCCTAGTTGAGGGGACCAGCAGGACCTCACCTGATCATAAATACATGAGAAACCCAACAAGTTCCTGGAATAAACAGCCAAGGCTACAGACAACTACATGGCTAAAGGACAGTGTAAGGACATAATAAAATAAAAAAATAAAAACAGGACATCATGGCTTTACCAGAACCTCCCCCCCCCCAAAAAAACAGTGGATACTCTAATGCAGCTGAAACACAGGAAAATGACCTTTAATCTATGCTTATGCAATTATTAGAGGCACAGAGAGAAGAAACAAATAAATCCATCAAAATAATTCAGGAAAACAACCAAACAAATAGAGGCCATCAAGCACAAATAGGAAACTACAACCAAACAGGTGAAGGAAAAGAGCAAAACTGTTTAAGATCTGAAAACAGAATTAGAATCAATAAAGAAAACACAAACCAAGAAAACCCTGGACATGGAAAACTTAGAGATCAAGAACCACAGAAGTAAGCATCACCAACAGAATACAAGAGGTAGATGAGAGACTCTCAGGCAATGAAGATATAATTGAAGAAATAAAATACATCCCTCAAAGAAAATATTAAAATGGAAAAATCCTCACGCAAAACATCCAAGAAATCAAAGACACCATGAAAAGACAAAACTTAAGAATAATAGGAATAGATGAAAAAAGATTCCATACTCCAAGAATCAGAAAATATTTTCAAGAAAATCATAGAAGAAAATTTCCCAAACCTAAAGAAAGAGATGCCCTTTAAACATACAAGAGGCCTACAGAACACCAAATAGACTAGACCAGAAAAGAAACTCCTCACATCACATCATAGTCAAAACACTAAATCTACAGAACAAAGAAAAAATATTAACAGCAGCAAGGGAAAAAAGCCAAGTAACATATAAAGGTAGACCTATCAGAATAACACCTGACTTCTCAACAGAGATTATGAAAGCAAGAAGGGCCTGAACAGATGTCATGCAGACACTAAGAGACCACAGACACCAATCCAGACTACTATACCCAGCAAAACATTCACTCACTATAGATAGAGAAAATAAGATATTCCATGACAAAACCAAATTTAAACAATATTTATGTATCAACCCACCCTTACAGAAGATACGAGAAGAAAAACTCCAAACCAACAAAGCCAACTACACCCAAGAAAATACAGGATATAGATAACTTCACAACAGCAAAACCAAAAGAAAACAAGCACACAAACATACTATCACCACCAACTCTAAAATAAAAGGAACTAACAATCATTGATCACTAATATCTAACAACATCAACTCTCCAATAAAAAGACACAGGCTAACAGAATGTTTATGGAAACAGGACTCATTATTCTGCTCCATTCAAGAAACACACCTCAGCAACACAGATAAATACTATCTCAAAATAAAGGGTTGAAAAAAGGTTTTCCAAGCAAACAGACCCAAGAAGCAAACTGGAGTAGCCATCCTAATACCTAACAAAATAGACTTTCAACCAAAATTAATCAAAACCAATGGGAAAGGACACATCATACTCATCAAAGAAAAAATACATCAAGATGACATCTATGCCACAAAATAAAAGGGTACCTATATTCATAAAATAAACACTAAAGCTTAAATCACAAACTGATCCCAACAATTAATAATGGGAGACTTCAACACCCCACTCTCACCAATAAACATTAAGAAAAAAGATGAATAGTGAAATAGTGAGGCTTACCGAGGTCATGAATCAAATGGACCTAATAGATGTCTACAGAACTTTTCACCCAAACACAAAAGAATATACTTTTTTCTCAGCACCACTCAGAACCTTCTCCAAAATTGACCATATACTCAGTCACAAAGCAAACCTCAACCGATGCATGAAAATTGAATTAACCCATTGTTCTTTATCAGATCACCATGGCTTAAAGCTGGACTTCAACAACAGAAACAACAAAAAGCCCAAATACTCAAGGAAACTCAACAACTCCCTGCTCAGTGATCACTGGGTATAGGAAGAAATAAAGAAACAAATTAAAGACTTCCTAGAAATCAATGAAAATGAGGGCACAACATATCCAAACTTATGGGACACAATGAAAGCAATACTAGGAGGAAAGTTCATAGCATTGAGTGCCTTAATAAAGAAATTGGAAAAACCCCGAATTAGCAAGTTAACAGATCACCTGAAAGCTCTAGGGAAAAAAAAGGAAACAAACACAACAAAGAAGAGTGGATGGCCGGAAATCATCAAACTCAGGGCTGAAATCAATAAATTAGAAACAAAGAGAACAATATAAAGAATCAAAAAAAACAAGAATTGGTTCTTTGAGAAAATAAACAAGAGAGGAAAAGCCCCCTAGACAAGCTAATTAAAAGACAGGGAGAGGAAGTACATAAATCAACAAAATCAGAAATGAAAGGGAGGACATAACAACAGACACTGAGAAAATCCAAACAATCATTAGGTCTTACTTCAAAAGCCAGTCTTCCACGAAATTGGAAAACCTAACGGAAATGGAAGATTCTGATAGAATTCACCTACCAAAGTTAAATAAGGGGCAGGTAAACAGTTAAACAGCCCTATAACACCTAAATAGAATTAGTCATCAAAAGTCTCCCAACCAAAAATTAAAAAAAAAAAAAATTCCAGGGCCAGATGGTTTTAGTGCAGAATTCTGCCAGACTTTCAAAAAAGAGCTAATACCAATACTCCTCAAACTATTCCACAAAATAAAAACAGAAGAAATGTTAATTACCAACTCATTCTATGAAGCCCTAGTCACCCTGATACCTAAACCACAAAAAGACTCAACAAAGAAATAAAACTTCAGATCAATCTCCCTTATGAACATTAATGCAAAAATACTCAATAAGATACTTGTAAACCGAGTTCAAGAGCACATCATACAAACAGGCTTCCTCCCAGGGATGAGGGATGTTTCAACATACGAAAATCCATCAGTGTAATCTACCATATAAACAAACTGAAAGGAAAAAAATCACATGACCATCTCATTAGATGCAGAAAAAAAACCTGTGACAAAATCCATCACCCCCTCAAGATAAAAGTATTGAAGAGATCAGGGATACAAGGCCCATACCTAAACACAATAAAGGCTATATACAGCCAGCCAATAGCCAACATCAAACTAAATGGAGAGAAACTCAAAGTAATCCTACTTAAAATCAGGAACAAGACAAGGTTGCCTACTCTCTCCTTATCTCTTCAATATTGTACTACAAGTTCTAGCTAGAGCAATAAGACAACTAAAGGACATCAAAGGGATACAATTCAGAAAGAAAGAAATCAAAGTATCACTATTCACAGATGTTATGATAGTGTACATAAGCAACCCCAAAAATTCCACCAGAGAACTCCTGCAGCTGATGAACTCCTTCAGCAAAGTAGCTGGATGCAAGATTAATTTTTAAAAATATCAGTAGTCCTCCTGTTTACAAATGACGAATGGGCTGAGAAAGAAATTAGGGAAACCACATCCTTCACCATAACCACAAATAATATAAAGTATCTAGGGGTAACTCTAACCAAGCAAGTGAAAAATCTGAAAGATAAGAACTTCAAGTCTCTGAAGAAAGAAATTGAAGAAAATATCAGAAGATGGAAAGATGTCCCATGCTCATGGATCAATAGAATTAACATAGTAAAAATGGCCATCTTACCAAAAGCAACCTACAGATTCAATGCAATCCCCATCAAAATACCAACACAATTTTTCACAAACTGTGAAAGAACAATTCTAAACATCATCTGGAAAAACAAAAACCCAGAATAGATAAAACAATCCTGTACAATAATAGAATTTCCAGAGGTATTTCCATACCTGATCTCAAGCTATACTACAGAGCAATAGTAATAAAAACTGCATGGTACTGGCATTTAAATAGACTGGTTGATCAATGTAATCAAGTCAAAGACCCAGAAATAAACATACACACCTATGGACATCTGATTTTTTAACAAAGATGCCAAAACCATAAAAAGGAAAAATATAGCATTTTCAACAAATGGTTCTGGTTTAACTGGATGTCTATGTATAGAAAAATGCAAATAGATCCATATTTATCACCCTGCACAAAAGTCCAAGTGGATCAAAGACCTCAACATAAAACTAGATACACTAAATCTACTAAAGGAGAAAGTGGTTAACAGCCTTGAACTCATTGCAACAGAAGACAACTTCCTGAACAGAATACAACAGCTCAGGATCTAATACCTACAATTAATAAATGGGACCTCTTGAAACTAAGCAAAGGATACTATCAATAGAATGAAATGGCAGTCTACAGATTGGGAAAAGATCTTTACCAATCAGACAAAGGGCTAATAATATCCAGAATATATAAAGAACTCAAGAAATTACATACCAACAAACCAAACAATCCAATTAAATATGGGGTACAGAACTAAACAAAATTCTCAGTAGAGGAATCTCAAATGGTGGAAAAGCACTTGTTCAATGTCCTTAGTGATCAGGAAAATGCAAATCAAAATGACTCTGAGATTCCATCTTACTAAGATCAGAAACTCAAGTAACAACACATGCTGGAGAGGATGCAGAGAAAGGGGAAACCCTCCTCCATTGCTGGTGGAAATGCAAACTTGTACAACCACTTCAGAAATCAATTTGATGCTTTCTCAGAAAACTGGGAATAGCAATACCTCAAGCTATACCACTTCTGGGCATACACCCTAATGATTCTCCAGCATACAACAAGGACATTTGCTCAACTATGTTTATAGCAGCTTTATTCATAATAGCCCTAAATAGGAACATTTAGGACACAACCTAAAATGTCCTTCAATTGAAGAATGGATAAAGAAACTGTGCTACACTTACACAATGGAATACTACTCAGCCCTTAAAAACAAGGAAATCACAAAATTTGTAGGCAAATGGATGGAACTAGAAAAGAGCATCTTGAATGAGGTAACACAGACCCAGAAATACATACATGGTATGTGCTCTATAAACGTATAAACGTATTTTAGTCATACAGTACAGGAGAGACATACTGCAGTGCACAGACCCCAAGAAGATAAGTAACAAGGAGGACCCAAGGAAGAACATGCAAACCTCACTCCAAAGGGGAAACAGAATAGACAGAGGAAGAGTGGGAACAAGGTGGAAGAGGGAGCGCAGGGAAACACAGGTGGAGAGCAGGCCTGGGAGAGCAGAGCAGCCTGCAGAGAAAAAAGAACAGTGGGCGGCGGCTCTGCAACAAGCTACACCTAAATCAGAACAGGCCTCTGGGAGGACATGAGGGGACTCTAGCTGAGACTCCTAGTAGTCAGGGACATGGAGACTGAGGAGGACACCCTTTATCTAGACAAGGCTCTTAGTGGATGGAAGAGATCACCAACCCACCCACAAAAACCTCTTTTGGAGCTGCGTTGAAACATCTGTTTTAGTACATCAAGTTCTATTTTTTAATTGAGCTCCCAAGGTAGTTTGTTAGAGACCTTTTAGAAAGCTCCATGTGTTCTTTAAGCATTTTTCCCCTCTAAAGACAAATTTTAAGACATTTGTTACAGTCTCAATATTTTTCCTTTAATCAGAATTTTTGTTTAGGTGCTCAGGATTGTTTCTGGCCCAAAAAAAGGTAGCCAGGCTAATGTTTTTTAAATTAATGGATATTTAAGGACATTTTAAAAAGCTTGTACAAATGTTTATCATGGCCAGAAAGTGATTTCTGAATGTTCCTATGAACAATCTAAATCAAGATCATGATTACTTAGAGATGGTTTTTATTCAAGATCACTGTCCTGATTATATAGAACTTCTTTAAAATGTTTGTGAATGTCATTTTTTAATACTGAAAGAAAAAAAGTATTGTTGTGTCTGATGTGTTAAGGATGTCCGTTACAGAACTAATTAAAAGATGAAACCTGAACACACACACACAAAATATAAAAATTATCCTACCTACAAGACCTGCAGGGACAAAGATAGAACAGTTAGAGCAGAGATTGAGGGACTGTCCAACCAATGCCAGGCCCAACCCTAAGACCCACCCCATGGGAGAAAGCCAACCCCTATCACTATTAATGATGCTCTGATATGCTTGCAGACAGGGGCCTACAGAGCTGTCCTCTGAGAGTTACTTCCTTCATTTGGAATAAAAAGCTAGAGAAGACAAAGGCAGCGTCAGGGAACATGTACACTCAGGGCTTTGGAGGATAATGTTACTGATGACAATTAAGTATAAAAAAGTGAAGCGGGAGTTACTAAAACTTTTTTTCCTTTTGATGTATATTTCTAGGGGGAAACATGTTAAAGTCTGTGCCTCCACAAAACCTGGCAAAAAAAAAAAAAAAACCTACGACATCAGCATTCAACTGGCACAGTGAAGTAGTCCAGTATATGCACAGACCTGAAGAACGAGCGCAGAGCTGGTGTGAGCACAGCTACAAGTGACACCAGCTTTTGTAGCAGCAGTTAGGTATTGTTTGTTAGTGTTGGAGTAAGCATTTCCCAGCAGCGGGAATTAAGTAACTCTTTCTCTCTCTCTACTACAGGCAAAAAAAAAAATCTTTCTGCTGGAAGGACAACAATAAATATTCATTTTTCTATCTTAGAATACACCATTTCTATACTGCACCACACCTGGTTTATAAAAATGCTTGCCAACCTTCCACTCAAGACAGTACCGTATACTCTGCTCAGTCTCCATTAACTTGATAGTTCTGATTAGTATGATAAGCAGAAAAAAAAACTTTTAGGATTTTGGAGCAAAGTAATCTTTTCTCTAAAGATAGCTATTCTCCTCTTAAGAGGTGACTTTGGACTTGCTACTAGTCAGCAAATAATAAAGGCATGGCCACTTATGTTCCATGTGACCTGGGTTGGACCATCCTGAAACAGTTGGTGGCTAACTCACCACCCTATAAATTTCACTCAATCATCAAGTGAAAGTGGTACATACAAGACCGGGCTTGGCCGCATCCTGAAAACGTGTGTTAGTCTCATGGGCAAGCAATATAGACCCTATTGTTCCTATTATTATTATATTGTCTACTCACTCCTAAACCATATCCTGGATGTTTAGGAAGTTCACCTTAACCAGATGACTAATGGGGGGGAGGATTATTTAAAAGGTGTTTTTGATATGTTATGCTGACACCACTCAAAAATAGACAGCTACAAGGGTAGTATGTCCCCATTTGAAGATGGCTCTGATAAAGACAATAATGAAAGAAGTTCTCAGCATGGGCAGAACATCTAGTAAATGTTTGACTGTTGTTTTCTCTACAGTAAGAAGGTCATAGATGTAAACATATGTCAGTTTATGAGCAGTATCTAAGCACGTGACTGAATAGTCAGAGACTCAAAGGGCCATCATATAAAATTGGTTGCAAAGAAAAATTATGTGGACAACCTTCTCCAAATAGGCCATGTACCCAACTCAACTTCAATAGCAAACAATCTTAATAATTACAAAGGCAAAATGAAGCATTCTATGGAGCCAACATCTTTCCCCTGATACCTTTTGAGTAGGTGTCATCTATTGCCCATAGTCAACTGAACAAAGGAGCCATGGCAGCAAGAATGGAAGTACTCCATATACAACAATATGTACTTTGATGGGCTCAATGGATTACAACCCCTACTGAGTACCAAGTTATCCACAGCAAAGACAAACAGTAGGTCTATCACAGGACATCATTCATTGGGTAAATCACCCAACTACAAGGTTGCAACATAATTATGTCAGGCATCTCCACCATGAAATGGACTATGCTTTATTCTTACTAAGACACACACACACATACACACACACACACACACACACACACACACACTAGTCAAATGGCATTTTGCAAATTCATGGTGTCAGACAGACAGCAGCATTTCCTATATGAGGTTAATGCCCTCCAGGAAGCGATAAACTCTGGACCAGCAATCAGTGCATGGTGTTGCTTCTCTCAGTGTCAGGATCTATGGGTCTTCACTATTACTTTTCATGATGCAAAAATGAAGGACTGTTTCCCTTTGCAGACTGTGGGCTTGGCTGCTTTAATTGTTAATTCTCATGAAAGAATGTCTACAGAATGAAATACAGCAATGGTTCCATTAATATTGCTGATCAGTCTGCCACCTAATCTTCATGAAGAACCAGATGACAGGGAAACAGAAACAGAGAAGGTGGTATTTATTATCAAGTGGAAATTAGTAATAAGAAGGAGCATATCTAACATGCAGGAAATACCACAGAAAGCCTAACACTACATTCACGTGTTACAAATGTTAATGAAGCCAGGTTTGGTATGATATGCCTTTAATTCCATCTCATGGAAGAGGTAAGCAGATCTCTGTGAATGGAAGACCAATCTGGTCTACATGAAAAATTTCAGGCTAGCCAGAACAGCACAGTGAGACTGAAGCTCAAAATCCAAACAAACAAAAGGTTAATGTATGGAGAAAGGAAATTATCATATACTGTAGATAGGAATAGAGTAAGAAAATATAGAGAAAATATTTGAACTGAGTCCAAAAGTAGCACTGACCTCACGTGTTTCTCTGTTGCTGTGTAAACATTATGACCAAAAGCAACTTGTGGAGGAAAGTATTATTTCAGCTTACAACTTCCAGGTCACCATCCTTCACTGAGGAAGTCAGAACAAGAACTCAACCCAAGATCCTGGAGACAGAAACTGAAGCAAAGGCTATGGAGGATCACTGCTTATTGGCTTGCTCCCCATAGCTTGCTCCCCATAGCTTGCTCAACTTGCTTTTATATAATTCACCAACACAAGCATCAATTCAGTAGAAAGCTACCTTCCTCACTTGATCTTTATCTACATCCTCTACTTCATAAACTAGGGGGTACAATGGTAAACAAAATATCCACTCTCAAGGAGATAACAGGGAAGTTGACTGTAGAGAGAATCTCTTTTGTACTGTCTGGAAGCATCACCTGTCAAGAAAAAGCTGATGGCCTATTAGCTGAAGCAGGAAATAGGAGGTGGGTATTCCAGGAGAGAAAATGAACTCTGGGATAGAGTCAGAGGTGGGAGATTCACCCTGGATTCTGAGAAAGACGAACATATGAAATTGAAAAGAGGTACCCAGCCATGTGGTATACACACAGAATAGAATAAACATGTAATTTAAGTTATAAGCTAGTCAGGAATGAAATAAAGTTTATGGTTAGGCATTTATTCATAAATAATAAAGTCTCAGAGTCGTTACTTCAGGAACTAGAGAGCAGGAGCAAAAACCTGCAGTTACAGATAACCAAACTTTTCATTCCATTTCTGTTGCTCTCTATGTATGAGTGTGTGTGTATGTGCATCTATGTGTTATCTGACTCATTTATTAATATATATATACAACATATCCTAAATATTCATCTGGTTTTTAGTACTACTGTATGTCTTCAACTTTTCTATACATTCATATGCATAAATATAAGGTCATTTTATTGGCAAGTATTACTTTAAATACAATTGTTTTAAAAAAATAATAACCAGCCAGTTGGTGGTGGTGGTGATGACTTTAATCCTGGTACTTGGGAGGCTAAGGCAGGTGGATCTCTGAGTTTGAGGCCAGCCTGGTCTACAGAGAGCTCCAAGACAGGCAGGGCTACACAGAGAAATGCTATCTTGAAAAAAAAAAAAAAGGAAAAGAAAATCATGAATAACTACATGATTGTTTTATAAAACATAAATAAGCACTGACTAATGCTTAATATTTAGAATTTTTACTTACGTAAATATTTTCTTTCTGAAGTACTATAAGCTGTATAATTTTTTCTTTTTTATAATTTATTTATTTTTTATTAATTAGCAGTTTATTCACTTTGTATCCCAGCTGTGGCCCCCTCTCTCATTCCCTCCCAAATACACCTTCCCTTCCTCTTCTTCTCCTATGCCCCTCCCCCAGTCCACTGAGAAGGGAGGTCCTCCTCCCCTTCCATCTGACCCTAGTTTATCAGGTCTCATCAGGACTGGATGCATTGTCTTCCTCCGTCTTCCTCTGTGGCCTGGCAAGGCTCTCCTTGTGGAGCTCCTGTCCCTGTAGGTCTTTCTATCTCCCCCTTCTTTCATAAGATTCCCTGCACTCGGCAAATGGTGGGACCTAGAAACGATCATCCTGACTGAGGTATCCCAAAAGCAGAAAGAAACACTTTGTATATACTTACTTATATAGACCTACAGGGTAGGATAGACATGCTGAAATCTATACACCTAGAGAAGATAAGCAAGAAGGACAACCCAGGGTGGGATGATCAATCCTAGCTTAGATGGTCAAATGGGATGGACATTGAATGTAGGAGAAAACAAGCAACAGGACAGGAGCCTACCACAGAGGGCCTCTGAAAGATTCTAACAATGAATCAAAGCTGATATTAAGACTCACAACCAAGCCATCACCAGAGTGCAGGGAATCATATGAAAAAAGGGGAGTTAGTAAGATTTGGCGAGGACAAAAGCTCCACAAAGACCAAATAGATCAGGGCACAGGGGTCTTCTATGAGACTGTTTCTCCAAGCAAGGACCATGTATGGATACAAAGTATAACCCCTGCTCAAATGTGACCCATAGTAGCTCAGTACCCAACTGGGTACCCTAGTAAGGGGAACAGGGACTATTTCGGTCATGAACTCAATGGTTGGCTTGT
>CM053754.1:45364403-45377018 GCA_028658305.1 Pachyuromys duprasi
TCTGGGATACAAAATATATAACCTGTGATTAATATAAAAACAAATAAATTACATAAAAAAATGATTCCCTGCATTCTGCCCAAAGTTTGGCTATGAGTCTCAGCATCTGCTTTGATACCCTGCTGGGTAGAGTCTTTAAGAGACCCTCTGAGGTAGGCTCCTGTCCTGTTCCCTGTTTTCTCCCTCATCTAATGTCCATCCCATTTGTCTTTCTGAATAAAGATTGAGCATCCTACCCAGGGTCCTCCATCTTGATCAGCTTCTTTAGGTGTACAGATCTTAGTATGATTATCCTATATTATATGTCTATAATTTAAAAGTTAAAAAAAAACAAAGTCAACAAAAATCAAAATGAAAGAAAAAATTCACTCATTTTATTTTCAAAATGACAAAAATGGGAGAACAAAATTTTATTTTAAAAGTTTACAATGAGCAAGAACCAAGATTCACTTCTGTGAAAGCTTCGAAGCTTAGGCACATCTGCTGCACTGATTACTCTTCTGTTGTCATAAAGTGATGTAAGGAAAAAAGGATTTTTTTCTAGCTTTCAGTAGAGGCCATCATAACTGAGGGAAATGGCCACAGTCTGGAAAAGCATGGCAGGCTGCCAGTATGGCAGTGTAAGCTGGAAGCTGGCTGACCACATTTTTATTCACAGCAGGAAACTGAGAAAAAGAAGTGGAGCTATACTATCCAGCCTCAAAGCTAGCCCCCAGTGATGTACTTCCTCCAGCAAAACTCAGCACTACAGGTTACATAACCTCTCCAAACAGCTCCACCAAGTTTCCAAACACAGGAGTCTCTAGGAGACAGTGCTCATTCAAACCACCACAATGTGGAATCAAAAATGGTGAAAAGTGGCAAACAAAAAAGAAGGCAGGGAACTCCAAAGAGAAGACAAGAATATAGAAGGTAGTTGGAAATGAAGAGCAATTACTATAGAGTTGAGTACCCTATGATTATTTTATTGTAGTCACTTACTATTTCTAACAGTGTGAAGAGATGAAGCAAGAGAAATTGCTTCTATTTTTGGCCTTTAACCAAGGTTCAAGTGTCTAAAACAAAATACTCTAACATTTATGGGCATTCTTTGCATTTAGAAAAGTTAATGGCATATGTTACCATAATACATTTCACGTATCTACACAGATTTGATTGATATATTGCAGAGCACTGAATTCTCTTAGAAAAATCACTCCCTAGGATTTCATGAACTAAGTCTATGAGAGTTACCAATTACTGAGAATTTGGTTGGTATCCTCAGTGAACTGACAGATTGCAAGAGAGAAAACATCAGCAAGCAGCATGAATGGAAATCGGAATGCTGCTCCTTCTTGGGTCTCTGAAACCCAAGAATCTCTAGATACTTCCAACAATTTTCACAAGAATAATAAAAGTTCTAAAATGACAGCAGGTCTGGGAAATATTGCTATATGAAAGAAGTCGAGGAAAATAAAATAAAGAAAAAGTCCAGTTTGTTCTCTTTTTTCTTTTCTAAAAGCACTCCCTGAGACTGCCCAATCAGTTCTTAGGTGACACTTATATGCCTAAAGGCATTCACCTCTGTGGCTGTTCTGTGTGTGTAAATTCATGTTGTGTAGCACACGAATGCAGTCAGCGGAGGCCAAAGAGGGCATCAGATCCCCCAGAAGTGGAGCTCCGAACAGATGCACACTGCCATGTGAGTGTGAGGAGTCAAACCTGGACCTCTGCAAGAGCAGCCAGTGCGCTGAGCCACTGAGCCACGTCTCCAGTCCTCCTGTGGCTATTATCTTTGTGGGTTCTTCAGTCTCTCCAAGTAGAAGAATACACTGTATTTCTACAGTATTACAAATTATTTCCTCAAGAAAAGGAAAGCCTGTAGGAAAGTCTACCATAGTGAGGAGTCAAGACCGAACCACAGGGAAAATACATGAGCAAGCAGTCACATTCTGATGTCTGCCAGCTTCGGAGCACAGCAAACACTGTATTAGAAGAAATATTACATTTGTAGCAGAAGACTACATGCGCTCAAAGCAGAAAATCACCTTTCCTAACCCTTTATCCCCACCAGAGGAAAACAAGTGGGATGTAAGCAGTACTGCTTCAATATCAGTTATACATATACATATACATATAATCCAAGCCTGTAATTCAAGGGAGTAAAACTGAAAGGATAGGTCAATTTTCTAAAAGGAGAGTAGAAATAAATGTCCCTGCCTTGTCTAACAAAGTGAGAAACCATGGAAAAATGCCTATGCCACATAAAGGACTGTACATCTTGTCCACTCAGGGTCAGTCTTCCTGGTGATAGAAAGTAAAATTTAAAATAGAGCCAGCCACGGTGTTGTACACCTTTAATCCCAGCACTCAAAGGAAGAGGCAGGCAGATCTCTGAGTTCCAGGACAACCTGGTCTGGATAGCAAGTTCCAGGCAATTCAGAGCTACATAGTTAAGACCTTGCCTCAAAAAAAAACAAAAACAAAAACAAAAAAAAAAACACTAAAAAATTTAAACAGACTTCAACATTCTTTTAATTCATTTCTGTTTTTATTAATACTCATCACTCATCACTATTTTGTGCCACATACTGCCCTACAACATTAGTGAATAAGAAACAACTTAGATGTAGTAAGAAATATACTAAATAGTGTCAGAAACGTGTAACAATAATAGGTGTTATGGCACACACACAAGAGTGCATCAGGAAATGGAGAGAAGTGGTGAGGCTGAACACATGAGAATATGCAGTGGGTGAGTATCAAGGACACTTGAACATGGGTTTGAGAACAGCAGAAAAAAACTAAAACAAAAGTACGTTTGTTACTAAAACAAAAGTAACTGTTTCTTAAAAGCCCTCCACCTAGAAAGAATGTTCATCATAAAGACGGCCAAGATAAGAGAATGCTTGGTGTGTTCACGCGCAGGGAGTTAGCTAGAGGACTTCAGGCAGGCAGGGGGTTAGCAGCAAATGAGGTCGATGCATAAGAAGCATAGAGGCCCATCACTGCTGGCACTTTGACTTCTACAGAAAAGCGAAGCCTGGGCAGCTTAGAGCAAAGCAAATCCATGCTCTACCAAGCTTTTGTTTTTCTCGCCCAACCTTATTGAAGAACAATTGACTCTGAGTTCAGGTTATACAATGATGTGTTGTATATTCACACTGTGAAGTGATTCTCACAAGTCAATTTTACACATCCATCATTACATATAATGACTATTTTGTAGATAGGGGAAAGCAATAAGGACACTAGTTTCCTCACAACTTTCAAATATACAGAGGACCAGTTCTGATGCTACATACTAAGAGCTGAAGACTGACTTCTTTCAAGTGAAAGTTTAGCCCTCTCACTTTCAATCATCACCCTGACAGTCAAGAAAGAGGTCTGAAAGGATGTGTGGATGCTAGCACAGAGAGACCTTAGGAACTGATGTGTGACTACCACACTGATAAGAAAATAAAGGTCATCTGTGTACATAAACTCCTGAGCATTCCTGAACTAACTCAAACTTTACTTGTCTGCTATCTGAAGACAAAATTACGGGTTACACTCCATTTCAGAAAGTTTTGTAACATACACAACCACAAAACTCAACGCCAGGCAACTACTGTCAATTCTGGCTTAAGATTAATTCATGAAAATAATCTTTAATCATTTCACCTTAATATTTCAATTTATTATTATTGTGCAGGGACACACACACAGGCCACAGCACATGTGTAGAGAGCACAGAACAAGTGAGAGTCTCGTCTTCCAGTGTGAGTTTTGGGAATTGAACGGAGGTCCTCAGGCTTCCGCAGCTAGCACTGCTTACCTGCTGAGTCATTCCACAGGCCCAATCATTTCCATTTGAAAGAGTAAATTTTAAACAAATCATGTAACCTCGCCTCTATATCTCAGCAACTATGGATTACTTTTCTTGAAATCCAGGGTAGCTGCAGAGCATATACTGAAGTTAAAAGTGCATAAAGGGATACTTTATCCTAACAACAGAGGAACAGAGGCTAACTGATTACAATTTGTTATGAGCTCTAAGAACATGCCACCATCACAAGGTGAGAGCATACACTTTGACTTGAAACAGACTTTCACTATATACTATACATATAGACACAATTTTTAGGGATGTAATATATGTGTCTTCAAAATAGTACAGGATATTTTTAGTGGATCATATTCATAGTAAAATAGTAAACAAGAAACTTACTTAATATTTGACAGCAATTGCTAAGAAGAGATCAATATCTAATAAGCAACTTCTTCATTTTAATGTTGGATATTTAGTTAAAAAACAAAAAAGCTATGTAATTATTTAATGAAATTATCACTAAAGATAAATGAAGAATAAAGCAGATTGAAGAAAATAAACAACAGCTATCCGACCTGAGCTAGGATAAGTAGAAACAGAATCATAATAATGGCAATACAGGAATGAAACAGATTCCCACTAGGTATGTGAGTCGGTGGGAAATGGCACCCTCACAACACCTTATCCAAACAGGATCTAATATGGGTAGGCACTAAGTCAGCAACGCATCATGACAGGCCAAAACAGACAAGTTGAAAACTACCTCGACACCTGATAAGCTAGGGTCAGATGGAAGGGGAGGAGGTCCTCCCCTATCAGCAGACTTGGAAAGGGGCAGGGAGGAGATGAGGGAGGAATTGGGGGATTGGGAGGGGATGAGGGAGGAATTGGGGGATTGGGAGGGGATGAAGGAGGGGGCTATGGCTGGGATACAAAGTACATAACCTGTGATTAATATAAAAAAAGAAAAAGAAAACCACCTCTACAAAAAAATCAAACTAAATTAAAATTAAATTTAAAAAATAGAAGACTACTTCTACACCTAAGCCTAAACAGTCAAAAGGAAGGCACACTGTCAGTGCTGTCTGCAAGAGCCCCAGCTACAACACAGGATCTTCCTGGTACAAAGTGCAACTACTAAAAGGAGAAAAAACTTCATGGGTACACGGCGAGCAGACGGCGAGAGGAAATGGTATCCTGACTTCTTGCTTCTCCCATCCTCTTAAATCTTGGAACCCACTATATAAGCCTAATAAGAAGCCAGAAGGCAAAGGATAGAAGTCAGCCTCATACAGCACAAAGAAAACCATGCACCAAAGGAGAACAAATCCACAAAGAAAGAGCAAATAATCATCACGAACTACTGAACAGCAATGCTTCTATACCAATCCAAAAATCATTAACTGAGTACACAGTCCTCTTCTGGCAACATACATCCTATAGTACATAGTGTTTACATATGTAGAGAAACTAAAGTTTAAAAATATAGATACTGGTGCCAGCAAGATGACTCCGCAGTAAACGCACCTGCCTCCAAGCCTGACAACCTGAGTTCTATCCCTGGACCCAAATGGTACAAAGAGAACTGAAATCCCACAAGGTGTCCTCTGACTACCACTGACACACTGTGGTATATGCATTCATATGCATGCTACATGTTTATATGTGTGCACACACACTTTCATTCTTTTATTTATTTTATGAGTGTTTTCCTGTATGTATTAATTAGAAGTGGAGTTATAGACAGGTGTTAGTCACCATGAGGGTGCTGGGAACTGGACCTAGGTCCTCTGGAAGAGCAGCAACAGCTCTTATTCTCTGAGCCACCTCTCCAGCCTCCATAATTTTTATTTTAAATCACTGCTAAAATATAACAATGAAAAGTTATATGTGAACTTAATAAAGTCACAACTAAAAACATGAACTACAAAAGCAAACTGAAAAGGAAACAGTATATATTAAATGTCTAACGGTTCACTGGCTGCCAGGTCTGCAGGCCCTGAGCTTAAAGCACAGGCCCTTATCAGAGCCTTCCATTTTCTCTGGACAACAAACTTCCCTAAATTTCCATTTCCTAAAGAACTCCCTTCCCACCTGATGGTGGTGGCACATGCCTTTAATCCCAGCACTCAGGAGGCAGAGGCAGGTGGATCTCTGTGAGTTTGAGGCCAGCCTGGTCTACAGAGTGAGTTTCAGGACAGCCAGGGCTACAAAGAGAAACACCATCTCAAAAAAAAAAAAAAAGTAGTAGTAGAAGAACTCCTTTCCCAAACCACTTTCAATTGCCTTAAATAAATAAATATATATATATATATATATATAATTTAATTTTATGTCCTTTTTTAAAGAATATAATCACATCATGAAAATAACTAAATAAATTGAGGCAAAAGAAAATAAAAAAGTAAAAGTTTTAAGTTCAAACCACTGTAAGCATACATGATGAAAAAAACCACAAAAAATAAGAAAGTAGATATTGTAAACAGAGTTTATTAGCTAGTCCCAAAAGTATTTCTTCCCAATATTGTCAGCTCTTAATTACGTTGAAGTGTACTAATATCAAACCAAAGCCATTTTAGCTGAGCACTATTACATGTGAGAGAGAGAGGGCTCAGAAGGCGCCAGCGTAGCGCGGCACGGCTACAGCCTGCGTCCTACATAACCTTTGAATGCATGACCTTTAAGTTGCTGAAGGTTGCCTCAGAATTTGGCTCAGTTTGATGGAAACATCTGTTCCCCTTGCAGGTATGCTGTAAGGACTCTTCTCTCAGTTGGATTCAGAACACAGCAAGTGAGCCCTTGTCTGTCCAACCACACAGACTTCAACACTTGTAAATCAAGTTCTGAGAGGACAACAGCAGGTCCACACTCCGTCACCCTTTCCCAGCCAGCTAGGCCAACTAACTGCTGTGAGAACTGCTCTTATCATGTCATCAAATCAAAGCATGTTGAGATGAGGGACTGGAAGAGGCATCTGCAGAATTCCCAAACTGTAGTGACTTTGGAACATTGACAGATGCATCTGTCATTTTATACCTTCAACTAACCTGACGTCCACTGAGCTGACACAGTAAAGCTGTCCAAGATTGATTCCAATTCTTTCACGTTATTTTCACATGTCTCTACTAGGAAGGCCTGGTGCTTCTTAGCCTTTTAATTAAGAAAAAAGCATACATAATAAGGTTACATACTGCAGTAGCTGAAGATTTTATTATGAATTTATATAGTATAATTAAGTCTCAACAAGAGATTAATTGCCCAATTTACATCCATTACTAGTACACTCTGTCTTGTACTTTTTACTTGGCCGAATGTGCAACTATACAAAGTCTTGGATACTGATTCACTGAGAACTTAGTGTCTCATACTTCCTAAGTATTTCATATATAACAAACTTTCCTATCCTCAAAATAATGCTCTGACAAAAGATAAAAAGTTTATCACAATGAAACTGAAACAGGATACTGGAAAGATGGCTTCATGTGGAAAGAGCTCGCTGTACAAGAGTGACGGCCTGGGTATAGATCCCTAGAAGATGCATAGAAATAGGAACATCCCAGGAACTCACCATCAGCTAGTCTAGTCTAGCCAAAACCACAAACTTTAGGTTCATTAAGACCCTAGCCCAAAAGATAAGATGGAGAACAATAAAGAATATCACACAATGTTGACCTTTGACATCTATGTGTGTGAACATGGGTGAGTGTGCACACATAAATGCACACACATACACCACACAGAGAAAAAGAATAAATAGTATTTTTAGACTGAGACAGAAAAACTAAAGAATACTTAAAAAAAAAAAAAACCTGCTTGGAGTCACATGGCAAGCTGTCAGATGAAAGTCAAGATTGAATACAGTCAAGATCAATAGACCTAGTACAGAAATCAAGTGATGGCATTATTAGTGAAAGGGGAATAATGACTACAACGAAGGAAAGATCCCCAGGAGATAGGACACCTGAGCCTTAGGACAACACAGTGAGTCACATGGCACTGACTGTACTCCTCCAACAAAGGGAGGAGTCAAGATTAAGCCTAAGAATTAAAACTAAAGGAACTGGATGGATTTCAGCTCTTGGCGGGAATAACAGGGTAAAGGCCATTTAGATTGCTGTTGTCTTGCTTTCTTGCTTGTTTGCTTGTACCTGCTCATTGTTTGCAGGGAGAGTAAAAATTCACTCTTTGCTCAAATTCCACAAAGGAAACAGAAGTCAGCCCTAGCCCCAGCAAAACACCGGGTAAGTAACAGGTTTTAAAAGAATTTGTGAAAATGAGCAGAGAGTGAGTAATGTAGAAAAATGTCACAGACAGCTGAACACACTACTGTAAAGCCAGGGATAAGTTTGGGAATCATTTGTATAAAACTCGACTCAGCCTGTTCGATGGGAAGCGAAATGAGCCCAAACAGTCTTCAGGAACCCCAGCATCAAAAGCCAACTGAAAAGAATGAAAGAAGAAAAGGGAAAACTGGAAAGCATAATATCATGAAAAGACTGTTTTAAGGAGAGTTGTCAATTATGTTCAATGCCACAGAAAGGCCAAGCAAAATGAAGACTAAGAAGTGTCCACTGGGCATGGAGGTCATTACTAACTTTAAAGAAATGTATTTTGCTACAGATTAGCTATAACCCAGGCTGAAATAGGTTGCAGGGGTAAGCCTGATTTTTTTTTCTTAATCAAGTATAAAAGTAATAAATGGAAACAGAAAATTAAGAAAGCCCTTTGGTGATAAGAAGGGAAGGAGAGAGAAAAGAACGATAGTTGAAAAGGGGAAGGAGGTCAAAGAAGCGTTTTTAATGAGAGAAGACATAAGCTTATTTAAAAGCTGGTGAGAGCACTATTGGTGAAAAACTCCTTACAAATACAAAACAAACAGGATAAATACAACACAACAAAACCACACCCAGTGAGCACAGAAACCCTCTTATCCACAAGGGATACCCTTAGAGGTCTCCCTTCTCTGAGTAGAAAAGGAAGGGGAGCAGGGAAAGGAGAGGGAGAGGAAGCTGCGATTGGGATATAAAGTTAATTAATTAATTAATTAAATGAAACAAAAAAGAGTAGTATTTCATGAGCTAAACCAGTGCTCATGGTTTTACTACTATTTTTCTTTGTGAACAATAGCAATCAATTTTTATCAAATTTTTAGGATAAAATATTCATTAATCCATTAGTTTTAAACCTGTCCAACAAAATTTTAAAATGCTTTGGACAAAATCCAATAGAAATTTGAAGCAAAAATATTCTCAAAGAACATTAACTTTACCAAAGGAAAAGAATCAAAAGGCACTTCTAGAATTGTATGTAATGAAAGCCATCATTGTTATCATGCAGTAAGTTAAGTCCCCAAAGCATAGAAAATGTTCACATAACTTTTCAATCATAAGTTCTTCAGAGAATAAAACACACTTTTCAGGAAAACCTCATGAGAACTAGAATTCCTCTTCCAATATATGGTCTCTCCTAGAGCTCTTAACTAAATATTACTGAGTGGCAGGAAAACAGATCTCAAGAAATGATGGAGTTAAGGAAATTTCATTGAAGAAAATACCAGGCAAGTCATAACAATAGCAATTTGAAAATGAAAGCTCTCCTGGTTCAGAAAAAGAGAGTATCAGAACTCAGCTTTGTCTTCCACACCTGCTGCAGCTACTGAGCTCTGGGCTGCTTTTAATAAGCAAAATTGCTAAGCAGCTTATGCTAGAAATACAGTTTAGCTGATATTCCACTCAGAGTTTGAAATCAAAAGCTACATTTTTTAATTTAAAATGTTAATGTTTTTAGGTATGCATATGCGAGTGACAGATGCACACATGAGTCTAGGAGAGGGTGTAGAAGCTATTGGAGCTGGAGTTGCAGGAGTTGTGAGCCACCCAGTGGGGGAACTAACTCTTCACCTCTGAAAGAGCAGCAGACTAATGGCCTGCCATCTCTCCATCCCCTAAAGCAATATATTTTTAATTAAATTTTTATTTTTTATATTAATTACTTTACTCACTTTGTATCCCAGCTATAGCCCCCTCCCTCATTGCCTCTATCCCTCATCTCCTCCCATTCCCCAAGCAATATATTTTAAAGGCAAATTCTTTCAAGATTCATATCTTATGTTCATGTGAACATAAAAGTAATTTTTTTCACTCTTTAGTTGTCCTGTGTTTAAAATCAATTCTGGGACATTAAGAATCAACAAATGCCATTAATTTATTAACCAGACAATAAATGAGAATTTCAGTGTAATTAAATTCACCTGGGTTTTAAACACTCCAAAAAAAATAAAGGGGGGGCTAGGTATGGAATGCACACCTTTGATCCCAGCACTTATGAGACAGGCAGATTACTGTGAGTTTGAGGCCAGCCTGGTCTACATAGTGACTCCAGAATTGTGAGTCTGAGGCCAGACAAAACTATATAGTGAAGCCCTGATGGGAAAAAAAAAAAAAAACAAACCTTTGGCATTTACCCAGTTTAGACTTTCCCAAACATGCTCTAAATTTATATTCCATGTCTTGAAACAGAGGAGCAATTGTTTTGTGGGTGGTTTACCAACACTTTGTATACGCTGGGCTAGGTTATCTCTAAATTCCCTTTCAGCTCTAAGACTTAGTCTATGCTGTGCCGGGTTAATGGTGTTTGTTTGGTTTTGTTCTGTTTTTGTCTCAGGGCTTCCAGAAGCCTTTGTGTTTTGTGAATCGCATCATGGCTTCACCAGAAAATTACTGAGGAAAGCAGCTCTAATTTTTCCCTTCCAATGCATCAGAGAAAATAAAGACTGAGACCTGAATAATGGTCCTCAAGAGGACCTAACCTAGAAACATGCTGTTAGCATGAAGAAAGAAGTAGCGGGGAATGGTTTACGTTGCCCATTTTAATCCTATAAAATATCAAAATACGTACAATTAAAATAAATTTCAGAAAAATTACAGAGAACCATAAAAACAATTTTGTTCCCAAAATAAAGAAGCCAAATGTTTCCTCGTGAGTCAAATAATCTTCATAATAAAATTATTAATTTAAAGCATCAGCCAGAGTTTTAAGATATAACACTACAAAATACAAAATCTCTATTTTGTGACTTTAAACTTTTAATGTGATATTTCTACTTTCTTCTCCTATTCTTGGGGGTGTGTGTGCAAATTTGTGTCGTGTGGGCATCTGGACATGTTGAGGCCTGAGGTTGATGTCAGGCATCATCCTTGGCATCATCCTTCTACCTTACTAAAAGCATAGTCAATCAAATCAGAGTCGCCAATATGGCCAGTGTTACCTGCCACCTGGCCTTCTGTTGAGAAGATAATCAATAAAGGAGTATATTAAAAATATTTAGATAACTTTGCACTACAAAAAGCTAATAATGTAGTTTATATTCATGTAACTATAATAAGAAAGAGAGAATACAAAAACATAGGTTCCCTACAATGGATGGATAATTCCAATCCCAGAAGCCATGAGTGATGACATGAAAAGCCCTGTTAGTCAGGAAGGCCTGAGGCCCCAAAAACAGTACAAGCTGTTGCAATTACTCTTCGTTGCCCACACAACTAGATGGGAATGCCCTGATGCTGAAGACACCATACTCGTTTGGTTTCAGGACACAGAAAAATCAATATGGAACCAAACAGGAAGCTCCCTCCCCTACTGCCTGTTGTACATAGTGCCAGAGGTACAATACAAGCCATAGGGGAAGAATACAGTTTTACCCAGCTGGAGATCTTGAGTGCTACAATATCAGCCTGCTAGGCAAGATGTGCTCACTGGCACAACAGTGGCTTGACTTAGGGGGTGTTGTAGTTTCATCTCTGTGGCTGTGATTAAAACATTGACAAAAAGTAAAGTAGAAGAGGAACGGGCTTATTTCAGATTTCAGGTCACTGTACCTCACTGAGGAACGCTGAGACAAGAACTGAACAGAAACCATGGAGGAAGGCTGCTTGCTGGCCATCTTGCTCATCTCTATGTAGATTTCTCACAGCCCAGGGACACCCCCCCAGGGAACAGTGTTACCCACAGTGGTCTGGATCTTCCTGCATCAATTAACTGCAAGACAATGGCTACAGATAGGCCCACAGGCCAGTCTAAGCTGGGCATCTCCTCATCTGATATACTCCCTTCTCAGGTGCAAATAGGTTGTATCATGTTAACAGTTAAAACTAAGTGGGATAAGAGGTAACCAACTGCCTTCTGACTGGATTTGAGGGCCAATCCAGAGTGGAGACTTCATGTCTGCTTCCATAAGCCTGGTCAAAAATGTATATCTGGGGAGGTCATGGGTCCTGACGGAAACTTACTACTATCATTTATTAAATTAACAGAGTGTCAAACCACCTTCTAAATACTTGTGTACTGTCTGTGATTAGTCACTTTTTTGCGGTGTAAACAAAGTCTGGTCAAAATGCTAAGAATGAGTGTTCAGAGAATCCACAGAAGAGGTCTTGGAACCATGCGAAGAGATGAGCCAATCCTCAGATATGACTAAAACAGCGTCGCATATACCTCAAAGAAGATAATGAACATCAAAGAACCTCCATATGAAGATGGCTTCAAATGAGCCAATCTCAAAAAGAAAATGTCCTCCTTTCACACAGACAGAATTCTATCAAAACTGGACAAGCTTAAATGCAGGACAAGTTGACCGCCAAACTGCCAAGACAGGGAAGCAAGCAGGGCTGCAATCTAGAACACTGCATGGATGGAGACTGACAGAAAAGACCACACGAAGGCAGCACAAGGCAAGGAATGGCCACGGAGTGATTCCAAGAGGTGGCAGAAAAGCCCTTGGCAACATGAGCCATGACACTCTATGTGAAGTAGTTGGGACACTCCTG
>CM053754.1:45377518-45404979 GCA_028658305.1 Pachyuromys duprasi
AAAAAAAAAATTAAAATATATTTTTGAGGGTAGACATTTTGTTCCAAATAGTCCAGCTCCACCGGGCAATCCAGTGAGTCTCTCTCACTGTTCAAGAGAGCTATCTGCAGTTGAGCGATGGCACAACACGCCTTCAATCCCAGTACTGGGGAGGCAGAGGTAGGTGGAGCTCTGTGAGTTTGAGGCCAGCCTTGTCTTCAGAGTGAGTTCCAAGACAGGCGGGTTTACAACGAGAAACTCTGTCTCAGATAGAGAAATAGACAGACACATACATACACACACATACATACATACCATACATACATACATACAGAGAGCTATCTACAGTAGTCATCTCCACATTAAAATTACTTTTCTAAGTGTTAGAGAAACATGTTTCCCAGAAATTACTAAGCAAATGTCAAAAGACGTTTCTACAGCTGACATTTCATCATTTTACAACAATGCAATACCACCCGATTATCTTGTTTTCCTATGATTTTAGGGCATGATATAAAAAGAAACCTTTACTTGTTTTATGATCCTTGAGCATTTCCCCCGTTCAAGTAGTTTGAAAGCTTTGGGTCTGACTCTTAAGTCTTTGTTCCACGGTAAGCTGTACCTGGTACTAAGATGGCCTAGTCTCATTCCTTTGTAGGCGGTATCAAATTTCCCATCTATTGAAAAGACTGACCTTTTCTAAAATGTTCTTAGCACCTGTCAAAATCAGCTGGATGTAGATGCAGGGTTTACTTTTAGACTCTTTCATTGGTCTGTATGTTTTTATGTAAATCCATCCTTGTTTGACCAGTACAACTTAACAAAGTCAAGTAGCACAATGCTCTTTCCTGGTTTGCTTTTTTCTTAAGATTGCTTTGACTATAAAGGGTTTTATAATGGTTCCATCCAAGTGTGGTGTTTGATGATGGTGGTGGTGGTTGTAGGATTGTTTTAGCTCTGTAAAGATTCTCATTGTTGTTTATTTGGTTTGGTTTAGTTTTTGAGACAGGGCCTTGGGCTCCTGACCCTCCAGTGATGAGGAGGCACTCCCTGCTGGGATTATAGCCACGCAGCACCACATCAGGCTTCATCACTGGTATTAGAGCAACTATTTCACTGAACCTATAATCACACCCCATGTTTGCTCTGTGACTACTCCTGGGATGTGTCAATATACTAAGAGGGCATTGAATAGACCAAAGAAACAATTCCAAATATTTCCAGCTTGAAGAACTAAGTACAGGGCCACTTACAAGCGCATACAGCATGGATATTGGCTCACAAAAGAATCTCTGAAGCTCCCTGGCCAACTTGCAAGCAGTTCCTCCAAAGATAGTTACTCTTCCTCAGCAACTGTTCTCTAAGACTGTGGGAGGGTCCTTGTGACGTGTCATTTCCTAAGCTGAGCTTTGAGCCCCTCTCCTTCCTCATTTGGAAGAAACAGCTACACAAAAGTGTCAATAATTTTATATATGCTAAACACATGCCTACAGACAATGTTTCATACATGGAATCCCTATAATGATTTAAACTCTGAAAAAACCTTAATTCTCAGTCAGACAATGAGTGAACCAGAGCTATTAACTTGTCTAAATTTCACAATCAAACATCAAAAGGACAACCTGCACAAATACATATACTGTATGATGTTCCACTTATATATGTCAAAGGCATAAAATGCTGAAAAACAAACTGAGTAAAAGTGTATCAAAGTATATAGAGAACATTCAATGCCAAGTTCAGAATGGAGGTTCTGCTATGGGATGGGACAGTAATGAGTTGAAGTGATTCAAAATGGTCTTCAATGGAATAAAAAGGTACTGTGCTTTTACATCTGAATTGAGAAGAGCAAACACTAAGATGAAATACATAGTAGGTGCAAGTTACATTACTGGTCATGGATGCTTACATTAGGTATTAGTTTCTAAGTGTTCCAGTATTTACGTGTTCCTCTTTATTAACATAATCCAAGCATGGGATGTGTTGTAAGATACAGACTAATTTGCCGCCATCAAAATATATTTAACTTTAATTTTGTCACAGAATTTATCTTCAAATCAAACAAAAAGCAACCTCAGTTCTTGCACTAGAAAATATAAGACTGACCGACAGGGTGAAACAGTAATTCAGACACACTAGAAACTGGCTGAGTTCTTTCTTCTGTCCACTAGAGGGAAGTGTTGAACTTAAAATGTTTTTAAACATGGCTTGTTTTTGAACTGACATTTAAACGTCACAGGAAACCACATTGTGCTGTTAGAAAATAATCTTGTTTCTTTCCACATCTTCTATAAACATATAACCAAAACTATAATTCTTTATATGTACTTACATAAACACTTCTCAGAATCTAAACTATAGCTCCAATCCTGAGGAATTTTAATTACAGAAAGAATTTTAATTGAAGAAGTATATTTAGAAAAGTATCAGAGCGAACATGCTCCTTCTAGCTTAGAAAGCCCATCAGTGTGGCTGTCTATAACGCTAATTTGGCAATGGGTTGTCTCCTCAAAGAACCAGTCCAAAAACAGTTTGTTCCTGTAGTGTAAAGTGTACACTGCGCAGGCTAGAGAAATGTCTCAGCAGTGAGGAACATGTATTACACTTCCAGAGGAACATGTATTACTCTTCCAGAGGACTCAAGTTCGATTCCCAGCACCTACATCAGGAGGCTCACAACCACCTGTAACTCCAACTCCAGAAAATCCCACACTGTAGATGTCTGTCCCAACCCCATAATTAAAAATAAATTTAAAAAGCAAAATTTGTAACCATCTAGAGTCATAAGGGGTCACAGAGAGAAAATAATTTAAAGAAAAATAAACCAATAAACAAATAAACTGTACACTGTGTCATAACTAGCATAAATCCATATGCTACTTAAGGCTGATCATCTTACAGTCTTTCTACACCTAGACCAGCTGTGGGTCTCTAGGTTAATCACTGTGTACTACAAATAAAAGTTTCTATGATGAGGGTTAATGAGTGTATTAATCTATGCATATAGCAATAAGTCATTAGGACCCAGTTTAATACTGTATCTAAGCAGCAGCATAAAAGTAGTAGGTTCTCTTGGGATAAGGTAGGGGTTTCATCTTGTGTATTGGGACTTAAAGCAAAACAAAAAGTCTCATGATGTTTGCAGCCACTATTATACCAATAAGCATGTCTTGCCAGACCAGTTCTTCTTTCTTCTTCTCTCTTCTCTTCCTCTCCTCCTCTTCTCCCTCCATGGCTCCTTGCTAATTTCCTGACCTTTTTGTGTTTCCAAATGAAATATACACATCCGAAAGTCAAAGCTAAAGAAAATGTGATGTTTGTCTTTCTGGGTCTAAGTTACTTTACTCAGATCGGCTGTTTCCAGCTCCATCCAGTTGTTCACAAATTTCATTTTTCCTAACAGTTGAATAATATTCCATTGTGTAAATATGCCACAATTTCATTGTCAAACATCAGTTGAACATCTAGACTGTTTCCATTTCATGTATATGGTGAATAGAGTAGCAATGAACATGGGTGAGCAGGTAACTCTGAAGGCTCAAGATCATAGGAAAAAGGATGAGGAAAGAAGCAAGAAGCAATGGATGAGTACAAGAAAAAAGCATTTTCCAGACACAAGACAGCTGTACATATGAATGCAGAAACTCAAAGTAGTTGTGACAGCCTACAAAAGGCTTGTGAGGCTCAGGCCAAATAAAATTCCATATGTAAATCTATGAATATAATAAATCACATAAATGGACTAAAAAGACAGAAATCCCATGATCATCTAAATGAATGTAGAAATGGCTTTTGAAACAATACAGAATCTATTTATTATAAAAGCTCCAAGTGGGGGTAGTGAAATGGCTCCCCAAGTAAAAGTACTTGCCAACAAGTGTAATGATACAAGATCTGTATAGAACAGAGGCTTGAGTCATGCAAGTTCTCCTCTATCTCATTCTGTCTCTCTCTCTCTCTCTGTGCCTGTCTCTGTCTCTCTCTCTCTCACACACACAAAAATAAATGTTTAAAACTTTTATTATGTTTAAAATGTTTATTTTGTTTAACAAGATCTAAACAAACTGGGGATAGAAGAAATACATGTCAATATAACAAAAGCTACATATGACAAACCTATTGCTAATATACTCAATTTAAAAAACTCAAAACATTTCCACTAAAATTAAAAGCAAGAGTGTCTAGTTTCAATAATTTTATTCAATATATTACTAGAAGTCTTTGCTACATAAATAGAAAAGAAGCAAATAAAGGGATACAATTAAGAGAGGAAGAAGTCACAGTATCCTTACTTTAAGATTATATGATTCTATCCATCATAAAGACTACACCAGAGGCTGGGCATGGTGGCACATGTCTTTAATTCCAGATCTTTTTCTTTTTTATAAATTTTATTTTATGTGCATTAGTGTGAAGGTGTTAGATCCGTTAGAACTGGAGTTCCAGACAGCTGTGAGCGGCCATGTGGGGGCTGGGAATCAAACCCAGGTCCTCTGGAAGAGCAGACAGTGCTGTTAACCACTGAGCCAGCTCTCCAGTCCCTAATTTCAGAATTCTAAAAGCAGAGCTTGGCAGATCTCTGTGAGTTCAAGAACAGTCTGATTCTACATATAAAATTCTAGGCTAGGAAGAGCTACACAATGAGACAATAAGACCTATCTTTAAAAGAAAAAAAAAAAAGACTCCGCTTGAAAACTCCAAGAACTAATAAATACATATAGCCAAGTAGCAGGTTAAAAATTAACACATAATAGGCTTCCTACATGGTTAATCAACACGAAACATGCTGAAGAGAAGGGGACCAGCAAGATAGTTCAGCAGATAGAGGTGTTTGCTGCCAAGCCTGATAAACTGAGTTCAATCCCTACATCCACATGGTAGAAAAAGGAAAAATCATACTTTGATCTTTACAAATGCACTCACATGCATACACACGTTAAATAAATAAATAAATAAATAAATAAATAAATAAATAAATAGATAGATAGATAGATAGATAGATAAATAAATAAATAAAAATGAAATGAAAGCAGAAGAATTCAGAAGAACAATCCCATTCACAATTACCAAAATGAAAAATAAAAATATGCCAGGCAGTGGTGATGCATGACTTTAATCCCAGCACTCAGGAAGCAGAGGGAGGCAGATCTCTGAGTTCCAAGATGGCCAGGACTACATAGAGAAACCCTCTCTCTAAAAAAAAAAAATATATATAAAAAAAAAAATATATATATATACACACACACAATAAATAAAATAAAAATAGCTTAAAATAAAAATACCCATGAAAGTGAAAAGATATCTTAATGAAAACTTTAAAATATGAAAATTTAAAAAGACAATAAATAAAAATGTCTTCCATCCTCATATATTCAAAGAATGGATATTTTAATAGTGGCTCTCAAAAGCAGCCTAGAGATTCAACTCAGTCCCTATCAGAATTCCAACACCATTCATCACAGAAATAGAAAAACAATTTTACAATTGATTTGAAAACACAAAAGACCTAGGTTAGCCAAAGCAATTGTAAGGGGTAAAAAATAAGGCTAGAAGTATCACCAAACCTAAGTTAAAGCTATATGACACAGAGATAATAACAAAAACAGCATGGTAATATACAAAAACAGGCATGTACTCAAAAGGGATAGCATATTTTGATCACCTCCCCCTGAGGGGGGAGCAGTCTTACCAGGCCACAGAGGAAGACAATGCAGCCACTCCTGATGAGACCTGATGGACTGGGATCAGAGGGAAGGAGAGGAAGACCTCCCCTATCGGTGGACTTGAGGAGGGACACAGGTGCAGAGGGGGGAGGAAGGGAGGAATTGGGAGGGAGGAGGGAGGGAACTACAGGGGTATATAAGGTGAATAAAGTGTAATTAATAAAGAATTTAATTAAAAAATATTCATAAAAAAAGGGACAGCATAGACAATCTTCCTATCTACAGACACCTAGTTTTGACAAAGATGCCTCAAATAATCATTGGGGAAGACCTCCTCATTAACAAAAGTTACTGAGAAAGCCAGCTATCTACACACAGAAAAATAAAACTAGATCCTCATCGTTCAATCTGCACAAAACCAACAGGATCAAAGACCTAACACAACTTGAAACTCTGAAACTGCTAGGAGGAGACACTCCAGAAACGAGCATGTGAGAACTTTGAGAGGGTTCTAGCCACTAACGAAGAAAGACAACTGCTGACAATGTGATCAAGAAATTAAAAAGGTTCTGTGCAACAAAAACAGTTGTGTGACGAGAGAAACGAGGGTGCTGGGGAGATGGCTCAGGGGCTAAGAGCATCGGGTGTTCTTCCAAGGACCCTGGTTCAATTCCCAGCACCCACATGGTGGCTCACAACTGTCTGGTCTATAACTCAAATTCCAGTGAATTCAATTCACTCTCACAGACATATATGTATGTCAAAACCTAAATGTACATAAAAAATAAAATTTTAAGAAAGAATGAGAGAAACCAAAATAAAATAAAATAAAAAGGTACATGCACAGTGGCACATGCCTATAATCCCAGCACTCAGGGAAGCAGAAGCATGTGAACTGCTGTGAGTTCAAGACCAGCCTGGTCTACAAAGCAAGTCCAGGACAGCCAAGGCTACACAGAAAAACCCTGTTTCAAACCAGCCCTCTCCCCAAAAAAGATAGCATCTTACCTTATTCGTAACATCCATCATCAAGAGATGACAAATGGTGGCCTTTAATGTGTGGAAAAGGGAAACCCCTATTCATGGCTGGTGGTAGGAGAACAAACTTGTGTGGACACTTTGGAAATCCCTACGGAAGTTTCTCTAAAAGCTAAAAGTAAACTACCATATGACTCCCGAACATGTACCCAAAGCAATCTATATCCTACCACAGAAATACTTGTACATCCATACTTACTGCTATTCTATTCACAGTAGCAAGAAAACAGAATCATCACAGACCAACTGATGATTAGAAAATGAGAATGTGGTATATATAAATAAATTCTAGTCAGCAGCTGGGCGGTGGTGGCACATGCCTTAAATCCCAGTACTTGGGAGGCAGAAGCAGGTGAATCTCTGGGAGTTTGAGGCCAGCCTGGACTATAAAAGTGAGTCCAGGATAGCCAAGGCTCCACACTGTCTCAGGAAAAAAAAATCTATTCAGCAGTTAAGAAAGAGAAGACTAAAAAACTTGTAGGAGAATGGATGGCACTAAAAATACTATATTAATTAAGGTAACCTGTGCTTAGAAAGACAAAAAACAATGTTCTCTCACATTCTGATTTTTAGATATGTGGAAGCATATATAAAGACCAGGAACCTAGAAAAGAACTCATAAGAGAAAGGAAAAGGATGCTCACATGAGAGAGTAGATCACGTGTAATGTGAAAGTGGGAGAGAAATGTTGATGATGGAAAGGTTTCAGCAACAGTTTGGGAAACTAGAGGGAGAAGAGAGAGTCAACCAAAGCTAAATATGTATGAAGGGGTATAAAAGAACTGTTACTTTGTAGACTAATTAAAAAATAATCTTTAAATGGAGGAGAGGTGTTGAATGGAGGTACCCTTTATGGGTGGAAAAAGCCATCCCAAAAGCCATGGATTCATTAAATAAAAACTGAAGTGCCAGTGGTTGGTTGTCTCCCTCTCAACAGCTACCATTACTTGCATAAGGTCTGCAAAATATCTGACCTGTCATGGAGAGGAAAAGGGGTTCTTGAGGCCACAGCCATCCCTAAGAATTAGTAGGCAGTTCATGGATGCTAGGAGGAGGCCCTCATACAGGCCCACCCCTCTCTAAGCACCTCTAGGCAGTTCATGGTTCTAGGGGAAAGAAGACATTCTGCTCTGTGGTATGGACACTGCTGCACTGCCCAAGCTCCTGTAATAATCCCCATCCATGCTCCTATGGGCAACCATAAATAAATACAATAGGTCACCCCCAAAACACATGAAAGTAGAAGGGGAACTGGTGGGAAGAAGAAAAGGTAATGAGAGTGGACATAATATATACACATGTAAAAAATGCCATAATAACAAACCCACTATTATGTATAATTAATGTATCCTAATAAAAGTTAATAAAAATCACATACTTTAGGTAAGCATAGTGGCTCATACCTATAATCCCAGCTCTCATTCGGTGGAAACATGAGAACCAGGGGGAGTTCAGGGATAACAAGAGATATGTATCAACTCTGAGTCCAGCCTGGTCTACATGAGACCCTGTCTCAAAAACAAGTAAATAAAATCTATAAATCAAATACACTATGCAATGAAGCTATCCAATTGCAATATTTGCAACAGCTTCCCTACTGTCATGTCAAATGAAATGTGAAATGTGGTATTCCAGTATCAAAGACTTGGAACTGTTTTTAAGTGAATGAGCTAGTAGATTGTCCTATTAATAAAATTTTAGTATCATAAGCATCAAGAAACATATTTTAGAAATGGAATTGTTTTTTAGAATACCTGTACTATAAGCTGTAACTCTCTTCGTTCAGCTTCCCATTGCTCTGCTTGTAATCTAAACTCCTCCAAGGCCATCTCCCTGACGTGAGACTCCATCTCATTCTTCTCTTTCTCATGTTTTTCCAGGGCTTCCTTTATGTAAATAAAATCTTGCTTTACTGGCACATCAATAAAGGTTATCTGCTATCTTTTAACCTTAGTTTAAATGAACAAAGGGCTCTCCACCCAACAGACTGCTAAAAACTCTTACTCCATGTAAAATCTTGGGGTTGGGGATAAAGCTACTAGTTCCTAAGCATGCTGCAAGCCCTGGATTCAATGTCCAGTTGTGCATAACACCAGGCATGCTTGTGCACACCTACAGTCTCAGGATTTGGGTGCTGGAGGCAAAATAATCAGAAGCTCACGATCATCCTTGTTTATACTGAGAGTTAAAGCCCAGCCAAGGACACATGAAACTCTGTATCAAAAAATTAGTAAGTTTAAAATCTTAATAAAGCTATTATTTTGATTATCAGAATATAAATCTGAGCAATTCAACATCAGAGGTTGGGACAAATGAAAGAAACAAAAATAAATTCCAGTTAGTATGGACATCTTTCCCTGTGAGTAAACTGTATTATTCTTAAAATTTATGTGCAAACCTAGCCAAGAAAAAAAGGTATTTTGTTGGGGGTTATTCTGCTGCTTTATTTTGATGCTAATTACTGGCTTTCAAGATCTGCTTACACCTATCCTTATTTTGTAAACCTACCTAAAACATTTTACCTGATTGGTTGATTAAAGGCCTATACCTAGACAGTACAAAATGGGGTAGGCCTGGCTAAGGTTCTTGGGCTTGGAGGACTGGAGAAACAGATGGACTGGAAGAAAGGAGGAAGAAGGATGCCATAATGAGTTAGGTGGAGAAGGAACCACATGGGCAAGGAGGAAGGACTTTGAGGATGGCATGGATGTAAAAAACAAGATGAAAAATATAAGCAAGTATATTGGGATTCTGGAATGAAAGTATATCAGATGAGGATTGTTAGGATTTTGGAACAAAACCTGCTTCTGGGTTACCTAGCAACTTATGATGTCATCTTTGTGTCGCCAGCCAGGTGGCCACACCTGGAAGGTGTGGTTTCCTTGCCCCTTAAAGGGACAATCCAACACGTGGTCTCTCTCTCTTGCCCTCTTGGTCCTTTCTCTGTCAGGGCACCCCCCCCCTCTCTTTTCCCGTCTCTCTCTCTCTCCCCATCATGTCCTGCTCTCCCTTCTCTCTCTTCATATCCACCTAATAAACCTCTTTCATATAAGATCTGCTGTGAGCCTCATCAGTCATTAATTGGTCCCAACAAGAATGACTAAGGCAGATGGCATTGGATGGGGGCTGGGAGATGGATGGTGAGGTTACTGACCCAGTTTAGGTGAAATATCTTCCCGGCCCAAGGTAAATAAGGCAATTATAAAACCTAACAGGTGTCTGTATCTTATTATGTGTGATAGTGAGTTAGATAATACCACTGCAATAATTAATGAGCTAATAATAATAAATAATTTAGCCCAACACTCATAATTTTTATTTTCCTCAACAGTATTTCTTTCCTTTTCTTTGTTTTTGTTTTTTGTGGCAGGGTTTCTCCGTGGAGACCTGGCTGTCCTGAAACTCACTCTGTAGACCAGACTGGCCACAAATTCAGAGACCCATCTGTCTTTGCCTCCCAAATACTAGGATTTAAGAAGTGTGCCACCACTGCCTGGCCTATATATACATATATATATTCTAAATGAAGAGAAAAAATGTTGTACAATAAAACAGAATTTTAAAATTCCTAAATGTTTTAACTTTGAAAACACATATGTTCAATTCAGAATATAATTTTAGTTCTACAGATAAAGAATAGTTTCAAAGGCTTTTCCTTTTTAATTTTCCTAAGTATACCACATTTATAAGATCTAATTATGTTCAAATCCTTAATACAAAATACAGGTTTCCTGTGAAGATCAATTTTCTAGCCTATAGGTTTAAAATGAAGTCATTAGCATGAGGAAAGAAGGTTTGTGGCTTATGTGAGGAAAAAGGGATCTAACTACATGGATCTGTTTTGTAAATATTACCCCCATAACTTTTAGTAGCAAAAAACTGCAAGAGCCTGAGGCTTCCCCTACCCCGCGACTAGAAAGTGACTCCTATTCAGCCCCAGACTGCTCTAAGGATTTCAGTGCAGGGAGCTCAAAGACTAGAGCAAACTCAAAGCAAAGACATCCTAAGTCGCTGACAAGATCATGTCAAGATGTCACACCTTAAGGTACAGGATAATTGGTGTAAGAAACACTGCCACCATCATCCTTTCTTCCTCCTAGTGTCACTTTTTATGCAGGCAAAGTAACATGTCCACCAAGGACTTACAGACTAACCACACCTACACATCCACCATTCAAAAACACCAGGGTACAGCAATGTGCCAGTAACCAAGAGACAAGCCAGGATTATTGACAGGTAGAAAATAAAAAGTACTACTCAGCAATTAAAAACGAGGAAATCATGAAATTTGCAGGCAAATGGTGGGACCTGGAAACGATCATCCTGAGTGAGGTATCCCAAAAGCAGAAACTCATTTATATACTCACTTATATAGACCTATAAGATAGGATAAACATACTGAAATCTACACCTAAAGAAGATAAACAAGAAAGAGGACCCAGGGTAAGATGATCAATCCTCACTTAGATTGACAAATGGGATGGACATTGAATGTAGGAGAAAACAAGCAACAGGACAGAAGCCTCCCGCAGAGGGCCTCTGAAAGACTCTAACTAGCAATGTATCAAAGCAGATATTAAGACTCACAACCAAACCTTCAGCAGAGTGCAGGGAATCATATGAAAGAAGGGGGAGTTAGTAAGACTTGGCGAGGAGAAGAGCTCCACAAAGACCAAATATATCTGGGCAGAGGGATCTTTTATGAGACTGTTTCTCCAACTAAGGACCATGTATGGATATAACCTAGAACCCCTGCTCAGATATAGCCCATGGTAGCTCAGTATCCAACTGGGTACCTAGTAAGGGGAACAGGGACTATTTCTGTCATGAACTCTATGGCTGGCTCTTCGACAACCCCCACCCCCCAAGGGAGGAGCTGCCTTGCTAGACCCCAGAAGAAGACATTGCAGCCAGCCCTGAAGAGACCTGATAAGCTAGGGTCAGATGGAAGGGGAGGAGGTCCTCCCCTATCAGTGGACTTGGAAAGAGGCAGGGAGGAGATGAGGGATGGGTAGAGTGGGAAGGAATGAAGGAGGGGGCTACGGCTGGGATACAAAGTATATAACCTGTGGTTAATATAAAAATAAATAAATTATAAAAAAGAAAGAAAATAAAAAGTAGACCTGGAGATAGTTGTAACAAAACTTCTACATTTACTAAATGTTTTAGTAAGACCATTTTTCAGTGACGATGCTAAGGTGTGCTGTTTGGCATGCACAGCTATGTCAAAGACTAGTGCCTCAACAAAGCCTGCCCCAGGTAAGGCTCAGAAGAATGCAGAGCCTTCCTGGGGCCCCAGTGCAAATGTTGAGAGTGTGTGTGCAAAAAACATCAACCATAGCTTTCTCCCCAGATGTTTATGACCTGTAGACTGTTCCTACCTCCTTGTTTACCTGCACAACATAAATCCACCTCCTTGCTCACCTGTACACCATAATGCCACCTTCTTGTTCAGCTGTGTCGTAACCCCACCTCCTTTGTTTAGCTGACTGTAGTAACTCTACCCTCCTTGTTTAGCTGATTATAGTAACCCCACCTCCTTGTCTAGCTGTAGTAATAAACATGTTAAGCTTCCAGGACACTGGGGCTTCTCCATCAGAGAGCCCAGAACACCCACCACCAGCTGTTCTGCCCTTGCCCCTTTATTTGTCCTGTCTTCATTCTGTTGCCTCCTCAATCAGGTTACGTCCTGAGACCACACAAGGATGCCGCAACGCAAACAAAAAAACAATGTATACTTAAGGTAAATATGGAACATTTTCACATTTTTCTTTTCTTTTTTAAAAAGCTTAAACTATTACAGCCAGGCAGTGGTAGTGCACACCTTTAAGCCCAGCATTCAGGAGACAGAGACAGACGGATCTCTGTAAGTTCAAGGCCAGCCTGATCTAGAGAGTAAATCTTCTAGGACCCTCAGGGTTACACAGAGAAACCCTGTTCAAAAAAACAAAAGCAAAAACAAACAAAACGTACAAATATATAAATACTTCAAATTCATGGCACATATACTCAATTCCATATGCTTGTCAACTTCAACCCTAGCCCCACTTCTACTGCAAGGAGAAAATAAATATATATATATATATGAAAATATGCATCTGACAATAACCTTAGTAAAAATTTTATGATTTGTATTTCACAAGTCATCACAGAATATACTCTAATAAGGCACTGTAAAACACCTAATTTTCTGAATTTATTGCATATTCAAACTGAAATCTAGAACCCACATTTTTTAAATTCCACATATTAATATTGCTAGATCAAAAGGGACATGTCTCTTAATTTTTACAGTATATTCAGACAAGCAATTGCTGCTTTCTTTCTGTTATCATTTTTACCCTTTGTCACTTAGTTTTTGTTGTTTTTATGCCATTTATTTGTGGTGCTGGAAATAAAACCTCAGTCAGTCAAGGCAAGGACTCTACCACTGAGCTCAGAGATCTCAAGTGCTTTTCACAAAATAAACAGTACACTTATTAATACAATCCTAAAGCACAGCACAGGAGATATGTGAAAATGCCTCTAAAAGGGAAGGAAGGAAACCCAAGAGTAGTTTGATAGAATATCCATCTTAATGGATATTATATGAAGAAACTTTCACTACGTAAGTATTGTACCTGCAGAGTTTTTTGTAGCCTGCTTTTTTCCTGCATAAGTAACTCATATTCTCGATTGCAACTTTGAATTATATTGTCTCTTTCCTCTAAATCATGTTCAAATTTCCTGCATTCTTCTTTCCATTTCTCTTGGGAAGTCTGAAGAGTTTTCTCAATCTCATTTGCCTTTCGTTGAAGTTCTGAATTCTGAGCTATTAAAAACATACATTAATTAATATATTTATAACCACAAATTAATTCATTAAGAATCTTAAGAAACTAACCAATGGAGCTTTATTTACAACACAATCTTTAGGGCAAAATATTTAACTTTCTCCCTTCAGTAAACTCCAGAAAAACTCACTGTGCCTGTACTACTTTTTTATTTTTCACCTTCAAATGGAGGTAATTTTGCTATGGGCCAATATATCATGTTCTTGAAAGCATGCCCATGTTCGGTAAACCTCTAGCACCAGCTACACCTAGTGCTAAAGGTATTCTTCTGTTCAAGAAAACAAATCTGGCCCAGTGTGGTGGTGCACACCTTTAATCCCAAACCTCAGGAGGCAGAGGCAGGCAGATCTCTGAGTTCCAGGTTAACCTAGTCTACAGAGATCCAGGACAGCAGGGACTACATAGAGAAAAAATTTTTTTAATTTTTATTTATTTTTTTATGTGCATTGTCATGACAGTGTCAGATCCCTTGAAATGGATATTATAGACAGTTGTGAGCTGCCATGTGGGTGCTGGGAATTGAACCCGGGTCCTCTGGAAGAGCAGACAGTGCTCTTAACCACTGAGCCGTCTCTCCAGCCCCTCAAATGAAAATTTTTAAAGACAGACATCTATACATATATAAGTAAATACATCTGTGCCTGCAAATAGCTCAGTGGGACAAATCAATAGCCTCAGAAGACTGATAACCTGAGTTTCCCAGATTCCACAACAGAAGAACAAACTCTGAAAAGGTTACTTTCTAACCTCCCATGCATTCCATCACTCACACACACACACTCACAGACACACGCATGCATACACACATAAGTGCGTGCATGTGCACATCACACCACATTTCTATACAAGAATAAGTTTAAAAGAAAACAAACTAAATGTGTTTCTCTTTTTTGAGCAAAGCTTTAATTAGGATTATTTTATTACGTTATTTTGTGTATATGTGTTTAAGTGTTTGTTTGTATGAGTGTGTGGTATGTGGAAACACCATAGAAAGATGTCAGCTGCCCTGCTCTATCACTCTCCATCATATTTCTCCAAAACAGGCTCTCTCGCTCAACCTGGTCTCTCACTCAACTGGCTGGTGGCCAAATAATCCCCACAACCCTGGAGCCAACTTTATTTACAACATGATCCTTAGAACAAAGTATTTGGAGTTACTTGCATATTGTGGCCATGCTGGATTTTTACGTCAGTGCTGGGTGTTTGAATTCAGGCCCTCGTGCTTAAGTAGTAGGACTCTTCCACTCCAAGCCAACACTGCAGCCTCATATTTATCTTTTAAAGACCATGACATCTAGAGCTGCTTTATTTTTTTTCTCTAAGATTTTTTATGCCATTTGCCTGCATGTACATGTTTATCACTTGTGTGTCTGATACCCTCAGAGATTAGAAGAGGGCATCATATCCCCTCTAACTGGATATATATGATTGTGAGCTTTCTGGTAATCAATAAGAGCAACAAGTGCTCTTAACCCCTAAGCCATCTCTCCTGCCCCCTTAAGCTACTTTTTTAAAACTCAAGATTACAGTTTTTTATGTTTCATTAGAACATGCTAATGGTGACACACCTTAGCTGTAAGAGACTCAGGAGACTGAGGCTGTAACACACCTGCCCCCACCATAGATCACTGACCCCTATATCCCTAACAGTGAGCAAAACCCTCACTACAACCGCTGTAGGGAGAGCACAGCTTCCGGTATGCCTTTGCCAACTGTTGGTCAAATCTCCCTGGTTCCCTGGCCACAGGAGGAATGAAAACACAGGAGAGAAAATGAAGTACATACAAACATAACTGTTAAACAAATGAAAATGCTGATTATGTTAGTAGCATGGATTTTAAAATTGTATTTCTTTCTGATTTACATAGATCAGACAAAAAGTGCAAAATTCAAAAATAATTCCCCTGCCATCTTTCCATGGTACAGTATCAGTGTTCCAGGCAAGCAGCCTGATGCTTGCCCTCTGCAGCCAGCCTCTTCTGGTCTCACCTCTTTGAAAGCTCTAAAATCTCCTGGTTTTCTGAAACTTTCCACTACCTAGTGTGCCTTCAGGTCGGTCTATTTCTTTCCATAGTAGTGAAAATCGTGGTGTGTTCAGGCTGGCAATTCCCCTGCTTTAGTCAGCAAGTGAGACCTCAGTAACTTCAGTGATGATCAACCTGCTTTCTCTCCTACCACCATCTCTATATTCTATATTGGACTGTCCTCAAATTTTCTCATCTTTTCCCATCCTGTCTTCTACACATCAGTTGCTGGGAATTTCTTCCATATTCATCTCTAATAATTCTATTAATTATTTTCATTTCAACTCCTTTTTTTATTTCTAAATGTCTTCCCTTTTTTTTTTTTGTAGCTCCTAATTCTTCTCTTTCTGCTCTAAGGACAGCAATGCTGTTTGTCTGTTCAATTTACATTTCCCCACAGAAACATTTCTTCCACGTTGATTTTTCTCTCTCTCCATTTAAATGTTTTTCTCAAATTTCTGATGATTCTTCCTTATATAATCAATTAAGAGTAAAGAAACTCCAAGCATATTTATTACAACAATATGCCCATCACCTAGATTCTGACCTTGTGAGTGACAGCTGAGAATTGTCATTTACCAGAAGATAATAATAACTGTGACATTTACTGAGAAACCCATACCATCAGTATCATCAGATTTTTATTCTTGGTTTGGTCAGGCCAATCACAATCACAAAGAAAGGCCTCCAAATTCCCACAGGAGGAGTGGGGACCTGGGTACTAGCTGCTGGGAAGCTAGCAGGAAAGAGAACTGGAGTAAATGGTTCCTATGCACTTAGCATTACATACATGATGTTTCCGGATTTGCCAGATCCCAGGAAGAGCTTTAAGCACTTCATCTTCTGCTAGGAAATGGGAGTGATTCCAGAGCAATATGCTCTTTGAAAGACAGCTAAGGATCAGACGCCATCTTCAGGCCCCACAAGCACCAGATATGCATGTGGTACACAGACATGTATGTAGGTGAAACACCAACATATATAAAATGTTTAAAATGCTCCAGTCTACCCTGGGCATCTGTGAAATTTTTGCTATATGTGCTTCATCAGACATTCATCCATCTACCCACACATCCATCCATTTAAACCCCGCACTCTATCATACTTGCCACAAAGAGAGCATCAGGATATCTCACTCCTACAATTCATCACATATATCAACTGAATAGGTGCTAATATGATCACAAACTAGATATAATACAGTCTTATTAAGTAAAAATTTACATACACTGAGATGCATAACTCTTTACCATTCAAGATCTTACAAATATAAGATTTTTAAGTTACACTTCTCTTAACTTATGTAAATGTCATACCCATGTTATCCAAGACACTATCAAAACATTTTTTAAAATCCTTTAACTCAACATTTTCCCTTATATTATTAATTTTTTATATGTAAGTATTTTGCCCACATGTATATATGCACACGTACACCACTTGCACGCTCGCTGCCTGCAGAAGCTAGAAGAGGGTATTGGGTCCCTTGAAATTAACTGGAGTTAACAAACAGTTGTGAGCTGCCCTATGGGTGCTGGGAATCAACCCCAGGTCCTCTGGAATAGCAGTGTTCTTCATCTCTGAGTCATCTCCAGCCCCAAGTTCTCTTGTATTTCTGCCTGTTGACTACTCACCTCAGAAACAACCACTATACAGATTTTATTAACTAACAATTAGCTTTTCCAATTGTAGAACTTTATGTAAAAAAAAAATCACATAAGATGTCCTCAGGTATAAAAATTTTCTTTAAGATTTATTTATTTATTATGTACACAGCGTTCTGTCTGCATGTATACCTGCTGGCCAGAAGAGGGCACTAGATCTCATTACAGATGGTTGTGAGCCACCATGTGGTTGCTGGGAATTGAAATCAGGACCTCAGGAAGAGCAACCAGTGCTCTTAACATCTAAGCCATCTCTCCAGGCCCTAAAAAATTTCTTTCACTGAAGTTATTTCTAAGATTCATTCTTTTCACTGCACATCTTAGTACTTGGTCCCTTTTTATGGCTCAGTAACATTATATAAATACAACATAATACTTAGGTACCTTAACATGACCTGGATGCTTGCTTTGAGTTTTATGGCAATCTACATGAATTTGTATACATTTATTTATACTTTAAATAATAGTTTGTTTATAACTAAATTCTACATAACAGAAGGGTTAGAAGGTTAAGCTTGGTGCCCTTTTCTTTTCAAAGGGCACAATCTAAAGCAGTGACAAATAAACCTACAAGATCAACAGAGTCACTTGCAGTGTTTCTCCAACATGCAGACTATCTGGCTAGAAATTTTGACTCAAATTTATGTTTTGAAAGGGCCTATATAAAACACTCACACAAACACATCTCCTTTCTGATTTTGCATTCTTAAGTAACAAGAATCCTAAAACTCCGGTTAGCAGACTTCTATATTCTTTTTCCATACATGCAACAGTATAAAATATTAACTGGCCTGAGGTTACAGTTCAGCTGTTAGAGTTTGGGACTAGTACTCACAAAACCCTGTGTTGAGTCGGTCCCAGCACTGCATAAAGCAAGAGCAGTGGAACACATCTGTAATCCCAGCACTTAGATGGTGAAAGCAAGAAAGAGCAAGGTCAAGGTCATCTTTAGCTACACAGCAAGTCTAAGCCATTCTGGGATACATGACACACTTCCCCCACCCCAAAAAAGTCTCAAAAAAAGTAATATTATGGCTGAAAACCCGATTCAGTGACAGACTGCTTGCTATGCACGAAGCGCTGGGTTAAATCTCCAATGTGGAAACAAAAGAATTTAAATAGTTTACAAACACACAAACTCATCCCAGGAGTAAAAACCCTATGTGAGATCCATTATGGATATGCAACAGCCCAAAAGGATGTGGAACAAAGCTGGGAGAGGAGACGCTGCCTTACTGCAGAGCCTTTCTTGAATCCTCTGAGCCTCGGCCAGTCTCTCTTCCGCCGCCCTTCTGGCCAGACCAACATCCTTTCTAGCAACAGCCAGGTCATACTCCAGACGCTGTCGAAGTGCTTCTCCTTTTTCCACCTCGGACCGCAGCCTGGCAATCTGGCTCTCGTAGCTTGACAGCTGAAAACAGATTCCTGGGCTCGTGAATTAGCACTAAAAATGTCTACAAGGTGATGAGACTGCATAGTCAAACATTTACATTTCTTAGCAAAAGCTCACTCTTTGTTTACCAGAATTCACAAACTGACATTTTCTGGAATATTAGGAAAGAAACACTGCTTTACCAGGTGATAAAGACTCCTTATGGAGACTCCACTAGAGGAAAAACCTTCTTAAACAAAAGAAAAAAATGCACATGTGAATCACAGATCATACCTAGACAACAAAAACACATGACACATTATAAACACTTAAAAGCTCATGTAGTCCTTTACTTTTATCTCCTAAGTGTTCCCAAGAAGAAAGGACTGTAGAGTGCCATCTGTCCTTCCAGAGGACCCCACCTAGGACTCCAGTTCCAAGAGATCCGACACTCTTCTGGCCTCTGAGGGTAATCCACACACATGACACATGCTCACATAAACACACATAAAAATAAAAAAGTTTAAAAGAAGCAAGTGGCAACAAAGTGCAATTTAGTGAATAGTGTTATTTTTCTTAGCTAAAATATCAATGACAGCTTAAGAAAAGTAACAATATTGCAGGGCTACCTAATTGTGACATTCCATTAACTTCTGTGACAGAAATGGCTCAGAAAGCTAGAATGTAATAACCTATAATGTCCTTTCTCACTCTAAAATTACAATACAGTCAATGAATATATAACTTATCATTTATAAATAATTTATACTAAATAAATAAAACTTAATACGTGTGATGTGGTAAAAGAGAAGAAAACAAATGCTATATTGGCCTATAGAAAAGTATATTAATTAAATTTTGTAAAAGAAATAAGAATAAAATTTGATGATAGTTTGAGGAAAAAGTACTATGTGTTTGGGTTTTGTTTTTTGTTTTGGTTTTGGTTTTATGAGACAGGGTTTCTCTACGTAACAAAGCCCTAGTACCCTGGACTCACTCTGCAGACCAGGCTGGTCTCTGACTCACAGAGATCCCCATGCCTCTGCCTCCTGGAGTGCTGGGAGTAAGGGTGTGTACCACCATGCCCAGCTTGGTTTCTGCTTTCAAAGAGATAAAAAAGAAAGGGAATGGAATTGGGTAGGAAGGGAGGTTTGGAAGATCTGGGAGAAGTTGGGGGAGGGGAAAATAGATCAAAATATATTGTATAAAAATTTTTTCAATTAAAAAAATAAAATGCGGGCTGGAGAAATGGCTCAGAGGTTAAGAGCATTGGCTGCTCTTCCAGAGGTTCTGAGTTCAATTCCCAGCAACCACATGGTGGCTCCCAACCATCTGTAATGAGATCTGGTGCCCTCTTCTAGCATACAGGCATCCATGCAGACAAAACACTATACAAAATAAAAAAATAAATAAAATAAAAATAAAATGCATGGGCTGGAGAGATGGCTCAGTGGTTAAGAGCACTGTCTGCTCTTCCAAAGGACCTGGGTTCCCAGCACCCACATGGCAGCTCACAACTATCTATAATGCCAATTCCAAGGGATCTGACGCCTTCAAACTAATGCACATAAAATAAAAATTAAATAAATTATAAAATAAAATGCAGCTGGGCGCAGTGGCACATGCCTATAATCCAAGCACAGAGGCAGGAGGATCTCTGTAAATTCAGTAAAATTTGGTCTACAAAGCAAGTGCAAGACAGTAAGGGAACTCAGAAAAAGCCCATCTCCAAAAACAAACAAAAATTTAAGTCAAAAAAAGCCTGTGCTTTAAAATGATATTAAAACTAAAAAAAAAAAAAAAAAAAAAAAGACCTGAGAATATATCTCACTAGCATACACACACAAAAAAGGGAATAAGATTTAAAAACAGAAATAAAAAAGAGTGAAAATACAAAAGGCAGAGACATAAACATAAAATGTATAGCTTGGGCAGGAGAGATGGCTCAGAGGTTAAGAGCACTGGCTGTTCTTCCAAAGGTCCTGAGTTCAATTCCCAGCAACCACATGGTGGCTCATAACCATCTATTGTGAGAGCTGGTGACCCCTTCTGGTGTGTAGGGATGCAGACAGAATGCTCTATAAATAATAAATAAATAAAATTTAAAAAAAAAAAACCGTATGGCTTCTCTGAAAAGGGAAAGACTGTTTCACAATTCATATCCTAAATAAATATACATTATAGTTTCAAAAAAAATGTGTGTAGTTTAAGCCATGCACGATAATATACATACAAGATCACAGCACTTGGGAAGCTGAGGCAGAAGGATTGAGTTTGAGGAAGGTCTGAGTTACAGAACAAGAGTGCTCTCAAAATGGTATTTTTCTAATTTATAAATTCTTTCATCATTTAATACATCCAACAAGTCACATATTTGATCATGTCAAGCCTGTTAATTAAAATATATCTGGCTGTCAGAATGGGTCAAACTGGTAAAGCTGCCTGTTGCCACACCTGACAACCTCAATATTAGCCCCTTGTATCACATGGGTTAAAATTGTCTTCATTAGGGTTTCTATTGCTGCGATGAAACACCATGACCAAAAAGCAAATTGTGCAGGAAAGGGTTCATTTGCCTCACACTTCCATATACTATTCATTATCGAAAGACGTCAAACAGGGCAAGAAACAAGAGAAGGGACCTGACGTAGAGGCCATAGAGGGGTCCTGCTTACTGGCTTGCTCAACCCGCTAGGAACACTAGCCCAGCAGTGACCCTGCCCACAATGGGCTGGGCCCTCCCCCAGCAATAACGAATTCACAAAATGCTCTACAGCCAGATCTTACAGAGACATTTTCTAACTTTCAGATAACTCTACCTTGTATCAAGATGACATAAAAAGATCCAGCAAAACAAGGTATCACAAGTTAATCTCTGACCTCCACCTGAGTGCTATGGCACATGTACTCTCACACACAAAGAAAAGTAGGCTGTTTTAATTAATCAATTAATTAAAATACACTTAAGACAACAAATAAATATAATTGACTAAAGCTCAACTTTAACAACCCTATATAATTCTGCTGTATGAAAGTGTTTTCTTTATGGCAATTTACTTTGAAGCACAAGAATGACATAGCAACAACGGTTAAATGTAATTTCTAATATGAAATAAAACTGAAACTCAACCTTTTGGTGAGGGCAGAGGAGTTCAAGACAGTGTTTCTTCTCTATGTAGCCCTGCTGTCTTGGAACTCACTCTATAGGCCAGGCTGGCCTCAAACTTAGAACTTCACCTGCCTCTAACCCCTACACCTACCCCAAGAGCTGGGATTAAAGGTGTATGCCACCACACCCAGCTGAAATTCCGACTTTTCACAGTAATTGGAAGAAAAATAAATTCTACCTCTACGTTGTGCTTTGTTGTCATTTCTAGCTTCTCCTTCTTAGCCCGATGGAGCTTCTTTCTGAGATCGGCAGTGACATCTGACTCTGTTTCATTTCTAAGCATTTGTTTAACATCCACTGAGGCGTTTTTCAATCTACAAAAAAAGTTCATTATAAAATATAATCTCATGCAATAAAGATATTCTAACATAATTCCTCATAGCTTAATTTAAAAACAGAATATGATAAGGTCCTAGGATAATAAATTCACAATCCAGTAAAATGTGTCCACTGCAGAACTTGGGGGTAAATACAGTCATACTTTACCATAGTAACAAAATACTGTCCATTAAAAATATACTACACTGGTCTGGAGAGATGGCTCAGGGGTTAAGAATACTCACTGCTCTTCCAAAGGTCCTGAGTTCAATTCCCAGCAACCACATGGTAGCCCATAACCATCTATAGTAAGATCTGGTGTGCAGGCAGGATGTTGTATAAATAATAAATAAATCTTAAAAAATATATATATATACTACACTGCTCAAGAGTTATATTGAAACAAGCCAATCACATCAAACGCTGAGTGCTTTTGGAAGAGTAAGATTCTTTCTTTTTTTAATAGATTTCAATTACTGTAACTGTAACACACAAAGGGAGAAGAGATGGAAAGAGGGAGATAGAGGGAAAGATAGGAAAAGAGATGAGTATTAGACTGGAAATCTGTTTTTTTACTTCAAAGGATATGATTTTTATGAGAAATTCTAAGAAATCCAATGAGAAAAAAAAGAATTAAAAATCACTTCAAATAAGGGTATAAAAATACAAGATTGATATATAAAATTATATTTCTATTTACTAGCACAAAATAACTCCATCGGTAATAGTGTAAAAAAGAGACAAAATTAACAATAAATTTATAAAACAAGTACTACATCTTTACCATTAAAAAATACTAAATTAAAATCATAAATACTGAAATTAAAATTATAAATAAAAAGACATTCCAGGATCATATTTACATTTAGAAAATTAAGTATTATTAAAGTGGCAACTTTAATTGAATACAACCGTTTATCAAATCCTCAGAATATTCTTCTGCAAAATTGGCAAGCTGATCCTAAGATGTATATGGAAAGGCAAAAGATTCCAAACAACACAGTCAGGCTGGAGACATGGCTCAGCAGTTAAGAGCACCACTGTCTGCTCTTCCAAAGGACTCAGGTTCAATTCCCAGCACCCACATGGCAGCTCACAACTGTATCATAATTCCTGTTTCAGGAGACCCGACCTCCTTAAACATGCAGACAAAACACCAATGTACATTAAAAAATAAATAAAAATCTTAAGAGGACTTTCACTTCCTATTTTCAAAACTTACTAGAAAGGTCAAAACTGTGGACTGAATGGAAAGAAGTCCCCCATAGCCTCCTGCGCTGAAGGTCTTATCCCCAGCTAGTAGTAGTATTCAGGAAAGGCGTGGGGCTTACCAGAGAAGGTAGGACACCTTTGAAGAGTATGCTGTTCCAAGTATACTGGGGACAGTTTCCTCCTTGTCCCCCATCTCCGTTTCCCTCTCTCCGATTCCTGGCCTCCACAGAGTGAGCAGCCCTACACTCAGCCCATCACCAAATTCAGTGATGTTATGCCTCACCACAGAGCTGCAGCACAGGTAGCTAAATGTGCACTTAATAGTCCCTAAATCGAGTCCAAATAAGCCTTTTCTTCCTTCAAGTTTCTCTCAAATATTTGTCAGCAATAAGAAACTGACACATTTCAATCAAGACAAGGTAGTATTTAATTAAGAACAGATAACATGTTTGAAAAAAATTATTGTTGAAGAACCTAATACCATAAAAATTAACTGATTAATTATCAGAATTTACACTCTTGAAAAGCCCATGTTTATGTGGTCAAGCAATCTTCAACAGCATTGCTGTGATAGTTCACTGAGAAAAAACAGTATTACCAACAAATGTTCTGAAAAAACTGGCTATCTATAGATTTAGACCCTAACCTCACACTTTACCCAAAAATTAACAAAGTGGAAGAAACATAAAAAAATAAAAATAAAACTGTAGAACTTCCTGAAAGAAAAATAGGAGAAAAATATTCCTGACCTTAAGTTAACTGGAGATTTCTTTGCTATAAAATGAAAAGCATAATCCACACAGAAAAAGAACTGATAAGTAGAACTTAAAAGTTGAGAACATTTGCACTTTGCAATACACTCCAGGAGAATGAAGGGAGTGCACATTCCTCAGGAGCAGAGCACCTCCTAGCACAGGCAAGGCCCTGGGTTCCAGCATAATCAGCACCCTCCCATCATAACAGAAACCAGTAAAATGAAAAGTCAATTTACTTAGTGGGTAAATGCCTATATGATTTAACAAAGAACCTATCCAGAATATACAAAGGATTTTCACAGTTCAATAATAAAAAAACAAATTTTAAAATGGTTAAAGAGCGGAAACAACATTTCACCAAAGAGGTCGTACAAATGATCTAAGGCACATGTAAAGATGCTGAGCATCATCAACTATTGAAAATATCCAAATTAAATGCATAATAATGTATCATTTTACATTCACTAAAATGACTATTTAAAAATTAAGTAATTTTTAAAGTTCTGACAAGGATATCTTTATATAACTAAAGCCTTCAAATACTGCTGTCAGGGATGTAAAATTATCCAGTCACTCAATTTAGTGTTTACTTAAAAAGTTTAGCATAGGCTATATGATGCAACAATGCTGCTCCTATAAACCTGCCTAAAAAAGAGAAACAGAAACATATGTTAACACAAATGCTTGCATGCAATGTTTATGGCTGTATTACTCATAATAAGCAAGAGCAGAAACAATGCAAATTCCCACTGCCTAGCAAATGGGTAAGTAAATACAGTAAATCCATACAGAGGGATTGACTATTATTCAGCAGTATGAAGAAACAAAAGCCTGTACATGCTACAATGTAATAAATTTCAACAAGCCCAAAGAAGCCAGACACAAAAAGACCCATAATTCCATTGTCATGAACTATCCAGAATGACAAAGTTATAGATACAAAAAGCAGGTGAGCAGTAGAGTTTAAATAACTTCCTTCAGATTCTAGAATTCTGAGTAACGATTTCTCCATTAAAAGTATGTGGCAGCTGAGGAGACAGCTCAGCAGTTAAGAGTGCATGCTGCTCTTCCTGAGGACATGTTTGACTCTCAGCACCGACACTGTGGAGCACTCAATGCCTATAACTCCAGTCTAAATGGTGTGACAACTTCTTCTGGCCTCCCGGTCACCCTCATATACCTGCTCACTCATGCAGAGAAAGAGAGAGATATAATAAATAAAAATTTAAATGTATATATTATGGATGTTAACTGATGTTTCCTCCCTAAATTGAAAAAGCATAATAAATAATGTGAAATATTATTATATTTTTAAAGCATATATATTTATATTATATATTGCCACTTCATAAGAAAAGGTATGGACAAATATATTTACGGAATTATCCATAATTAATTTTAAGAGGTAAGATTACATATACATAGTCTCTATCGATCCTTCTCAAACTAAGTATGAAGAATTATGCATAGCTTCAGCTTTAATCCCAGAACTAGGAGACAGAGACATACAATTCTCTGAATTAGAGGCCAGTCTGGTCTACTACAGAGCTAATTCCAGGACAGCCAGGGTTATACAGAGAAACCTTATCTCAAAAAAACAAAAAAATTAAAATTAAAAAAAAGATTTTGTTGCAAAATATATTTTAAGTAGTTTACTTAAGGCAACTAACAGACTATAACGCCAAACGTTCTATTTTTATACTCTGCAGATATTACTCTGTTCTGTGACTATAGAAGTTCTAACAATTAGTTTCCTGTTTTGTTCTTTGTTTATTTGAGCAGGGCCTCACCATGCAATCCTGGCTAATCTGAAATTTGTTCTATATTCTAGGTTGCCTGAACTCACAAAAATCTATCCACCTCTGCTTACTGGGTACAAAGACTACGGACAACAGACACCATGACAAGCTACTTTCAATTACTAAACTTATTTTCTTGAGACATGTACTTAAGAAAAAAAAAAATCACACCCTTCAAAATGGTCCTTTCTGCCCATTTGGACCCTATCCATCAGACATCAACGAAATAACACATCTTACCAAGGAAAGAAGGAAATGCATGGCACAAAGAAGAGGAGCAATGTCAATGAGATGCATCTTTTTGAAATGCACACTCAAGGAAACCTCATAAAAGCAGCTGCAAGGGGAGCTAACAGGAAAGTGCTTAGGTAGTCCAGTCAGAGCTGAGGCAAGGAGGCAGAGCTGCAGAGGATGTGGCAAGAAGAGTAATGGCCAACACAAACAAGCAGAAACACAGAGGAGAGACTTGGAAATTACGGAGAATAAGCAAGTCTCTAGCGAGAGGAGAGAGTTTGGACACATAGATCTTTATGATCCCAGTTAACAAAGGAACACAAGGGGTCCTGAGAGCCAATACTTAGAAAGTGCTGCTGCTCTTTCAGTCCCAAGAAACCTGCTTCCTTAAACCATCTCATGAGAATCCTTGCAATTAGCTTCATTATTCACTTAATTCTCCCTGGTTTTTGCAATCAAAACCATTTTCCAACTAAAGGAAGAGATTGGTGGCTTACCTTTGGGAGTCCCCAGTAGTGGCATTACTTGAAGTGCTTAAACTCATGGTGAGTCTTCCAATGTTTTCAAAAGACCCCACTGTTCCTTAATGATATATTTCCGCACGGTGATGTCTGTGACTTACACGTTAGATGGATTAAAGTCTGTTAACATAATAAACAATACAACAGCAGTTTTATATTTGACTCCTGAGAGGATGGGTTTTATTTTGATCTATAGCCTATTTGTTAATTTTTAAGTTGTTATATAAAACAGGACACAGATAATTCCAAAAACCTATACTGTACAGCTGGATGTGGTACACACACTTGTAAGCCTAGCACCCGAGTGAGGCAGAGGGACCAGCTCAATGTCATCATCACTTACTAATAAGGTAGAGGCCAGCCTGGGATACATGACACTCAGCATCAAGTACTAACAATAATACTATAGGGCTTTTTATTTAAAAAGCATTAGAGGCAAAAAGAAAAACAGGCAGAATGTTAAAAAAATCTTTTAAACTTTAGTTGTTTTCTTTTTTCCTTTTTGGTTTTTCAAGACAGGGCTTCTTTATGTAGCTCTGGCTGACCTAGAACTAGCTCAGTAGACCAGGCTGGCCTTGAACTCAAGAGTTCCCCCTACCTCTGCCTACCAGCTGCTGGGATTCTTTTTTTTTTTAATTTATTTTTTTGTTATCAATCACAGGTTAGGTACTTTGCATCCCAAGCGTAGTCCCCTCCCTCATTCCCTCCCCCCCCTCCCCGCCCCCTCCAAGTCCACCAACGGGGGAGGACCTCCTGCCCTTCCATCCAACCCCAGCTGCTGGGATTCTTAAATAAAAATAAGAATGACAAATTATCCTTGCACATGAAAAGGAATATAGATTACCAATCATGGAACAGAGAATTCAGTTTAAAATAAATG
>CM053754.1:45410723-45518084 GCA_028658305.1 Pachyuromys duprasi
AAAGAAAGAAAGAAAGAAAGAAAGAAAGAAAGAAAGAAAGAAAGAAAGAAAGAAAGAAAGAAAATAAGCAAGCAAGCAAAAGGGCGGGAGGTCAAAGAGTATAGAAAAAACAATACCCTATATAAATAAAAAGTATGAAAGATATACCCACAAGACTAATGAAAATATAATTACTTCAAAATAACTTAAAAACATCAGGAAAAGGCAAAGACAAGAAAGACAAGGGTGTGGTACTACATGCTTTTAATCCCAGCTCTCAAGAGACAGAAGGCAGAAGCAAGCAAATCTCAGAGTTTGAGCCCAGTATGTTCTACAGAGAGTGTTCCAGAACAGCCAGGGCTATACAGAGAAACCTTGCCTTGGTTTTAAAAAGGGGGAGAGGGGCAGGAGAAAGACAGAGACACAGAAGAGACAGAGACACTCTCAAAATGACAGATGTGGTAGCACATACATTTACTCCCAGAAATTGGAGGGAGACACAGGTGGATTTCTGGGGATCTCTGTGAATTCTAGACCATCCTGGTCTACCCAGCAAGTTCCAAGCCAGCCAGAGATACACAGTGAGGCCCTGTCAGGAAAGAAAGGAAAAAGAAAGGCGAAGAAAAATAAAGCCTCAAAAGTGAGATAAGGCTGAAAATGGTGGCACAGGCTTTAATCCCAGCACCTGACAGACAGACACAAGTGGATCTCTGTGAATTTTAGGCCAGCCTTCTTTACATAATGAGGTCCAGGCCACCCAGGACTACATAGTGAGACACTGTCTCACAAAGGGAAACATTTAAATGGTGTGGTGACAAGAATCGGAACTAAAAATAAAAGTCATGAAAATTAAATTGAAAGGGACATAAAAGCTAGTATGACAAAAATGCCCCAAAAGAGAAATACACATAATTTAAATGATAATAATGAAATCAGTTTCTGTTGTACTGTTTTTAATAATAACCAGGAAGAGGGCCTACAAGATAGCTCACCAGATAAAGGTGCTTGCCTCATGAGCCAAATGCACTAGAATCTACATAAAGGTAGAAGGGAAAACCAGCTCCACAAAGTTGACCTGTGATCTCCACACGTTCTGAGTAGCATAGGCATGCCCCCTCCGTATATGTACATGCACTCACACACAATAACAATAAGTAAAATTATACTTTTGTAAAGAGGAAACAAGAGAGATGGAGTGCTGGCTGCTTCCAGAAAACCCAGTTCAAATTCCAGCCCTTACATGGCATCTTACAACCATCTGTAAATCCAGTTCAGGAGACCCAAAGCCCTCTTCCGGCCTCTGAGGGTACTGCATTGTCTACACATGGTGTACAGGCAAAACTCCCACATACACAGAATAAAAATAAATCTGAAAGAGAGGAAGAATAATCAGTTAGGGATAACATGAAAAAAAGAAAGGGAGAAAGGAGAGAGGAAGATAGATGATAGATAGATAGATAGATAGATAGATAGATAGATAGATAGATAGATAGATAGATAGATAGATAGATAGAGATAAGGATAATACAAGTCCCTGAATAAGAAAATCTAAGTGCAATGCCCAGCACCACAAAAGAAAGACAATTCAAGAACGGTTACAAAACAATTAGAGTGTACGTCAAGAAAAAGTTCCTTAAAGAAAAAACTTTACCCCCCATTTTACAAAAGCAAAGTTGGTGCTTAGCAATTATTATCCCAGTCACTTCTCCCTCCTCAGCCGTCTCAGCACAAGTTTTCCTACCTCCCATTTAAACCTTCTACTTGTTCCTCCATAATGTACCTACCTTTCAACCAGTCTTCACAGATAAGAGGGAAAGCAAGGGTGGGTGAAAAGGCAGCATGAGCCACATACGCCGCTAATCATTCTTTTTTTAATATTTATTCATTATGTATACACAATATCTCATTATGCACCAGATCTCCTTATAGGTGGCTGTGAGCTACCATGTGGTTGCTGGAAATCAAACTCAGGACCTCTGGAAGAACAGCCAGTGCTCTTAACCTCTGAGCCATCTCTCCAGCCCGCCGCTAATCATTCTTGACCTTATCCTCTCTTTAATCTTGAGAAACTATTTGCACATTTCACAGACAATAAAACTGAGCTTTCCAAAGTTTGAGTGATTTGTACCAAGACATCCACTAGAAGAATCAAAACTCATACTCACACCTTGACTTCTAATGATTCTGTACAAAGAAAACAGCCCAGTGGTATTTTATCTAGAAAAGCCTATGCCACACAGCCTTATCTCTCCTTCCTCCCCCTTCAAACTGATGAACGCCAACTCACCAACAAGCACCAGGTGTAATCAAGTATTTAAGCCAGCCCCTCTGCCCTTTCCAGTCTTGATTAAAGATAAAAGGAACCTGTGTCCATGACACTATTCCACTATCTTCTCAGTTTGGGGTCTAACCAAATAATGTTGTTTCCTTGACTCAACTACTTGTTCTTAAGTCATTCAGCCTTTTTCAAGTCGAGAGTAAAGGGCTTGGATTCCCTAATAGTAAGTCCATCCCTTTTTTCCCCCTATGCAGTTTTGTGTTTATTAGTCACACCTGTGCAGGGAATGTCAGCAGTTACACTTTTCAGTTGGTAAGGGGGCACTTAAGAGCTGAATTGCAGCTCAATAGCAAAACACTTTCTTCATGCCTATGATTCTCGTTCAGTCTCAACCATCTTTCACCCCACCCCTGAAAAGAAAAGAGAACTAAAGGAAGTCTTTCCATAAACCAAGACCAAGAGAAGAACTGAAACAAAAGTTAAATGGAACCCTAAAGACTAAGCCCACTCTGCTTATCCGACATAAAGAACCTTAAGGTCCAGGAGTTGTGTGATTTGCCCGTCACAGCTAATAACGGCTGAGCCAGGATTTACAAAGAAAGCTCCAGGCTAAGACAACTGCCTTCACTTTTCCAAGTATCGGGTTGCACTGGCTGCATCCCTCTGCCTTTCACTTGAAAGCACGTTCTTTTCCGGCTCCACCACTGTTTGGTAGTTACTAAGCACTGTTAAATGCAAATAACAAAACGGTAGCTTTTTTTCTCTAACATCATGAGAAGTATAAAACATTGATGTGTAAAGCCTTAGAAACTGATATCGACTCTAATAAAAGTTATGTATTTGCCTAACATGAATATCCTAAGGGATTAAACAGTTTTTTTAAGTCGCTTGTACACAAAATTCAGCTTTAAAAACTCACAGCTGACTTTTCTAAGCGTCCTAACGGGTAGGCGTAAGTTGCAGAAAGCAATCTGATATAACTCGTTGTTTTGGTTATCAGATGTGTGAAGGGTGCCTAATGTGTGACTAGCATTTAAATGAAGGGGAGGTAAAAACGAAGAAGTCGTGATCTTTGGGTGCTGATCTCGAAGAGCTCCGAGGACTCCAGCCCCCAGTAGTCCTCGGGATAGCCCCTAGGATGCTCAACCTCCTCGAGGTGGGAGGAGAGCCTCCACGACAGAGCTGGAGGCGTGTCTGCACCAGCGAGCAGCCCGAAGCCCGGTCCTCACTGCAAGCCCAGTCTCCTCAGCACCTCCCAACCCCGGGCGCTCGTCTCCACGCACCCACAGCCCGCGGTTACCTCGCACTCGCGTGGTCCAACCTGCACTCCCACGACCCCCGGGCAGCTTCAGGTCTCGGGGTGGAAGGCCAGGCAACCCTCAGGAGCCAGACTGACACCTGTGGAAAGCCGACGGACTCCAGGACCAGGATGAAGAAAGTCTACAAGGTGAAGTTTACAACGGCCACTTCCGCGGCCTGGGAACTCGCGACTGGACTCTGGGCGGCCACGACTTTCTCCGCCTCCCCGGCCCCGCCCGGGCAGGCCCTCCCTCGCCTCCGCGTCCCCAGCGTCCCGCCTCCCTCCCTCCCGCCGGTCGCCCGAGCAGCAGCTCCAGGATACGCGCGTACTCAGAGAACGCGGGCTCGCGCTGGGAGGGCAGGCCCGAAATCGCGCGCGCGCGCTCTCGCGCCGGGGGCTAGTCTGCGCATGCGCCAGGGCTGGGCTGCTCGTGCGCAGACCGCACGAGTAGTTCGGGTGCGCGGTTCTCCTAGCGCGTGCCCTGGTACCTGTTTCTCTGCCATCTCCTTGTTTCAGAGCCGACTGATGTGCAAATTTCCAGCTTCGGGCCCCTTTTCCCTGCCTTCCAAGGGTGACAACCCGTTCCTGCTCTGTGAACTGGCTTCCAGGCTGGCTCTCAAGGCCTAAGAAGCCCCCTGGAACGGCGGCGGATGCCTAGGTCCCTAAGGAGAGTCCGCCACAAGCTCAGGCGGACTCTCCCCAGAACCCTTCGCTTGCACAAACTCTGCCTCCTTCCATCCATCCCCTTTGTGTCTCGCCTTGCGAGGGAAGAATGTAGGTCTCTTCTGATGCTGTTGAGCGTCTTTGATTACAAATATTGCAGGACCGGATTCATAGGCAAAAAGGGCTTGGAGCTCCAGCGCGTGCTCCACCTCCGCTAGATTTCAGCCCCTCCCCCTCCTCTCCCACAATTTATAAAGAGCTTTGGTTCTCCCTGTAGCCGCTTCAGGGGATTGGAAAAGCAAATCCTCTTTTGTTCCTTGACTTTTGAAAGCCTATTCCCCAAAGAACAATGCAAACTAGCGGGATTTTCATGAAAGGTTTTCCTCCTTACCACTGCTACCTTCTTTCCACAAGTGTTCATACAAAATGAGCCTTTTATGCTAAATTGTCCCGAGTTGGTTGTAATCAGCTTGAACCCGGTGTTGGGGTCGTTCTCACCTGCACTTTCTGGAAAGCCAAAAGTCCTAAAAGAAAATAGATTAAAACTTGGATTCTTGCACTGGTATGAAACTTTAATTGGTTTAAGGTCAGTCATTTAGTTTTTTAAAAGGTTTTCCTTGCTTCTTAATACTTTAGCCAGAAAAGATAACTGCTTTGGAAAACAACTGAAGGAAACAAACTAAATTAGCCCACTCTACTTAGTAATCAAATGGAGTTACAATAACATTATATCCTCAAACCCCGTTCCAGGGTTTCTCTGACAGCCCTGAAAGATTAGAGCTTTTAAAAAAATGTTGTGTGCTTTAGTTTTGTTATTTGAAAGGTTTTTGTTGGGGGATGAGTTTGTTGTTGTTCTGTTTTGTTTTGTTGGTTTGGATTGGGTTTTTTGTTTTTAATTCCTTAGGTAGCCCATTCAGGCCCCAAATTCTGGATCCCCTTCCTTATCCTCTAGAGTACTAGGGTTATAAAATGTGGGCCACACATCAGTTTGCCATGTCTTAGTGACATCACAGAAGGGAGTATCACATTACAAAAGTAAGTGTTTAATGCAATCCATCGTACACTTTAAAAATAAAAGCATAGGGTGACATGAAGCCTTACAAACTTACTTGGTTTTTAGCATTTATAGCACACAGGTCAGTTACCCAACAAGCAGATAGGTGATAGAAATGAAAGATAAAGTACAAATGCAGTGGGGATCAGAGAAAGAAACTGTTAACACCAACCTTGAGTACGTGGAAGTAATTTATGGAGAATTTAGTCTAGTGTGAGAAGATAAAGTAATTGGTTCGCCAAAGTAACAGCAAATTGTAACAGAAAAAAAAAAAAAGCAGGAGGCTTTTAGAAAAAGTAGCTTTGAGTGCAGGGGAGAAAGAATAAAAATCAACTGGGATCACAGAGAGCCTTTCAGGTTATATTAGCAACAAAGCTAATGAAAATTATAGTAATTATATAATCAATCTGATCACCTTAGAGAGTTTCTGGTTTCCTCTGTAGTTACAGGTCTGTCTTCTGTTGTCCTGTGTTTGGTTGAAGACTATAATGAGATGCTTTGCAACCCACTCCTCTGTTGTCTTCAGCTGTTACTTCATCCCCTTGTCTTTCCACTAATCCTTTTGAGACACAATTAGATCCTCTCTCTCAGAGCAGCTTACAACTCCAGTAATGACCTCATTACCAAATCCAAGACCCCTGGCTTTCCTAACCTTCCGCAGATTTCTCTCCAGCATATGTGAGAATTAATATCCACCTTCTCTCACCTCTCACCATTTTACTTCTGGGAAAGTTTGCCTCCAGCCTTCGCTTGGTGCCTGATAAGCTTATTATTCAGTCTTTCCAAAGTGACCACTAGGTACTGAAATTTGATTATTTATATCTGAGTTTGACTTTAATTGTTATTTCAACAGTTCTGCTTTAATGTCTGGAGCACTTTATTGTAATAGTAGTTGTTAGGTTTCTTTCCTTTCCTTTTTAGGTCTTGCTACACAGCCTGGTGCTGGCCCGGATCTGGCCTGGTGATCATTCTGCCCTAGTCTCCCAAGTGCTGGGATTATGGACTTGTGCCACAATGTCAGTCTTAGTTGGCAGTATTGACATCAAAATATCTAAAACTTAACTGTCTCGGTTTATCATAAATTGACAACTCTAAGATGAAAGAATAAAAACATTAAAAAAAATCAAAAGGAGGCCGAGGGGCACATGTGTGTTTCGTGGCACAGGGGAGTGAGACTCGGGGCCAGCTGGTTCACATCCCCTTGAGCCCTCCATACCGTCCCCCAGAAGGTTTCGGCACCAGGTGCTTCATTATTATGGTGTTTGGTTTCGAGTCACAGAGCTGAAAGCCTTGGCATAACTGCTGCTCCCCGTGGCTCTGGCCCTTTGTTCCTTCCAGAGGCTATAACAGAAACGCGTTATCTTGATTAATTCTAGCGTCAACACTCTGCTTACAGGGTAAAACTCAAACTTTGGCGTCGGTCAAAAGCCACTTACTGTTCTGCTGCCTTTCCAGCACTGCTTCCTCCCAGCTTACAATGAATCTTTCCTCTCATTCATACGGGCAATGGAGAACGTATAACTGGGCAGAGCTGATAAGACATATGCATAGGCTTATATGAAGGCTTAACCTACACAGTTCAATACAAAGGCTGTAAATTCAGCTAACGTTACCTGAATTTATAATTTATAATGTTATAAAGATGTAGTACATGTCAAGTTCTATGCTAAGTGGCATCACATTTATTCCAATTTTTTTTCTTTTGTTGGGTTTTGATGGGGCTTGTTTTTGGTTTTGGTTTGTTTTGAGACAGGATCTCTCTACATACCCCTGGCTGTTCTGGAACTCACTATGTAGACCTGGCTGACCTGGAACTCTACAAAGCCTCAGAAGACAAGGCTACACCTGCCTCTATCTTCTGAATGCTGGAATTAAAGGCCTGTGTCACCTTGTCCAGCATATTCCAATTTTTCAACAATGCCATGTGGCTTAAATGAGAAGTGTCCCCTATAGGCTTTCATATACACTTGGTTCCCAGTTGATAGGACTGTTTGGGGATGCTTAGGAGGTGAGGCCTTGATAAAGAAAATACCCCAGCAAAGGAGGGCTTTGAGTGCTTAAAACATCACCTTACTTCCAATTTGATCTCTATTTCTGCTTGCAGTTGAGGATATGAACTCTCAGCTTCTGGTTTCTTCCACCATATCTATCATGTTGCCAAACCTACCATGTTCTGTAGGTTTCCTTTAGATGTGTATATATGCAAACATAATTTACCATTTGTTTTTATAATAGCTAGTGATTTTTAAAATGGGGATAATCAAGGAAAACCAAGTCTCTCTAACATCCCAAAATATACAAAGAACTCTTAAAACTCAATAGGAAACTTGGGCAAGGTGCTGGTGGTGCAGGCCTTTAATCCCAGCATTCAGGAGGCAAAGGAAGGTCAATCTCTGTGAGTTCAAGGACAGCCTGCTCTATAGAGTGAGTTCTAGGGCAAGTAAGGCTACACAGAAAAATCCTATCTCAAAATAGAAAAAAAATTTTAAAGATTTAAAAATGGAACAAACTGGGCTAGAGATACCCAGTGGTTAAGATCAAATGTTGCCTTCACAGAGGACGTAGGATTCAGATCCTAGCATCCACACAATCGCTCACAAACATAACTCCACATCCAAAGAATGTGACCCCCTCTTCTGAACCCACAAGCATGAGGTATAAACATATAAAAATGTGATAAAAATATAACAATAAGCTGGATGGTGGTGGCGCACACCTTTAATCCCAGCATGTGAGAGGCAGAGGCAGGCAAATCTCTATTATGAATTTGAGGGCAGCCTGGTTTCAGGACAGCCAAGGCTACACAGAGAAACCCTGTCTTGAAAAACAAACAAACAAAATTGTAACAAAGGTTTTGACGAAGACCTCACCTAACAAGATATACAGAAATAATTATATGAAAAGACATTCTACATCATGTGTCAGATGAAAAAGAAATCTCTACACATCTATCTGAATGACAAAAACTCAGAACACTACCAAACCAGTGCTTGGGAGGCAGAGACAGGTAGATCTCTGTGAGTTCTAGGCCAGCCTGGTCTACATAGGGGAAGCAGGGTCAGGAGGACCCCTAGTCTAGCCTAGTTGGCAAGCCATGGATCACAGAGATGATCCATGTTTTGTTGCTTCAAAACAACAAGTTGGAATATTCCCTAGGAATGATGCTGAGGTTGACCCCTGGCACACATGCATGCACACACACACACACACACAGAGATGGAAAGAGAGAGACAGAGAGGGAGTAAGGGAGGGAAAGAAGGAGAAAGATAAAAAATGAGAATGAGGACAATGGTAGAAAAAAGGAATAAGATTGGCGTATGCATAGGAATGATGCTCTTGCACATTACAAGAAGTAATAAATTTTGTTTTGTTTATTCCAGTGTTGGGAATTGAACCCAGAACCTTGTGCATACTATATAAGTTCTCTACTAGTGAGCTACAGGTCTAGCCCTTCTTCCTCTAACTTTAAACATATATTCTCTGTCTCTCCGTCTGTCTGTCTGTCTGTCTATCTCTCTTTCGAGATAGGGTCCCACTGTCTAGATAGTTCAAGGATGGCCTTAAACTCTAGATCCCCCACTCCTTCTGTTCAGGGCTAGGACCACAGGTATGTGCTGTCACAGCCAGTTCATTTGATACTAGACTAGAACTCAGGACATCTTGTAAGCTAGGCAAGCGTTCTACCAACTGAGCTACATCCTCAGACCTACATGTGTATATTCCTACGTGATATAAATATGTAAATGTCAGCCTGTCAGTGGTGGTGCACAGCTTTAATCCCATTACTAGGGAGGCAGAGGCAAGTGGATCTCTGAGTTTGAGGCTAGCCTAGTCTACAGAGCAAGTTCCAGGATAGCCAGGCCTACACAGAGAAACCCTGCCTCAAAAACCAATCTCTCTCTCTCTCTCTCTCTCTCTCTCTCTGTGTGTGTGTGTGTGTGTGTGTGTGTGTGTGATCTAGTCATTATAGCTTCCCCACCAGAGAATTATTCTGGAATGAAGCTGAAAAATATGTAGATATGGTCCTATTCAGCATGGTTTCCTCTCCCAAAGCTCATCACTGACTTGCAGGTAAAAGCTCAAATGTATAAAATTATTCTTCCAGGAAGAAGAATGTCTCCCATGAACCTTTTCTGATGCTCAGAGGCAGGGTTTCCCTAAGGAAATATGAAGCAGTACTGCTAACAGGGCCGTCCTCAGCAGTAAGGGAAAGTTGGAAGCCACTTAACTCCACAGTAGACCGCTTTTAGCCATGTTTGTTTCCAACCTTGGGAAAGTCACATTTTGGTGTGAGTGTTTTGTGGTATTTCGAATCAGAATGGCCCCTATAGGTTCACTTATTTGAACACTTAGTCCCCACTCGGTGGAACTGTTTGGGAAGTATTAGGAGGCATGGCCTTGTTGGAGAGTGTGTGTCATTGGGGGTGGGCTTTAAAGTTTCAAAGGACTCCTGCCATTCCCAGTATGTTTCACCTCTGCCTCCTGCTTATGGAGCAAGATGTGAACTCTCAACTCTCCCTGCCACCAGGCCTTTGCTCTGCCATCCTGGACTCCAACCCTCTGAAACCATAAGCCCAAGTACACTTTCTTTTATTAGTTGCCTTGATCATGGTGTCTTATAAAAACAATAGAAAAGTAACTAAGATGGGTTTAAATGTCATAATTCCTGTTAGAGAAATTAACAGCTTTATGGTTACACAGCACAGTAAAACTATGCACCAGTTTACAAACCCAAACCAGGCCTTTGGTACAAATAACACCCTCTTCTAGTCTTCTATAGGGATCTGTGGAGATATCGACATTGCCAACAGAACACACTGTTGCTTCTGGTTGTTACTTAGATGCAACTGTGAGGGGAAAAAAAATTTTTCTCTTTAAAAACATACTCAAGGGGGCTGGAGAGATGGCTCAGTGGTTAAGAGCACTGTCTGCTCTTCCAAAGGTCATGAGTTCAATTCCCAGCAACCACATGGTGGCTCAAAACCATCTATAATGTGAACTGATTCCCTCTTCTGGCAGGTGTAAATGCAGATAGAACACTCATATACATAAAATAAATAAATCTTTAAAAAAAGTACTTTTAAAAAAACATACTCAAGGGGCTGAAAAGATAGCTCAGTTGTTAAGAGCACTTTCATTCTTGCACTTTTATAGTGTGAATCTTTACTGCTAAAGTCTCCTTATTTCAAATTTTTGTTGTCTCTGATAATGTATCTATTCAGATTCATTCATATTTCCTGAGCCAGACATAGTGGCTCATACCTTTAATCCCAGCATTCAGGAGGCAGAGGAAGGTGGTCTCTGTAAGTTTGAGGTCAGCCTCAAACACCTATTTCTTTGCTAGATTTTAAAAGTGCAGGACATAGAAAAATGAACAGCACACACAAAACTCTGCTTTCATGGAGCATGCATTTGAGTAAAGGGACTCCAGTCAGAACGGAAACCAATGCATCCCCTATTCACACATTACCCAGTTGTAGACCAATCATGCTCACTTATCCTTATGCTAAAGAACATTGATACTAACCCAAAATAGATATCCTATTTGCTCCAGGAAATACCTATTCCTGAACATAAAACTATAATCTGATGAAGCAACTCATTTATTAAGTAATAATACCTTTAATTTTTTTTTTCTTTCAACGCCTCACGTAGCCAAAGCTGACCTCAGGCCTTCTGTGTGGCTGAGAATGACTTTGAATTTCCGATCCTCCTCCCTCCTCCTCCCCAGAGCTGTGTTTATAGGCGTGTGTTACCATGCCCTGTCTATGCAGTGTTAGGTGAACACCCTACCAGCTCAGCTGCATCCTTGGCTGTCTTTAAACTTTCCTTGAAGCTGAGTATAGTGGCTTGTGACTTTAATCCCAGGACTCAAGAGGCAGAAGCAGGTGGATCTCTGTGAGTCTGAGGCCAGCCTGGTCTACATAGAGTTCCAGGACAGGCAGGGCTACATAGTAAGTCTTGTGTAGAAAACAAACAAACGAAGGAACAAAAGCAACAATAACAAAAGGCACTGGCCTTCTTACCTTGAGAATTACTCTGTATCCAGCAACTAACCATCCTAACAAGTCCCTTGCTAACAGAACAGATCTTAAAATTCACACTGTAAGAACACATTCTCTAACTGACTCATTGTGGGATACTATTGAAACTGGTGTAGATGGTAGTTTTGTTAACTAGCAGAAAAGCTGTGCTGGGGAGATGGCTCAGTGGGTGTGTCCGTTTGAATAATGTAGGGTAAAAGGTCTGAGCTCACTTTGGGGTTTGAAACGTACCAAAACCCAATCCCTGAGCTCAAAAACCCACCAATCCCTGGGCTCTTCTCCAAGCTCAGAGCTTGAAATCTCATCAATCCACACCCTGGAAATCTCCGCCCTGGAAAACTCTGCCCCAAGAAACACAATATAGAGTTTACCTCCTGCTCAGTTCTGCTTTTCTCCCAAGCAGAGGCAGCCACTCTCTTGTGTGAGGTTTGTTGTGTGGTGTGACTTTATGGTATTCCTTGACTGACAGGATACCTCCCTCTCTAAGCAGAGATATAACACTTAGCTTTCACTGTGAAAAACCTTTCCCCTCAGAGATTTAACAGTTACAAATAAAAATGGCCCTTTCCGGCTCATATATTTGAATGCTTAGTCAGAGGCCTGGGGCGGGGGATGTCGGACAGACATGACCTTCTGGGATCAACTTCAGGGAGGCAGATCAATTTTATTGTAGAACTTTGGAGAGGGTGGGCAAAGATCATTGGCTGAAGGGCTAAGGTACTGAGATGCCTCATTTACATGGAAGGACACTCTAGGAATCCCAGGTGCTTGTTGAAGGGGTTATCAGGAGAAGGAGAGTTGGACCTGTAATTTCCCTAAGGACTATATGACATTCCTCAGGTAGCCGGTTTGAGGATCCAGGCTCCCCTGGCAGAGAAGAGGAAGCCTCACCAACAGAGGGAGTCCTCCATTTTGTGACAAGCTCAGGGCTTTCCGGTCATGGCGGACTTCCACCTTAGCAGCAGGGTTTCCCAAGAAGTCATCAGGAAATGGAACTCTTTGAAAGGATTACAAGGAGTAAGTATGGCCTTGTTGGTGTAGGTGTGACCTTGTTGGAGGACGTGTCTCCGGGAGTGGGCTTTGAGGTTCCAAAAGTCCATGCAAGGCATGCAAGGTCCAGCCTCTCTTGCTCGTGTGGCACGCGCACTGTTTCTCTCCAGAAGAGGACATACCTCTCAGCTACTGCTCCAGCATCTGCCCGCATTGCTGCCATGCTCTCCACCATAATGATAATGGATTAAACATCTGAAACTTCAAACCCCCAGTTAAATGCTTTCCTTAAAAGAATTGCCTTGTCATGGTGTCTCTTCACAGCAATTGAACTAAGACATCAGGTAAAACATTTACTCGGACAAGTGTGAGGACCAAAGTTCAGATCCCTAGAACCCATTTTAAAGTAAGCATAGAAGCCAGAGACAGGAGAATCTCTGGAAGCCTGTGAGCTAGAGAGCTTAGTTCGTGCAGCAGCGGACAAGAGACTGTCTCAAAACAAGGTAGAAGGGGAGGACCCCCACACATGTGTAACATATACTCACATACATGCACACACACAAAGATTTTTTTAAAATAACAAAAGCTATCTTCAGAGATGTTGGTATGAGCTACAGGGCCTTTGACCCAGTGAAATGGCTGAGTCAGTAAAGACTCTTGCCTCCAAGTCTAATAATCTGATTTCAATCTCTAGAACACATGATGGAAATAGAGAACCAACTCTCAGGAATCTTCCTCTGTTCTCCACATGTAGCATAACATGTACACACATTCATGCACAGAAACATATACTTTTAAAATAATTTAGTATCACAGAGTTCTATAATCTTACAAATGAGAAGGACTCAATGGGCTGATTTAAATTGTAAGTTCCTTATATTCAGTCAATTTATATATAATTTACTATTTATTTATTACTTTTTTTTTCATTTTATGTGTATGGCTGTTTTGCCTACATGTATGTCTGCATCATGTTAGTGCAGCACCCTGGAGGCCAGAAAAGGACATCAGATTCCCTAGAACTGGAGTTGCAGATGGCTGTGAGCCACCGTGTAGGTGCTAGGAACTGAACCCAGGTCTTTTAGGACAGTAGCCAGCGCTCTCCACTGCTGAGTCATCTCTATAGCTCCTAATTCGCTATTTGAAAGACTGCAATTCATATTTTTTTCTTCCTGCAACCAAATGAGTTACTCTCTCTAGACCTTTAACGTAGTTAAAATCATTTGGCAAGTTGTTTTTTAAAGAGTTAAGAAACGGCTGAGCAGTGGTGTTGCACACCTTTAATCCCAGCCCTGGGGAGGCAGAGGCAGGTGCATCTCTCAGAGGCCAGTCTACTAAGCGAGTTCCAGGACAGCCAGAGCTAAAACAGAGAAACCCTGTTTAAATAAATAAATAAATAAATAAATAAATAAATAAATAAATAAATAAATAAATTTAAAGCAAAAATTAAAAAAAAAACAGTTATTACCATTAATTGTAATATTTGACATTTACTATTTCTGTTTGTTTGGGAACTGGAGATTAAGCCAAGGATCACACATGCTAAGCCCATATTCTATCTGAGATATACCTCAGACCCTTTTATAAGTATTGTTTGCCTTTGAATGAAATAGTCTACAGATAACACTTCTCAATGATCTGTCCCAAACTTAAGTGTCAAAGTAATAATAGTCAGGTAAATGAAAATAATCAAATGATTAAGGTTATTATTTTTTTTTAAGATTTATTTATTTATTATGTATACAATGTTGTCTGCATGTACATCCGCACACCAGAAGAGGGCACCATATCTCATTATAGATGGTTGTGAGCCACCATGTGGTTGCTGGGAATTGAACTCATGACCTCTGGAAGAGCAGTCAGTGCTCTTAACCTCTGAGCCATCTCTCCAGCTCCAGGTTATTATTTTTTTACAAATCAAAAAGTTCTTTGAAATTACTAGGATAGCCACAAGTTCAGTCAGACTTGATTAGGCCTTTCTTTGTTTTATAAAATAATTTCTTTTTGTGTTATGTATATTGATGTTTTGCCTGCATGTATGTCTGTAGGAGGGTGTTGGATCCCCTGAAACAGGAGTTATAGACAGTTTTGAGCTGCCATGTGGTTGCTGGGGATTGAACTGGGTTCTCTGGAAGAGCAGCCAGTGCTCTTAACGGCTGGCTGAGCCATCTCTCCAGCCCTGATTTTTAATTAACTCAAAACTGTGGTGGGAACTCTGTCAAACTTAGGAGAAAAATAACATTGTGTATATCTTTATATGATCTTGAATTTCTGTATCAGTAATTAATTTAATATTATTGTTGTAAATCTACGTTCTTTGCCCTGATTTGTGTGTGAGTCTAACACTGGATTTAAGGATGAAATCCTTTTTCTCCTGGATGAAATGTTGCTGTTCACCAGCAGAGGGCGCTCGAGTGACACTGCATGACACAACAGTAGGCAGGCAATGTGGTTCCAGCCTTTTTTTTTTTTTTTTTTTTTTAATTTATTTATTTTTATCTCAGTCACAGGTTAGGTACTTTGAATCCCAGGCGTAGCCCCCTCCCCCACCAGCCTTTTTTTAAATTTAGTATGTGTTAATATAGGTATGCGTGTGCAAGTTCATGTGCACATCGAAGGCAGAAGCTGATGTCAGTGTCTACTGCACGCCTCCTTTTTTTTGAGACTTTTAAAAAAAGATTTATTTTATTTTCAATCATGTATGTATGTGTGCGTGTGTGTGCTGCAGATGTGTGGGTTCCCACAGAAAGCAAAGAGGTCACCACCCCAGGATCTGGAGTTACCAGCAGTTGTGAGTGGCCTGATGTTGTGCCAGGAATTAAACTTGGGTCCTTATGGAAGAGGGACGCATGCTCTTTAACTGCTGAGCCATGTCTCCAGCGCCATTCCCTTCCCCGCCGCCCCATAACAGGTAACAGGGTTCCACTATGTAGTTCTGGCTGTCCTGGAACTTACTACACAGAACAGGCAGGCCTCTGACACACAGAGATCTGGCTCCCAAGTACTGGGATCTAAGGCATGCACCACCATTCCTAGCCCTATTTGGCCCTGTTTGGATTCTTCAGCAAGCACAGGAAACTGACTCGGGAGCCCCAAGTGTGCCTTCAAGCTATCCTCTCTCTCCTTGAGGCTACTTTCTGCCAGATCCAGACATCTACCTCTGGCGGCCATTCCCACAGACTCACCCGCCTGTTTCTTGTCTCCCGCAGTGGTGACTCCTCCTACAGTCACCTCCAATGTTTCTGCACCCCTGGACTGGCATAAGGCTGCATGGCTGTGTACGTAGCTGACACGTTCTCTTTCAAGGAGCCTCAACCTCAGTTGCAGGGGTAAAGTAGCTCTTTTCTTCTTCATTAGTACCCTCTGTAGTACTTACTGCTGACCCTGGAGGAAGGAATTGTCCTTCTACACCTCCTACCTCTGCATCATTCAACATCACCATTTACCTCCTTAGAATTTATCTACTTCCCACTTAATTAATGGCCCTTCATATGAAATTTTCTTTATTCAAAATGGATGTATGCCTGGGGTACCCAATACTTGGGAGAGAAAGAGGCTAGTCTGTCTTGTGAGTTTGAGCCCAGCCTGGCCAAATAACAAGTTCCTGGCCAACCACAACTACACAGTGAGACCCTGTCCCACAAAGGAGGTTTAGGAAGATGTGGGCAGGTCCAGTGCTGTTTCTGTAGGCCTAGCTACTTCTTGAAGCTAAGGCAAGGGGTTTGCTTGAGTCTAGGAGTTAGTTGAAGCACATCCTGAAGTTCTCCTGAGCAGCATAGTGAGACCTTGTCCAAAAAAGAAAAAAATAAATAATAAAGATTTTTTTTTCTCCTAAGTGATCCCTGAATGTCATGTTATAGAAATACACTTTTGTTCATGTACATTCAACTGGTACAAAGCTTTCTTTAAAGGAAGTTTATTTCTTGGTTAAGTTGCCAAGTCTTTGTCAGTCAAGTACCATTGTACTCTGCCTAGTAAAATCATTAAAAGTCTCAGAGTCTATTCTCTGTTCATACGCACTCCCAGGATAATTACTGAGGATAGCCTTACATACTAATTTATTTTTAATGTCAAGAAGATTCTAGGGCTGGAGAAATGGCTCAATACTTAAGAGCATTTGTTGTTCTTGCAGAGAACCAGGTTTGGCTCCCAGCATCCACATGGTGGCTTACAATCATGTGGGGTGTTACTCTAGTTTCAGGGGGTAGCACGCAGGCAAAACACTCATGCAAACAAAGTACGTAAATCTAAAAATAAATTTAAAAAAAAGAAAATTCTATTGTCTTCTATTCTGATAATGTTCTGGAATGTTTTCATGTAAAAGAGGAGATCTTCAAGGTAATGGTCTCTGACTCTCGCAGAAAAGACCCATGTGAGCTACCATAAACAATTAACAGTCCAGAAAAGTTCTAGAACGTCAGTGCTTACAACTACTTTTTCCCAACTAAAGAGACTTAGTCATCCTTAAATTACTGGAAAATCTTACTGACCAGAAACCACAAAATAAGGAGTAAACAGATCCTACCTACACTGGTCAGATCAAGATGTCTGCATGAGTTAAATGACTTCCCCCCAGACTTGTGAAGCCAAATCTGTGTGTTTGGACCCAGAGCCCCAATGATTCAGCATGCGTGCTTTTATTTTTTATTTCCCAGGCTATTTTCTTCCTTATTGGTTGTTTCGAAAGGGTTTTGAATTAACTCTCATATCTATAGGTCCTATTCACATCTGTTCTTCAGAAGTATCTGGTCTTCAGAAGGCTCCCTGCGTTCTTTGGCCCTCATCTGTAACCTGGGCCAGGAAGATCTGCTGTTTCTGCAGAGGACCTGAGCTCAGCTCCCAACAACCCACATGTCTGCTCACAACTGGCTGAAACTCCAGTTCTGGGGGAACTATTGTGTAAAAAAACTTTTCCTGAGGAAACAATACATACACACCTACTCGTTCCAAATATGTAGCCCATGGCAGACCAAAATACAGATCTCACCAAAGGCCACCTTGGTGAGCTGATGAGTCTTCCCAGAGTTACTCACAGGAATATGGGTGAGGGGCTACTTACTGGACCAGAAATGACTCAAAGGGTTATCACCAACACCCACCCCAGTGAGGGTGACAGCTCACAAAAGCTGAAAAGCCTGGAGCACAACCCACAGCCTGAGGCAGCTCAGCTCATTAGCCAGTGTCCTTTCCAAGGTCCTCTGGTCTTCAGCCTCTTCCAAGCAGTTTGGCTGGTTTCTGCTTTGTCCAGGCCACTGGGCTGGTCTCAGAGTCTTTTTTGCAGCTGCCTTGTTTGAGAGTGAATCTTGGCAGTATTTATTGCTTATTCTGGCAGGGAAGCGCCTGCTGAATCTGGTCTGTTTAAGGGACATCCTGAAGCTATTTTATATTGTTTACCTTCCCATACAAGCTTCCCTTAAGGACAAATATTTCAATCTCAGAGGAGAGGAAACAACAATCCACAAATGTGAGAAAGCAGCAGGATACAAAATTAACACACACAGAGATCAGTAAATTGACATGCTATCGCCTTTAGTCCCACCAGAGAGGCAGAGGCGGGAGATCTCTGAGTTTCGTGTCAGCCTGGTCTATAGAGCAAGTTCCAGGACAGCCAGAGCTACACAGAGACACCCTGTCTCGATGCCCCCGCCCCAAAAAACAGTACATTTTTAACAATAATAAACATGCTGGGAAGAAATTATGGTGGGGGAACCCCATTCACAATTAAAAAAAAACACAAACTTAGAATAGACATAACTAAGGAGACAAAAAATCTATACAATGAAAACCTTAAAACACTGAAGGAGGAAACTGAAAGACACTAGAAGATGCAAAGACCTCCCATGTTTATGAAAGAATGAATGTTTCTAATGCCTTCACGGCCAAAAGAACCATCGGATTCAATAAAATCTCTATCAAAATTCCATTGTCATCTTTCACAGAAATAGAAAAAATTTCAAATGAATATGAAAGACAATATAGCCAAAAAAAATTCTGAATAAAAAGAGTAATGCTAGAGGGATCACCAGATCAGATTTCAACTTTTACTACAGAAGCAGGCTAATCAAAACAGCACGGTACTGGCAGAAAAACCGACCCGTTCATCACTGCAAATACAAACTCATGCAGCTAAAGCTGCCTGGCTTTTTTTTTTTAATATTTTCCTCTTATTTTAAGTGTGTATGTCTGTGTACCATGCACATGGTCGGTGCTCTGAAGGTCAGAAGAAGTCCTCAGTTCCCTGAAACTGGAATTATAGACGGCTCTGCGTTGCTATTTGGGTACTAGTAATTGAATCCAGGTTCTCTGGAAGAGCAACAAGAGCTCAAAACCACTGAGCGAGCCCTAGCTGCCTGATATTTCTAAATTTTTTGTTTGAGAAGTTCATACGTCCATATATTGTTAAATATACCCTCAATTTCCTCCCCTCCAATTCACTCCCCTTTTCCCCAACCAACACTTTTCCCTCCTAACTTCATGTGTTCGTTGATTTGTGTATGACTGTTTTCCTCCTTATATGTCTGTGCATCACGTGTATCCACAGAGGCCAGAAGAGGGTGTCAGGTGCCCTGGGACTGGAGTTTCAGGTGGTTGCGAGCTGCTGTGTGGCAGCGGGCACTTGAACATCATCCTCTGGAGAAGCAGCCTGGGCTCCTAACTACTGAGTCATCTCTCTAGTCCACAATGTGCTCTTTTCAAAAACCCAACCCTTCCGAGTCCACTTATCATTGCCTGTATGTGCATGGCTATAGGAACACATCCTGAAGCGGGGTTAGTCATGCAGGGGCTGCATCCCGGAAGAAACCTGAAAGTACCTCTCTCAGCTGTCATCATCCATCTACGGTACCTTCGTGAAGGGTGGGGCTTCACCAGCCCCTTCCCCGTCCATGACTAAATTTTCAATCACCAGATTTTTATATATGTATAAAAATGCCAGAAATTAGAGAAAAGACAGCATCTTTAATAAATGGTGCTGTACAAACTGGGTTTCTAAAAATGAAACTAGTTCCTCATCTCTCAGTCTGCACAAAATCAACCCCAAATCAATCAGAGACCTTAATGTAAACCGAAAAGTATGAAGCCATTAGAGGAAAAAGTGTGGAGATACTTTAAAATATATAGGCAGAAACATAGTGAAGGACTTTTTCTTTTTTTTTTTAAGATTTATTTATTTCATGTACATGTGCAGTGTTCTGTCTGCATTTCCACCTGCCAGGAGAGGGAATCAGTTCACACTATAGATGGTTGTGAGCCATCATGTGGGTGCTGGGAACTGAACTCGTGACCTTTGGAAGAGCAGACAGTGCTCCCAACCACTGAGCCATCTCACCAGCCCCAGGACTTTTTCAATAGGCCTCCCTCTAGTAACTTAGGAAATAAGGCCTGCAATTAACAAATGGGACTCATGAAATGAAAATGCTTGGAGACAGAAAAAGAAGCAGTTAATTGGTTCAAGAGTCAGCCTTCAGAATGGTAGAAAACCTTTGTGAGCTAGACATCTGACAAAGAATTAGTATCTAGATTATACAAAGAAGTAAAAAATTAGATATCAGGTACAGGAGGTAGCTCTTTTGGTAAAGGTGCTTGCTGCCAAGCCTGACCACCAGGTTTAATCCCCAGGGCCCACATCCAGAGAGTGAAAGGAGAGACGAAGTTCCTGTAAGCTGTGTTCTGAATTACACACATACACACACTTTTAAAATTAAAAAAGAAACAAGAATCAAACAGCCCAGCCAACTTTACATGGGCTAATAATACGAACAGAGCCCTCTAAAGATGAAATACACTTGGATCAATGAACACAGGAGCACAGCTCAAGTTGACGAGGACCGTGCTGGTGTTGGGAGGATATGGAAGACGTTGGGACTTTGGCCTAGGAAACTGGTTGAACGCTTTAAGTGCAGGTTACTAGTTGATCCTAGTAGGAACATGGAAGTAGTGCTGAGGCCTAGCTCAAGAGGCTTCAGGGGACAGAATGTTAGTATATGGCCTAGAGACCATTCTTGTGATATTTTGGCAAAGACTGTGGGTGCTTTTTGCCCTTGCTGAAAAAAATCTGCCTGTGGCTAAATTTAAGAGTGTTGAATCGGCAGCGCTGGCAGAGAGAGTCCAAGACAACCTTGTACTGAGTGTGTGGCTTGGCTATTAGGAGTCTTGTTCACATCCACAGTGCAAAGGAACAAATGAGGCAAGAAGAATTACAATGTGAGGAGAAAAGGAGTACCAGGAAACAGTACAGAGCTAAATCTGGTATTCTAGGAGATAAGTTTAAAGAAAAACCTGATGCTCAATGGAATAAAGGGAGTGACAACCTCAGGGAAAGACTCAGCTAATCTTCCAACTTGTGAAAAGAAATTAAAGAAAATCTTAAGCTCTAAAGGGAACCATCAACAACAGAAAGCTGATGCAAATGTAATTGAAAGATGGAAGCCAAGTAGGAGCTGGGGTCACATACGTTTTGTATATGAAAATATAACTTTTAAGAAATGCTCCCAGGAGGCAGAGGCAGGCATATCTCTGAGTTCACGGCCAGCCCAGTCTACAGAATGAGTTCTAAGACAGCCAGGACTACACAGAGAAACCCTGGCTCACAAAAAAAAAAAAAAAGAAAGAAAGAAAAGAAAAAAGAAATTCATATATGTTGAAAATGTAAACTAGTCAGGCACTACAGAAATCGGTATGAGGTTTTCTCAAAAAACAGCAAACAAAAAGCAACTAAAAATAAACTTTCCACATGACGCCTGAGCCATGTGGAAAATCTGTTTACCCAAAGGACTCCAAGCCATCCCATCACAGAGATAACTGCACAGCAATGCTAGCCGAGTTTCTGTGTGCTCACCCTTGCTCACTTGTGCACCACAGCTAGGAGGCTGGACAAGAGTCTGTTCAATGGGCCATAATAAAAAGCTGGAGCCAGACTCCAGGGAGGGCTTCCGTCCCTTCATCCAATGCCATCTCTTTCTTCCTGAAACTCAAACATGGCTCCCAGAAGAGCTGTCATCTCCTGTCTGTGAGTGCAGTAGACAGCAGACAAAGCGACATCAGCCTTCCGGTATCCAGTGGCAACACTGACATTTGTTTTCCTCTGCACTTTCCTTGTTTTCTTTTCTTTCTATCCTAGGATGATGCACTGGGTATATAGAGAAAAGAAGGTGGCTAAGATAATGTAATATGCAGTAGCTACAAAAGGCCTGTCCTGGGCTAGAGAGATGGCTCAAAGGTTAAGAACACTGGCTGCTCTTCCAAAGGTCCTGAGTTCAATTCCCAGCAAACACATGGTGGCTCATAGCCATCTGTACTGAGATCTGGTGCTCTCTTCTGGCATGCAGGCAGAATGCTGTATAAATAATAAATAAATGTTTATTTTAAAAGACCTGTCCTTCCTTTCTTCCTTCCTTCTTTCCTATACTACAGATTGAACACAAGACCTTTGTATATACTAGGCAAACATGCTATCATTGAGTCATACATGTCCTCAGTCTTTTTTGTTTGTATTTGGTGTGTGTGTGAGACAGATATCCTGTGTAACCCGTATAGCCTGTAATTTACAATGTAGACCAGGCTAGCCTTGAATTCACAGAAATCTGACTCCCAAAGTGCTGGGGTTAAAGATGCATGCCACCATACCTAGGTTGTTTTTGTTTGTTTGTTTTTGTTATCTCAATATTTGTTTGCTTGTTTGTTTGTTTGTTTGGGGAAAGGAATATATACTGTGAAGCAGTGGATTCTGTGGATCAAACTCAGGTCATTAGCTTTGGTGACAAGTGCCTTTACCTACTAAGCCATCTTGCTGGTCTCTGTAATTTTTATTTTGAGTCAGGATCTCACTGAATGGACTATGGTGGCTTTGAAGTCACATTGCAGCCCAGACAGGCTTTGAACTTATGACCCTCCTACACCAGCCTCTTGAGTAGCTAGGCGTGACAATTAATACTGATTAATACTTCTAGAATCACCTAGGAGATTCACCTTCAGATACATCTGTGAGGGAATAACATATACATATATAAAATATACATATAGCATACATACATATATGTGTATGTATATACAGATATACATACATATATATATGTGTATATATATATATATATACATATATACATATTGTATGTGTGTGCACCTGGGAGGGTGCATGCACCCTTGTACACACACAGAGGCCAGAGAGGGATGTCAAGTGCCCTGCAACATTATGCTGTCATTTTGCTAGGCTGGCCAGCCTTCAGGTCCTGGGATCTTAGTGACTCTACTGGCCAACCCTGCAGATACAGGCACATACAAGCCATGCCTGGGGGTTTTGCATGTATGCTGGGGATTGGAACTCAAGTTTTCATGTCTGCTCAGCAAGCAGTCTTACCTACTGGGACAGCTCCCTACACACTCCTCATGGTAATGAGAAAATTAATTAAGCCAGCTGGTGGCGGCACAGGCCTTTACTCCCGGTACTTAGGAGGGAGAGGCAGGTGCGTCTCTGAGTTTGAGTGCAACTTGCTCTACAGAGCTAGTTCCAGGACAGCCAGGACTACACGGAGAAATCCTGTTTGAGAAACAAACAAACAGACACACAAAGAGAGAGAGAATTAAACAAAACTAACACATTAAGATTATGAGCTTTCAGGACATGGCTTAGCTCCCAAGGCCTTTTGTATTAAATAATGTATCCAGTCATAAGGAAAACTAAGTCTCTGCCCTTATGGACTCAGATTGGATTGAACGCAATAGTTAAGATGTGAAGAATGAAGTGGAGACACAAGAAAATATACTGCTTTCCCTGAGAAGTAGGTAATAAAGGATGCCCTCTTCTGGTGTGCAGGTGTACATGCAGGCAGAACACTGTATACATAATAACTAAATAAATCTTTTAAAAAAGGACTTCATTAAAAAATATATAAATAGCTGCTACAGTATGGATCTAGAATGTTCTTCAAAGGCCCATATGTTAAATACTTGGGCTCCAGCAGGGCAGTGGTAGCACATACCTTTAATTCCATTACTTGGAAGGCAAAGGTAAGCACATCTCTGAGGTCCTGCTCTACAGAGAAAGTTCCAGAACATCCAGGGCTACATGGAGGAACTTTGTTTGAAAAAACCAAACCAAACAAACAGCAACAAAATAAAATACTTAGTCCTAGCCCATGGCACTGTTGGGAGGTAGCAGAGCTTTTAAGAGGCAGAGGTAAGGGTAGAAAAAGGTCATGGCATGTGTCCTTATTCTCTCTCTGCTCTCTATTTGTTTTGAGATATGGTCTTGCTATACCGCCCCTTCTCCAGCCTCGAATTCCTGAGATCCTCCTGCTTTGGTATCCCAATGGGATGACAGTCTCCATGCTTGGCTCTGTATCTCTGTTTTTGCTTCATGGCAGCCATGCGGTGATCAGTCCTCCCACACTGTGCATTCCTGTCCTGCTATACTATGTTTCCACAGGTCCAAAGCAAGATGACCGAGTGACTGTGGACTGAAACCAAGAGACAGGATGAACCTTCTAAGTTGACTACCTCAGTCATTTTGGCGGAGTGACTGAAAGCTGACTGCCACATGAGGATGGTCAGGAGACTTAGAATGAGGTAAGTACTCTGTACTTCACTTTGACTGGTAAATGTCAAGCAAGTAAGCTATCGTGAATTACGTGTATGAAGCATAATTCTTAAAGCAAGTGTCTAGAGGAAGAAACACGTCCTACCTTCCTCCTTGGCACAGCAGCAGTATCAGGCACACAATGTAAACAGAGAGAAATGGAATTCTAATACAGAAATAACCTGCAGGCAGGTAGGACAAAGCAAATAATGGAAACAAAGGAAAAGAACAGGGAAGAAAAGGCAGAATTCCAAAATAAAGTCCTAACATATCAATGACAACATTAGATATAATCCATCTAAATACACTGACCACAGGACAGAGAGGAGCATTGTGGATAAACAAACAAAAGAAACATGACCCAGTTATGGTATGTTTCTAACAAATACCTCAAATCTATAAACAGGTTAGTTTAAAATAAGAGGAATAAGGGATAGTGGGGATTAGGATCAAGCAATATATATATATATATGTATATATATATGTATATATATATATTAAATAAATTAAAGAGCCAGGCGGTTGTGCACAGGCCTTTAATCTCAGCACGTGGGAGTCAGAAGCAGAAGGATCTCTGTGAGTTTGAAGCCATCCTGGTCTACAGAGTGAGTTCCAGGATAGCCAGGGCTATATAGAGAAACCCTGTCAAAAAAACAAAAAACAAAACAAAACAAAACCAAAAATAACCAACTGGAAAAATCGTATCATGCAAATGTTTATCAAAAGTAAGTAGGAAGGCCAGGCATAGTTATATACACCTTTAATCCAGCACTCAGGAGGCAGAGGCAGGCAGATCCCTGTGTTTGAGGCTAGCCTGGTCTACAGAGGTAAGTCCAGGACAGCCAGGGCTGCACAGAGAAACACTGCCTCTCAAAACAAAATAAAACAAGAGAAAGAAGAAAGAAAGAGAGAGAGAGGAAGAAAGAGAACAGAAAAGAAGAGAAAAGAAAAGCAAGCAGAAAGCTGAGTTCAGTGGCCCAGGCCTGTAATCCCAGCTACTCAGGAGACGGAGGTAGGAGAATCACAAGTTCAAGGCCTGTCCGGTATATAAGAGAAGGTTTAATACTAGCCTGGGCATTTTACTGAGTCTGTCTCAAAACACAACATGTAGAAGAAAGGGCTGAGTATGTAGTTCAGTGGTAGAAAGCTTGATCAGCATGTGCAAGGCACTAAATTCAGTTCCAAGCACCGCATACAAACATATACAGAAAGCAGGAGTAGCCACATTACTGGATAAGGAGTCTCAAGGGGAAAAATAACAGCAGCGGGGGGGGGGGGGGAGCATTCAAGGACAAAGCATGCAAGCGCATACACACATCAACAAAGCTACAAATGCACAAATTCACAGAGCAGAACCTATGTAATTGAAATGGGGTAAACCCACAATTCTAGGTAACCACTTGAATACCCCTTTCTCAACTGGTGACAGAATCAGAAAGCAGTGTCAAGGAGGGGATGGGAGGAGAGCTTGATAGAATTCTTACTTAGCATGTATGAAACCTCAGTTCATTCCTCAGTGTATTACTGAGGAGATAGGGAAGGGGGGTTGGGAGACCAGGAAGGAGAGACGGAGATAGAGACAGAGACAGAGATAGATAGATATGGTAGCCTATTGCAATCCCAGCAAATGGCTAACGATAGCAGCAGATTCCAGGCCGGTGTTATCTACACAGCTAGTTCCAGGCCAGCCAGGGCTAAAGAGTAAGACTCTCAAAAACAAAACAGCAACCGCATGAATCCGATAATATCAACCAAAAATCGTTAACTGTTGAATGTTTCACGTAATTAAATAATTCCTTTAAAAATTCGAAATGTCGGCGTGTGGTGTGTCTTTATTTGCAAGGTTTTTCATAATAAGATTTAAAAACATAAAAATCAGAAGATGTAAAAGATGCTTGCGTGCGCAGGTTGGGGGGGGGGGAGGACTCGCAGCGCCCTCTGCTGCTCCGCTGCTCCTCCTCCTTCCGCCTCCTGGTGCGGTGACGGTGATGCTCCGTCGGTGAAGACCTCCCGCCTCTTTTGTGAAGGCGCAGCGGAGGAGACCCTGAGCTGCACAAGAACCCCAAGGGAGGAGTGGAGACTGAGAACAGCGATCATATTATTTTGAAGGTGGTGGGCAGGATGGTTCTGTGGTGCAGTTTAAGATCTAAGAAGCTTGAACCACTTAGTAAAGCAATGAAAGCCTATTGTGAACGACAAGGTCGGCGAACCCGGCAGCTCAGATTCCCTTTTGATGGACAGCCAATCAATGAAACAGACACGCCCACCCAGTTGAAGCGGTGGAAGAAGCTACTACTGACCTGTTCCTGCAGCGGACTGGAGCTCTTTCCTGAAACCAGAGACTGCTACTTTAGGGTAGAATTTTGTTACTCATGAAGAATGCCCTTTCAGCTACAAAGCAGCAGCAGTTTGTACTCCCACAAACCCGAGTACAGGTTTCTTATTCTTTCATTTTTCCTTTCCCCATTCTGTGTGTGTGTGTGTGTGTGTGCGCGTGCACAAAGTGCATATTGAACAACTGAGATCAAATAGGTGCCTTGAGAGATGGCTCAGAAGTTAGGAAAGAGTATTGCTCTTGCAGAGGACCCAAGTTCGGTTCCTAGCACCCATGTCAGGCAGCTCACAATAGCCTGTAACTCCAGCTCCAAGCTCTGGCCTTAGCAGACACCTCCATCCATGTGCACACCGACAAACATGCACAAATACAAACAATTAAAAATAAAATAATAACGCTCAGTTGTGTATAAATAGAGCTCAGTGGGAAGGCGATAGGGCATTTTATCTGAATTGTCTATACTTTTGGGTTTTTTTCAAGACAGAGTTTTTCTGTGTAGCCCTGGACATCCTAAAACTTGCTCTGTAGACCAGGCTAGCCTTGAACTCAAGGATCTGCCTGCCTCTGCCTCTAGAGTGCTGGGACTAAAGGCTTGAGCCACCACCCAATCAACCCTCACTCCACCCAGCCGTGAATTGTCTCTACTTCTGACCTGAAGACGAGAAGGCTTCTGCATGTATTTATGCACACAAAGCCTACTGGCTTCTTAGGAAGTTCTAGAAGGAAGAGGGAAACCTCAGTTAGGCTTAATTTCCTGGAGTCAGAGCACCTTTTTTTGTTGTTGTTTGTTTTTCAAGACAGGGCTTCTCTGTATATCCTTGGCTGTCCTGGATCTCATTCTTAAACCAGGCTGGCCTTGAACTCACAGAGATCTGCCTGGGTCTGCCTCCTTAGTGCTGGGGTTAAAGGCATGTCCAGAGTACCTTTTTTGTGGCTTTGTGTTCTGTTTGGTTTAAACTATGGCCTCTCCTATCACAGGCTATCGGACCAGTCATGATCTTTCTGCCTCAGCTTCTCCAGTGCTGGGATGGTGGATAGAGGCCATCATGTCTGGCTCCAGATATTTGTTACTTAAGTTTGTAGAACTGGGGACATTGCTAGGTTGGTTGAATTCCTGCAAAGAAGGCAAATGAGGCCCTGGGTTCCATTTCTAGGCCTGTATAAAAACACTGTGTTGCTTTATAACAACTTGGGAAGTGGAGGCAGGAGGGCCAGAATTTCAAGGTCATCCTTGGTAACACCACAAATCTGAACAAGCCACCCTGGGTTACATGAAACCTTGTCTCAAAAAAAAAAAAGTTTGTGAAATTCAGGCTTACAATATTAATTGGACTTTTATTTGTGATTTTTCTATTCTCTTTGTGAGTACTTATGAACTAACAGAACAGCAGACTGGCCCAATTCTGTCTCTTCCATCTCTCAAATTGTATAAAAAGCATAGGAAAGGCTCTCACATGAGTAAAATACAGACAGCGCTGACAAGAAATACAGTTAATTAGAGTGTTTCCTCTTTCCTTTAAAATAAATAATTCTTCTTGGTGATCTTATTTTATAGGTTGTGGATATTTGGCACACGCGTGCCTGGGTCCTGCAGAGGTCAGAAGACAGCATTGGATCCCCTGGACCTGGAGTTATGGATAGTTGTGGGCTACCATGTGGGTGCTGGGAATTGAACCTGGGCCATGTCCAGCCCTTCAGTGTTCTCTTTAATCTTCGCTTAGCAAACCATGATTTTAACACATATATGGGAAGTTTTCAAGCTCACTATTTCCAAATATGTCAGTTGAGATCCAAGATAAAAATGTGATTCTGGCAAATGAAATGTATTCTGAAATAATAATATATTTTAAACTTATTTTAACATTTCCTACCTAACCTTTAGATTACTTTTATCCTGCAACATGTGTGGTTAAAAAAAATTAAATATATGATAACTGCTAGGATGAAACACACACACATATATTTCCCCTTTAATTAAATACATAGAAAGTATGAACTTTACTTTTTTAGGATTTTTGTTTTAAAGTTTATATATGTGTCTGTGTGTCTGCCATATGGCACAGGTGCCTGCAGAGGCCAGAAGACATCAGGGTCCTGGGAGCTGGAGTGATAGACGCTTGGGAATTGCCCAAGCTGTGTGCTCTGAATTAAACGTAGGTCCTCTGGAAAAGGGCAAGCGCTCTTAATTGCTCAGCCATCTCTCCAGCCTCCCACTGTCTTTACCTAATGACTGGTACAAATGACAGACTGTGAGTGAGTATTCCGATACAGTTATTAAATATCATTCCTTGGTTACAATGCATCTGTTTAACAGAAGTAGTTTCAATGATGAATACTTTATCAAAATCTATTCCAGTTGTTATTTGTCTTAATGACTGTTGCTGTGAAGAGACCATAACAGGGGCAACTGTTATGAAAGAAAGTGTTGATCTCAGGGCTTGCTTATAGTGTCAGAGGCTTAGCCCCTTACCGTCATGGCAGAGAACATAGTAGCTTGCGTGGTACTGGAGCAGTAGCTAAGAGCTGCATCCTGTACCCCAGACAAAGAGGGGAGAGCCAGAGAGACTGAGCCTGACATGGGCTTTTGAAACCTGGAAACCCCACCTATCTGATTATAAGTTGCAAAACACTCAAATTAAGTAAGGAATTATAGACCACCTAAATGAGCTCCATTTAATATTTTAATTTAAATATTTTTCTTTTTAAGCTGTGCAGTGGTGGCCCAAGCCTTTGATCTCAGCACTCAGGAGAAAGAGGCAAATGGATCTCTTCGAGTTTAAGGTCAGTCTGGTCTACAGAGCAAGTTCGAGAACAGCCAAGGGTGTTACACAATGAAACACTGTCTTTTTTTTTTTTTAAGAATATTTATTTATTATACAATATTCTGCCTGCATGTACACCTGCAAACCAGAATTCAGTAAGATGGTTGTGAGCTACTATGTGGGTGCGGGGAATTGAACGCAGGACCTTTGGATGAACAGCCAGTGCTCTTAGCCTCTGAGCCATCTCTGCAGCCCTAAAACACTGTCTTTAAAAACCAAAAAACAAAAACATTTTTTTCTTTTTAAATTTTTATCTGGTTTTTTAAATTATAATATAACTACATCATTTCCCTGTTCTCCTTTCTCCCTCCAAACCCTCCAACGCATAACCCTCCACTTGTTCTCTTTTTTCAACAAACCCATCTAATGGGGCTGGTAAGCTGTCTCACTGGGTAAAAACATTTGCCATATAGCCTAATAATCAGAGCAACCTTAACTGATCCTGGGGCCCAAAGCAATTGTAGTTTGACCTCCACACATAGAACACACACTAAATAAATAAATAAGAATATAGTAAAAAAATGTGTTGAGACGGGATCTCACTATGTAGCTCTGGATGACCAGGAACTCACGGTGTAGATCAGTGTGGCTATGAACTCACAGAATCCTCCTGCCTCTGCCTCCTGGCTACTGGTATTAAAAGTATGTGTTGCCATGTCAGGCCAATTTAAATAGCAACAACAATAAAACCTTCAAAGCCTCCACACCCAAATATTTACAGAGTATGTTAAAAAGCTACACAGATGAAGTTGAATGTTGTGGTGTGCATCTGTAATCTTGGAGGCTGAGGCAATCGGATCAGAAGTTCAAGGTCAGCCTTGGCTGCATGGGCCCTTGTCTCAAAAAACAAAAAAGAAAGAAGGAAGAAAGGAAAGAAACCCAGGGGTTGTGGGGGAGAAAAAGGAAGGAACGGAGGGGGAAGGGAAGAAAAGGACAGGAAAAGAAAAAAATATATATATTAATATAAATTGAAACAGTAATTCTGTGTGCATAGGTCTGTGTATCTTTTTGTACGTGTGTGGTGCACATATGTGCATTCGGTATGCATGTGGAGACCAGAGGTCAACTTTAGGTGTCATTCCTTAGGAACCATGTTATTTACTGGGACAGAACCTCTTACTGGCCCAAGGGTTCTCCAAGTAGTCTAAACTAATCCCAGGTCCTCTGGTATCTCCCCAACTCTGGCAAAGCACCCATGTGCCATCTTTGATGGCTTTTTCCCCTGGACCCTAGGGATTGAAATCATATTCTCATTTGCACAGCAAGCATTTTACCAATTGAGCTACCTCCCAGCCCCAGCAGGAAAACGTAAAAAAATCATTAAAAAACAAAATAAAACTTTAAAGAGCATAGAAAACGCAAAAAACCCATTCCAGCTACTTTGTATTTACTACCCTGTACATGAACTCAACTTTTCAAAAGCTCTTAATTTTCATTTTACTCTAGGTTAATAAATTGAGAAAATAGATATATTTAAGCATAAAATTTCTACTAATCACTGTAGAAAACCTAATAACAAGGCAGAGAAATTTACATTAAAATAAAGTAAGAACAAAACACCAAACCCATGAAATACCATTATATACATAAGTCCCAAATCCTGACAACACAAAGATCTGTTGAGGGTATGTACCAACAGGAGTTCTCATTCATCACTGACAGGAATACACAATGATGAGATTACTTCAGAAAACAGTTGAGCAATTTCCTAAAAACCAAACACATACTTACTATATGAACCAGGAATCACACTCTGGTACTTACACAAAAGAATTAAATGTATGTTTACACAGAAGATTGCACACAGGTATTTATAGTAGCTTCATTCATAATTACTGAAACATGGAAGCAAACAGGGCATCCTTCATTAGGTGAACAGATAAATAAACTGTGTTGTATCCACACAAGGGAATGCTGAAAAGAAATGAGCTATCGATCTGTGAAAAGATACAGAGAAAAACCAATGTCAGTCACTAAGTGAAAGGAAGCAACCTCTTGACCCTCCTTTAATTTTGCAGAGCCAGGAATGAAATCCAGAACCTATAAATACTAGGCCAATGAGCTACATCACGATTCCAACAAACCTATCCTAAGGGCTGTATACAATGATTTCAACTATGTGATGTTCTGAAAAAAACTAAAAACAAAAACCCTGGAGACAGTAAAGAAAAATCTATGATAGTCCCGGGTTGTAGAAATAACAGATAATCAGGAGAATGCAGAATTTTAGGGCAGTGAAACTTTTCTGTATGATATTATAAAGGTGTCTACAAGTCATTGTAAATGTCCAATACAAAGGGAAAATGGTAGTATGTCATTGTTTTGGGGTAGTGTGTCAGCACAGGGTCAGCAATCATAATTAACATAGCACTCTGGTGGGAATGTAGGTAAGGAGGATGCTCTATGTGCATAGAATATGTTGCTGAGGACATAAAAGCAGTCGCACACACACACAAAATCAAAAAACCTTAGGGCCAGTGATAAGGCTCAGCAGGCAAAGGCACTTGCTGCTGAGCCTACTGACTTGCTTTTTTGATCCCTAGCTGTACCGTATGGAAGGGGAGAGCCCACTCCTGCAAGCTGGTCTCTCAGCTCTACTGATCTGAGAGCACACATGCATGCACAGGCTCACACAATGACAATTTAAAAATAATAAAATCTTTTAAAAAACTTCTTTGCTGGAGGTGGTGATAATATGCCTGTAATCCTAGTACTTGCAAGTAATATGCAGCTGTTGGTTGGTTGAAATAAGGCAAAGAAGCCGCTGGGCTCAATGGTGCATGTTTATAATCCCAGCGTTTTAGGAGGCAAAGGCAGGCTGATCTCTGTGAGTTCAAGGCCAGCCTGCTTTACAAAGTGAGTCCAGAACAGTCAAAACTACACACAGACACCCTATCTTTAAAAAACAAACAAACAAAAAGAAACAACAACAACAACAAAAAAAAACAAAGAGAGAAAGAAAAAAAAAGAAAGGAGAAAAAGAAGTCTTAACTAAAGCTGAAGTTGGATTTGGAGAAGTAAGGGAACAAACTCAAAGTCTTGAGATGAGAATGATTTGGCTAATTAATTAATTTTGAGACACAGTCTCACTCTTCAGCAATTTTATATGTAGATCAGGCTGGTCTTGAACTCACAGATCTCTTGCATTTGCCTTCAGAGTGCTGGGATTAAAGATGTGTCACCAAACCTGGCCCAGATTATATAATTAGAAAACAAAACCAGCCCCACCGGGCTAGCTACAGAGTTAGGTGGCCTTCACAGTGGCTCCCATGGGGGGCCTGTTAAGGCCTATGCTGTTTAGCTTCTTCACAGCTTGTCCCCTGAGCATCTCCACTCCTTAACACATCTCTGCTGCCACGTAGGGACAGCCGTCCTGTGCACTGCCTCCCAAGCTAACCCATTTCAGTTTTTCTTTACCTAAGGACAAACTTCCAAACTTGTCTTGAAGAAGGAGAAAAGGCCTGACTGCAATTAGAACATCTCTGATTAGCTAGCTAGCTCTGTGTTTAAAATAAAGGACTTTAAACAAATCATGTATTTGCTAACTTCTCATTACTTCCTTGACATGAGATTAAATACCACATATAACGATGACCCATTCTGCCTCCATCTTAAGCTTAAAAGCCATTTTATAGTAAAGACAACCTAGGTTCATTCCTGTTTATGACTAAACCTCTTTCTCAAGGATTGGATCATGCCCTACCTCTAACCTTAACTGCAAATGCTTTTGTACTGCCTGCTCCTAAACAGCAACCTTGCTTCTTTGTTTTGTTTTGTTTGTATGTTTCTCAAGACAGGGTTTCTCTGCGTAGCCCTGGCTGTCCTGGAACGCTCTCTGTAGACCAGGCTGTCCTGGAACTCTCTGTGTAGCCCTGGCTGTCCTGGAACTCTCTGTAGACCAGACTGGTCCCGACCTCTCTTGCATCTGCCTCCAGGCTGCTGGGGCTGAAGGTGTGCGTCATTACAGCACAGTGCAGCCTGCGTCTTTCTCTTAAAGAGTTGCTATGACTGTCTTGCAACCCTACCTTTGTTTTAAAGTTATCATAACCACATGTTATAACCACCTTGTTATGCTCTGCTAACCCCGACTGTTTGTCTGCCAAATCCCCCATTTGGAAACCCTGACCCCTAAGCTATAATTTTGGCTGGTGGTCTTGTGTGAATGTATGAAGGAATATTTTTGTAATAAGTATCAAGTTTCATTTTAGAAAATTTTCTATTAAATTATTTTAAGATTTATTTTATTTTTAAGATAGTGTGTGAGTACAGGTGCCTGGACTCAGGAGGGCAGCAAGCACTTTTAACCGCGGAAAGTCTCTCTAGTCCTATTAAATAATTTTTAGAGAAAAAAATGACTGCCTTTAAAGGTCAACCTTTAAGTATATGAAAAAAATTATAAACTCAAATATGAATATCTTCATTTGGTTGGTTGGTTTCCAGCACTGAGGGTTGAATCGTAGGCCTCCTGCCTGCTAGGTAGAGGCTGGCTGCCAACTTGTGACCCTTTGGTGGTTGTAGTGGCTCTCAACCTTCCAAAGGCTATGATCCTTTAATACAGTTCCTCATGTTGTGCTGACCCTCAAGCAGAGGATTATTTTCTTTGTTACTTTGTAACTGTAATTTCGGTGCTGTTATGAATCGTGATGTAAATATCTTATATGCAGGATGTCTGATATGCAAGTCCTATGGGTTGAGAACCATTGCAACAGCTTCAACTTCCTGTAGAGCTCAAGCCTTAGCCTCATGTTTTCTGACCCTTTTTTTTAACCTGAAGAACTAGAGCTTTGTCAGTGCATATCCTCTGTCTACTCTTATTATTCATTCAGCAACTCCATGGGGGGGGGGTGAGTACCTGCACCAATGAAGAAGAGAGGTTTGTTCTAAGTAGTTTAAAGACTAAGAAGATTGTAAATCAGAAATTAAGCCACTAGAAGATATGTAGGTGTAATTTGGGGTTGTGTCATTTAGGCTCATAAAGAGTTAAAACAGAATAGCTGGTAGAGGGGACCAGCTGGGGAAGGGGGTGGGTGGGGGGAATCTGAAGCTGGAGTAAGAGAACTGGGCTGCATCTACTCCCAGCATCTTTTTCTAATTATGGGCCGTTCTCATTCTTCTGCAGCCTCCAGCCTTCCTGTGCTACCTAGAGAGCTTGTAAAGTCACAAAAGCGTGTAGTGCAGAAAAGGGCTGAAAACTGGTGTGGGCCCTTTGATCCCAGGTGTCCCTGGGCAAGCTGCTTGGCATTTATGAGCTTGCTTTCTCATCTGTAGAATGGGGAGAATGTCGACTGGGTTTTGCCCCAGCACATTTAGGTTTGCCTGCCTTCCCTAGCTGGTTACAGTTTTGGAAAGTGTAGTCTTTCTCCTGTGGGGGAGGGGCAAAGCTCTGCTGGAGCCTTAAACAGCCCATTTCCACCCTCTCCTCCCTTTCCCCTTTTGTCCCTCCCACTTAGACTCCTAACTGTTGTTCCCAGGGATTGTGGCCCTTTGTTCTCTGGAGGCTTAACCTACCACCTGCTTTGCCTTGATTTGTTGTTTAAAAGGGATCACCTGTTATTTCAGACTATTACTAACAAACTGCCAAAGTGTGGAGCTAGTGTGAATATCATACAGGTTTAACACTAATTCATAAAGTGTACTTCCATTTTTCATTTACTTTTTTATTTTCCGATTACCCCAACTCACAGCAACCACCTACCTTACTTGTCGGCATGGCCATTTAGCACTAACACAAAGGTATCTTTTAATAATCTTCATGTGATTGTCTGTCTGTCTCTTTCAAAAAAGGCTTTGCCTACAGGTTGGCCTCTAATTTCCCATCCTCCAGCTTGAGTTTTACTGCTGCAGGAATTGCAGTCATAACCGACTTGCAGGACTTCCAGTTGATTGTAAATTTTCTTTACCATCTGAATATTCATGAGAATCACCCAGGAAGGGTGAGGAACAGCAAGATGGTCCGGCATTAAGGGCCCCTATTGCCAAACCTGGTGACCTAATTTAATCTTGGGATCCACATGGTGGAAAGAGAGAACCTACTGGAGCATGTTGTCTCCTGATAGGCAATGCCCCCACCACAAACAAAATAAAATAACCCGGGAATCTCGTGAAAATACAGACTGGTAGGTGGGGGAGGGGCTGAGCTGCTAACAAGTCCTCAGGTGAAGCCCTTGCTCTGGAGTTTGACCAAACTGGAGTTTCAAGGCCTTATAGAGTTGAGGGCAGTGGGAGGGGGAGGTGTCCACAGAAAATATTTATTATTCAGAATTAGAAACTTCCTTTAAGACATCTTTCTCTCCCTTTTCAGGTCCATGATTTACCACCCACACCTGACAACTGTTTCTGTAATTACTTAGCTGTGCTCATTCTTCCCTTCTCCTCCCCATTCTTAATCAACAGTCATATAAAAAAAAGTCTCCTTCTGCTCACGTCTGCATTAAGACACCGAGAATCCAGTTTTAAAGAATCAGTTTTACCCCCTTCTTGCCGTGCAACCTTGGATAGCTCCCATAGCACCCACCATCAAATTCAGAATGAGAAGCTTGGAGACACACCAGTAATTCCCTTTATTTCTTTTACCTCCACGTGGAACCCTCTGCACAAAGCAGTTCTACAGTGGCCCCCTTGCAGGGCATTTAACACTGGGGGTGCCTCATTTCCTTTTAAAGGCATGCTGTATTCCTTAGGAAGAAAAACCCCTTAATTTTTGCTTATTCAAACAGAGCTCTTCCTGATTTATTCCCAGCTGTGAGTCTTTATTTAAAGTAGTATTAGGTCAATATCAATAGTTACATATTTAATATTCTTAATGTCCTTAATTTTTTTAGCCTGTTTTATATAGGAAATATCTGATCTTGTTTATGGCTCTACATTCAACACCAAACTGTGCTTTATTATAAACACCATTTTGGGGAGATTCAGTGAAGGCTGAAACAAAAGATTAATTTTTTAAATACGTAAATGTCTTCTAACTTACCATATGCTTTTTGGGAACCTGGGTGCTATTGATAAATAAAATTAGACGGTTCCAGAACAGTAAAAATCTTGAAGTGTTAATCCACATCACAAGCTATATTACAAAATGCTAAAAGCATGCACTGGCTAAAGGATTAAAAATAAAATCACCTTAGAAAAACCCTTTAGGAGTATTTTAAGTGACGAAATATTTAGGGGTTAGTAAGAGAAGTGTTTCTTGTACCACCTCCTACAATACCACTCTTTTGGGCAATAAAATCTTAAGTGCAGCTAAAATTTAGTTTGGGCCCAAATCCACGTCCTAGCTAAAAAGCCAAGTACTCTTTCGCTGTCATTGTTTTGTACCGTTGACGTTTTTGCATTCATTGGGGTTGCACTTTCCTCAAAGGCTCTCCGTGGGTGAAATGTGAAAGAAATGAAATTGGGTTTTTTCATGTTACATTCCCAAGGAAAAGGAGACTGCAAAGTCCATTATGCGAGCTGTAAGAGGCCTACAAGGTGCACATCCTGCAACTGCTTCATACTCCAATTTGATCTCTGGGTTTTTGCACAGCTCTTTTTTTTTTTTTTTTTTGGATGATGTAAACCGCGCAGGAGCAGTACAGTTCCCCCACCTTGGAGAAGGATGCGAGAACGAGCACCTCGGGCTACCAGTTCCTCCTAAACATGCAGCCGTGGGCTACAAGCCCGGATACCCGCCCCCGAAACCGGGTCCACAACAATCGTTCCCTCCCTCCCCGCCTTTTACATACAGTACACATACAAATACACACACGCAGAGCAGCCAGCAGGGGCGGGCCGGGCGCGACCACCGCGCCGGCCGTGGGGGGGGGACGGCGGCCCGCGCTGGCGCGCCTCGCTCGCGCTCCTTCCCCTCCCCCCGTCCCGCGGCACCTGGCTGCAGTTAGGCGTCAGCAGGGCCACCTGCGGCCCCGGGGTCTTCAGGTGCTCGGCTCCCGAGCCGCGGCCGTCCGCGGTGGCCGCGCCCCCCCCGGCAGGGCGAGCACTTGGTACGGGCCAGCGCTAGCGGGCGCCGAGCGGGAGCCGCGCGGGAGCGGCGCAGCGACGGCGGCGGCGGCAGTGGCGGTGGCGGTTGCAGCTCGGAGCCGTTGAGACGCCTCTGCGGCAGCTGGTGGCGCAGGTGGCCGGCGTGGACGTGGGCAGAGGCGGCCAGCTCGCCCCTCGGCCCCAGCGCCGCCGCCCGGCAGGTGAGAGCCGCCCCGCCCCCGCTCGGCGCGGGTGGGAAGCGGCGGCCGCGCTTGCAGCTCCCTCCTCTCCCCGCCGCGCCCCTCCTCGTGGGCTGCGGCCCGTGGGAAAGGCCCTGGGAGCGATGGGTGGGAGGCCGGCGGCCGGGCGGCGGGCGGCATCCCTGCCTCAGGTGGCGGCGGCCGCAGGCCCGGGCGCTGCTCGGGGCCGAGGCCGCGCTCTGAGGAGGCGCGCTGGCTCCCCCTCCCCCTCCGCCGCCTCCCCTCCCCCTGCCCTCCTCCCCGCGGCCCCTCCCTGGGGTTTGCGCTTTAACCGCCCTCCCTGCCGTCCCTCGCAGGCGCGTCGGGACACCCCGAGGCATCCTCCCCCGCCCGCGGGCCCGCCAGTCCCAGCTCGCGTCCGCGTTCGCATCTCCCCATCGCGGCTGCGCTGCTCCCCCTTCTGGTGTTTGGGACTCCCGGCGTCGCCCCTCAAACATGACTCGCGATTTCAAACCTGGAGACCTCATCTTCGCCAAGATGAAAGGTTATCCTCATTGGCCAGCTCGAGTAAGTGATTTGCAGCCCCGGTGGACGCGGGCGAGCGGCGCGGCAGCCGGCCCGGAGGCCGCTTCCCATCGCCGCTTCTCCCGTTTCCTTTCTGCCCTTCCTCTCCCTCGCTTCCCGTTACCGTTACTTGGAACCTGGCATTTTAGTTTTTTGGTTTTGGGTTTTTTTCTTCTCTTTCAGTACTCCCCCGTGCAATTGTAAAATTGTAGGTTTTCATGCTTACCCGCCGTTTCCTGTTGCTTGCTTTGAGTGTCTGACAGGTGTTCTTGGGAAATATTGAAGAATGACATTCAGTTAATGTTCCATTGTGGGCGAAATCAGGAAGTATGATTTTTATGTTTAAAAATGAGTGAAACCTTCTTAAATTTCAGAATTTTGAATAAAATACAAAGGGACATTGAAATACACAAGTTAGGAACCCTGGCATCAGATGTGATTAAACTAGACTTACACACACTTAATACAGGATTTGCATTTAGTGAGTCACTTGGACCTTTTTATTCACATTTCTTGCCTTATGACCTTGAAGAAGTTTTCCGTTTTTTGTTCTCCCATAGGCAAAGGAGTGTTAGACCAGACCTTTGGTTAACTTAACTGGAGAAGTGGGAAGGACTCAAGAGGTGATAGTAAACACCTGAGCTCCATTTTCAGGAAAAAAGTTTTTGTTTTGTAAGTTTATAATGGTGTCTAGGTTCAAAACATGATAGGTAAGACATAAAGAATGTTGATTATATAAACTAAAAATCATTTGAAAAAATAAGACTGATGTTCTGAATTGTAATTTTTTTCATACAATTTTTAAATTTTGATTTTCGAGACAGAGTTTCTCTGTGGAGCTCTGGCTGTCCTGGAACTTACCCTGAAAACCAGCCTGGCCTTGAACTCCGAGACCTGCCTGCCTCTGCCTCTGGAGTGCTGAAACTAAAGGTTTGTGCAACTTCTGCCTGGCTAATTTATTTTTTCATACACATAACTAATCTTTGAAATTTATTACTTACAATGATAAATTCTATAGTTATGTCAGCAGGGAAGAGAAATGGAGGGTCAATAGCTCAGAATACTTCAAAGTGATGAGTGCCTTGAATTTTCACACCCCCACCCTGCCCCTGTAGCTCTGTATGAACTCTGATCTAAACTGCCCCCTTCCTCAGCTTTCCCCCTGTTCTCAGGTGTATTTTTTCGGTAGAGCCTTCCTTAAATAATCCTTAACCATAAGCCATGTCTCTGTATTCCATGTTCTTAAATGTTTTCTATGTGAAAACCTTTAACTACTGCTTTCACTTGTGTATGTGTTGCATAGATCTTTAGGGGGGTTACCTGAAGCTGAATGTCTTTATTCTCTAGCTCTCAGTCACACAATCAAGCATTTATTTTTATTTATGTATTTATTTTTAAATTACAGTTGCAGTCATGCATTTCTAAAACACTGTGTTTTAGCTTTACATAGGCCTGCTGGACTTGGGAGGTGTAAGTCCCCTGAGATGCTTCTTTATGTTATCAAGGCATCCTTACTTGGAGGTGCTACAAAATCAGGGTTATCTGAGAGCTACATTCAGAGTTCCTTGCCACAATGTAGTTAGAAGCTAGGTATAAATGCTTTAGAAATTTCCTATTTTTTGAGAGCTGAAGAAATGACGCAGTGGTTAAGAGCACTTGCTGCTCTTTCAGTGGGCCTAATTTCAGTTCCCAGTACCTACTTCAGGCAGCTTACAACCACAATGATCTGTAACTCCAGCTCAGTGGACTCCTATATCCATCTGCATATACCCATATGCAGGCACATAAACCTACACCTAATTAAAAGTAATAAAGTAAGGTCATAATTCTATCTATTTTAAGTCTCATCCTCTCTACACCTTGCAGTATGCTATAGGTGACTAAGAGTTAGTGCTCTTAAAGGTAAACATAGCCTTTGGAGGATCAGTATTTTCCTTTTGATTGAAACAAATCTTTTTTTTTTTTTTTTCAGAATTAACAATTTTAAAGAATTTTATGTTTATGGTTGTTTTGCCTCTGTGTATATGGAAAAAATTGTTAGATCCCTGAAACTGAAGTTACAGTTAGGGGCTGCTATGTAGGTACCAGGAGTTGAACCTGGGTCCTCTGGAAGATTAACAAGTACTCTTAACCAATAAGCCATCTCTCCAGCTACTAGTTCTAATTATAATGAATTCATTTGTATTGGATGTTTTTATCTTTCCCTGCTCAACAGCTGAATTTGTTTCTTTACATACTTTGTTATAAGAATTATGTGGTTTGTGGGTTTTTTTTTATTCTTTAGTCTTATCTTAATCTTTGCTGTAGAGAGCTTAGAGTATTTAAGGTCTCAACTCTAAGGTGACATCTCTTACTCCAATTGCTTATTTTTAACTTCTGAAAATTGAAATAGAATTGTTAATAAACAACATCTAATGCTTTTTTCTTAATGTTTTCAAACATTGGGAAATAATGCTCTAAACTTTTTTTCCTGTCCGCTTTTATGTTACTTGAAAAAAATATTTCTGCGTGTATGTTTGTATGCTGTGTCTGTGTGCCACATGCATGTGAAGGTCTGAGGAGGCCATAGGAAGGTGAACAGCCCCTTAGAGCTGGAGCTAACAAGTTGACTGTAAGGGGCTTGAGCTGAACTCCGGTCCTTTGGAATAGCTGCAGGTGCTCTTAACCACGGTGCCATTTTTCTAGCCTCTCATTATTCTTATTATTTATACAGCCCTCCGGCAGGATTACTTAGCACATTCAGACTCCCTGTGTGAAATGTTTGGTGTCAAATATGTTTTAAAATTAAGTGACTGGGCATTTTAGGAAAGTAATCCCTGTATATGTGCTTAAAGATTTGCTGCTGGGATGATTTTGAATAGCAAACGTGATAATCTTAGTAGTATTTTTCCAAAGAAACAAAGATAGAAATGTTAGATGCATAAAAGAAAAGGGCCTTGGTGTCAATACAGGCTTTGCCACCAAATGAATTCTGGGGTAAAAATCTTGCCCTTCAGAACTTGTTTGAGATTATGGATTGTAAAATGGGTTGGGTTGTTTTTTTTTTTTTTTTTTACTAGATTCATTTTGGGTGTCTTATGAGTTCACTCAAGTATACTGAGGTGAGTAAGATTTTTTAATAATGACTTTTCTGATTTTTCTTTTAGGTAGATGAAGTTCCTGATGGGGCTGTAAAGCCACCCACAAACAAACTACCCATTTTCTTTTTTGGAACCCATGAGACGTAAGTCCTATTAGCTTTAAGCTGAAATGACTGTTAATTTATGGAGAGGTTAGGTATAAAATGAAAAGCAAGTAGAGATTTCAAAATTCAAGGGGAAAGTGACAATGAAGTAGAGAACTTCGGTTTTTAAACGACAGACTCTCCTATAGCCCTGGTTGATCTAGGTGGTCCAATGTAGACTAGCCAAAACTCAAGAGTGAGCCTATATTTGCCTTCCATATTTGGGGATAAAATGCCACACACCTGGGCTGAAATAGAAAACTTTAAAAAAAAAGTCATCTTTGAATTTTAAAGTAAGCCTTTAAGTTTTCGTTAACGTTTTAAAATTTTCTTGTTTAGCTCACTGCTGGGGACTTTGTTTTCCTTTTGTTCATAAGACAGGATATAACTATGTATCCCTGGACTAGAGCCATTCTGTACACCTCTTTGGCATTGAGCTCGCAGAGCTCCATCTGCCTCTGCTTCCTATGTGCTGGGATGGAGATGTGCCACCATGATTGACTGGGCACACTTTCTGTGAGACAGGGTTTCTCTGTGTAACTGCTTTGGCTGTTCTGTAACTAACTCTAGACCAGGCTGGCCTCAAACTCACAGGGATCTGCCTCCGCCTCCTTAGTGCTGGGATTAAAGCTCTTTGCCCTGCTCCTCTCCGTGAGCACTTTTATTTTAACGTAGAGATTAAAGACACTACATCTTGGGAAGAAAGGGAAAGTTGGAGATAGGAAGTTGAGGGGTAATGTGATAAATATATGCTGTGTACACGTATGAAGTTTTCAGAGTTAAAAGTAAAAAAAAGTTAATGGAGAATAGAGGATTACATGATCAAAGAGAAGCTAGCCTCAGAGTGATCCGCAAGAATGATTGAAGGCTCTAAGTAGCAAGGCATTTTGTATTGATGTTCGTAAAGGAAGGACTGCCTGACGCTGTTTTCGGTCTGGTCCTATTAGCGACTCAGATGGTGTGGAGAGGGAAGCTAGACATGTCCTATGTGTTTCTATGGTCACCACCACAGCCAGTCTGTCTCACCTGTCCCAGGTAGCTGTATAGCCAGAGAACTGAGTGGGTGAAGGAAATTAGTGTTCTGTAAACTATAGCTAATGATTGAACTGTTTTGTTCCTTATAACTACATGAAATTGCTTTGGAGGCTATCTCAACATATTGCCAAAGCTTATATTCTTACATAACTCTAATTGGTTAGCTTTATGTTCACCAAGTTGGATTTAGTCTGTGGAGTAGGCATTTTTACCTGAGATGAAACAAAATTGTTGATATCCCAATTATTGCTCTGTATTTATTTATTATGTATACAGTGTTCTGACTGCATGTTCACCTGCACACCAGAAGAAGGCACCAGATTTCATTATAGATGCCATTGAGCCACCTTGTAGTTGCTCAGAACCTCTGGAAGAGCAAACAGTGCTCTTAACCTCTGAGCCATCTCCAGTCCCATATTCTTCTTTTCTTAACTATTTTCTTTTTTCATAATTTTTTGAAAAAAATTTATGTGTACTAGTGTTTGCCTGAACATTTGTCTGTGTGAGGGTGTTGGACACTCTGGAACTTGAGCTGCAATCAGTTGTGAGCTCCTGTGTGGATGCTGCAAATTGAACGCAGTTCCTCAGAGAGAGCAGCCAGTGCTCTTGCCTGCCGAGCCATCTCTCTAGCCCCTATCACTATGCATTCTTTTAATTTATTTATACGTACATACATACATACAGTATCCTGCCTGCGTGTACACCTGCGTGCCAGAGGAGGGCACCAGATTTCATTATAGATGGTTGTGAGCCACCATGTGGTTGCTGGAAATTGAACTCAGGAAGAACAGCCATTGCTCTCAAACTCTGAGCCATCTCTCCAGTCCTCACTTTTTTGTTTGTTTGTTTTAAGATTTATTTATTTATTTATAATGCATACAATGTTCTGTCTGCATGTATACCTGCACGCCAGAAGAGGGCACCAGATCTCATAGATGGTTGTGAGCCATCATGTGGTTGCTGGGAACTTGGAAGAGCAACCATTGCTCTTAACCTTTGAGCCGTCTCTCCAGCCTTCGCTATGTATTTTTTTTTTAAGATTTATTTATTTTATGTATATGAGTGTTCTATCTGTATTTACACCTGTCAGAAGAGGGAATCAGTTCACATTATAGATGGCTGTGAGCCACCATGTGGTTGTTGGGAATTGAACTCGGGACCTTTGGAAGAGCAGACAGTGCCCTTAACCTCTGCGCCATCTTTCCAGCTCCCATAGTTAATTTTTTAAAAACACACTTTTAGATCTAGAATTGTATTATTGTTCACAATATTTAGTTTGAGTTGGGTCCACATATGTTTTGTATATGAAAGTACATTTATGAAATGCTTCCAGGTGGGAGGCAGAGGCAGGTGGATCTCTGAGTTCGAGGCCAGCCTGGTCTATGCAGCTAGTTCCAGCACAGCCACGGCTACAGAGAAAAACCCCGTTCCAAAAACAAAACAAACACACAAACTGAATTTCTGATTCCAGGGTAATATTCTACAATTTAGAGACATTCTAGTATTAAACAGGGAAAGGGGGCTTTATGAGAAACATCACGCAGTATCACAGCAGGGATTTGTAGTGCCAGCTCTAATGGCAGTATAATCTGGAATTATGTATTGAAAAAAACTGTTTATAGGGCCTGCCCTGGACACAGGGAATGTGATATTGGGTCCCAGTGATTTTTAACAAGCCTGGATGATTCTGATGCATGCAAAATTTTGAGTCATCTTAATGTAAGGAGGCAGTTTAAGGATTTTTCAGCTTAAAATTCTACTCTGATTTTTAAAAGATTTTATGTTTCTATATTCTATAGTTTTATATGAGATAATTTGTTAAATTAAAATCTTTTCTTTGTGGTACTGGGGATCCAACCTTTGGCTTTATTTGTACTAACCATGTACTCTCTCATTCTAAGCCACAGCCCCAACCCTGCAGTAATTTAAATGTAGAAGAAAAAAATCCTGCCTTCTTCAGCACTTAAAAATAGGTGTGTCTCTCCCCCAGACAGGGTTTCTCTGTGCAGCCTTGGCTGTCCTAGACTTGCTTTGTAGACCAGGCTGGCCTCAAACTCCCAGAGATCCACCTGCCTTTGGTCCTGAAGGCTGGGATTAAAGATATGCACACGCACACACCCAGCTAAAGTAGAAGTTTTGTTTTGTGAATATTTTAGTTTTTTGTTTGTTTAAAATTACTACTGTAGCATAAATCTCCCCTTATTTATATGCCAACTAGTATTTTAGCATGTTGTATTCATCAGTCAATAGGTATCTGCTGATTCCTACTGTTGGCTGCTGTGAATAATGTTAATATAAGCACTTAATGCACCATAATTTCATTTTATTTTTTGATGTTGGGATCTAGCTTTGCATATCCTAGGCAAACTCTATTACTGAACTACATAGTTAGCCCCTATGTGCTCTGTATATAGACAGTACATTTTCTCCTCTAGAAACAGACTTCCTGGCTCAAATGACAACTTAATAACCAATCATTGGAGAAACTCAGGCTGCTTGCAGAACATTTTTATATATGTTTAAAACATTTTAATATTTTTTATTTTAGTTTTTCTTTTCTTTTTTTGAGACAAATTTTTTGTATCAGGCAGATTCAAGCTACATAGGTACATAACTGAGGATAACTTTAAACATTCTCCTGCTAGATTACAGGCCTGTTTAGCTATACATAGATTATTTGGTGCTGGATTTGTTTTGTTTTTGTGATGCTGGATTTGAATCTGGGACTTCCTGCATTCTAGACAGGCACTATTCCAGCTGAGCTGAATCCTAGCCATACATTGTCATTTTTATTATAGCTGTGCTAGCGGGTTGTAGTGATGTTTACTGCAGTTTTTATTTATATTTTTTGTGATTGGCTAGTGACACTGCATTTCTTTCACGTGTAAATTAAAAAAGATCTTGGTTGGGGCTGGAGAGATGGCCCAGCAGTTAGGCATACTGGCTGCTCTTCCAGAGGACCTGGGTTTAATTCTTCTCAGCACCCACATGGCAGCTCAGAACTGTCTGTAGCTGCAGTTCCAGAGGATTTGACACTCTTGCATAGACATACATGCAGGCAAAACATGAGTGCATATAAAATAGATTTTATAAAAACTTGGACCAGACCTGATGGGACATACCTTTAATCCAGCACTTGGGAGGTAGGGAGGCAGAGACAGGCATATCTGATTTACAGAAATACACAGTTTCCATTACCTGTATTATATGTCTCACAACCTTATGCAACTCCAGGGGAATCTGGCACCCTCTTATGGCCTCTGAGGGTACTGTACTTGTGTGCACACCTATACCCCCTTCCATATACATAGAATTAATAAAACAAAAATCTTAAAACCCTTTGTATAGTTATAAATTATTTACATTTATAAAGGTAGTAATTTGGTAGTAATTTTGTTTGTTACATTAAGTTATATAAACTGGGAATCGGGATGGAGAGGACTTTTAGAAACCTCAGCAAATTTAAGTTCAAACATTAAGCAGAATAAAAACTTGAAGATTTTAACTACTTCTATATGTGACATGCTGTTATAAGACCAAATATAACTTGATTGCATTCTGTAACTGGATAGAACTATATTAAGGTGAGAACAGTGCAATTCAACCTCGTAGGCAGCAGAAAATGGAACAGGCTGTCCTTAAGTTGGCCTTGTATTAGCATGCACAAATTTAGTCACTACAGTTTAAGTAACTCACATACCCAACAACATGTTACAAAATCACTTCTGCTATAGTAACTAAGATTTGCTGCTGGCTTTTCAACTTTTGAGGTGTGAATTTGAAAGTTTCTTGGTGTGATGGCACACAACCTTCATAGTAGCACTCGGGAGGCAGAGGCAGAAGAATCTATGAGTTCCGGGCTAGCCTGCTCTCAGAGCAAATTCCAGGGCTACACAGAAAAAAACAAAAGTTTCTTGGTGATTGGGCATCTGTATTTGTTTATGAAATCATGAACCATTTACAAGTAGTTGGCCTTTGTTTCCTGATAATAAACACCAATATCACATTTCAATAAATGAGAGATTACCTAGCAAAAATGAAATTGCAGCAAAGAAATAGTAATAATGCTAGAAGTGAATTGAATATACTAACCTTGTATGGATGTGTAAATTTGGAGAGATACTAGATGGCCAGCCAGAGGAAGTTAGTGTGGCAACAAACACAAAAGTCAGATGAGGAACGTGGTTGTAATGAAGGAATAAACATGACAAAGAAGTAACACCAGCAAAAAGCTTTTAAAAATATTTTGTAGGAAGGCTGGGCAGGCTGGTGTGCCCCTTTAATCTTAGCTCTGTAGGCAGAGAATGTGGATTTTTATTAGATCGAGGCCAGCCTGGAATGCATAGAGAGTTCCAGGGCAATCAAGGCTACACGTGAGACCCTATCTAATTAAAATATATGTTTGTATATAAAATATATAACTATTATCTAGTTAAAGTATTCCTAAGGATAAAATGTGGGAAGCTGATTCAAACTTAGAAGTATGACATTTGTCAAGGTAGAGCAGTGTGCTTATTGAATACAAGTTACCAGGATGGAAGTACTTAAGTTTCCATCTATTCCATTTTGTTTTACTTTGTGGTGTTGAGATTAAACCAAAGGTGTCTCATGCATGTTAGGCAAATGTTCAAGCACTGACTAAGGTTCATATACCTAGCCTTCATACTGTTAATAAGGTTTTAAAGACTAGCTTAGGTTTATGTGTGTTTTGGCTGCATGTATATGTACATGTATGCAGTGCCCATGGAAGCCAGAAGACGGCATCAGATTTCATGGAATGAAGAGTTACAGATTATAAACACACGTGCCACCTCTGTTTTAACTGAATTTGCTATATTTCCCTGCTTAAGATTGTGTCCAGCAATATCTTTTAAAGGTGATGATGAGTATAGCTCAGTTGTAGTGTGTTTGCCTATTATGTGCAAACCCTTAGGTTCTACCTCAGGCACCAGTAGAACTATCTGCTTTGTCCAGAAAGAAATTATTTCAGTATAAGCTTTTAAGTAAACTTCTACATAGGGACCAAGAGGTACTGTGTTATACCTATCTTAACATAGTAAAACATTATTTTGAAATTGGTGTGCACACTCAAGGCACATGGACGCATTGAGTGTTACTAAATTATAGAATTAATAGTGCTGATTTAAATAGCCTTGACTCTTTTAAATATAGTACTGTCATTTTAATGAAAAATTTACATCAAAGTCTTGTGAAATATTCTACCACAGATAACTTTATTCAGCAGAGAAGTTATCTCTTCTATATGATAAACATTTTTGAGCATCAGTTTAGTTTTCCTCTTGCTTTGGGGAAAGTACTTGGGTATACCCATCACAGCAGAGCAGTCATAACTGTGTACCCATCTTTACAGTGTTGACTAACCTTTTTATTTAGATTCATTTTTATTTACCCAGTATGGGTGTTTGCACATAGAAGGGCTTTTGGTGCCCTGGAACTGGAATTCAGACAGTTGTGGACTACTGAGTGATTGTTGGGAACTGAACTTTAGGTCCTTTGCAAGAGGAGCAAGTCATCATCCCTTCAGCTCCAAATTGACAGACTTTCTAAAGAGTTTCTAAAGAACATGTACGGAGATGTAAGGGCTATGTCTTGGAGTGTGGGTGTAAGTACACAATAACAGTTGATGCTTATATTTTGTGGATTAACTATTTTGGTTTTTCAAAGCAGGGTTCCACTATTTGTCTTTGGCTATTCTGGAACTCACTATGTAGACCGGGCTGGCCTCAAACTCAGACATCTGTCTGCCTCTGCCTCCTAAGTGCTGGGATTAAAGGTGTGTAGCACTATGCCTGGTGCAGATTAATAGTTTTAATTGCCGACTCACTAAAACCTATTTTAACCACATAGATATGACCAAAACAGCAAAAAAGTTACCTGTTGTAAACATTTCTAATTGAAATTGAATAAGGGAATGTTCGTTCGTTCTTTCTTTTCAAGACAGGGTTTCTTTGTATAGCCTTGGCTGTCCTGGAACTCACTGGTAGACCAGGCTGGCCTCCTCTGCCTCTGCCTCCCAGTGTTGGGTTACAGGTGTGTGCCGCCACTGCCCAGTGGGCGCGCTCTTGTGTCGCCTCGCCCACCAGCGCAGCTCTACAGTCTGTCTGGCTGAGTGGACTTTTGTGTGCTGCTATGGAGTTACTGTGCTTTTTAAACTAGTCTTGAAGCATCATAATGGTGAAATGTTTCTAAGTTCAAGAAGTCTATGCTTTATCTTAAATTAATGTTAAGTATGCTTTGACTATGAGTTTATTGTTAAAGAATTACCAGTATACATTAAGTAAGCTAACTGAAACATACTGGATTTTGAAAATTCTTTGATTACAAGAGGAATTGGTTTAATATTTACTTAACCTTTTCTGTCAAGGATAAGAGTTGACTGTACATGTGGATGAATAAAAACACTGAGTAAATTCCAACACTGAGTAAAACTTGTGTATCTTTGAAAGAGGATTTCATGTAGCCCAGGTTGGCCTCAGACTTCGTAGCAAAAGATGGTTTGACTTCTTTCTCCTCTTGCTTGCAATTCTTGAGTGCTGACATTACAGGTGTGAACCATGATGCCTGACTGAAATAAATTTCATAATATATTCCTTTTTTTAAACATTTATTTAGATAACATATTTTGTTGACAGTTTTTTTTTGAATTATATAACATGTCAAATGATGTTGAAATGAACACATTTTTTATTTAGTTAAATGTTTAGTAGTAAACATGTTTCACTTTGGTAAAAAAAAAACAGGTTTTTATTAACATAATTGTTCACGTTTCTGAGGTATAGTATGGTTCTTGTATACATGCATATTCTGCAGTGGAGGATATGTATATATATTATACATAATATACAAATATTATGCATAGTAACTACCATCAGTTACCCCCTACATTTATTGTTGCTTTAGTGAGACCATTTGAAATCACTATATTTTGAAATATATGTGGTATTATTAATTACATTGAAATAATTTATTAGTTGTTATTACTATCTTTATGTGTATGTATGATGTTTGTGTTTGAGTACAAGAACACCATAGTACCATGGCCTTTTTGTAGAGGTCAGGAGTACCTGAGGTGTTGGTCCCTTCTTTCTACCTAGTTTGAGACAGGGTCCTTTGTTTGTTTGGTTTTGTGCTGCATATGTCAGACTAGCCCTTCAATTTCTGGGGATTTTCTTGTCTTCTCCCATCTCACCATAGGGCCCTTGGATTAGAGACAGCTGCCACATCAAACTGTGTATGGGTCCTGGGGATTTAAACTCAGGTCCACTGAACCATCTCCCTAGACTCTATTTTAGCCATTCAAAAAAATTTATTTTGTGTATATGAATGCTCTATCTGCATGTACACCTGCATTTCAGAAGAGGGCATCAGATCCCAGACACTATAGGTTGGTTGTGAGGCACCATGTGGTTCCTGGGAATTGAACTCAGGACCTCTGGAAGAGCCCTCCTCCTTTTAACCACTGAGCGATCTCTCTAACCCCTCTTTTAGCCATTTTTAAGTATATATAATTTAGTGATGTTAAAAAACATTTCACTTTTGTGGAATTCTAAAAATAGAACTATGGGTCTAGGAGATTGTTAGTGAATTTCATAAAAATATTTCTAGGTCGGGAGTGTAACTTGTTAGTAGAGAGCTTGCCTATGTATCATCAGTACTATAAAAGAAAAAAGTGTTTGGAATTAAATGCAACTATTTATATTACTCTCCCTCCCCCACAACAGGGAAAATTTGTTTTGTAAGTAAACAGTACCTGAAAAACATTTCTAGTAAGCACACTTTTCTCAGCTAGGCAGCGGTGTTGCATACCTTTAATTTGTGCACTCTGGAGGCAAAGGCAGGTGATCTGAGTTTTAGGTCAGCCTGGTCTACACAACAAGTTCTAGGACAGCCAGGGCTACATAGAGAAACCTTGTCTTGAAAACAAACAAAAAAACACTTTTATCAGAGTCTTCTCTATCCTGGTGAACTTGTTCTCACTAATGAGATCAGTAGGATTTAAAGTTATTTTGTAGTTTGTATGAACTAGGTGTGTCAGACCACAAGTTTGACCCCAGCACTTAGCAGGTAGATCTCAGAATTTGTGGCCAGCCTGGTCTGCATAGTGAGTTCCAGGACAGCCAGGTTATCCAGAGAGACCATATCTTGAAAATAAAACAAACAGAAAAAAAAAAAAAGTTAACGTATAAAGTGTTTATTGAGTAGTGTCATCTAGTAGCCAAAATATTTAATTGAGGTTGATTTGCACTTACATATTTCCTTTGTGTTACAGTGCTTTTTTAGGACCAAAGGACATATTTCCTTACTCAGAAAATAAGGAAAAGTATGGCAAACCAAATAAGCGAAAAGGTTTTAATGAAGGCTTGTGGGAGATAGACAACAATCCGAAAGTGAAATTTTCAAGTCAACAGGTGAGTCCCTTTATGAAATTTATTATTTATTTATTTTAGAAAATAAATATTGACATTGGAAAATGTATAGCTAATTGAAAAGCCTTACGAATTTCTGGTTGTTGTGCTCTTTTTAGGTTGAGCTTTGACATTTTGTGTCTAAATTTTGTTATTAATTAAATGGCTAAAGAGATCTTAAAAGCCAAAAATAATTTGGTTGCTTAGCTCTTCTTGATTGAGAGTAAAGTTTACCTAAAGAATCACTGAATTTAAAGGCATAATTAGTGTTTTGTTAGATTCAGGGCTCTAAAATTTTACTCATTTATTATGGAATGTTTAATATGGGTGGGGACATATGCCAGTGTGCGTGTGTGGAGGTCAAGTATATCTTTGTGAAGTTAGTTCTCCATTCATCTTTACATGGTTCTTGGTTCAGGAATTAGGTTTAGCCGGCTTGCAGGCTTTCATCATTGAACATCACACATTTTATCTGCTGAGCCATCTCAGTGGCCTAATGGTTTTCTAACCTTAAATCGTATGTATGCCCTTTGGTTTTTTTGTTTGTTTGATTATTATAGATTTATTGAATGTTACTAGAATGGACATCATGAATTAAATATATAACAGAAGTACTTATAACCCCAGTAGAAACTTCACCTATTAATTCTAAGCAGTTTCTTGCTGAGAGCTGTTAATTTTCCTGGCAGGGATTCTCTGTGTAGCCCTGGCTGTTTCCCTCTGTAGACTAGGCTAGTCTTTAATCCCAGCATCCTAATGCTAAATGCTGGGATTAAAGGCATGTGCTACAATGCTCGGCTTGTTCCATTTTTCTTGTGCAACAGAAATTAGGTTTTTCTTCCCTTTTGTTCTGTCTTGCTACTGAAACAGTTTTTGTTGTGTTTTATGTTTATATGGGTGTGTGCGTGACGCATGCATGTGCCAGCAGTACACATGTAGTGAAGAGAGCACAACTTTCTGGAGTTGATTCTCTATCCACTTTTACCATTGTTGGCTGTTAGGTGTGCTCAGCAAGTGCATTTACCATCTTGTCCCGATACTACTTGAATACATGTTTTTCTAATCAGGCGCAGTGGCGCATGCCTGTGATCCCAGCACTTGGGAGGCAGAGGCAGGTGGATCTCTGTTTGAGGCCAGCCTGGTCTACAAAGCAAGTCCAGGACAGCCAAGTCTGTGCACAGAAACTCAAAAACAAAAGAAAGAATATTTTTCTCTGTTGCCACTTGCACTCTTGAATGCACGAAAGCTCTGTAACTCTTAGATAAAATGAATCACCATAGCCAGGCAGCGGGGATGCACATTTTTAACCCCAGTACTGGGGCAGCAGGGGCCCATGGATCTCTGAATTTGAGGCACAGTGGTCTACGGAGTGAGTTCCAGGACAGCCAAGGCGACACAGAGTCCTGTCTGGGATGAGAGTTGGATGGTGGTGGTAAAAAGAAAATAACCAAAAAGCAAACAAAAAAAATTGCTGTTTTTCACATGTATCATGTTCTTTCTCATGTTTGACAAATGTTTAGGCAATTGTAAATTGTTGAGTTCGATTTTGAAGTCTGTCTTTGGTATACCAAGTAACACTTAGATGGTCTTAAGTTCCTTCCCATCTAGTTAGTGTGTGTTGTGCTTACCGTAGTTTACTGTAATTGCTTTTGTACTTGTAACTGTCCAGCTGCACCCATGGTGTGATAAAATTGCTGACTTGATGAATGATTTGATTACCAGGCCCACAAGGGTTGAACAAAGCAGTGGTTGATTTATTCAAATTAATTCAAAATACATCTAGTCACTGTGACTTAAAACTTTTTGTACTGTTATGGGTAATTTTAAGGAGATTTTTACATTATTTTGCTCCTTTATAAAAGAATTGCTGATAAAGTTTTGGATTTTGGAATCATTTGGAATTTTTGATTAGGTATGTTCAACCTTTATTTAAGGCTGTAACCCCTCCCCCGAACCTACCCTGCTTTTCTTTTGTTGATACGAAGCTCAGGCTGGCCTCACTCAGAATTTACCTGCCTTACCCTGTGTGCCACTGTCTCTTCCTAAAACTGACTAGTTTAATTTACAGTTTTAAAATTGTTTAAGGCAAGGTGTTATTACATGCCCAGCTTGGCTTATACCTAGCTCTTCAGCTTGGGGTTGCCCCAGACTGTAGCCATCCTCCTACCTAAAATGCTGGGATTATAGTAGCAGTACTTTCTGCTTTAACACTTTAAATGTAGGCTGGAAAGATCGATGGCTAAGAGATTAAGAGCACTGCCCGTTCTTCCAGAGGTCGTGAGTTCAATTCCCAGCACCCACATGGTGGCTCACAGCCATCTGAAATGAGGTCTGGTGTCCTCCTCTGCTGTGCAAGTACATCCGCAGGCAGTGTGCTTTGTAAATAATACTCTTTTTAAAAACCTTAAACATTCTATGTGTTAAATGCTTTGCAACAGAAATTGGAGTATTCCCATAACTATGTATGTAGGTTTTTGATTTTTTTTATGAGTAGAAAAATTTCAAGTTGGATAAACCATATTCTTAAAATTAATAACTTATTCTTTATAGGCATCAACTAAACAGTCAAATGCATCATCTGATGTTGAAGTTGAAGAAAAAGAAACCAGTGTTTCTAAGGAAGATACTGATCATGAAGAAAAAGCCAGCAATGAAGTATGTTTTATATCTTTTCTGGTCTAAGAAGAAATACTATCTGTGGAAATACTTTATCAAGCATGTTGCAAGGGAGCAGTTGGCCCAGGGGTATCTTTTAGTACTGCCTGTGGATTTTACATTTATTGCAAGAAAGAAAGTAGAAAGTGAGTTGACTGTTAAAGTGGGAGGTAATCTTCAAAATATTTGAAAAGTGAATGAAAAATGTTAGTTTCCTGCATTCCCATGTGAGCCCATGGAGGCAATTGTTTTTTGAGACAGGTTTTTTTCTGTGTAGTCTTGGCTGTCCTGGCCTCGCTTTGTAGACCAAGCTGGCCCGAGAGCTGAGATTAAAGGTGTGCACCATCACCCACCACGAAAATTTCTTTCTCTCTTATATAATATATTCAATTTCACCTGTGTTTTTCTTGCTTTTCTCTTGTCTGCTTATGTTTTATGTTTAGGATGTGACTAAAGCAGTTGATATAACCACTCCAAAAGCTGCCAGGCGTGGAAGAAAGAGAAAGGTAATTTCTTAAATACACTGTAGGAATTTAAAAAGAAATTTTACTTAAATTGCAGAAGAATAGATAAGGAAACCTTATTTGTAAGTTAGTGAAACTTTATCTTCCAGATAAAGTTATGGCACCCTTAGGTTAAGTTGAGTGTTGAAAGGAAATGAAGTGAACCATTTTTCACTCCTTTCGTTCTTCTGCCTCATTTTCTCAAACTTGATGATTTCATACATGTGAAATTTACAGTAAATTACTCAATGTTAGCACAGGACTGTTGTCCACTGGACTGATTGAGTGTTGTGTGAAATGACTGTGGCGGTGACAGTATAGGCTAGCTATTTTGTAGGCTGATAATTAATGTGAGTTTAAGATTTGTTCACATTTCTCTCTGACCTAGTTATTAAATCAAGTTATTTATTTTTGTTAGTGTGAGGTGGAATTTAGAATACTCCAGGAATGATCGCTGATTAGAATAGATGCTGAAGAGAATGGAAGAAAATATAGGAAGAGTGCAGGGTGCTTCCTTGAGTGACTATATGCTAGGTATAGACATTGAGCATGTTGGTTTGGGCTCAGAAGAAAAAGTTAAGTATTCCTGGGAATAGCAGTGAATATGGTTGTAGTACAGAAGAGGGAAGAGGCAGCCACTGATAAAAAAGGTGAGATGTTAGAGGAGGTCAAGGGAACATGTTTTGCTGGGTTAGATGCAGAAGCCGGAATTGAGATGGGTTACAGTGGATGGTGCTTCTGTGGAATGGTGACTAGAAGAGCCACGAAGAGCCACAAGTCCTCTAGCTAAGAAAGGAAAATTTGAACAAGGGACTTGAATTGTCACAGTACAAAGAGTCCAGTAAGATGTTTGATTCAGGAGATTTTAGTTTCATTTAGGTAAGTGCTAGGGACAGAAATGAGATGAAGTAGATTAGAGAATAAATGTTTAGTGGTAGTTGCCAGTATATTTTTGAAATCTCAAGAATGGGGGAATGCATTATTGCATTGGGGATTTGCATAGGGATCATTTAATGTGAGATAAAAATAAAAAATCTTAAAATTTCTTTGCAAAACTAAATTGTTAGTTACTTTTATATAAGTAAAATGCTGTATAAGAGAAAAAGGCCAACTTTGAAGGAATTGATTTAAGAAAGAAGAAGAAATGTGTTCACTGGTGACTCAAGAACGGACTTGAAAATCAAGAATTTTTTCCCCCTTCTCTGTCATTCAGACTCTGGTTCAGTTAAGTTTACGTTAGCTATTTAGGCTTACAATAAAAGGTCAAAGGATTAACCATAGATTTGAGATTCCAGCTTCAAATACAGAATTTCGTGTTTGTACCCCTATCCCACCCTGCCTCTCAGTGATCATCAGCTTAATCGTCTTTGTTTGGGATGAAACAGCTACTGCAAGGCAAGGCTGTGTAGTGGGCTTGGAAAGGGGATATGAATAGTGGTTCTGTGGTGCATGTGGAATGGCTTTAAGAAAGGAGACAGCTGAAAGCAGGTTAACAATGAGAAAGAATCTAGTGTTAGAGGTTTCAGTCACAGTAAAATAATAACAGTGAATTCAGTTAGAGTGTGAATATTAAAGGTATTCATGATGTGTTTCATGAATTAGTCCTTTCTCATGAGTAATGGTTTTTACTTGCATGATTTTGTACTAACAAGTCATAGATGTATACCATGGTAGGGCCAATCTTTGCTTAGTATTACAATTGATCTTTTTCACTGCATTAATTATTGATGAATGTGTTACTGTTGGTATCTTCTCAAATGATCCATTGTACCTGTAATTGCTTTCAACTTCTAAATGCAGAAAGGGTAAGTAAATAAGTACTTTTGCCTTCAAGAGCCAATCTGTTTAAACCTAACTTGAAAGAACCTTTAACCTATTAAGTCATCAGCAGGAAGAGCTTAACATTTAGCACCTGTGGAGCTTTATGGACATACAGACTCTTTTACATAGGGTTGCAGATGCAGATTTGGAGTAGGGCAGCGTAATCTCATACGTTCTTAGCCTGAGCCCTTATGGGAATTTTGCTTCTGAGAACTATCAAAGGGTAACCTGAGAGCAGCTTTAATACTTGTGTATGCATTATGCATGAAGTCTTAGAGATATGGATATCCTTATTAGCCTGGACATCACTGATCGAAGGTAGATGGAGCTGGGCCTGGTGGCAAATGCCTATACTCACAGTAGTACTTGGCAGGAATCACTGAGGTGGGGAGGATAGTTTAAGGCTAGTTGGGGCTGTCTACATAGATGCAGTATTATAAAAGTAAACAGAAGCCAATGCTGTAAATATATTGAAAAATGTCTTATTAATTGAATTCCGTTATGCTTGTTTTTGCTCTTACTCTGGGTTGGTGCATTGATACTGAGGTTCGAGTGGCTCCTTATGTCCTACATGGTTCCGTTGACTTTCTCCTCAGTTTTGTTCTTCCCTTTGCGAATATAACTATTATCACCCATTTCCTCATGGTTTCATATCCTAACTAATTTGTGGTTCATATCCTTATTATTCTCCTAAAATGCTTTTTTTTTTTTTAAGATTTTTATTATTATGTATACAATATTTTGTCTATATGTAGCCTGCACAGAAGAAGAGGGCACCAGATCTCATTATAGATGGTTGTGAGCCACCATGTGGTTGCTGGGAATTGAACTCAGGACCTTTGGAAGAGCAAACAGTGCTCTTAACCTCTGAGCTATCTCTCCAGCCCTCCTAAAATGCTTTTTAACTCAGTAATAGCTGATTCCTATTTAGGCCCACTTTTTACCTTTGTCATTTGGAAAGCTTGCTAAAAGAAAATAAAAGTAATAAGAGAACATCAGATGTTAGTCTTAGTTGAAAGATAAAGCATCTGTATATTAGTAATGTTAATTAATTAGAAATAGCAGTGTGAGTTGTTACAGTATAAATTACATCGTACTTTGCTTCTCATTGTGTCAAAAATGTTAGCCTTATTGCAAATAATTGTTTGAGGTTGGGAAATTTTTAAAAAGTGATTGAAAAAACTTGATATTCATAATAAGTTGATTGTTTAAGAGTAATAGAAATCATGCTTATGTTACTGTAAATTAGCACAATATTGCTAAATAATAACGAAGCTTTTGTGCTGCAGGCTGAAAAACAAGGAGAGACAGAAGACGTAGGAATGATGACTGGAGCAGCAGCTTCTAACTTGAAAGCAAGTCCTAAGAGAGGACGGCCTGCAGGTAGATCCTTAACACTTCAACACTTTTTGACCTGTGATTAGTAGTCCAGTCCATCAAAACACTGTTCTGAAAGAATATGGATAGCACTTGATTAAAGACAGTCATGTATCACCGTAAACACGGATATAGATGACGCCTGAGAAATTCATCATTAGGTAGTTTTAAGTTTGAAATAATTATGACTTGGCTTCTTTAGTCACCAAATTAAAATCTCCCCAAATAATTGCAGTTGAATCTGGTGAGCTTAAAACTATCATGAATAGTGAGTGGGCTCCCCCCCCCTTTAAAATTATTGCATTCTGATAAGGATATTTGTTTAGTATTGATTTGATAATTAGAAATAATCTTGAGTTGTTCTTTTTTTTTTAAATAATTTATTTTATTTTATCTTATGTGCATTGGTGTTAGGGTGTCAGACTGCTTACGGACAGTTGTGAGCTGCCGTGTGGGTGCTGGGAGTTGAACCCGGGTCCAGTGGAAGAGCAGACAGCACTCTGAACCACTGAGCCATCGCTGCAGCCCCGAGTTGTTCTTTCTAATAGAGTAGAACCCTTAGTTGAAAGATAAAGCATCTGTATATTAGTAATGTTAATTAATTAGAAATAGCAGTGTGAGTTGTTACAGTATAAATTACATCGTACTTTGCTTCTCATTGTATCAAAAATGTTAGCCTTATTGCTACATCATAATAAGATCCTTACTGAGAAGTGTTAAGAGAAATTGCCAAATTGGGAAAGAGTAATTAAAATCTATTTACATATTTTGTAGAATTATAATGGATCAAAGTGGTAATGATATGGATCTTTGCACATTCTGATACAAAAATTGCAAAGATGTATGTAAAGGATACATAATATACTGTGATAGATAAGGATTTACTGATAATCATTAAACTTTCTTGGTTCTTGGGTTCGCTAGTTTTTAGGATGTGCACATAATTGTTATAAGCCCTTAAATAATACTTAAATGTATTATGTAACGTTAGTATTCTACATAAGCATTGCATTTATGAGGGAAATTTTATTTTTTTCCTATATGAAACTTAGCTACTGAAGTCAAGATTCCAAAACCAAGAGGCAGACCTAAAGTGGTAAAACAGCCCTGTCCTTCAGAAAGTGACATGTGAGTTTATTTTGAATACAAAATTATTTATTGAAACCTTTATAAATTAACAGTTTTTGTTTGTATTGTTTTATATAGTATTTGTTTCTATCACTTTTGTGTTATTTCTCAGAATTCTGAGGGAGACTATAGAAAAATTTGTTAAAGAGAAATATTTCTTAGGATTGAAAATTGGTTATTTTATGAAGAAGCTTTTTCCTCTTTTTGGTGCATGATAACATAAACTTTCTGTATAGATTAAATCTGAAGTTGTATCCACAGACCTGTTTTGCACAATAGGTTCTTTAACATGGTATAAAAATAATTTTAGTATTTTAGTATAAGTATGTAGTGGCTTATTTTTTTTTCTTGTCATCTTTTTCCCACTGAGAAATTTTGTTGAGAAGGGATTTAATTAGGAAAAGGAGACACATTTGTTGTGATGATTTTATGTTTTAAAGGAAAGACTCAAGAATGGATTTACTGATTAAAAAGAGATTTATGTGTGGTACGTACACGTTTAAATGTGCACAAGTTCTCTTAGTGTCACATCTGCTAAAGCTCATGGTGGTGAGCCTGAGATTGGCCTTGGGAAGCAAACTCTGGTTTTCTGAAAGAGCAACAAGCACTCTTCACCAGTAAGCCATTTTTCCACATCTGAACTGATATCTTTGAGAGATTATTGACTATTGAAACACTACTGCAAAGTTGGTGCTTCTTCACCAAAGTGGAACTTTTAAAGAGCTTTATTTCTAAGCTAGCAGTGAAAGAGACACACTTGCAAGAGGTTTTTCTGGGATGTGTATTTATGTGACCCTTTGGCACTCAGAGCCTTATGTGGGTGTCTCTTTAGAAACAAAAAAACATAGAAATAGTAGCGGTTCATGTGCTTGTGTTAAATAGACTTAAGACATTCGTGTTGAAATACAATATATATATATATATATATACATATACATAAATTTTACTTGATTTGTTTTACAGTCGCTATTTCATAAGAGGTCTGTGGAACTTTCATGGTTTGTATGACTATTTGCTTAATAAAAGTAACTGGTCTTATATTTACCATTATGTCCTTTTCAGTTCCTACAAATGACCGATTTTAATTGTAAGACGAATAATTTTCTAAACATATAAAGTATAATTCCGTTAAGTTGGGGCTGGGTCATACCTCAGTATTGGAACATATGTTTAAAAGGAGCAGGAAACACTCTAGGTTCAGTCGTTAGCAGCTAGACAACACTTCTGTGTTCCCTGAGTTGAAGAATTATGTACATACACAAGAACTTTTTAAACAAATGAATCCCATTAAAAGCAACTTGGAAAACAAATTTTTATTGGTGCCACTATGATTTTTGATGCTGTAATAGCTCTAGAATTCCATTTTATGATAGGATGGCAAACTATCGTTTTTTGTTTACATCAAAAACCTGCCATGATTTTTCCCCCCTGAAATATTTGCTTGGTAAAGGAGTGTAAATGAAGGCTGAAGAGAGGGCTTAGCAGTTAAGAGTGCTTACTGCTCCACCAGTGGACTTCAGTTTGGTTCCCAGCATCCACATGCAGCAGCTTGCCTCTACACACGTACACATGAATGAATACAAACAAACCCTTCAGGAAGGAACAAGTGTAAGCAAGTACACAAAGTTCATTCTCGTCTTGTACTCTCTCATAGGGTTATTGATGAAGACAAAAGCAAAAAGAAGGGGCCGGAGGAAAAACAACCTAAAAAGCAGCTTAAAAAGGAGGAAGAGGGCCAGAAGGAAGAAGATAAGCCAAGAAAAGAGCCAGATAAGAAAGAGGGGAAGAAAGAAGTTGAATCTAAACGGAAAAATTTAGCTAAACCAGGGGTTACATCAACCTCTGATTCGGAAGATGATGATGATCAGGAAGGTGACAAGGTAAAAAAAAAAATTCACATTCACAGTTTTTCCCCCTTTGGTGTATATGGTATATTTGTATATTTGCAAGTAGGGCCCACTGGTGACATTAGTGACCCTTTTTGCTCTCCACCTTTTTTCCCCATTTGTTTTTGTGTGTGGTGTTCATGTGCACATGTGTAGAGGCCTAAGGTTGATGTGGGTAATCGTTCTTAGTTGCTCTTGATTTCTAGAAGCATTTCTGAAGCCAGCCCAGAGCTCTTCATGTGACTAATATTGGCAGTAAATTTGATCTGAGAATCACTTGTTTCTGTCTACCATGGCTGCAATTAAAAGCGGGCCACTACAAGTATCCAGAATTTTATGGAGTTTTGGGATATAGGCTCTGGTCTTCTTACTTGCATACCAGGAAAATTAACTGCTGAACAGTCTTCCCCGCTCCATCCTCATGTTAATATTTTTAAATGTATATTTTATTTGTGAGTGCTTTGCCTGCATGTCTGTTTAGGGAACAGTTCCAAGGAACTCCCTTGGAACTGGAGATGTGGGTGTTGGGGAGTTGAGCTTGTCCCCTCTGCAAGAGCAGCATGTGCTCTAACGGTGCATTCAGGCCAGCCATTTTTACCTGCCTGGCTAGTCAGCTTTTTTCCCCGCCCCCTTATTAGGGTTGGTTTGTCTTTTATACCATTTTTTATTTTTATGTATGTGAATGCTATGTTTTCACAGCACACCAGATCTCATTACAGATGGTTGTGAGCCACCATGTGGTTGCTGGGAATTGAACTCAAGACCTCTGGAAGAGCAGACAGTGCTCTTAACCACTGAGCCATCTCTCCAGCCCTGCTAGTCAGCTTTTTAAAGTATCTGTGTTTCTGTTCCCTATCCTTGCCACCCCAACCTGGGTGTTACAGATATGTGCAGTCATGCGCATGGGTGCTCTTGGACAGAAAGCATTTAATCTTCTGAGCCTTTTCCCCAAATACATTATAAGTTCATTCTTAGATAGGTTTAGGTAGTTCTTAAACTTAAGTAATGGTAAGCATTTAATATTTTTGTTAAAAGTTTACATGGGTTTTTCGTTCCTAGTGGAATTCCAATAGTTAGTATCAAAATAGTATAAATAAATAGAATTTAAGGCTTATTAGGAACTTTCTTTTATATCCTAAATTTATCTTGTCCTCTTATGGCTAATTTCTAGAAATTAGGTGTATTTCCACTAACACAGCTGTGTAAACAGAGGTTTTAGATTATCTTGATGATTGATTGTACTCAGGAAAGACACTAGAGGTAGATTTATACATGGAATTTTAGTCTTTTCCTATTGTAATTCTGTTAGTGAAGTGTAATTTTGATGCCATTAAATCTTCACCTGGATCTCTTTTTTTTGTGAAAAATGCAAATTTTGTTTGATAGCATTGAGATGTGTATGTGGGCTTTTGTTTCTGATTTGTCTCACTATATTATTAGGAACCAATTTTGGGGGGGGGGCTTAAAACAGGGTCCAACTATTCAACCTTGACTGTGTGTAACTTGCTTTGTAGACCAGTCTGGCCTTGAACTCAAAGGGATCTTTATCTTGCCTCTTCCTCCCAAGTGCTGAGACTATAAAGCTGTCTGCTACCATAGCCTGCTCAAAGCCAAAAATTGTAATTGGATAGCTTCTCAGTGCTCAAGTTAGAACTATTGGAGACAAATAGCATGAAATACTCTTATTTTAGTCATAGGGTCAGTTGTAGAGGATCATAGTGGGCGTCTATCCACATAAGAGCAGAGCTGTGCTGTTGAATAAGCTCACACTTGTTTTCTTACCATAATTGTAGTTAGTCGTGAAAGTTAACTAAATCCATCCTAATTCTCAAACAGAAGAGAAAGGGTGGAAGAAACTTCCAGACTGCTCACAGGAGGAACATGCTGAAAGGCCAACATGAGAAAGAAGCTGCAGATCGAAAACGCAAGCAAGAGGAACAAATGGAAACCGAGCAGTAAGTATTCTTTTTAGTTCTAAATCTTAGCATCACTTTTTTTTTTAAAGAGTAGTATGAAAGTTTTTAAGTAGACTCATTTTCCAGACTTTATGAAGCCTTTGAAGTACCCTCTCATATTAGAAAAATCTTCCATATGTGTTCTTTTCTCAGAGGATGAAATTCACTGAGGTAGTTCTCCTGTGCACTGCTTTGTAATTCAAAGTGAAAGTGCATTAGGTTTTGCTAGTGCTTCACAGAGTACTCATCTTCTATTATCTCTATAACCTTTTAAAGAATTATAACAATATATTGATGAAGAAAGAATGCAGTAAATATTCATATTTGTCACACCACCAGCAGGCCTATATAGAAAACAGTAAAAACAACAGAAGCACAGTTGGATACCTAGAAGCCTATAAAATAAACCCAAAGGCTGACAGGGCTTGCATTTGATAAGGACAATATGAATCAAGTTTGAATTACATCTTGACACTTGGAAACAATATACACTTAGCATGAGGACTTTCTTCCTCCTTTATTGTATACAATTATTTTTTATCAGGGCAAAGAATAGCCATTGCAGTAATTAGACTTCATGTCTTGATTATACATTTCCCTGTGTGACTTTCCCTGGTTTATAAAGTGTCATACTCTTAGGAAATTTTGTGGGTTTTTTTATTGGTAGTGACATTGTAGGCTGCTTATACAGTGGCAAATAATAAAAACATACAGTTATTCATGTTCTTATGAACTTCTCTGCAAGCTAAACAGCTTTATAGATACATTATCTCTGTTTTGTAGCTATTTGGAGGATACAGAGCAGTTTAGCTACTTGAGGGAGTTTAAAAGTGATTAAAGTACCAGACTATGACCACATCTGTAAATGCTGCTATTCCTGTCCTTTCTCTCCACTAAATACTGTGACTGTTGTTTCTTTTAACTTTGTGCTCCCTGAATTAAGGCATAAAGTAGTTGTTGCTCAGTAAATCTAGCCCAATCTTTCTTCAGAATCTCAAGATATCTTTTTGTGTTTCAGTTTCTTTTGAATGTCCTCCAATGTAACTTTCTCAAATTCTAATATTTGTGTTTTCTTTCCTTCTCCTGTTATTACAAAACTTTGTACTTGGACAGTTTTGCTCTGTAAAGCATTTCAGATGCAACTTGTATGAAATGCATTATGCAAAATAAAGTTTATTGTATTGTATTCCCAGCCAAACAACATGTAATCTACAGTAATAAAAAATATATCTCATTTTGGGCTCAAAGCATTAATCCAGTAACTGAAAAGAGAATACAAGTGGAGCGTACAAGCGATGAAGATCTTGAGACAAACTCATTGGACTGAATTTTCCCCTCCCCCCCTTGATGGAAGAAATGTTCCAGATTCTAAATTGAGGACTTCATTATTAATGGCATTATTAACTGTGTTATGATTGTTAACAAAATATCCTGTAAGGTACACACTACATATTAAGGTTGGCCATCATTCCTGTTTTTTTTTGTTTTTGTTTTTTTTTAAACCAAGCTTAAGATGAAGCTTTGTGTTTGAAAGTTATAACAAACTTAGATGAAGATGGTGGTTGTACATTTCATTTAGAAAATATGAAAACTCAATTTTGTTTTGAAGCTAGGTGTTAAACTGGAATAGCTATTACGTTCTTGAAAAATGGGGCAGGTGTGCCCTTCCTTGACATTCTTTTGTTGTTAAATTCTTTAGAGTCTTGCCTTTTTTTTCTTTTTAATCCTGAGAGATTAAACAGTAGACTTGTTAAGTAAAAAAATGAAATTGTAACCAAAATTTTAAAATAAAGTTTTTTTTTTAAAAAAAACTGATTTTTAGGTATTTTTTGTTCTTGTCTATTTTAATTGGTTCATAATAGGGTCTGAATGCCAAGCCAAGGTACTAATTTGTAATTCAAAAGGTTATTTTTGTTAATCTTAGTAAAATGGTATTTTTTAAATAAATGGTACATATCAGTGGATATCATTTAGCTTGCTAACAATGGCCTCCTCTCCATCTTAAAAAATGCACAGTATCAGTTTAAAGCAAGTCTGTTTACTTTTGAAGCTAAATGTCCCTTGAATCACCTTTACTTCGGAGATGTGGGGAACAACTTAACTGGTCTAGTTTTATATACTTTAAAAAATAATTGCAGGAAAAGTTGATATAAAATTCCTTAAGCATTTATAGATGGTCTCTACCCATTGTGGCTTGTCTGTCCAGTGACCCTGAAATTGGATTTACAATTTTTAGCATTACTTCACTGACTGCTTCAAAGTCATGCTGTGATTGTCACACTGAAAGGATGATTTAGCGTGTTTTGAGTTTTGCCTCTACTTATGTTAATTATGTTAATGCTGTAGATTTGCATTGTTCTAGAAACTATAGTCAGTGTCCTGTTTTTATTACTTTTAAGGAACATTATTTTAAACCTTTACATAGGGGAATATGGGCAGATTCACAAAGTTTCAGTGTTTTGAAATATTTGTGTTAACATTTGATAGGCAGAATAAAGATGAAGGAAAGAAGCCAGAAGTTAAGAAAGTGGAGAAGAAGCGAGGTCAGTTGTTTCGTTTTCTAAGACACACAAAATTACACATAAACAGTTAATGTGAGCTGGCTGTGGAGGCACACGCCTGTAACCCTAGCATTTACGGAAGCACAGCCCGGAGAGCAAGCTCCAAGCCAACCAGCGACACAACGTGAGACCTGACTGAAAACACAGTGAATAGAAACAAGAATCTTAAAAAGTCAACAATTTAAAAATGATTTCTAGAATCCCATTTCATGTTCTTATGTCTTACAAACATACCTTTTTAAGTATAGTAGATTCTATATGAAATTGCATTTTAAGCAATTAAAGTGAATATGCTAATGTCTTTATATTTTAATGCTTATTTGGTGTATGTTGTGCAGCCCTGCTAAGCTGGAGGTTCAATTTTGATAAGTACTTTCCAGTTAAGTGGGTACAGTAAATAAACTAGGAATTTGAGAGCTGATGTGTAGGAGTTCATCATCCGAGTTAGAACAAATGCAGCATGGTTGTAATTTTTTTGCTTTTATGCTGCATGTTTCTTCAAACCTTACTTAAAATTAGTAGGTAACTTCTTACACCATTCATCTACATGAGTTTCTTAAAGGTTACAAAGAAAACTTTGTAACTACCATCTCTTTTATGTGTTTAGACTGTACAGAGATACGGTGTGAGGAAAAGCTATTTACTATTTTTCACATATTTCAATTTATAGAAACATCAATGGATTCTCGACTTCAAAGGATACATGCTGAAATTAAAAATTCACTCAAAATTGATAATCTAGTAAGTGTTTAACCTCATTTAAAATGCACTGCTTTAATAGCTTTATATATTTTCTCACATGTAAGACTTAAGTGTGTAAGTTTAAGATAAAAGGAACAGTACCTGGCAATTTGTTACCACCTTAAGAGCTTTTAAAATCTTCACAAATAACTTATATAGACGCTTTGGTAATTAACAGTTATGAAATTGCTGTTTTGTCATGAAGGATGTGAACAGATGCATTGAGGCACTGGATGAACTTGCTTCACTTCAGGTAACAATGCAACAAGCTCAGAAACACACAGAGATGATCACAACCTTGAAGAAAGTAAGTGGTTTCAAGACCTATAATAACGTCTTTTCTCAGTTCTTCAGTTTTAAAGTATAAGTAAAACCAATTAGGGAAAATAATTTTGACTATTGTTTTCTTAGATACGGCGGTTCAAAGTTAGTCAAGTTATCATGGAAAAGTCTACAATGTTATATAACAAGTTTAAGAATATGTTTTTGGTTGGTGAAGGAGATTCTGTCATCACCCAAGTGCTGAACAAATCTCTTGCTGAACAAAGACAGCATGAGGAAGCAAATAAAACCAAAGATCAGGGGAAGAAAGGGCCAAACAAAAAGTTAGAAAAGGAACAAACAGGTATGTGGTAATCACTTTAAGCTGTCCCCGACCCCTTGTAAACTGTTTTGTAATTGGTTTTGTTATATATGTTAGAAATGTGGACACTGAAAAAACCTGTGTCAGTAATGAGGCTGTGCTGTGTACTTACTGACCTCGAAACCGCTGAAATATTATAACATAATCAGTCTACACAACTTATTAAAGATGTTATGATGGACAACTTAGAATTAATTATTGTTTAGTTTAGGGGGACTAGTTTTAAAAGCTTTCAGAATGTTTTCTAGAGAACCAATCTTTGCTTTTGCCAAAAAATATGGTGTACAGCAAGCATCTGACCAGAAATGCTGCATCCTAGACGGAGCCAAAGATGCTGCCTGTTTCTGATCATAGACAATAGGCATTTTGTCAGTGTTTCCATTTTTGCTTAGTTACCCTGAGCATGTTCTATACTGTGTTAACAATAGTATTATGTGACTTTTAATCATTAACTGGGTATGGGTACATAAAAGCTGTATTCTATTATGCTGTAAGAAAACAATTGGAGACTGGCGTGGTGGCACACACCTTTAATCCCAGCACTTGGGAGGCAGAGGCAGGTGGGTCTCTTTGAGTTTGAGGCTAGCCTACTCTACAAATAGTTTCATGACAGCCAAGGCTGTTACTCAGAGAAACCCTGTCTCGAAACAAAACAAACAGTTGGTTATCAGTAGAAAGTTGTTAAAAGCTGATTATCAGAATGTTTGTAGAGAGCCAGCAATTTCCCAGGAAAAAGCCCAGTGGTGTCAGTTGGAGTTTTTGAGAACTTTATGCTGTAAAATACTATTAATACAAAATTTGGTTCTCCCAAAACAAACAAAACAAATGAAACCAAACTACGTGCTAGTGCACTAAAGAGCACTTACAATCTTCCTACATGTAATGAGATTAGAAATTCCTGTGCCCATTAAAAAACAAAGAACTTGTATCTTGTTGTGCTACTCTATAGACTTTGAATGGTACATATTAATAGTACATCTTTATATTCCTTTTTTTTGCAATGACATTAACCTAATCTTAAAATTTTCCAGAAGGCTGAAGTGTGAGAAACTTGTAGGACATGCTTTGACCTTGAACTTTTAAGATAATTTAGTGTCTTATTTTGTCTGTGCTAACAGTTTTTCCATTCTAAAGGTTCAAAGACCCTAAATGGAGGATCTGATGCTCAAGAGAGCAATCATCCACAACATAATGGTGACAGTACCGAAGAAAGCAAAGACAGTCATGAGGCCAGCAGTAAGAAAAAGTAAGGCCATGTTGCAGTGGGCCCTTTGTTTAAAATGACAGTCAGGCTTGAGAGATGACAAGATGTTAAAAACACTGGCTGCTCTTCAGAGCACTTGATTTCCAGCACCCATATAGAGCTGCTCACAACTACCTGTAACGTACATTCATGAAGAACACTCACTTAAAGTTTCTGCTTTCTTGGTAGGTCTGGTTTCAAACTCCTGGGCTCTAGAGATCCTCCTGTCTCTGCTTTCCCAATTACCAGGACCCACAGAGGTGTACTGTTTTCTCTTATTCACAATTTTAGCACAATAACCGCCCCAAAGTTAGTATAGTGGAATATCATAGTGTTTTGTATTTCTCGCCAAGATTCAACCACAGTAGGGAATCACTTTATCATTGAGTCTCTTTCCCTCCACACTCCTTTTAGTGAAGGTTTCCCAGTGTATTGTGTTTCCTTGGCCGCCACACAAGTAGCAACGTAGACTAGGCTAGCCTTGAACCCACAGAGCTGTCTGCCTCTAGGATGCTGGAATTGAAGGTGCGTGCTTCTACATCAGCTTTACTAATTTTCTAAAATTAAGCTGTGAATCAAAAAGGCAGGAGGAAGAATTGGAGGTGTTTAGTGGTGGTTCTCTTGGCTCAGGTTCTGGGTTCAATCAGAAGATAGAAGGCTACAGAGTGAGACCCTGTCTCATCTACAACACCCTAAACAGGTTTATGGAGAAAAGGTCTCCCTGGGTTGCCCAGGTTGGTCCTGAACTTGTAGCAGTCCCCCAGCCAGTCTGCTTGGATTACAGATCACAAATTAATCACCCCGATATTTTACTCAGGAAAATGAAAGAAAACAATTTTTCTTTGAACTTCGTTGATAACAGTTAATGACTTTCTTTCTTGAATTGTGAGGATAATACTGAATAAAATTTGTCTTTAAGTTTGTGCCAGACTGGTGTGCTTGCTTGGGTTATCTCACCAGATCTGCATATACTTTGATAGTGTCCTTGTAACAACCATGAAGTGTTCTGTGAGTTTCTTTTGAGGCAGTGTTTCTCTATAGCCTTGGCTGTAGACCACACTGGCCTAGAACTCACAGCAGTCTCTGCCTAAGTGTTGGGATTAAAGGTGTGCACCACCACATCCAGCTGTGTTTTGCATACATACATACATACATGCATACACACATACACACACACACACACACACATATATATATGACAAACATTTAATATCCCTCTTCCTCAAGAGAAGACCACCAAGCATAATCGTAACAGCTTTCTTTTCTCCCTTTTCTTCTAGGCCACCTGGAGAAGAGAGGGAGGCTGAGCTATCTCTGAAGGAGTCTGCACTAGAGAACTAGGTTGGCAGACTTTGGATGTAAAGAGTGCGTGAGAAGTCTGATGTGAATGGCATCGTTTGAAATACTTAGGCTGCTGAAAGTTTTGAAGTTTTATAAGCATAGGTTTTGATGTTTAAGTAGTTTGGGGGAAGAAAATCCCTTTATATTTGTGTAAGAGTCAAAAAACATTGCTAATTTCCATGTGCAGTATTAATAACCCCATCACCCACTTTAGGAGTGAGGGAGACCTACTTAGGAAGGCCAGCCTGCTTTATAGACACGACTAGTGTATTTTTGGTTAGTGTGTATGCTAATGTGTAATTGGTACTGTAGGGCGGTTACATTTGTATAGATTTTTTTTCCTCTTTTCCCAAATACCGTGGGTTTTTGTGTATAGTTTTTACAAATCTTGGATTTACCAGACTGTCTTTTCACTGTTGGTGGGTTTTAGAAGTTGAGCGTTTTTATGGCTGATAAAGTGGAGGTACCAGAAGTTAACGCTAGCCTCAGTCCGCTGTGCTCCACCAGCTCGCCTCTGTGTAATAATGTGTAGTCTGTGTGACAGCTAGATGTCCAACAGATCTAGAAGGTACAAGTTTGTTAACTTTTGAAACTAACTTAGTTTTAGGACTGGTATTTCAGTGGCATCAGAGCTAAAGAGAACACTGGGTATATATAGGAAGTGCATCTACAATTCTTTACAGCTACTGACCACAAAAACCTAAAACTATTGTTTTTAATCTTACACTCATTAAGAAGGTCACACTCATTAAGCTGTGCATTTTTTAGAATTGGAATCAATCTATGATTAGTAAATATAAATAAGGAAACTAACCTAATTGAAAACTAAGACCATATTAGAATGGAATTTGTGTTTAGTTTCTGAATCGTACATATCACAGGATTACAAAAACAAGGTAAAAATATCAGTTACCCCAAGGTAGTAACTAGATTAGTCCACACACACAAACATGGACTATGTCTGTTAAATGAAGGCATGACATTTCAAAGGTATTCCGAGTAATCAGATTAGTTGTTGGTTTTCATTAGGTAGAAAAATTCAGCCTTATGCTTTGAAACTTAATGGGAAAGTGACTTAATGCAGAGTTTGTGTACGATGTGATTAAATATGTTCTTGACTTCTTAGATAATTATTTTCATTTATGTAAAAATTTTTTAATTACTTCAATAATTGGACTTTTGCTTTTGAGAGCTCTTACAATTGAACTACTGTTTTGAGTGAATGCTGTACATTGCATATATACCAGTCTTCTGTTTTGTCCTTAGTACATTTTTAACTTGGACAAAAATTACTCTAGTTAAGCCATAAGTGTCAATGTGTAAACCTGTTTTAATTAAAATTTTTTTTCTACCAGACTCTACTAGTAAGTTGTTATTGCTGCTATTTGAGTTACTTAAAGGAATTCTGGATTTCCTGCTAGGGAAGTAGTGTCCTTAGCTGTAACTGAGATTCTGTTAAAGGGATACAGTAGCTCCTACGAACTATCACTTGCCATGTGTTGGCTTCCCTTCACTTACTTATGATGTATCTACTTGGGCAGACTACTCTGACCGCGTAAGTTCTTTTGAAGCACAGCTGCCTTCTTTAGGTTAATTCACAGACAAGCTATCACTCTCAAAACTCTGTTAACAAAACTTTTAGTCAATGAGCTACGCACCTCTCCCACTGTGTGTAGTATGCATGCATGGATACTTACTAGTTTTCTCAACTGCTTGGATCAATTTTAGATTTCCCACCTTAATGAGAGAATCTTCTTGCAAGTCTGTATGTATAAACAATATGACCAGAGCTCACCATACCTGCTATTCTAGCTGAGAATTCAATAGTGTCAAACATTTTACCAAGACAGTGATGTGTGGTATACTAAATATGTTCCTATTCATATCTACTTACCTTTTTAAAGATGGTGGGTGAAGATGAAGTCTGCCATCTAATCTTGTAGTAGAGCAAGTTTTATTCCATTGGTTAGAAAATAGACCATCTAATACTAATAGCAAAATTGTAGCTTGAGACCCTTAGAAATAATGGTCACTAAAAAAATGTGCTTAAATTTGTGATGTGTAATTCTCTAACAGATACTAAAGATGACTGCCCCTGCTGTAATATTACATGGGATCATTATCCTTAAAAGAATTTTGAAGCGTAAGCAAGATGCTTTGAGGAAACAGCTATTTTTCATACAGTGAACCTGTGCAAGTGTATTCACAGGGGTGTTCATGTTTACCTCCATCCTTAAAGTGACACATGAAATTTAATTGTTGTTATACCTAAGACATTGATGATCAGCATACAGAAAAACTGAAGTCAGGGGCTTTATAGCTTGTAAATATAAAGTTGAAATTCTTTTGGTGTGAAATAGTAACCTGGTCAGCCTTTCCTCATTTTCACCATTAAAGAAATGGACGGTATGTGAACTTTTGGTGAAAAAGAAGTAGAATAGCATTCTCAATAAATAAATAAGGATTCCATAGTGTAATGTTTGTGTGTTACCTGTCAACACTGTTTATTACAATGGGGTAACTGGCATTATAAATGTATTAGGGAGAACTTCCTGCAATTTATATTGTGAGTATGAACATCTGTGCAAGGCCCACTTGAACTGCCATATTAATCTAGGGATTTAGTAAAATCACTCATGAATGCAGCAGAATTCTCAGTTACTGTCAGCACCATTCAATACAGCAAAGTAAGAAACTTCAGCGTTGGTGAGTAAATGTTGCTTCTAGCACTAAAAGAATACTACTAGACATACCACAAGCAGCCACTTGTCATCGCTTGTCAGTCGCCTTAACTGAATGTCCATAATTCGTGCTTCACCATCTTTTAAACAGATGTGTAGGTTTCATTGATTTTTTTTTTTTTTTTTTTTTTTGTAATTGTCTGTTCTTAGTCTTCCAGAGAAATGTAGGATTCGGATGAATTAAAATTAAACCTAGGACAGAAAAAGTAATAGTTAAAAAGTATTTTATATTGCTATTAATACATATTAATTTTCTACCCCAAAATTTTCTACGAAATATTTTAGTAGATTTGTTTAGAACTATTACTGCTATAGCAAGTAGGCAGAAGAACAGAAGAGCCAAGCCAGGGGTTGGGGAAGCCCTTCTTAACTAATTTTTACATGATCAGAAATATTATAAGGATTAATGTAAAATCTGCTATTGTTTCTTTAGCCACGACTTTAAATGACATTTTAAACTCTGCTTTTGTGATTCTATCAAGAAATGAAGCTTCATTCTAATACTATGAACATAGTGTAAAATCTTTAGATTCATTGTCATCTCATCTACCCAAAATTAAAACTACTCTTTAATTTTGTGTTGCTTGTCAAGTAATGTTTTTACTTTCTCCTTACTACAGATATTTGAAGGGCCTTTACCTTGGAAGCTTCACAGAAGGTGTAGCTCTCACATCCTTCAAAGAGTTGTTTAAAAAGACTAACACACATGATCTATTGTTAACTGTGTTTTATCATTAGCAAAACCCAGCCAGGGTACAGAATGCATAGGAATCAGAGAAAATAATCAGAAGTTGTGTTTCCAAAAAGGTTTATATATTCAGAATGCAAAAAAGCATTTCTACATCTCAGTAATATAAACTCAAGTAAAAAGTCACAAAACCAACAAACCCTTGTAATGTTAAATAATGTAATATTGAACTAAACTTTAGTAGGAAAAAATATATTTTTTAAATATATATATATATATATATACTAATTAAAGGTTCCTGGGTCTACATAAGGATAAGCAAGGAATTCCCCTAGTTTGTTGCCTTCAGAATCATAGTGGAGCATTCGGAAGCAAACATCACAAAAGAAACATGGATCCTCTGGTGCAAAGGTGTCATTGTTCGTTACCCATCTGTCGGTTAAAAAAAAAAGTGTTACATTACAACTAGGTTTTTTTTAATGCTTCAAACATTGTGATACCCGTCCTATGACAGGTTCTCAGCCTGTGGATACTGACTCCTTTGTGCAGATGGGGGCTGTTGAACAACCCTTTCATAGGGACTGCCTGAGACCACTGAAAACTCGAATCTGAATTATAGTTCATACCAGCAAAGTCACACTTATGAAGTAGCAACAAAAAGAATTTTGTAGTTGGAGTCACCACAATATGAGGAACTGTATTAAAGGTTTGCAGCATTAGTAAGGTCAAACTGCTGTCCTGTAACAATACAGAAAGAACACTCAAACGTGCCTCAACAGACTTTGTTGATACATAGTAGGGACATCCAACAGGAAACGCAGAACTTTGTTAACTCAGATTTCCTCTTAAGGTAAGGAAATGGTCTATTAGATTTGCCAGAATACCTGTCCACTAATTACTCGTTTTCTGATAGATCACACTGGAAAACTGGTATATCTACATTGCTACAGACCCCAACAGCCTTCCTTAGTTTCATTAGTAATCCAGACTGTCCTTAAAATCATGATCCCCTTGCCTCATTTGTCCTCAAACCAGCAGCGTAAATGGACTTGACCTTAAATTTCTCATATTTCTCCCTTAGTGTCTTGAGTGCTGGGATTATAAGCAATATATCCAGATACTTATTTTAAAAGACATATACATATTTAATAGTATAGAATGTGATAATTTTATATTCAGTAACCATATCCAAGCTCTTCTAGTTACCCTACAATGTACCAAATAATTGGAGATAATGGTTACCTTCTATGCCATCAAAATATATATATTCTTGAATTTCATACTGAAGATACTATTTCCGTAAAAGCACTTTCCAAACTTTAGGCTCTGATTAATAGTAGAGCCTAATAGGCTCTGTCCTCATTGCTGGGGACAGAATTTCACATCTATATTCCCAGTACTCAAGACACTAAAGCAAAAATACTAGAAAACCAGAGTCAAGTCCATTTACACCGCCTGCTTGAGGACAGTCAGCTAAGACTGCATGAGGCCTTGTCTTTTCTAAAAAACAGTTCCCACAGTGTCTGTCACTCAGGATTGAATGAAGAGCCCTGCACATACAAGTGGTGTACAGTTGTGCTATACGTCCTCCTCTTCATTTTATGCTGGATGCAAGGCTTTGCTAGAATGCTGAAGCCAGCATTAAACTCAAAATACTCCTGCCTCCTCTTGGATCAAAACATAAAACCTTATTTTGGCTCTGCTGATATTTCTGTATTGAAAAATTGAAGTTAAACTGATTTTGTAAATGACAGGCAGGAAGCAGAAAGTATGACTCCTTACAACCCTGAAGTCTGTTATGAACTTCATGTTTATGTTTCTTTGTATTAAAATGTTATGGGGGGATTATAGTCTAGTGTTGTATACATGATAATTAGCAGGCCACAGGCTCTGGGGTGATACAAAACAAAATGCTGATTTTAGCCAAACTGCAGAGTGAAACAGTGACTCTAGAAACTAAACTCTGAAACCCCAAATTGGAAGCAGATACCCGGAGTACTAAATTGCTATGGGATCCAGTACTTCTTAAAGAAAGAAAACTGTTACTCACCTAGCTGTATACATCTTACAGACAAAACATTTTCTGGTCCATAGCCAATGCTTCTTGGTAAGAAGGGGATAAAGTGTTCTATCCAAGCAGTCATCATGATGCACAAGCCTTTCATGGGGAAAACGGATGAAGATATTAAAATGCAAACATCTGTATAGCAGTTCAACAACATTAGGAATATGGTTGACCTTTCATTTACATTTACAAAAGGAAGGAAGAGACAGGAAGACAATTTTTTGTTTTTAATTTGTATGGATGTCTGCTTGGTACTTCAGAGGCTAGAACAAGATGTTGGATTCCCAAAAGGACACAGAACCATATGGTTGTGTGCTACCATGTAACTGCTGGCACAAACCCGGGTCTTAAACATGTGAACCTCAAGGGCCAGGAGTTTTAAGCTTAGCGACACAGCAAGTTTGGGGCCAGCCTGGACTGCATGAAACAAGCCTGTCTCAAAACAAAATGTGTATGTAGGTATGTAAATAAAAACTAGAATTTTAATTTTCTTAAAGGTTAGGAAAGAGCAAACATGCTGTAAATAGGTTTTGTTTTTTGTGTGTCTGAGGTAATTGTGCAAACTGCATGTGTGTATACGCAGGTGTCAGAAGAGGGCATGGAGTGTCCTCACTGGACCTGGAGCTAGGCCGGGAGTCAGGGCTCCCCCGTGACCCTCTTGTCACCCCCACAGCACTAGGTTTACATGTGTACAAAGCCATACCTAGCTTGAACTGGACGTCATGCTTGCTTAGAGCACTCTTAACCCACCAAGCCATCTGATGCTCGGCCTCTCAATTTAAACTATTCAATTTTTGAATTTTATTTATTCAACTTACCCACTATAAAATTACTATGACTTTGAATAAATTGAGATACCTTAAAATTATAAAATTTTAACCCTCTAGTAAATACTTTCATATACACATAAAGTACGTGTGTGTATGTACACATATACACCTAGATGACAAAGAGTCTTATTTTGTAGTTAAAAACTTGATACATAGACAAGGCTGGTCTAGAACTCACAGAAATTGGTTAGCTTCTGCTTCCCAAGTGCTGGGATTATAGGCCTGTACTTCTATGTCTAGATTTTCCCAAAAATTAACAATACAGAGTGTGTCCACTTGCACTGCATGGAAAGCAGGCGTTTGTACTGTTAAAGAGACAGGAAAGTAGTTAATGAGATGTCTCAGTGTGTAAAGGTGTTTGCTGCTAAGCATGATGGCTTTAGTTTTCCCCAGAACCCACACTGTGTAAGTGTATGGACAGATTCCTAGAAGTTGTCCTCTGACCTCTACACTCCTGCTGTACACACTCCTACTGTGGTATGTATCTTCCCCTCCCCCAAGTAATATTTTTAAAAAGACTTTTTGTTTTTTCAAGACAGGGTTCCTCTGTGTAATAGCCTTGGCTGGCCTTGAACTCAAGAGATCCACAAGCCACTGCCTCCTAAGTGCTGGGGTTAAAGGTGTGCACTACACACCCAGCCAAAAAAAAGACATTTTAAAGATAAAATATTCTGAGTGATATCACATACCTTATGTCTGTAATGACAACAACATGTTCACAGTCTCCCTGGTGACAGTATAGGTAAGGAAAGCCAAGTTTAATATTCAAGTCATTAAAAGTGAAATCTTCCATTCTAGCAGTCTGAAATTTTCCATATCCTCGATCATGGGACTCTGACCACTCTATAATAGTTCTGTTTTGGAGAACGGTGAGGATAAAGAATTATTAAAACTTGAACAGGAAAGAAAAGTTTATACCTGCAATTATACACAATCATGCAATTATCTTCCCTTCCAATTGAAGGGAAGATCATAGTGGCTAATAAATTCTTGAGTAAATTTGGACCAATAGGTAACAGCGCTGGTCCCCAAACCTGACGACCTGGATTCACATTGGAAGGAGAGGAGAAGACCAGTTACTCTCTCACATGTGATGGCGCATACACACACATATACACCTAGATTGCCACAAGGTAAAAAAAAAAAAAACGGTCCAAAAAGGGAGGTGTACACATATGGGGTTGGGGAGGGGGATTAACCAAACTTCTCATCTATCTGAATAACAGTTATTTTTCATTCTTAGGTTTTGTGTGTCTGTGTTTAAAAACAGGGTCTCACTATATAGCCCTGGCTGCCCTGGAACTTGGATTTGTAGAACAGGATGGCCTTGAATTTACAGAGATTCATCTGCCTGCTTCCAAAGTGCATGGGATTAAAGGTGGGAACCACCATGTCCTGCTCTTAGAAGTCTTGTTCACTTGGCCAAAATCTGTCTGCCCCTTTCATTTCTTATCCTTTCAGGACGGAGCAGTTCTTTAAGAGGCTGTGTGATGTGTGCCACTTTAGCATGCACAGAAAATGTGTAGCAATGCCACACTTTGTTTTTGATAACAGGTCAACAGGTTTTTGGCTTTTTGTTTTACACACACATTAACATGTACTGAGATTAGGATGTTAGTATTTCTTAGTTTCAAATTCTAAATATGGTGCTGGGGTGGTGGTGGTAGTGGTACACACCTTTAATCCCAGCACTTGGGAGGCAGAGACAGGCAGATCTCTGTTAGAGACAGGCTTATCTGGTGGTTCCAGGACAGCCAGTGCTCCACAGAGAAACCTTGACAAACCAGGGGAAGGGGTTGTAATTACACTAAGTACTGACAGCTTTGAACCACAGAAGCTACCAATCTTGGGGCACTCAGTTTTTATTTTTAAGAACTGAGAACAAGTGTGAGAACTGCAATTAAAAAGGATGGAAAATGGCTGTAACCAGTACATGAGAGGATCTGAAATACAGTGCCAATAAAAAGCTTTTAGAAATGAATTTCATATTCACATACCTAAGCAACATCACATGTATGTCCATCTACTTACCCACAAAGGGCAAAATAACAGTATATTTGAGACATGCAGAAAAAAATGAGAGTAGGGTAGAAGGGTGGCTAGTTGGTAAGAGTGTGCTGTTCTTCCACAGGCCGAGATATTCTAGCGCAAAGCGATTCAGGTTCCTCTTTTAGCTCTGCCACCATCTGTACTCACAAGCACATAGTGTCCCTCCACCCATAGAAACATAATAAAAATAAGTCTTTAAAACAGAAGAAAAAATGCTGAAAGATTAACATCACATTAATAAGCAGTACCTTAGTGAGTGGACCTAATCTTTTTTTAGAGGTATGCACCATTCAAAACAAACTTTGTAAATGATCCCTTGAGGCGGGGAGGTGGAATCCTTAAACATACAGAAGATCTGTGGAGATGTCACTAAGAGCTAGAAATAAACTGGGCATGGCAGCACACGCCTTTAATCCCAGTACTCAGGAGGCAGAGGCAGGTGGATCTCTATCTCTTGAGTTCCAGGCCAGCTAGGGTTACACAAAAAATCTGGAAAGAAAAAAAAAAAAAAAAAAGACAAGGGGAGAACTAGGAATAAACATTTATATAGTTAGTTGTGGTCGTGTATGTTTTTAATTTCAGCACTTGGGAAGCAGATGCAGGATCACTGAGGTCCAGGGTATCCAGGCACACATAGTGAGGCCCTTCCTTAAAACAAAAGCCAACAGAGAACACAAGACATTGAGAAGATTCTGAGGACTAATACCTGCTCAAGTCTCTGCATTCCGGGAATCTTCTGTCATTGTAAAATGTTCCTTCAAAATAAAAAAAAGCTGATTTGTATAGGTCCTACAAGAAAACAGATGGTGTTGAATGAAATCCCCTTTGTAACAACAATTCAAAATTTCAAAATTTATACATCATAAAATCACATGAATACAGGCAACTCTGCTACCAGCAGCTGTTACTCCTTGCTTACTTGGATACACACAAAAGAAAGGGTGATGGTGGCTCTTTTCAATTTTACCCTATTGCTATTTTAATCATTAGGCCTGATTTAAACGTGTTTTCTGAGACTCAATAAAGGTATTCAAATCTAGTCAGCTTCATTGTTCGTTTACTCAGTACAGCCTGAACTGACAGTTATGTTTATATCAGAACTAGAAACTTAACAGTAATAGTTTTAATGCTTCCCTAGTAATGACAAAGATCTCTTCTTATGTTTTTTGGCATTTCTTTTATTCTTAGCATTTTTACAAATGCTTCCTATTTTCAGTAAATCTTACAACGTGGATTTGTTTATATTTTGAGACAGGGTTTCTCTGTACATAACCCTTGCTGTCCTAGAACTCTGTAAATCAGGCTGGAACCCAACTCTCCTGAGTGCTGAGATCAAAGGCATACACACACCACTGGGATTTCTGTTCTTAAGGAATCTTGCCCTGTGTAACACAGCAGCAGGCACAAGTCTCAGTTTTGAGGCTCTGAATCATTATCACCAGACTTCAAGGGGATGGCCAACATCCTCACTACAGTCACTGAACACTCAGGGCTGGCTGTAGAGTTAAGATCCAGTGTATTTAATGCCCTGTCTGGCTGCTAGGACACAAACCAGTCCTTCAGTATGTATGTTTCTGTAGCACTCAAAACTATAAGCTAAGCTCTAAAATAAGGTTCAAGGGCCAGTGAGATTCTTTAGGAGGTAGATTATGTGTTTATATATGATTATGTTTGAAATTTTTGAAATTGAAACCTTACAAATGAGAAAAAATACTGTAAAATATTTTAAAACACAATACAGTATTATCAATGAAATAGTCTTTCTAAGGCTCATAAATCATAAGAGATGTTAGGCTCAAGCTGAGTAGTGGTGGCACATACCTGTAATCCCATTGCTCAAAAGGCAGAGGCAGGCAGATCTCTGACTTCAAGGCCACAAGGCCTGGTCTACATAGTCCCAGGACAGCAAAGGCTATGTAGAGAGATCTTGTGTCTCAAAAAATGAATGAAAACCAAAAACCAGTAAGAACAAAAATGTTAGGTTCAGTCAGTATCTAAATATTTATAGGCATTTGCCTTTCTAAATGCTTTTAACATCATAAATATAATTTTCTAAAACATTGCTGAAAAATGAAGTAAACAAAACCGATTTCTGAACAGATAAGTGTTCCACAAAGCCCTGTGCTAAAAGCCTGCTGGTGATTATTTTATTTTTTTTGGTTTTCAACACAGGGTTTCTCTGTGTAACCTTGGCTATCCTGGACTCAAATTTGTAGAGCAGGCTGGCCTTGAACTCACAGAGATCCACCTGCCTCTGCCTCCCTGAGTGCTGGTTACAGGCGTCCCACGGCTCCCAGCTCTGCTGGGGAATTTAATCAAACTGTTCAGTGTGTTTCACAAAACAAAGCCACCCACAGCCAGCACGCTGTGAGCAACAGGACAAAGAGACAGTATGGGCTCTGAAGGAGAGAGGAGGACCTGACTTCAGCCTCCACCTCTACTTGCTCATGAGGAAGATCTTTTTCTTATACAAATGGTGACAGTTATTTCCAAGGCCTGCATATACTGGGCACATGGGCATGTGTTCAATGATCAGACTATTGGGGATCCAATGCCCTCTTCTGGCTTCCTCAGGCACTACAAGCATGTAGTACACAGGCATAAGGTAGGCAAATACCCATACTAATCTTTAAAAATTTAGATAAGACAATAAACTGTTTAGTCCCCACTTAGAAATCTGAAGACTTTCCTCCCCTGTTGGTGGACTTGGAGGGGGCGGGGAGGAGGGAGATGAGGGAGGGAGTGGGAGGGTAGGAGGGACTGAGGGAGGGGGCTACGCCTGGGATTCAAAGTACCTAACCTGTGATTGAGATAAAAATAAATAAATTAAAAAAAAAAAAAAGAAATCTGAAGACTTTGGCATCCAAGTACAAATACTATAAATAGACTAGGCTGTTGACTAGCGATGACTGTCAGATCTGACTCAAACTGCTCTGTCCAAGGCTGATAGGCTACTATAAACAGGTGATGTTTTTCACATTAATCGTTTTTATTTGCTGTTCTTCAATCTGTTATACAGACCAGGCTGGCCTTGAATTCACAGAGATCTCCCTGCCTCTGTCTCCTGAGTGCTGAGATTAAAGGCATGCACTACCCTGTCCAGCCCACACTAAATTAATTTACTTCTAGGTAGCTATACCTTTGTTTTTTGGTAGGGTTAAGAAAGCTTGCAAAATACCAATGCTTTCTTCCTTGAGGAAAAGATAAACCTATTTTCTTAAAATTCCATTTATTTCTCTTTATCATCACAGTTATCTCCTCAAGCATTGACATGGCATTTTGGTTGAGTTTAAGTATCTTAAAACTATTTTCAACATAACTGCAAACACTTAGTGTAATCTCTTCATGAGCCGTAATGTTCATCTCCACGTCAGTCACTGAAAAGACTAGAACACAAGGTTTTCTATAGTGCAAATTGACACAAACAGCACCCGGACATTATAGTATACACTATAATGGAAAAGAAAAGCCTGGACCTGAGTTTGGAAATATGCCTATGAAGACCCCAGATGTGTGATCAGATGGTTCTTACCACACCAAAATACTCATGGAGAAGATACACACAGATGCACTGAGTGTAGCCTAGTAGATAATGTTAGTTTCCATGAGACTCAAAAATCAACCAGAAATGTATACAGCTGATGGAGAAAGACTGACTTCATCCTACTTGTTTCAGATGTCATTTTACCGGTGTGCAGAGATGCCCTGTCCTTAGTGGACAAGTGAATCCAGGGTCCTCTCCCAAGGCTGTACCACCTAACAGAAGCAGGGCAACCGTTCTCTGAACTGAGATTCAGCAGGGCCAAGTCCTTCTATTTGCTTATATAAACCCTCCTGAAAATGTTTTGGGCAGCCTGCCTGCTACTTGGCTCCTCTCCAAGAGCAGCAGACATTTCTGTCTCACAGTGAGTGCCATTACCCGGAAATACCAGAAAAGATCAACTCTGCACCATCTCCTTGTCTGATATTGGCCTATGTATGTATCGGTCCTACAAGCAGTGAAGAAGGGGTGCAAATGACCAAGGCTCTTGGCCAACTCCAAACTTTTCCTGGCTGGCTTGAAAATCTTAAGTATGTTAAACAGGAAAGACTGGGGGCTGGAGAGATGGCTCAGAGGTTAAGAACACTTGCTGTTCTTCCAAAGGTCCTGAGTTCAATTCCCAGCAACCACATGGTGGCTCACAACCATCTATAGTAAGATCTGGTGTGTAGACAGAATGTTACTGTATGAATAATAAAATAAATATTTAAAAAAAAAACAACAGGAAAGACTGAAGAACAAAGTTAAAGCAACAGTGAGGCTGGGGCTGTAACTCAGCTGGGAGTGCTTAGTTTAGTTCCTGAAACCAAAACCAAACCAACAAAACCCGGATGAGCAAGGACGCTACAGTGAAGTCAGCCTGTAAGAAAAAGGAAACAACTAGTCAGGTAGACGGTCAGTATTAGCTCAGAAGAAAGAGTGTCATGGAGTAGCTGTAAATGGTGAGAAGTAAGGAGATGAATACAGAATACTGTATCTGAAAGGTTCTAGGGATACAGTCGAAGGAGAAGGTGCACACCTCAGTAAGCCACATGGACAACGAGAACACTCATTCACCATTCATGACCCTGCTAGAGCAATCACTATTTCCTGTACTATTACTTTCTTCTTTTTTTAACAGGAAAGGGAAAGGTCATCTTACTTTGCTGATGTGCTCAGGAGCTTGGTCTGGAGTATTGCTGAATTCACCACCAATCTGGAGGTCACTGACACAGCAAATTGAATCTCGCAGTTCTGTGAGCTTCTGACTGCCCAATACTAACATTGTCTGGTACGGTTTGTGTTCTTTGTGCTAAAGACAAACAATAAAAAAAGTGTCCATTTTAAAAACAGTTAACAGCAGGGGCAGTAGTGCACACCTTTAATTGAGGCCAGCCTTGTCTACAGAGTGAGTTCCAGGGCAGCCAGGACTACACAGAGAAACCCTGTCTCAAAAACAAACAAACAAAAACTAGTTAATCACAAATCCTACCAAGACCTGATCTAAATGAAGTTACTAATTTTTTTTTTTTAAGATAGGGTTTCTCTGTGTAGCCTTGGTTGTCCTGGAACTTCTCTGTAAACCAAGCTGGCCTCGAACTCGAGATCTACCTGCCTCTGCCTCCAAAGTAATGGGATTAAAGGGGTGTGCCACCATGCCTGGCATAATTTTCTCAATTTAACCTATCCCCTTGGATTGGAGTCAGTGCACAGCACTTGGCTAGTATGCACAGGTTCTGAATTTGATCTATAGTACTGAAACAATAAATAAGATCCATAAGCTGACACTCTGTTTTCTTAGACTCTGCATTTGTCTCCCCCAGCCAACAATTAAAGACCAATCTAACAAAGTTAGCTTAGAGGTACAGATGTGTGTCTACCATGCGCAAGGTGCTGGGGAGTGGGAGTGCTGTTTCCAAGTCTATAATCCAGAGCTCCAACCCCTCTATCCTAAACTCTTTACCCCCTTGCCGGGGTCTTTGCATTCCTCATTCCTTCGGGCCCACACCTGTCAGCCTTCTGTCAGCTTCTTCTTGGGCAATATGATTCGACTTCGATGGTATGAACCTCTCTCATCATCACCCAATCACCTCCCTAAATTAAAAAGCCCATGGGTATAATAGAAACACTTGATGACAGAATTTTTCCACTTCAACGTTTACAATCAAGGTACTACTAAACTGACATTGGGTCTAGGAGTCTTTGGGATACAATTTCATCCAGCAACAATGTTTTTTTAATTTTCCAGGAAGTTATATCACTGAAGGTAGCAATCCACAGCCTAACCCAACTTACAAACCCAAAAAAAAATTACTTTTAAAAACTGGCAATTTGAGATCTCAAGCAATTCAATTAGTAAGTACAACCAAGATGCTTAACAAAAGCCCAATTAAGTGCAAATTATGTATAGTAATATACATAAACCACAGAATTTATACACCTATGTGAAGAATCCAAAACCTAACACAAAGAATCAAAAACATAATCTAATGCTTGCTTAACATGTACAAGGCCTGGCCTTCAATTCTGGGTACTCTAAGAGAAAGGTAAGGATACATACACATCAAGCTAGAATAGGCTTCTTTTACTAGAGACTCCTAAGAAATTACTGGGTGTGGCAGTTTGAATGTAAATGTTCCCCATAGTCTCTAGCATTTGAAAGCTTGGTCCCAGTTGTTGGCACTGTTAAGGGTACAGCTTTGTGAAAGTGTGTCACCGACCAAGAATTCTTATTTTATTTACTTATTTTTGGTTTTTCAAGACAAGGTTTCTCTGTGTAGCTCTAGCTGCCCTGCTACTCACTTTGTAGACTAAGCTGGCTTTGAACTCACAGAGGTCCGCTTACCTCTGCCTCCTGGGTACTGAGACTATAGGCACACGCCACTACTCCTGGCCCACAATGTGTTTTTAAATTTACTTTTACTGTTGATACTGTATGTGCCTGTGTTTCCATGTGTGAGCACGTGCATAAGAGTGCAGCTGTCTGAGGAGGAGGGTGTGGGATTCTCTGGCACTGGAGTGACAGGTGGCTGTGAGCAGCCTGATGTGTGTGCTGGGAACTAAACTCTGGTCCTCTGCAAGAGCGGTACTTGCTCTTAATTGCTGAGCCATCTTTCTAGGCTCTGAGCCTGGGTTTTGAGAGCTTAAAGACTTGCACGTTTTGAGTCTGCTGTCTCTGCTTTCTGTCTGTGGTCTGAGACATGACCTCAGCTCACAGTTTCCAGCTTCAGTGGCCTCTGCTACCTATTGCCTCTGCTTTGTTGTCACAGACTCTAACTCTCTGGAACCATAAACTCCAAACAAGCCCTTCCTTCTGTGAATTGCCTCGGTCATTGTGTTTTATCACAGTAATAGAAAAGAAATTAACACTGGGTATCCTTAACTTGTTTATTTTATGCATTTGCATCACCCAAGGATTCTGAACTGATAAAGTTCATTCCATTTCTCTACCAGCAAACTATTCAGCAAAAATGAACCAAATAAACAAACAGAAAACTTCAGTAATTCAGAGAATTAGAATCACTATGGAGGTACAGACATACTTTTAGTTGCTTCTATTGCAAAATCAGCTACACATTCCAGTGTTACAAGTGTAATCATTGGTTAAGAGATATAAATTTAACTTTTGAAATTTGTTGGAATATTTTTAATGCTTTATTAATTATACTTTATTCACTTTTTATCCCCCCTGTAGTTTCCTCCCTTTTTCCCTCCCAATCCTTCCTTTCCTTTCCTCCCCTCCCAATCCCTCCCTTCCTCCCCCTTCTGCATGCATGCCCCTCCCTAAGTCCACTGATAGGGGAGGTCTTCTTTTCCTTCCTTCTGATCCTAGTCTACTAGATCTCATCAGGACTGGCTGCATTGTCTTCCTCTGGTAAGGCTGGTAAGGCCTGGTAAGGCTTCTCCCCTCTCAGGGTGAGGTGATTAAAGAGCAGGCCAATCAGTTCATGTCAGAGACAGTCCCTGTTCCCATTACTATGGAACCCACTTGGACACTGAACTGCCATGGGCTACATCTGTGCAGGGGTCCTAGGTTATCTCCATGCAAAACCAAAAACTCACAAATACATCCTGTCAGTCCTAAGAAATAAGATGTCAGTCTGTATATGCTAACATGTATTTTGAAATCTGAGGGAAGACTTCATATCCTTAAATGCTTTGTCAAAAGCTCCTTTTAATTGGTGCATCAGTCTCTGCAGGACCCCCTGGCTCAAGATTATTTTAGTTTTATTGGTCTCCTTGTGGGGTTCCTGTCCCTTCCATGTCCTTCTACCCATCCCTCTCTTCCTCCATAAGACTCCCTACGCTCTGCCCAAAGTTTGGCTCTCAGCATCTGCTTTGATCCCGTTAGGTGGAGCTTTTCAGAAAACCCTCTATTGTAGGCTCTCATCCTGTTTCCTCTCTTCCACCCCTTCTGGTGTCTATCCTGTCTACCATTCTGAATGAGATTTACGCATCCCCTCTAGGGTCCTCCTAAGTGTTTAGCTTCTTTAGGTCTGTAAATTTTAATCGGCTATTCTATATTATACGGCTAATGTCCACTTATAAGTGAGTGTATACCATGCCTGTCTTTCTGTTTCTGGGACCATGCATGGAGAGTACATAGAACCCCTGTTGAGATGTACCCGATTGGCAGCTCAGTCTCCATGTGGGTCTCTGAGTAAGAGGAGCAGGTGCTGCTTCTGTTATGAACTTGACTGCCTGTTCTTTGATCACTTGCCCCTGGCAATTCGGTCTTGCCAGGCTACAAAGGAAGAGGATCCAGTCAGTCCTGATGTGACTTGATAAGCTATGGGCAGATGGCAGAGGAGGAGAACTTCCCCTTTCAGTGGACTAGGGGAAGGGGAAAGGGGGGAAGAGGGAGGAAAAGTGGGTATAGAGGGAGTTGAGGGAGAGGGCTTCTATCAGGATATGTAATCAATAAATTGTAAAAAAAAACAAAAATAAAAAAAAACTCCTTTTAGGAACTGGTGGAATCTCAGTGATAGAATGCCCACCCGTATGCTCAGCATCCTAGGTTCTACCCCTAATCCTCAAAGTTACTTAGCCATGAAAACCAGGTTTCACTACTAACCTTATTAAATATAACAGGATATAAGATATTCACAGACAGGATAAGCTCCCCTTCTTCAATCATGTCTGCTGCATTTTCAGGTTTTTTCCCTAGTGCATGCGATTCCTGCAGAAAGCAAAAAGAAAACAAGCCCTTGAACTTAGCCACGATAGCTCAGCTAAGAGGCAGTGTAGCACAGAGCCATCAGCGAGGGCTGTACTCAGTCTTGGTCCAAGTGAGGAATGGCTAGTCTCTCTTGCTCTCTCCCCACTCTCTCTCTTCTCTTTTTCAGTTTTGTTTTGTTTTGTTTTGTTTTGTTTTGAGACACGGTTTCTCTGTATAGCATTGGCTGTCCTGGAACTAGATCTGTAGACCAGGCTAGCCTCCAATTCACAGAGATCCGACTGCTTCTGTCTCCTGAGTGCTGGGATTACAGACGTGTGCTCCACCAACCATCGAATGGCTACTCACTTTATCCTTAATTTCACCTATTATAGTAGCAGAAAATACATACTTTTTACGCAATTGTTTCTGGGAATGTGTACATAAAACATGCAATCCCAGCACTTGGGAGGCATAAGCAGGTGGATCTCTCTGTGAGTTCTCTCTGAAATCTCTCTGGCCAGCCTGATTTACACAGTGACTTCCAGGACAGCCAGTGCTACACAATCTTGAAAAAAAAAGTTTATTAAGCCTAGGCATAGCTGTAAAGAGCTTGCTGCCAAGCCTGGAGCCCACACAGAAGAGAGAGCAGAGTCACGTAAGGTGTCCTCTGCTCTGGCAGGTGTGTTTACATGTACACCCTGCCCAACGGTCTCATTCACTCTGAAGAAAAAAATCATGGCAAATAATTATTCCTAATAGCAAATTCTAGATTCATGTATAAATAAAAGTCTACTGAAAAAAGCAAATAAAATAAGATGCTAAGCCAGCTGTCATAAATATGGTCAATGAACTAATAGAAACCAGTTAACTACAGGAAATCAGCTTCCTCAACTGATTGAACAGATTTCCCATTAGAAAACAAGAAAAGAAACAAGTCTGATGACACACTCCAAACCACGAAAGAAAATAGTTAACCCAGATTTCTGTAGCTAGCAAAACTATCCACTAGGAATGAAGGAAAGATGAAGACAGTTACAGTACACAGAAGCGGAGGATGTGCTAGCAGCAGTAGACCTTCTTCAGATTGAAGTGAAAAGGCAGTAACTTGAAGCCACACAAATCTCAGAGATCTCTCTGGCCAGCCTGGTTTACTACCAGGACAGCTATCATAACCATTAAGAAGATACTTTCAATATGTGCCGAAAAGAAAGGAGGTGGGAATCACATTGATACACAACACAAATCAGTACCTAAGATAAGGAAGTAATAGAAGAACAGAGGAGCAAAGACATCCAAAGAGCTGAATAACAAACACCAGCCCTTTCTTACCAGTAATTAGTGTAGCTATAAATGGAGGACATTCCCCTATTCAAAGAGCAGGTTGGCAGACTAGATTACAAACCTTTTATTCATCTATATGTTGTCTACCAGAGACTCTCTTTAGATATAAAGATAGAGGTTGAAAGTAAAAGGGTAGAAGATAACCCTTGCAAACTGCAAAAAAAAAAAAAAAAAAAAAAAAAAATTGTTGTAGACTGCTTTACTGTCAGATAAAACAGGCTTTAAGCTAAGATTATAAGACAAGGGTATTTATATGTTGATAAAAGGTGCCATACAGCAGTGAGATATACAATTACAAACATACAGTGAACAAAATGATCCTAAATTATATGCCACAAAAGCTAAGAGTTTTAAAAAAATAATTCTGGACTTGAATATCTTACAATAATGAATGCAGACAAGACTGACTAGGCAGTGGAAGGTCTGAGCATTGTACACAAAGACTAACACACGAATAAGCAGCGCTCTCCAGCCAACAGTAGCCTTCTCAAGTGCACACGAATCTTCTATAGGACAGACCCCCAACTAGACGTAAAGGAACTACAGTCATACAAAGTATCTCTGACCACAATTCAATAATACCAGAAATCAGCAACAAGGAAACAGAAAATTCTAAATGCTTGGGACTCTGAAACACAGCAGCACAGCCGTGCATGTAGCCCGTTTCTGCTATCCCATCAATGCGGGGACAACAAGGACTGGGGCAAGAAGACTTTAGAGTCTGAAGCCAGCCTGGGCTGCACAAGAAGACTCTTTTCAGAAGCAAAACAAGGGGCTGGAAAGGTGGCTCAGAGGCCAAGAGTGTGCACTGCTGTCACAAAGGACCTGAGTTTGGGTTGCAGCACCTATGAATAGCAGCTCACAACAGCCTATCAATCTAGCTCCAGGGATCCAATGTCCTTTTCTGGCCTCCATGGGCACTGCACTCACTTTCAGACAGCCACACTCGGGCATATACAACCAAAATTAAAACAAGGCAACACAAAACAAAAAATCATTTATAAAACAAACAATGAGTCATAGGAAAAATATACAAGGGAAGTTAGAAAACACTATGAGGCAGTGAAAACAGAACATACTAAATACACTTTAAAAGGCAATTTATACATGTAAAAAAAAAAGGAGAACATACTAATTCCAAAGTTGACAGGAAAAGGAAAATAATATAAGGTAGAGAAAACAAAATAGAAAAATTAACAAAAGAAAAACTTCTGAGTGTGAGTGTTTCTGCATGCGTGATGAGTGTGTGTGTAGAGGTTCTGATCTTCCCAATGTGGTGCTGGGAACAAAACTAAGACTCTCAGGAAGGGTAAAGAGGGCTTTTAACCACTCAACCACCGTTCCAGCCTGAACCTTAAAATACCAAAGTACTAAATCAGAAATTACTAACTCAGAATCACCAAAATCAGGACAGTTCAGTGGGTGAAGGCGCTGTCCCCCAGGGCTGACAACCTCACAGCTGCAAGCAAACACCAGCTAAGCAGTAAGGGGGATTTTGGAAGGTGCTAAAAAGAAAGCCAAATCTGGGATAAAGTCTTTGGCTTTAGGTATCTTTGAGCAATTTTCTATTTCTGATGAAATTAAGATGGTAATTCTAGTGAGACATTCCATCCCTTAGCACTGGGGGCCTAACCCATGGCCTTGGTCATGGCAAGCACTCAGCCTAGGCCAAATTTGTCTGTCTATTCCTTTCCTGACTGTTGACAACAGGGGTCATGTGGCCCTCAACACTGAGAGACCAGTGTTTCCTGCTTCCAAGAAAGAAAAATAGGGAGGGGTAGGGAGGAAGGGAGGTAGAAAGGGATGGAATATTTACATCACTGATTTAGCCATATAAAACTCATCACCCTTTTCTCAAGTTGCTATCTCTAAAGTGTCTTATCATCTTTCTATCACCCAGTGCTATAGATGTCTTGAATAGCTTCTGTGTAACACTTAAAACTTCTGTTATTTTGAGTGCCAGTGGCACGGTGCGGCCTAACCCAGCACTGAGAAGACAGCGCTAAGAGGCAGGTCTCTCAGTTCAAGACCAGGCTGCTCCACATAGAAAGTTCCAGGCTAGCCAAAGCTACACAGTGAGACCCTGAGATCTAAAACAGAAACAAAACAGTACACGCACACACACAATGTCTAGATCATCTCGAAAGTATGCTTTAGGAGGATAGGGATGCCTTGCACCCCTCCTGGTTGCTATGTACAAAAGAAGGAAGGCTAACCCTTATTTTATATTACATATTAAAATTAACTCAAACTGAGGCTGGAAAGATGGTTTCACAGTTAAAGAGCATTTGCTGCTTTTGTAGAGGACCAGAGTTTGGTTCCCAATATCCACATAAGGTTCATATCACTCCAGTTCCAGGCGATCTAGCAACTTCTTCTGGCCTCCATGAGCACCAAAAACACAGGTACTGTACAACTTTCATGCAGACAAATACCCAAACATAAAATTTTTCAAAACCTAAATAATAAAATCAAAATAAATCAAATGAATCAAAGACCTAACCTACAAACTAAAACTCTAACACTCTACAGAGAAGACAAAGCGGACACTCTTTACAGTACTGGCTTAATATTTCTTAAATATCACAAAAGCCAGTAAACAACAACAACCAAAAAAATGGATACTCTTGACCTCATCAAATTTTAAAACCTGGTAACATCAAAAGAGTGAAAAAAAACAATTGGCAGAATGAGAGAAAATATTTTCAAATCATAAATACGGTAAATCTCTAACATTCAGGACACCCAATAACGAGACAATGTACTTTAACTGGTAAAGAATTAGAAAAGATATTTTTCAAAGAAAATATACAAATGGCTAATAATTAAATAAAAAATACAAAATAAGATGAATGTCTACTAGGGTTATGCTAAATGAACAGAATAAGTAAACTAAAAAACATCTGGAGAAACTGAAGCTTCACAAATTAATAACGGGGATAGAAAATGCAACTTTTTATGGAAGACAAAAGAGTTAATGTGGATTCATCATATGTCCATAAAATTTTAGGCAATCATCATAGTTCCTACAATTCTACCCCAGGTATATCACAAAAAGAACTGAAAACAGAACCCAAAACTGACTTGCACTCACAGTAACAATAATTCATCCCCCAAAAGTACAAACAACTTAAAAGTTAGCAGCTTATTAACAAAATGTGGTATGTCCCTGTAATAAAAGAATTCATTTGGTCATAGGAAGGAATGAAGTTCTAATACATGCTAAAACATAGATGAACCTTTAAACTTTGTTAAACAAGCCATACAAAAAGAAAAATATTGCATACTGAAATAGCAATTTCATATGACATAACACAGACCAGAGGTTACCAGGGATAATAATAAAAGTACCAGAAACAATGATCAGTAAACATCACTGTGAATGTACTTAATGGTCACTGGAGTTTTATTTGTTTTGAAACAGAGTCTTACTGGGTGGCCCTGGCCAGGCTAGAACTTGCTACAGAAAACAAGACGTGGCCTCAAAATTAGAGATCTGCTCACCTCTGCCTCCTTTTTGTTGTTGTTTTCTGAGACAGGGCTTCTCTGTGTAGCCTGGACCATCCTGGACTCATTTTGTAGACCAGACAGGCCTCAAACTCACAGAGCTCCGCCTGCCTCTGCCTGAGTGCTGGGATCACAGGTGTGCACCCCTGCACCCAGCATTACCTTTGCCCCTTGAACGCTCCGGTGTAAAGGTGAGCACTACCACACCTGGCTTTAAAGTTTCTTTAAAATTTTTTTTATTATATTAAGTTTAATTTTTATGTGTATGGGTGTTTTGCCTGCATGTATGTGTTTGTATCATGTAAATGCAGTGTCTGCAGAGGCCAGAGGGGGGGCAACTGTTTCCTGGAACTGGCATGATTAACCACCTGTAGACACCATGTGGGTGCTCGGAATCAAACCTGGATCCTCTGAAGAGCAGGCAGTGCTTTTAACTGCTGAGCCACCACTCTAGCCCCAAATTTTTATTACCTTGAGTACATTCTCCCCCTATATCCTATGCTCCCAGGGCCTTGCTATGTAGACAAGGCTAGAAATTACAGGCATGCACAACTGTGCACAGCCATACTCTGTCCCTTCAGTCCAATCTCTCCAAATAGCTCTGTCCCCAACTAGTCAGTGACACACTCAGTTTACCCTTTCATAGCAGAGGTGAGACTTACCATTTCATAAGCAAATGTTTCTTGTCTACAGGCACGGTCTATGGTGATGGTTTCTTCCCGATAATCCAAGAGTCCCTTCCTGACACTGACATAGACACATGAAAATGAAACGGTCAGCATGCCTTCCAGAATATTTACTTAAAATATCCTTTAAAATTTATTTTTTATTTTATGTGTGAGTGCTTCCATGTATGTCTGTGCACACATATGCCCACAGAAGGTAGAAGAGGACATTGGATCCCTCAGAACTTGAGTTACAGACTTATAAGCTCCTATGTAGGTACCAGGAACTGAACCCAAGTCTTCTGTAAAAGCAGCCAGTGCTTCTAACCACTGAACCATCTCTGGGCTTTATCATATTAATATTTAACATTCTAGCAGGGCTAGGAATCAAGCCCAAAACTTCACATGTGCTTGACAAGCAATCTACTGAGCTACACTAACCACCCCTAATCTTTTAACTTATTTTATACTTTTAGACCTAAGTTACAAAAATAGCACTAAGACTATAATCATTTCTCTCCTTAAGCTTCCCCCCTAATGTTTTCTGTGGTCAGAAAATCATGAACAGGAGGTAGGTAACACCAGCATAATGAGTCGCGCACAACCTTTAATTGAGGCTTTCCTGTTTCCCTGTTCCAGATTCCTAGCTAGGATCCTACACAGCACTGGCATTCCCTTTGTCTCTTTACGCCTGTTAGTTTCTCAGGCTCTCCTTAGCCTTCATGATCCTGACACTGTAGAAGAGTGCAAATGAGTCAGTTTATGGAATGCCCTTTAAGTTAGGTGACTTAAATTTCCTTGTGACTAAAGTAAACAGCATCTTGTCAAGAACAGTTACAGGATGATGACATCCTTCTTGGTGCAGCCCATCTCAAGTATATGGCATTAATATGTCGGTTGTTACTAATGATGTTTGTGTCAATTCAATTAAGTTCTATCTGCCAACTGCCTCCACTAGAACACATGGGCTCTCTTGTTGGTTTGTATATCCTATTTTGGGTTTATGGACTCAAATGCGGGCATACATTTTCTTTGTTGACAATGAAGAGTGTGTGTGCATGTGCGTGCATGCTTGTGTGTGTGTGTGTGTGTGTGTTTCTGGCCTTGTTCCTCAGGAACGATCCACCTTTTAAGTTTTCTGAGACAGGGTTTCTCTACGTAACAGCCCTAACTATCTTGGAACTCACTCTGTTGACCAGGTTGGCCTCAAACTCACAGAGATCCCTGTGCCTCTGCCTCCCAAGTGCTGGGATTAAAGGCATGCACCACCTCTACCCTGCTTAGTTGATTTAATTTTGATGGGGTCGCACTAGACCTAGCACTGGTGGTCTGTCTTAGCCTCAAGTGCACGGTTACAGATGTGAGTCACCACATTCAGCTTGCAACATATTTGTAGTATCTTAAATACATGCATGTACGAGTATTCACCACACTGTGGGAAAGCCACACCATGGGACAAATAATGCCGCTGTGATGAAGGATGAATTAACCGCTTTCCAAGCCATATAGATGAAGAAAGCAAAGCCACACAGCGGATGGCAATCTTGTAAGAAAGGCAACTGGGTCAATCCATCAGCTCTTATCTGCAAATACACATGTTTTTACCTGTTCTGTTAAATGACCCTTCACATTTTAAACACATTTCTTTTGCCAACTGGCACTCATTAACTGTAATAAAGGACAGTGGAGAGACCTGGTATTCTATGTAGCACATGAGGGAAGGTCTGCCTTCCTGGTCCGATATGCTAGCTCAGCAAAGTCCTAAAGTGACACAGCTTCCCCCGTGCCAAGACCCAGTTCCCACAGTGCACTGCAATCCACTGCATCTGGCATGGCTTTCCTTGCCACCCCTTCCCTGAGTAGCTTTTCCTGGCATTCGGATTTTCGGGCACCATACTCAAACACTGCTACTCAAACAACGGCAGGCAAGCCCTTTAATGGCTCTGGGTTTACTCTTGGGGAAGAAAGGCCCTCCTCCGGCATTCTTTCAGCCCTAGGGTAGGATGTTCCTTACATCTACTCTAGCATACATTCATATTCCCTTTATTGTTTCTGTCAGTGCTTCGCTGTTCTGAGCTTTCCTTCATTTGTTTGTTTTGTTGTGTTTTTTTAAGCTGTTTTCTGTACAGCCCAGGCAAAAACTCATTGTGCAGTCCAGCTGGTCTAACACTTCCTGCCTCACACGCCTGAGTGCTGAGATTACAGGTATGACCTACTCTGCTCAGCTATAAAGTTAACAGTCCTTTAGATTAAGCTTTCTCTATTAAACTGACTCTGCTGTTCTTCTCCTAATTGAACCCCGACTGCTATAGGAAACAAAAACATACAAGTATCCACTGATTTGGAAAAGCAAACAGGGTAAACCAACTACAGAAAGAGAATGATTGTCTGCAGGGTATCAGTGGGTACAAAGTAGGGAATGGGAACAGAGCAGTTGGGACCAAAAAGATGTGACATTCTTGACTCTTTGGTGCTCATTCTTGAACTCTTCGATAACTTCTTGCATACAACCAGAGGTTTCCGTTTTGTTTTGACTTAGGAAGAGGGGGTCAAAGCCAGTGCCATATGCATGCTCAGCAAGTGTTTTTTCCACCAACCACATCTTTATTCTGGGGTCTTTGAGACACGGTTTAATTCCATAGTCCAGGCTTGTCTGGTCCTGGCAGTGACGCTTCCACTCCAGCCCTGCAGCCAGCACTAGACAGGGCTGTACTTGTGGTCCACATACCCATGTTATCTTTTTTTTTTTTAATCTAAATCCTTGGTTTACATGTCTTCTCATTTTCCCATGGGGTGTTGTCTTATATGTGGCTCTTTGTAGTAAATACTTGATTTTCTGTAAGTTCACAGGCTACTTTTTTAGCATTATTTACAGTGCTTCTGCTACATAAACACTGTATCAGTTTCTTTTTACTTCTCTGAGTTTGAGTCCTGGTTTTATTGCACTCAGATCTGTCTCCCAAGTTGATCTCATAAACAGTAGCTTTCTGCACTAAGTTCTCTTTGGAATCTCATTTCCTCCTCTTTTTGTGGTATTTGGGATTGGTTTACAAGATTCCTATTTTAATGGTGCTTTTTCCTGTCATTTTAGCAATGTCTAACGTTTTACTTTTTCACAAAATCCAAGGTTTGATTTATTTTAATTTTTCACATTTATCTGTTCAGTGTACGCATTTTAGTATGTGTGCTCATGCTATGGTGGATTAAGGGGGTCAGAGAATTTATGAGGGGTTGGTTCTCTTACTTTCACAGTATGGATTCCAGGAATTGAACTAAAGTTGTTAGGTTTGATGGCAAGTGCCTTTACCTACTAATGCATCTTGGTCACTCAAAATCCATACTTAAAGCATCATTCCTGGTTAGGGTAAGAGTTATGGATCTTCCAGTTTTGTGATTCATTTTTCTCTTGCAGAATTTTTATAGTTTCTTCACTTTATTCTTTGAGTGGTACCTGTTGGAGCAGTAAACAGTGTTCTCTCTCTCTCTTTGGTTTTTTGAGACAGCACTTCTCTGTGTAGGCGTGGCTCTCCTGGATTGGCTTTATAGACCAGCCTGGCCTTTAACTCTCAGAGATATGCCTGGCTGTGCCTCCCTGAGTGCTGGGATTACAGGCATGTGTCACCATGCCAGATTTAAACTGTTTCTTTTTAGCCATACCAGTGAGGGAAATGGGTAGAATACTCAAGTTGAAATTGCTGTAAGTTAAATGTAATAAAGGAGCTGAAGGTTTTGGGAAACAGATTTTACCATTAGCATGTATAGTCTTAACAATTCCCTCTCTGACTGCAGGAATTAAAACCTGTTTTAAGTAGCTGGAACGCAATGGTTCAATTCCCAGCATCCACGTGGCAAGTCACAACTATCTATAACTCCAGTTTCAGGGAATCTAGTGCCCTCACATGGATAAAGCACCACATAAAATAAATCTAGCCAGGCAGTGGTGGTGCATGTCTTTAATCCCAGCACTCAGGAGGCAGAGGCAGGTGATCTCTGAGTTCAAGGCCAGCCTGGTCTACAGAGCTAGTTCCAGAACAGCCAGAGATACACAGAGAAACCCTATCTCAAAAAATTGAAAGAAAAAAAAGCAAAACAAAAACAAAACAAACGAACAAACCAAAAACCCAAACCCTTAAATACTAAAGATAAGTTCTTTAGCTTGTTATAAGGAGGATGGCACCTAGCAAGAATCAATTTCTGATATCTTCTTTCCTTCTTCAAGGCCTAAGTATGACAAGAAGTTTCTTCATTAGAAAAGGAAAACAGTGTGGCAAAACTTATAATTAAGGGATCTTAGATTTCTTTTCTTAAATAGACAGCCTGGAACTCACATATGTAAACCAGGTTGGCCTTACTGGTCTGGTAATCCTCATTCCTATGTCTCTCCAATACTGGGATTACAAATGTGAGCCAACACCCTGCCTAGACTGTTTTTATTTTTATGTTAAATTATTGACAGAGGAAAGGGGTTTTAGGGAAAGACAAGCATAAGGCTAGATTCAGGCTTCTGCAAAAAGTCCAACATTTTACAAGATCATTAGGATTAATTTATGAAGTTTGAAATCCAGCAGCTTCAAGACTCCAGCGGAGGAACAGTGATTCCTTTGTCAGCACACACACAAATACATACATACACATGCAAACACAAACACGAACACACACACACACACAAAAGTTGATGGAAACAATAGAACAAATCAGGAATGACTGAATATAGCTGAGATTGTGGGCCACAAACCAGAAGTATAAATTTCTAATATTATCATAGAGTAATGGTGCTCTATTAGCCTGTCTGTTAAGCAGGCTAAAACAGATCTGTAATCAGTGTTATGCAATCTGCAAAATGGAAGTAGGAACTTTTACTATAAGTTGACAGCATTTTTATATCTGAATTTTACAATAAAAACTTGGCTTCTACTATGTTAGCATTTTGTTATTAATTTTTCTTCATTTTTAGTAATTTACTGTTATTATATTTAAGAAGAGATTACTATTATCATCATCATTATATTTGAGACAGTGTCTCATGCTTAGTTCAAGCAGGCCTGGACCTTAGTCGGGTCTTGAATTCATGGTGACTTGCTTGCCTCAGCCTTCCTGAGGGCTGAGACTACAAGTATGAGCTACCACCCCAGGATTAGTAATTCATTTTTACTGTATTTTACAAATAGAATGACTCCATCAAGGATTAAAAATTAAGAAACCAAACAATCGGTGCTTGTTTCTTTTTTGGGGCCTAGAACTCAGTATGTAGAACAGGCTGGCCTCAAATTTACAGAGGTATGCCTGCCCCCGGCTCCCCAGGATTAAAGGTGTATGTCATCATTCCTAGCCACAACTGGTTCTTTACCCCAGGTATTTTGAAAAACACTATCTGAGTACTTAGCTGGCACCCCAAATCTAAGCAGATCAAGTCTACATTCAACAGTAAATGCAAATTTGAATATGTATTGGATATTAGGGATTTTGTGTTCTTAATTTTTGATAACCTAGATGTAAGAATATCACCCTTTTCCAGACTAGTACTTTTGGAGCTACATACTGATGATACTGATGGGTAAATTATCATGGTATCTGAGATTTACTGAATGAAACAGCTGGAGGGAAAACACACAATTGTACCCTATCCTCACAGAGCTAAAGCAAGGACTTTAAACAAACAAACAAGCAAACCAAAAAAGGGGGAAAAAATCAATCAGTAATCACTGGACTACGTAGCAGAGGCTAACGTCTAACTTGCATCAATCTTCCTGACTCAGTTTCCTGAGTGCTGGAATTATGGCCATGAGCCAGAACACCAAACTCAATGGTGAACTTCTCTGGTGGGACTGTGGCGAAAAATACTATACTTTCCAAAGTAAAATAATCAAAAAATATTCAAATAAATACTAGAAGGGCTAATAGCGTAGTTTATTGGTAGGCTGCTTCATCTCCAGCACCAGAACAAACAAATAGCATATAACAAAACAAAATCATACCATAAAGTCACTAGGTCAGTGTTCTCTGGGATGACTTCTGGGTCTTCACCTTCTTCCAGGCATTGCAATTTATCAAGGCTTAGAAAGAGGAGGGGTCAGGAGAGGGAAAAAGGAAAAACAACATTTTATGATCAGCCATTCGTTTTTCAACAGCGGGTAAGACCTTGTCCTCAATTCATTACTGACTAATTAAGAAATCTTATGAAATCCAGCAGGCGGCTCAAAGAAAGCCAGAATTCGAGACAATGGTTTTTGTGCCAATAGGTTATACTGAAAAGGATGTACGTTCATTTGAGGCCAGCCAGTACTGTCAAAAGAGAAGGTCCATTACAAGTAAAGTTTTATCTTTTTAAACGCAGGTAAGGTACTTTTGGGAAAATTTAAGTAATAACATATTGACGGGGCCCACTAGAAACCACGGTTAATGGAGGTTTCAACACTGCTCTGATTGTCTCCTCCTCACGTACTTCCATTGTCCAAGTGCCGATGACAGATATACACCGCTGTTACCGCCTTAAAGATCAGAGAATAGAAGTCTTTTATGCAGTTGTTGTGTCCCGTTACTGGATCCACCCTCAGAAAAGTGCTTTTGGACCCTAAGACATCTTCCAGCCTTCCGGAAGGGTTGTGGAGGGGGTGGGGTGTGAAGGTTAAATCACTGGCCGTCGCCCAGAAGGGTCCCCCGGGAACGCAGGGACCAGACTGCTCCCTGCCGGACCCACGCTGAGCCCCGAGGCCGCGCACTCACCCGCACACGACCCTCAGCTCTGCCGCCGCCTCCAGACTGCAGCCCAGATCCCTGGCTACCGCAGCATCCTCCAAGCCGTTGTTGGACGCCCCTCCGTCCGACCGCTGCGCCTCTGCCTGCGGTTCGCTCAGCGACAAATCCCGGGGAGCCAGCCGGTCTCGCCATAGCTCCCCAAAGGCGCCCACGTGGAACACGCGCGTGTGTAGCTCGGGAAGCTCGTACTCGGGAAAGCTGCTGTGGCTCGCACTCGGGACTGGGTGCTGCCGGACACCCGCACCGCCGCCCTGCGGGGCCTCCGCCATGTCACCCCCGATCCCTTCCGGCAAAAGGTGGCGAGCGAGTGTCGCGGGGCGTGACGGGATTTGTAGTTGCGCGCGGCTCCGGGGCGGCGGGAGGTGGCGCGAGCCGCGCTACAGGAACTACACTTCCCGGCAGGCTGGCCCGTGCCTGGGCGCGGCTCGGTCGCTGGGGGCAGGGCTGGGTGCATTGTTCTCTCGGCTTGTTCGACGGCGGCGTCGCTTGACGTGTGTAGCTGACCTGGTCGGGGACCCACAATTAAAGACTCAAGTCACCTCAGTTTCCTCTGCTCTGGTTCATGGAGGTGGGACTTTTGTCCACTGGTGTTGCGAGCCTGCGCCTCTGTTCCTCTGTTCCTAGAGCTAGAGGTCCCAGAGGCACTGGGACCCGACCGTTCAGAATCTTCCGACAGGCCCTGTGTGCATTTTGTATGTTATGCCTTGCTGTATACATGCACAGTAGAACTTATGGGACGTCGGCTATGTATCACACACCGCTCAATCTTAGCCACGATCTATATTTTTAAAACTCACCACTTTTCCAGGGCGAGAGAGCCCTATGTGACTGTTAAAGGAGTAAACCGGGAAACTAGGCAATGGAAGTAGCTTGAAATCTAGTGGGCCTAGATGCTTCTGATGCTTTGCCATCAAAACAGGGTGTGTAGAACAATCCTGGCTTCTATGGTTGTCCTGTGATACATACTGTATAATTCACCCATTTGAGCCATTCCTTCGGTGGCTTTTAGTACAGTCACAGTTGAGCAAATGTTTGAGAACATTCTCACCACTCCTGGAAAGGTAGTCTGTTGCTCTTAGTTATGGCTCCCAATCTTTCCAGTTCCAGCCAACAACTTACAGTCTTTTCGTCTGTAAAGGTTTGCTATCTGGGCTTTTTGAAGTAGAATCTCATTATGTAGACAGGCTATGATCTTACAGGCTATGATCAGGCTGCTTCTGCATTTTGAGTCCTGGTATTAAAGGTGTATCCTGCCACACCCACTTTATTCTCTGCATTTAAGATAAATATGATCATATATGATCTTTATAAGGAGTTTCTGTAATAATTGCACAATATTTTCACTTTGCAGCAAGTTTTAGTACTTTATTCCCTTTTTGTTTGAATTAAATTGCAGTGCCTGGATATTATATATTTTATTTATTGAAACTGTCATTGGATGGGCTGGGATGCAGCTCAACTGATAGAATACTTGGCTCACAAGCATGAAGCCCTGGGGTCAATCCCCAGCACCACATAACCCCAGAGTGATGGCACATGCCTGAAATCTTAGCACTTGCAAGGTGGTAGCAGAGGGATCTGAAGTTCAAGATATGTACATCTTGAACTTATATATATGAAAAAACATACATCTTGAACACACAGACACATATTTCCCCCGTAGGGAGTTTGAAGCAAGCGTGGGATACAGAAATCCCTGTCTCCAATAAGTGAGGCTGGAGAGATGGCTCTGAGGCTAAAGAGCTCTGGCTACTCTTCTAGAGGACCCTGGTTCAGTTCCCAGCACCCATGTGACAGATCTCAACAGTCTGTAACTCCAGTTACAGAGCTTCTGGATGCCCTCTTTGGGCACCAGGCATGCAAGTAATGCACAGACAATACAGGCAAAACTACCAGACACCTTAAAAAGAAAGAAAGAAAGAAAGAAAGAAAAAGAAATGCCAGGACAAATGAATAGGAAACACTATCAACTAAAACAAAACAACACGGGGGTGGGGATGTCTCGGTCGTTGAGACTGTGCTGCTCTTCCAGAGGACCTGGTCCAGTTCCCAGGACCCGAACACAGCCCACAACCCTCTGTAATTCCAGTTCCAGGGGATTCTGATGCTAATGCCCTCTTTTGGCCTTTGAAGGTGGAGAGTTTGAGTTAGCCTGGGTATAGTTAGCCTGAATATAACTCCATTTTGAAATAAAGAACCATCTTGACTGGGAGCTGAATTCAGGTACCAGGAAATATCACAAAATGTGCACCTGGCAAAAAAAACAACAGCTCTCCTAGCAACAGCTTCCAGGAAATACCACAGAATAAATACTTCATAAAAAATAGAGACAATCCCCCTGGCAATAATCAATGAGAATCGGTTGAGAATTGGGTGGGGAAAACCCTCCCCAATGTTTCAGATATAGTTTAGAAGAATAGCCATTGTGATTATATGCTTTACCCATTGTGATCATGTGTCTTAGGCCATTGTGCCTCAGAGAGGCATATGCTTTGGGTAATTGTGATTCAGAAAAGGTCACCTCGGCCCTCTAACTTTTACCTAATCCTGTAATGTCAAGGCATATGCTCCCTCCCATTTGCTGTCATAGAAACATGTGCCCTGCCCCCATTTGCTGTCATGGAAACCCCCTGATCACAGACTTTCCCTTTAAAAACCCTGCTCACTCAGGGCTCAGGGTTCCACTTCTCTACTGCTGTGTCAGTGAGACTTGGGTCCCGAGTTCGATCACTCTCATAATAAAGCTCTCTTGCTCTTGCATCAAGTTGTCTCCTGGTGGTCTCTGAGGGTTCTGTGAACCTGGCATTACAAAGGTACCAGGCACACACCTAGTGCACATGCAGGCAAAACAGTTATATACATAAATCTCAAAATAAAACAAAACAAAACAAAAAACAAGAAGAAAGGTCACTGGAAGATTTTTTTAACATTTTCTTGAAAAAAATTTCATATATTTTTTTAGTTACGGCAATAATCATGTTCATATACAAGATTTTGCACAAAGTCACCTTCCTTTCTCCTGAACCTATAGCTTGGAGTGTATTTATGATCCCTTTGATTAACTATGAGAAGAGCCCTATTTCCTCTAGTCTTGAACTTGCAGTTTCAGAGTGATCAGGGGAACTGGAGACCCTTTGGGTTCTTAGTCTTATTAATAAAATAATAAAAAATGAGAGGGGAGCATAGTGGCACACACCCTTAGTCCCTTAATCCCAGTGCTTGGGAGGCACAGGGAGGCGGAACTCTGTGAGACCAGCCTCGTCTACAAAGGAAGTTCCAGGACAGCCAGGATTACACAGAGAAACCCTGTCTCAACAACAACAACAAAAAGAAAACAAACAAACAAACACAGAACCAAAACAAAACAAAAAACAAAAAAAAACCCTCAAACAAACAAACAAAAAAACCCAAGAAAACAAAAAACAAAAGTGTTCAGGGTGTGGGAACGTCAGGCTTGGTGGCACATGCCTTTAATCCCAGCGCTTGGGAGGCAGAAGCAGATTGATCTCTTGAGTTCTAGGCTAGCCTTGCCTACATAGCAGAACCCTGTTTGAATAATTGAATAAATTTTTAAAAGGACCCAGAGAAAGCTTACGGATGTTTCAAAATTAAAGTTTAATAAAGAAAACAACAATTAAAACAACAGTGTAGGCAAGCTGTAAGTCTCAGCAGCTTCCAGAACAGGGAAAAGAGACAAAGAAAGCCAACCCTTTGAGTTAGATGTGGAGGTTAAGAAAGTGATGTGTGGACTGCTTTTGGAGAAAAATAAAAATGCCTAGAGCATCAGGGGAAATATACCCAGGCTTTGGCAAGTATCTGGAAAAACAAAAGAAGGAGCTGTATAAAGTAAGGACATGACTGCTCCAAAGGTATGATTGAGGATTTTATTATAGATATGAGGGAGAGCAGAGCCAGAGGCACCTTCAAGAGTCCAGAGCAGGGAGAGAAACTAGTAGACTAAACATGACCAGCAGACTGACTGAGCCCATAAGAAGCTGGGTTGGGGGCTGATGACTACTTTTATGTCAAGTTGGCACAAGCTAGTGTCATCAGAAGGGAACTGAGAAAAATGCCTCCATAAGTTCAGGCTGGAGGCAAGTCTGTAGAGTACTTTCTTAATTAGTGATTGATGGGGTGAAGAGTTGAAGTTAGCCTGGGTGACTCCATTTTGAAATAAGGAGCTATCTTGACTGGGAGCTGAACTCAGGTACCAGGAAATATCACAGAATATGTACCTGGCAGAAAACAAAATTAGCTCTCTAAGCAACGGCCTCCGGGAAATATCACAGAATAAATGTTTTATAAAATATAGAGACAATCTCCCTGGCAATTGTGATTATGTGAACGGTCACCTCTCCCCTATGGCTTTAACCCAATTCTGTAATGTCAAGGCATGAATCCCCCTGCTTTCTCTCATGGAAACATGTAACCCCCTGCTTGCTGTCATGGAAACTCCCTGTTTACAGTTTTTCCCTTTAAAAACCCTGCTCACTCAGGGCTCAGGGTTCCACTTCTCTACTGCTGTGTCGGTGAGATTTGGGTCCTGAGTTCGATCGCTCTTGTAATAAAGCTCTCTTGCTCTTGCATCGAGTCATCTCCTGGTGGTCTCTGAGGGTCCTGTGATCCTGGCATTATACCTTCTCCTTCCCTCGCTCTCTGTGCTGCTCCCTTAAGTAGCTTGCCTTTCCTCTCTGTTCTTGTGAGAGATGGGCATATCCTAGTCTGTCAAATCTTTCTCTGGTTGATCACTTTTTTACACCACTCAATTAAACATCACTTTCAAACATGGGTGCTTCCTTCACAAACTTACTTTACCTTCATTGTTTGGGATTAAAGGTGAGTACCACCAAGCCCAACCTAAGCTTTTCTTTACCTGATACTTGCTCTATACCAGATTGGCCTTGAATTCAGATCTACTTGTCTCTGTCTCCTGGATTGAAGGTGTATTTGTATTCCAGCCAGATCACACAGACCCAAAAGGTCTTTGGATGTGATCTTTCACCAGAGCAGCCACGTTCTGAATTAAAATCCCTCTACAACTTGATTTGGTCATAGTGTTCTATCAAAGCAATAATAACCCTAAGACAGATGGAGAGAGCAAAAAGGAAGAAAAGAGGGAATGGACAAAGGCGACCAAGAGGAGAGAGAGATCCAAGAAATGACAGAAATGGCAGGGTTATATAGGAAGGAGAAGCTAGGGGAAGGGAAACCATGAAAACATTAAGGTAGGGGTCAGGGTATGAAAAGCTGGGATGCCAGAACAGATTCAGTAACTGGTATTTGTGATGCTGAGAGCCTGGAGGCCATCATGCGCTTTGGTATGCTAATAGGCACCACAGCTAGCCATTTGCCCTAAGCTTCTGACCTACAGAAGAAAGTCCCTGAATTAAGTTTGACCTAATTCAGTTTGAATTAAACTGGCTAGATGAAGCAAACACCACCGTCTATTGTTCTTTGTGTCCTGTGTTTTGTTTTGTTTTGAGCAGGGTTGTTCTAATGCTTTATTTTGATGTTAATTCCTGGCCCTTAAGATCTGATTACACCTATCTTTTGTAAACCTGCCTAAGACATTTTACCTGATTGGTTGATTAAAAGCCGATACCTGGGCAGGGCAGAATGGGGTAGGGGTGGCTAAGGTTCCTGGACTTTTGAATTCAAGAGAATCATTGGAAAGGGATGAATGGGCAAAGAAGAGGCAGGAGGATGACATGATGGGTTAGCATGGAGAAGGAGCCATGTGGGCCAGGAGGAAGGACTCCGATAATGTAATGAAATGGCCCAGATGAAGGATAGAAGCAAGTATTCATAAGATTATGGATAAAAGGTAGCCCAGATAAAGACTGTTAAGGTGATGGCGTTGGATGGGGGCTGGGAGATGAGACAGCATAGTTAGAAATATCTGCCCAGTCCAAGGAAATAAGGCAATTATAAAATCTAACGGGTGTCTGTGCCTTATTATTTGTGATAGTGGGTCAAATAATACCGCCACAATAATTATAGGGCTAGCAATAACATTATATTGCCCAACACTCATTTTTAATTTACAACAACAGAGGTAGGAATTCTTTAGTTCTTTCTGGAGCTAAGCTGTTTGACAGGATCAAGTTGGCAAGTGCTTTCCAAAATCGCTATCCCATTTTACATCCTCTTAGCAGTGCAAGAGGGCTCCAATTTCCATATCCTTTACAATACCTTATCACCTGAAGTTATTATCTCCATCTTAGCAAGCCTGGACTGGTATCTCTTTGTCCTTTTCATTTGCATTTACCAGATGGCTGTTGACACTCACTGAACATAAGCTTAGTCTCTTAGATAAAAGAATTTAAAATGGAGTCAGAATGAAACTTGAAAGCAATTGTCAATTTCCCACATTCCAAAAGGCAGTCCAAACCAGAAATGAGCCCAAATTGAACTCTAGGATGCTTTCTGTCAATTAGATAAAAGCCAGCATTTTGAAGCCTCTTCTGCCTACCAAAGGGAGTCATTTCCCTTCTGAAAAAAGGGACATATAGCTCTCCAATTAACATATACCTGTGGCATTTATCCATATGTTAAGGTCCATGCTTGCCTCTAGGCTACTCAGTAATATGTCTTCTATATGTCATGTCCCCTACCAGTTTCCTTGAGAGGACCAGGCCTGACCCCCCCCCCCCAAGTCACCAGTCCCAGGAACTAGGCCATATGTCACCAATTCCAGGAACATGATCATAAAATCTCCTACCCAAGGAATAGCCTGGAGATAACCACAAGAATGGATGGGGCATCTGTGCTGGGCAAGCCCCTGACCCCATTCAAGCACAGGAATACCTAACATTCTTGAGGTCTATAGATAGCTCACTCAATGTTAGTTAGCCACAATCAGTTTGTAACAAGCTTGCCCTTGCTGAATGTCACCCAGTTGTGTAACTGCTAAGCTAGAATTTCCCAAGCCTTGCTGTAATCCTAAGTAAAAACCCCTCTCTCCCTGAGCTCGGGGCTCTACACTTGAGAACTGCTGCATTGGTGACAGTGTGGGCCCAGGCTCAAGCTTGTAATAAAGATTCTACTGTGTTTGCGTTGGAATCACCTCCTGGGTGGTCTTTGAGGTCCAAGAGACTTGGGCATAACACCCTCACTCTGTCCTCCCTGTAGCTACTCACTCTCCTTCTAACCCTTGCTAATCTCGTGCTTCCTCTAGGCTTCTGTCCTGCTACTATCACTATGTTTCCTGTAATCCCTTTGCACCGCTGCTCTTTCCTCTATTGAAGACAGCTCTGGCCATATCCAGCTGCTGGTTCTGTTCAGCCTGCTTCTTTCTCTTTCTGCTTTGGACTCTTCAGATGCTTCTGGTTGAAGAGAAGCTGGAGACCAAAGCTGGACTCCTGCTGACCTTGAAAGGTGGTGGAATGCAGATCATGCCAAAAGACTCACATACCCTGGATGGAAAGAAACAGAAAGATGAGGGTGAACAAGAATGGGAAAGCACCAGTCTGCCTAAACCCACAAGGTTCATCTCTGGTGTTACAGCTAGGGGTAATAAACATCCAACACTCCCACAAACCCTTGCAGTTGACTGCACAGGTGGCTCACCAAAACCCACATGCCTCCATGAACACATTTCCCCTGAAATGCAGCATATCTAACAGCCTTGAAAGTGACCAGTGTCCAGACCCCAGGACCCTCAGAAGCAGTAGCACCCACGTTGCCTCCCTGGTTGCTTACTGGACTTCTAAACAGAAGTGTGCTTCTATTGTCACAAACCCCCATATTCAAAGCTAGAAAAGGCTCAAACCCCAAACTTTTCTAAGAGTCCTAATTGTGTGTCTCTGAGGGACCATCAAACCTCCGGAAGTACCATTAGAACTTGATGAGTCCTGAGTAAAGAGAAGTCTTTCTTACAGCAGCAATCATTCTAAGTCCTACTTAAAATGACCTCCTAAAAATAAGAGGCTGCTTTGGGGAGATTCACTAAGGTTATGGGAAAAACAAAACAAAACTCTACGATGTTGTGCTTTGTACTAATTGTGTTCACTTTCTGTTGTGAGACGCCTTAGATTGCCTCTGGTGTTCACATTTGTGGTGTTATTCTCACCAGAGGAAGAAGACCGCTACCACAATTTTTGAGCCAAATTGGATTAAGCTTTAATAGATACTGGCCAGGTCCATACCTGGGTTTCTCCGAGTATAACACCAAATTTCATTAGTCAGGGGCTTTAAAGACAAATCTCACAAGGCTATGCATTCCCCCTTTGTCCAATCAGAGGCAAGCACACATCCTGACATATGCTTTCTATCTACATGTGATTAAACACACAGCATGTGCAGTTGGGGCAACCAAGCTTGTTTATAGAAGTGAAAACACTCACCTTCTCATCTTACATGAACAGCATTCCAGGAAGCCATCTGTCCTTGGGCAAGAAGGGCTCAAAGTTTAGAGGCATCTTTATCTATCTGTCTGTCTATCTATCTATTTATTTTTGGTTTCTTTTTTAAAAAAGATTTATCTATTATTTATACAATATTCTGCCTACATATGTGCCTGTATGCCAGAAGAGGGCACCAGATCTCATTACAAAGGGTTGTGTTGCTGGGAATTGAACTCAGGACCTTTGGAAGAACACCCAGTGCTCTTAACCTCTGAGCCATCTCTCCAGCCCTTATTGGTTTTTTGAGACAGGTTTACTCTGCGTAGTCCTAGCTGTCCTTGCACTCTCAGAGATCCACCTACCTCTGCCTCCTGAGCGCTGGGATCAAAGGCATGCTCCATCATGTCCAGGAGACATTCTTATCTCATAGATCTCTTCCGGTTTTGTTTCTTTTGTGTGGTGGTTTACTTATTTATTTTATTTTATTTTTTTCTGTGTGTGTGTGTATCCCTGGCTTACTTTTGAGATCTGTTAAGCACAGTAATTTACACTTAAAATTTAGCATTGGCGATCACAGTGGCTGTAGAATTCCTGCTTTCCTGAACGTTAGCCAGATGTTGAACCTTCTACAGTGTTGCTAATGGGGGCGCTTTTGCCTGCAGTGGCTTTGGCTGCAGGTCACGGTGGCTCTAACAGCAGCATCTGCTCTCCTAGTCTTCCTAGTACTATTCCACCAGACCTGTGAGCCAGCTCTCCAAGAAGGGTGGGCTCCTCACATTTTGTAAGTAATTTGGTATCCCAGAAGCAGACTTACAGAAAGTAGGTGCAAAAATCCCATAGCCCATGTTGTTAGTTTCCTATTTCTTTTCTTTCTTCTTTCCTTTCTTTCTTTTATTCTTCCTTTCTTCTTATTCCTTATTTCTTTTCTTTTAGACAGGGTCTCTCCATTATGTAGCAGTCCTGGAACTTGCTGTGTAGATCAGGTTGTCCTTGAACTCACAGAGCTCTACCTGCCTCAGCCTCAAGTTCTGGGGTTATAGGTATGTGCCACCACACCTGGCCACTCTCATATTTCTTAATTACTGAAATGTTGGTGTGAATCGAAGATGGCTTTGAATCAGGCATGGCCACAGTACTGCTGTGGAACCCATAGTCTCATTCTGTCTAGTGAAACTAAATGTAGGACCTTAGAGCAAATCACACCCGTTCCCCTATGCAGACCGTTCCTTCTTCTACGGCATAAATCTGGAGCCATCTGCAATCCCTTTTATAAAGTTCTGAAACCTGAGGGGTCACGTGTTCCACGTACTTTGAGCTGGTTTTGGTGTGGTCTGTGAGATCTAGGTCACTGTAAAGTGAAATATCTCTCTGAATAAATTTCTTTTTTTTTTAATTTTTTTT
>CM053754.1:45524844-45589422 GCA_028658305.1 Pachyuromys duprasi
TTTTCCCTCTTCAGGATTTCCTCAATTTGTGTTTTCTTTATTGTTTCTATTTCCACTTTAGGTCCTTAACCATTTTATTAATTTTCCTTCACCTGTTTTTTTTTTTTATTTCTTTAAGGGATTTATTCATTTCCTTCATGTATTTGATTATATTTTCCTGTATTTCTTTAAGAGGTTTATTCATTTCCTTACCCTGTTTAATTGTATTTTACTGTGTTTCTTTAAGTGATTTATTAATTTCCTCTTTTAAAAGGGCCTTTATCTGTTTGCATTTTCCTGTATTTCTTTAAAGGATTTCTTAATTTCCTCTTTAAAAGCCTCTATTATCTTGATAAGCATGTTTTAAGGTCATTTTTGTGTTTATGTTGTGTTAGTATATCCCAGGCTGCTGTAGTAGGAGAAATGGGTTCTGGTGGTGCCATATTGACCTGGTTGTTGTTGATTGTATTCCTATGCTGGCCTTTAGCCATCTGGTTGTTCCTGGTGCCTTCTGGATTTCTCAGGGATGTGGGAAGAACCCTGGTCAGAAGGCTGGCTATTCCTGGAGCAGCCCTCCTCAGAATGATGGCTATGGTTGTGGACTGGCTGCTGGACCTCAGGGAATAATAACTCCTTTTTCCTCAGGTGGCTCTGTCCCAGAGAGACCACAAGCAGGGGATTGGAGTGGGGGTGTCTAGCTTGTATGATCCTGAGGATCAGCAAGTTTTTTCAGTAAGCCTGGAGTCCTGCTCTTGCCTGAGGAGCTCCAGGGGTCAGCAGCCCCACCGCTCTTGCTTACTCCAAGGTCTCTGAGCATAGGCTGCATGGACACTGCACATGTTTGGCTCCACTATTTTAGATCAAGATCCTGTAAACTCCTGAGGTCAGGCCGATCTCTTCTGGGAGTCAGGTACAGCTGTGGACCAGAGGCTGGATCCCGGAAGTTGGGTAGCCAGAGGCTCGAAGTGCGCTCCCCCAGAAGCAGGGAGCTTTCCTCGGGAAGGTGGAAGTAGTTGGGTGGCTAGAGGCTGGGACCGAGCATGTGTCCCCTGGAACTTGGGAGCTTTCCCCAGGATGGCGGGAATAGCTGGGAATACCTGGGGATAGCTGGGTGCCAGATACTAGAACTCCTGGCACCTGTGGGTTCTCCACTCACCAGGGAGATACAGACGTTGGCGTTTAGAAGTCTGCAGCACATCCTCTCACTCTGCAGTCACTGATGTCCTGCTACTCAGATCTGTGTGGCCTGCATGTTGTCATCTTGGGTCACCCTTCCTTTATTCTTTCATGCCTGTGGTGGTGATTACTTTCTTTTATTACAGATCTGCAGACAACACTGTCCTTTTTGTGTTCCATTAAGCCCATTTCTGTAATCTGTACAGTGGGCCCTTCCTGAGAGTCTGAGACATGAGCTGTTTTCTCTCAGGATCCTGACTCAGGGGTCTCCAAAGAGGTCACAAATGTGCCTTCTAGTGAATGACAGTTGTGATTATATGGCATCATTACTGGGTAACAAGGCTCTAAAAAGGTGTTAATATCTCTCCAGGGAAGCATTCTGGGGCCAGGACTTTGGGTGTTAGAAGAGGGACTATCTCCCAGGGAAAGGTTAGTCTCAGTCTGACAACGTATCTCAAAGTTAAGGAATATACAGTTATTCTTGGTTTAGCTTCACCTTTTTCTATAAACTTTAACAGGGCTATAGGCAAGGTAAGAGGAATCAGGGAATCTATCCCTCCCCAGTTCTGGCCAGAAGTCTAAATAAACACACTTCTTTTTATCAATTCCCGTCTCTTGGTTTCAGTCAAACAATGAGCAGAGAACAGACCTGAGATTAAACAGAACAACTCCTTAACACTGGATGTGCCAGTAAAAATTTTTATACTCCCTAATAATTTTTGGGAAATATTAGAAATACAGTCAGCAAAGTGAAGAAATAGCAAAAGTCCAAAGTGGCACAGAGAATCTGATAACATGATAACAAGTCAGAGTGGGCAGGGTGGGCAGAGAGGTCCCTAGCTTAACAAGAAATCCAAGTTGGACAAGTACAAGACAGTACAGCTTTTTTTTTTTTCTTACGGTTCAGACTTTATTAGTTCAACCAGAAATAGCAAAGGCAACGCATCTATTATTCCGGGGGTGTCATCCACAGACGTGAATGCTACCTTTCGAAAGCAAGACAGTAAAGCTTAATCAAGGAAACTTTGTAAGATAGTCAGGAAGGCCTTTGTGGTGGTCTGGATGAGAAAGGTCCCCTTAGACTCATATGTGTGACTGCTTGGTCTCCAGCTGGTGGCAGTTTGAGTAGGATTGGGAAGTGTGGCAATGGTGGAAGAAGCATGTCACTGAGGGCAGGCTTTGTGGACTCAAAACACCTAAGCGCAGCTGGACTCTTGTCTACTTTATTGGGTTCTTTTTCCTACCTCCCTGCACCAATCCTAGGTAGGAATGAATGGTTAGAGAGGAAAGGGGGTGTCAATACCTGATGATTAGGGGTGCTGAGTTCCCAGAAGTAAGTTTGATCTTCAGGATATTTTCAACCAGCATTCCAGCAACCAGTACCAGTAGCAGGAATGAACAGGGGCAGCAGTAGCAAGGGTGCAGCAGCTACCTCGGCCCCTCACAGGCCTCTAGCATTCATCATATACTTAAGAAACTATCTTTAGCTGGCAAAATTGCGCCCCTGCCAAAGCACGAGAGCAATTATAGTCAGCTGCTGTGGACAGTCTGAAGCAGCCCCACATCCCATACCTAGGATTAAAACAAAATCGTATTTACATAATATTTCTGTGTCTTTTAAAGAAACCAAAAATTCTCCCTATAGCCAAGCCATTTTGACTTGGTTCTCTCTGCTTCCTACTTGCACATCAAGATGTCAGTCTCAGATGCTTCTGCCTCAGGCTTTCACTTCGGCATCATGGATTCTAACCCTCTGAAACCATAAGTACTTTCCTTTTAAGTTTCTTTGGTCATGGTGCTTTGTTACAACAATAGAGTACCTGTTTCATCCCCTCAACCCCTCCCTGAAAGAGAGGGAGAGGAAGAGGAACAAATTTCAATGAGTACATTTAAAAGAGGCAAATAGAGGCTTAGGGTGTAGCTCACTGGTAGAGCTCAAGCTTAACATATATGAGGCTCTGGGCTCAAATCCCAACACCCACCAAATAAATAAAAGTCAAAGAAAAAATAAATATGCATGCTGGGCATGGTACCACACGCCTTTAATCCTGGCAGTCTGAGGCAGAGACAGGCGAATCTCTGTGAGTTTGAGGCCAGCCTGGTTTACAAAGAGAGCAGACAGCCAGGATGGTTATACAGAGAAACCTTGTCTTGAAAAACAGCAAAAATAAGTAAGTAAGTAAGTAAATAGTGCATTACTATATATACTAAGACCATGCTGTTTAGTAGCGATTCTGCAGTTTCCATGGTGTAACAGTGACAGCTCCGGAGAAATTGATTTGCATGGCCAGTTTGAGAAGGCAGGTTGTGCTTGTTGGTATTAGAGAGAGTCAGAGATGACCACTCAGACATAGTTTATAACCAATTGAAAGTCTTTATGTCATCCAACTGGAACCATACCCAAGTGTTCAGGGACCTAGGGGTAGCCTCAAGTGTCCAGAACACAAGGTTCTTAAAGGCAGAAACTGCATCCTTTCATCCCGCTATTTAAACCTGAAATGGGAGCTGGAGAGGCGGCTCAGAGGTGAAGAGCACTGGCTGTCCTTCCAAAGGTCTTAAGTTCAATTCCCGGCAACCACACAGTGGCTCATAACCATCTATAATGAGATCTGGTGTCCTCTTCTGGTCTGCTGGCACACATGCAGGCAGAATGCTGTATAAATAATAAACAAACAAACCTGAAATGACCTCAGCAAGAATACAAGTTAGAGGAACCTCTGCACCGTCCTGCCCTATCACATGCAAAACCACGCATAAGGGCAGACCCCAGGCCCAGCAAAAGATGGCCTACGCAAAACAAACTCACTGGGATATTTAGTGGTTTTGGTTTTGTTTTTTTTTGTATGTATTTTCCTTACAGGTCTTTTATTTATATATTATGGTTTCTGGTTTTGTGTTTTGTGGAATTTGTGTGCATGCATCTCTGTGTCTTTATGTGTTTTTTATTGGCTTTTTTTCTGTTTTGTTCTATTTTTATCTTCTTTTATTATGTTATTAAATATGAATTACTATTATTAGGAATGAAAATAATATAAGAATTTTATAATAAAAGTGCTTTATTAAGCATAATTAGTCCGACAGGTTAGATTACATAAATATTGAGTACATAAATCTGAAGGAAAAACCAACAATGGATTCAAGTTTTCATGGTGCACAGCAAATGCATGTAGGAGATAGCCTCTTAGTGACAACTGCCCTTAGAAAGTACTAGCAAAAATAGTGTTCTGAAGACAATTGCCACAGATAACAAGCCAGAAAAGCAGCTTCTTTCAGAGGAGCATCCAAAGAGGAATGGGGGCCCGTGAGAAGGCTCAGGGGTTTAATGGCTAGTCTTTTTTTAAAAATTAATTTATTTTTATATTTATCACAGGTTATGTACTTTGTATCCCAGCTGTAGTCTCCTCCTTCATTTCCTCCTACTCTCCCCATCCCTCCCTCCTCTCTTTCCTGCCCACTGATAGGGGAGGACTTCCTCCCCTTCCATCTGACCCTAGCTTATCAGGTCTCTTCAGGGCTGGCTGCCATGTCTTCTTCTGGGGTCTAGTAAGGCTGCTCCTCCCTCAGGGGATGGGGGGAGGGTTGAGGAGCCAGCCATTGAGTTCATGACAGAAATAGTCCCTGTTCCCCTTACTAGGGTACCCAGTTGGATACTGAGCTACCATGGGCCACATCCGAGCAGAGGTTCTAGGTTATAACCATACATGGTACTTGGGTGGAGGAACAGTCTCATAAAAGACCCCTGTGCCCTGATCTATTTGGTCTTTGTGGAGCTCTTGTCCTCTCCAAGTCTTACTAACTTCCCCTTCTTTCATATGATTCCCTGCAAAATAGGATAAACATACTGAAATACATACACCTAAAGAAGATAAACAAGGAAGAGGACCCAAGGTAAAATGATCAATCCTCACTTAGATAGACAAATGGGATGGACAATGAATGTAGGAGGAAACAAGCAACAGGACAGGAGCCTACCACAGAGGGCCTCTGAAAGACTCTACCAAGCAATGTATCAAAGCAGATATTAAGACTCACAACCAAACCTTCAGCAGAGTGCAGGGAATCATATGATGGCTAGTCTTATGTTAGCTTGACACAAGGTAGGGTTATCTGAAAGGAGGGAATGTCAGTTGAGAAACTGGCTCCATAAGACATGGCTGCTGGGCATTTTCTTAATTAGTGATTGATGGAGGAAGGCCCAGCCTATGGTGGGTGGTGACACCACTGGCCTGATGGTCCTGGGTTCTATAAGAAAGCGACTGACAAGCCACGGGAGGCAAGCCAGTAAGCAGCACCCCTCCATGGCTTCTGTATCAGCTCCTGCCTCCAGGACCCTGCCCTGTTTGAATTTCTGTCCTGAATTCCTTTGATGATGCAGTGATATGGAAATACAAGCCAAATAAACCCTTTCTCCCCCAATTTGCTTTTGGGTCCTGATGTTTTGTTGCATCAGTAGAACCCCTAAGAGAGTGGTAAAGGTGCTTGCTGCCAACCCATGAACTTGTTTGATTCCCAAGACCCAGCGGTAGAAAGAGAGAACAGACACCTGAAAGCTGTCCTGTGACTTCCACACATGCACTTGGGCATACATGAGCACACACACACTGACTTCTTTGTTGTTATACTAACCACTCATTGATTTAAGCACAATAATCCTTTATTCAATTGCTTGTTACAATCATAGACATTTTTCACGATATTCTTTTTAAAAAGAAATTCTCTATTTTTTACAACCTTTTTTTTTGTCCTTTGTATCTTTTTTTTTTTTCCTTAATGATGCTGTTAGCAGAGTTGTTAGGGTCAGAGCCTTGACCTCACAAACCTTAAGAGGTTGTGCTTGACCACTTTTCCTTAATAGAGCAATCAAGGAGACAGGCAGACTTAGTCAGTGTTGACACTGTTAATTACATAGATGCAAGGAGAAAGACCACTGACCCAAATCATGGCCAAATTAATTAAAGAAAGCTCTCTCTTTATTTGCGTACAAAGGCTATCTCTCCTTAAAGGTGGGGTTCAAAAGTCAGCACTGAACATGAGGAAGATAAAGTTTTTATAGCTCAGGTGTAGGGGGTTTCCAAATGGAGATTTGGCAGGCAAAATAAGTAGGGTTACTGAAGCAGAACATAAGCATAAAAAGTTGGTCATAACAAGCTCCTGGAACAAAGGCATGGTTGCAAGATGGTTATAACAACAGGTGGTCATTATTGATTACAATGGAATGAGCTACTCGTGAGACGAAGCTATATTATATAAATGCAGGCTTATTGGGAGCAGCGCTGGATGGGGAGAAGGAAGGGGAAAGAAGTGCATGCAGAGAGAAAAAGGGGAGAAAGGGAGGAGAGACACAAAAAGAGAAAAGAGAACAGAGGAGAGAAGGAGTTGGGGGAGGAGAAGACAGGAAGAAGGGAGAGAGAAGAAAGGGTGAAAAAGCCAGGAGGAACCAAAATGTCTGAGTTATGTAGTGAAGGGCCCCTGGGAGAGGGGAAGCCCTGCCCCTAGGTAGAGAGCAGGATATACCAGCCATGCCCTGCGGCAGGTAGGGACCTAACATCCATAACAAGGTGGTTATAACAAGGTAGTCATGATAACCTTGTGAAACAAAGGTTTGGTTGATGTTTCCTGGAACAGGCAGTACAGAACCATTTGTAGTTAAGGTTATAGATGGGGTATAGCACAATTGTTGAGAAACAGAATTAATCATAAACAAGAATGAACCTAGTTTTTATTATAAGATGGATTTCAAGTCTATGATGGAGACAGGCTGGTTTATTAGCCACACTGGGAAGAGGAATAAACAAAGAAGTAAAGTGGCCCTCAAGTCCATTTTTAGTGCCCTGACATAAACTTTAGGTTAAATAAAGGGCAAGAGATGTGTAAGCGAAGCAGTCGGTTCAAGATGGAGTCCAGCTCCTCTCCCAGGGTAGTCTGACAAATCCGCAGAGTGTGTGAACGCTTGTCTTGGGAGACAAGCTCTGCTTCTGGCTGGCACCAGGGTCGAAAGCTTGTTCTTCTCCCAGCAAGAGCATCAGAGGAAAATTTGTATCTTGGGTGCAGGGTCGTCCATTGTCTCAAGAGTCTGACAGCTAAATAAGGAAGGAGCACACTGTGTCTTCTTAGACCATCTTCGCTCCTGCCAGTTACTGTTCTGGGACGCAACACTAGGCCTGGCGCTTGTGAGGCGAGTTCTGTACCAGTGTGGTATCTCCCAGGCTTACTGCTGGTCCAAGTTATCTTCTTCCAAGTGCTCAGTTGTTACACTTGCAGCAATTTAATGCGTGTATAGAAGTTGTTTTGGCTAAAAGGTATTAACTCCCCACTTTGGCACGTAAACTAAGAGGAGGAAGCCGGGGCTGGAGAGATGGCTCAGCAGCGACTGCTCTTACAGAAGACCAGGGTTCAATTCCTAGCAACCACATGGCGGCTCACAACCTTCCGTAACTGCAGTCCCAGGGGGACCCAATGCCCTCGTCTGGACTCTGCAGGCACTGTACACATGCAGTACATAGACATACGTGTAGGCAAAACACCCACACACCTAAAATAAAAATAAATAAATCTAAAAAACGAAATTGAAAAAAAAAGAATGCAAGCGTGGCACCTCTGCCTACGTGCTGTGCCAGTTCTTTGGATGAAAGCACACGTTAGTCATGTCCTTTCCTTTCCTCTTGGGTCACCGTGAAGTCTAGAAAGAGCAAACCCTGCAAAGATAAACCATCTTCCCTCTGGTTGTGGACAGTTTCCGTGAAGGCAAAGCTCCCTGCTGGAGCAGGAGTAATCATCTCACAGGAACTGGGTTAATGTCTAAGAACAGGTTAACCAACAACTGGACCTTGCAGCATAAGGTGAACAGGACTGAAAGACAGACAAGGCAAAGAGCAACCTGAAGATACTCCGGGTTTTCAGTTAGAGAAAAACCTCTGGCTCCGGAATTGGAGCCCACCATCTGCTTGCAGGCTGGAGTACATACAAGTCAGAAAGGAGAAGGGGGTGAGAAGCAGACTGAAAAGTATGTGTTTTGGCCCATGGTTGGCCATTGCTGGCGGGAACCAAGGAGCAGTGGGTTAAAGAATGTCAGGTAATGTGTAAGCATTTCACCTGGCCAGCCATTCCTGGGTGCCCATAGGGTGGGAGGGAAGGATCTAGAGAAAGAAGTTACTTCAGTTTGGTAAACCAAATTACTATCATTTCAGAACTGTCACAGTTCAACCAAAATGGAGGGGCATTGCAAAATGACGTGGGCCAAGCTAACATGAAGGTCCACCACGCAGAACAAGATCTCAGCTGAAGATGGGGCAGGACTATACCTTGACCAGGACTTCTGGATTATGCATACCCCTTGCTTAAAGCACATGTCAGTACCCCTAAAACTTGGGGTCACCAGACCCCACTATTTGTTCATCTTCCTGATGTGGCCATATTGAGTAAATTTGTTTTTGGTTTTCATCATTAACTATCTCTTTGATGTACTGATATCTGGTGGCTGAACCTAGCCTGTTGGAGTTGCTAGGTCCCTGGCTTTTACCATTGAAATTCTGGTAACTGTAAGGTTATAGAGAATTGAGTATCCCTTTGGAGCTGGAACAAACCTTAGGGTGTATTTCTAGCCCAGGACTCAGTGGACACTTGCTGTGACCATATCTTGTTGGATTCCCATAAACCATACCGGGAATATATTTCCTTAGAGATATACCTGAGTTGGGGATTTCCAAATTATGTCAGCAATCCTCGGTTGCTATCTCTATGTATGTATGCATGCACCTATGTATGTGTTTATATGTGTATGTGTATCTATTTAATAGTGGTGTGAATTGGTTCCCAGATTTTGTGCATTCCAGGCAAACACTGTTTTCCCAACCGAGTTTTACTTTTTACTGGAGACAGGGTCTTAGATGTGGGATGGCCTTGAACTTAGACTGTAGCCCAGGCAGTCCCCATGTGTGGAGCCATAAGCTGGCTGCCTGACTCTTGCCTGCTTGGAATCCATGATGTATATTGTGCCAAGCATGGCACAGTGATTTTTTACCTCTGGACGGCAGGTGTTCTTTGATTGTTAGAGGTTTGCTCAACCGTTTAGATTTGGCCGGTATAGCATGAGAACTTTCCTCCTGCTTTGAGAATTTCTTTGAGAATGTCCTGCTTTGCGATTTTCACTCAAACTAGTTTCTCCCCCAAATTGCCCATTCTTGCCCCTTATAAGCTGTAACCTAAAGATCATTAAATGAGACTTGATCAGAATTCTGTCTTCCCTCCATTCTTCGAGTCTCTTGTTCTACCCCATTCTCACCCCCTCTCTTAGGGTCTCGTTCAACTGACCTGCGGGATGGGTCATCCCTGAATTTACAATCCTCCTGGCTTTATGCCTCTCAGTAGCTGGCATTATAAACCTGCACCGTCAGGCCTGGATCTGATATCTTTACCCTCAAAACATTTCCTAATGTCATCCTTTTTGTTTGTTTGTTTGAGACAGAGTCTCACTATGTAGCCCTGGCAGGCCTGTAACTCATAGAAATCCACCTGATTAATTTCATTCTTTTTTTTTAATATATTTTATTTATTTATTATTTATATAGCATTATGCCTGAATGTATGCCTACATGCCAGAAGATGGCACCAGATCTCATTATAAATGGTTATAAATGGTTGCTGGGAGTTGAACTCAGGACCTTTGGATATACAGCCAGTGCTCTTAACCTCTGAGCCATCTCTCCAGCTCCCAATTTCATTCTTAATACATAACAACAGATAAAGGAAAATGCTGTGGTGTGGACGCTATGGTCTATGATAAGTAAAGGGTTTTTGTCATAATCCCACATGGGAGATTTTAGTTTGTCTATAACTGTTAAGCGTGGTCTTTGCCAGCTGGAATTAGTTGAAATCTGAAGACTTTGAGAGTTGTAAATATAATAGCCCAGAGGAAGAAGGTGTGGTCACTTGTAGGAGTCTGAGGATGAACCACTTGCTGCTGGTTCATCCTGCTGCTGCATTTGCTGTTTGATGGTTACCTGGACTTCTGGATTTCCTGACAGCGGATATTGGTATTGCCCCCCAAAGAATCCTCCGACCCTACCCAGCCTGAAGAAGAGGGCCATGTCCCCTTTCCCTTACAACCTTTCTTCCTCCTACTTGTGGTTGGAGGGTTGGAAGGGAGGTATAAGCTTTAAGGAACCCCCAAAGGAAGTAGTGTTTGAAAACCTAGTACCTATAGAAAAACTATTCAGTCGAGATTTCTGAGCATTTTAGTAAAGAGAAATTCTCAAATTCAGCAGCTCTTAGAAGCAGGAAAAGTTGGAGGCCCCCTTTCCCCACCCCATGGAGTGTGGATGGTGTGACACCTACATTCAGACAGAGCAGAAGTGGGATTCTGGAGTAAACCCGATGGGTGAGGCTGTGCCTGGAATTCGACCTGATCAGCTGGCTGTGGGTGACTGACTGATACTCAGTGTCGTGTTGTGACTGCCTGAGACTCTGCTATTTGTGACAAAAATAGACTTAAGTAAGGTTTTCAGATTTTCTATTAAACTAGGCTCCAGTTTGCTAGGTAGGAATTCAAAGTATGGAGGCAGCTGCAAGCCAAATTTAGTTAATACAATTTCATGTTATTAAAAACACCCATGAAAGATGAATAACAAGTACAGCCTGAGGTGAGTTCTACAACAGCAAATTAGCATAGGGGAAATCAGCCACAGCCATCATTTATGCATGGCTGCTGTTTCAGAGTAAGTAACTAGGGCCGCTCTATTGTATATTATTAAGACACAAGCTTGGAGGGTTTCAAAAAAGAGAGAGAAAAGAACTTTGTAAGTCCCACTGGAAAGTCAAAAGCATCGTTAAATATCTGCAAGCTAAAATAAATGAGGTTGCCGGTCACCTTGACAAGTTGGAACAGCTATATGCCAAGCCCTGGAAGCATTACTCAATTGCATCCTGTGGGTCCTCTCCTTCTTTGCTGCTGTTCTCTCTACTTCTAACCCAGGACCTGTGCTTCCCTCTGCTGCTCCTCCCGGTCTCCTGAGACCCCTGTCTGTCTGTTCCAGGAATTCTGGTATGAGATCAGAGGTTCCTCTGAGTCTCTGTTCCCTTACCTGTATGATTCAGCGACTAGAAAGGAACCTGAGACACAGGAGGCTGCTGGCTTCCCTCCCTTTCTTCTGGGCCTGACTGAGTCACCAGACTTGAGAATGGCTCGTACTCACTCACACTTGCCTGAAGACCCACCCTGCTTAATTGTCTTCTTGGTAACCTTGAAGGAGCTGGAGAGATGGCTCAGAGGTTAAGATCACTGGCTGTTCCTCTAAAGGTCTGAGTTTAATTCCCAGCAACCACATGGTGGCTCACAACCATCTATAGTGAGATCTGATGACCTCTTCTGGTGTGCAGACACACATGGAGGCAGAACACTGTATAAAAAAAATAAATATTAAAAAAAAAACAAAGTGCAATATCCTGTATGTCATGATCCACCTAGGCAGTTAATCTTCTTTTCATACTGTCTGACCACAGCAATACTAACTGTATAATGGCAGTCAGTGCTTGAAAGTGGTACCTTGGACTTTGAAAGTTCTTAGAGCCTTATGTAAGTCCGTTCAGGGCAATCCATATCAAAGATTCCTTCCATTTGGCTTTTTTATTTTTTTATTTTTTGTCTACAACCAACCCTTTCTCTGTGTCAATATTGAGTCATCTTCCAAATTCTGCTTGGAGGCAAAGCACCCTTCTAGTATAAACTTCTCTTCTGGAAGATCAATTCTGACCCTAATGACTGCTTGTCAGACCAGGACTGACCTCAGGAGGCGACATGGAACAACTGAAGGGCTGCAGTCTCTCTGATGAGACTGTGTTTTCGTATATGGTGTCTTGGGGTCTTATAGAAAAGGAGGAACTGTAAAGAGTCCATGTGCAGGTCAGTTCCCCCGAAATTGGAAAGTGGTAGAGACAAGCGGGTTAGGTATGTGGCTCTCCAAACCAGAAAATTCTAGAGGTGTCATCAGCCACGTCCAGAGCAGCTCTGTCTACCTGGGGTGTGTAGGTAATTAACCGGTCAATGCTCCCTCCAGGCTGTGTCCCTTTCGCTGCCTTGAATTACTTATCCTGACCCCTTCAGAACTGCCTTTTCATCCTCTTCCCTTTCTCCTCTGGTCTCACACCCCAAAACTACCTGAATTCCTTTTCCTCTGCGGTATCACACAGAGACAGAGTCCTCCTCTCCCCTCCCCTCCAGCACCTCCTACTTACCACGCTGGCCTTTTTCTCACACTGCTTTTCCTTTCTGCCATTTGCTCAAAACCTAGCCTTCTCAGGCTTCTAGGACCCTTCTGCTATCCAGGTTACTGGGTCCAAGGGGTTATTCATATTCTCTCTCCTTCTCTCTCTCTCTCACACACACACACACACACATCATACACACCACTTCACCTTTCCTGGATCAATAACTGCCTGGGTTGTTCTGTTATCCTTCCTAGTTCTCCAAGGAATTCTGGCACATCTTATACTCCTACAGCTCCAGGACATATATGTTGATATTCCCTTCTCTACTGCTGCTGGAAGAAGCAAAGCCTGAGTCTGGGCTTCGGCAGTGCTTTATTTTCAGACACTCTCCATTCCCAGGATCCCCACCATCACCCTGGAGAATGAGGTGCTTCCCTCTATGAACCCTGAATTTCTCAGCCTAACTCTGGAGATCTGGTATGAATGTCACTTCCTCACCTGTGGATCCAGGATATGGAAAAGGCTTCCCTTAAGGCAGTGAACTCTCATAAGATCTAAGAAATCACCTAGAGGGCTAATGAAAACATGATTTTCTTTACGAACAGCCTTACAGAGCCTTTCCGTAGATAACAACCTAGATGTGAATTAAAGGGCAGGAAACTTATGTTTACATACGCAATGCATCTGTGATCCTCCCCGACATTAGGAAAATGCTCCCTACACTGGAGTGGCCCATAGACTCCTCAAAAGGATCCCATTAAGGCAGCCTTTAAAGTCTTTAACAAAGGAAGTCTTTAATGATAATAATAGCTAGATAACAAGCATAGAAAAATCAGGTTAAACACCAATTTATTACTACCACATCCAGGAAAGATGAACAGGAAGCCACCAGGACCTTGCTTCAAGTATGGTCAAGAGAAACACTGGATCAAACCTTGCCATAATCCATGAACTCTATTGGGACACTAACTGTGTGTACCATTAAAGGGCACTGAGAATTAGACTGTTCTTAAACCCTTGCTTGGGTGGAGGCTAGCTGTTCCAAACATTTAACCTAGTGCCTGACAAGGGTGGCTTTTTGTCAACTTGACATAAGCTAGAGTTATCTGGGAATATCAAGTGAGAAAATGTCCCCATCAGATTGGTTCATTGGTAAGCCTGTGGAATATTGATACATGACTGATGTGGAAGAGCCCAGGCTGCGTTAGTTCTGGGTAAGTGGTCTTAGGCTGTATATTAATAAAAAGGCTGAGCAAACCCGGGGGAGCAGGGCAGTAAGCAGCTTTCCTCCAAGGTCTGTGACTCAGTTCCTGCTTCCAGCCTGGGCAAGTCAGTGGCTGCTTTGTGAGCAGCTGGTAAAGGAGGCTCGCCTGGAGCTATAAAACCGAGAGAGGCAGAGGCAGGAGCCCAGTTTTGTCTGGGTGGACAAAAATGGTTGCTTCAGGACCAGCCAGCCACTTGCTCCCACAGAAGGGCACTGTAGGCTAGCATCAAGAAGATGGTGGCAGTGTCCTTGGAAGCTTGAAGTGGCCAGCAGCACATGGCTGACTAACTGTCAGCTTCAGAGAGAAGGGGAGTCTGTCCTTCCCCAGGATAAATGACAAGTCTCAGTGGTCATAGTGAAAAGATGATTCTGGCCCTCCATTATTATGTATGAAACAGCGACTTATAAACCTTGGGAAGTGGGAGGAGTCTTGAGGGTGAATGTGTTTGATTCGCTGGGGCTAGAGGTGCCAGGGCTACTTGATTTACATACAGTAATACAGTCCTATAGTAAGATGAGGAAAGCAGTATTTACTTATCCAATGGGTAGGGGAAGAACTCCAGGTATGGTTAAAGGTCATTGGTTGAAAGCAAAGACACCAAGACATCTCATTAGCATAGGGTGGGTGTTTCCAGGAATCCCCAGGTACTTGCTGAACCAGTTTCTTATCAGGAAAGGGCTAGGCTCATCATCTTCCTGAGGGCTCTGTGACACTCCTTAGAAGATCTGGGGTTCTCTAGATCAGGTGGAGAGTGAACACAGCTGAGAAAGGGAGTCTGTCATAGTTTACCAACCTCAGAAGCTATTCGGAAATGCCAGACTTAGACCTTAATAGCAGGGTCCCACCTCTCCCCCTGTTTTATATGGCATAGGTAAAAATTGATATTACAGTTTGGTTATATAGTACAAACTGGCTTATAAAGAAAGACAGATACCTTTCACCTGCTCAAACAAAGAGCATAGAACCATTTTCAGCTAAATCGTGCACACTGCACACTCTATACATGTGTTTACATAAAAATGTATATTACCTGTGAAGGTTTATATGTTCACAGAACAAAAGGACCAGACACCAATAAAGTTAAAGTAGCCCTGACAAGATTCGCCCTCGAGGATGCTGAGAAGGATGGTGAGTTGCTGAGATGCTCAGACATATTTATTCCAGTATCCTATTTGATCCAACCACACACTGCTGCAATAGGTTTTTCTTTTGTTTTGTTTTCAAAAATCTGCATCCAGGACAACTTGTATAGGTAGGTAGATTGCCCAGCATCATAGACTGTTCCAGTCAGGACTTCAGTTAATCCCTGAACTTTCCCAGCTCAGAGACTGGCATAGCAGGCCAGTGCTCAGAGATGAGAGACAAATGGTTAGAGCAGGGAACAGGAAGTGACAGCTGAAGAATCAGACTCTAGAATTTGTAATTAAATTTTGTGGGTAGCAGAAGGGAGAGCAAATGATCTGTACATACCTTAGGAGAGGACATTGCATGGGAATCCTGATACACCGGCCAGTGAGGGGTGTATGCCTGGGGCTGCTTACTCTTTTGCTTTCTACCTCTCCTGATAGGTCCAGCTCCCACTTTGAAACAAACTTATAGGTCCATAAACTGTAACTTAAAGATAGGAAATTTATACAGTGTGTGGGAGGAGACTAGACAAAAACAAACAGGGCTTGGAGCAGAGAAAAGAAAATCAGGGAACAGGGAACGATTGCTCAAAGTACTTGTAAAGTTCTGGAGTAAGGTTGGGATCTAGGGTGCTGCTAGTCAGCCACATCTGAATTCATTATATAAAGGATATTGAGGCCAGAGAGGGATCACTTACCGGTTGCTGGTGATGGATGGAGGGCCAAGCAATCAGTAGATGGGAGGGTGTGTCTATTGTGGGTGGGCCAGGCAGGTAGGCTCCCGGTGTTGTTCAGACCTGGAGGAAGAGCACAGGCATCAAAAGGAACCTATCAGAGTCATGGTACAAATGCAATGGTGTTGCTGCAAAAGGGTGTCCTGTCGATCAGAGGGCCAAAGAATGTAGGAAAAGATCATACCACACAGCAGACCTGATGCAAGAAGTTGGTTGGGGTGGGGTGGGGAATCAAAAGGCCACCTCTGAGTGGGGGGTGGGGGAAGAGAAAGAAACCAGGCCAAGATGGTACAGACTTTATGGGTGGCAGGGGTAGAGGTTGAGGGTGGAGGTTGGGAATGGAGGTGGGAATGGGTATTTAGCATGTGCATAGAGAAAATACACGACAGTGGTGATGTGGAAACCTTGTCACACTGGCCTTTAGTAAAGATGATTGAAGGTGAGGTGGGGATGGGGAACACCTGGTTGTGGAACATGGGCAGTTTTACCACTGAGTGGGGAGTGGGATCCACTGATACGGACATTAATGACTGCTGACTGACATTGAGAAAGGAAAAAGATTGTCTTAGTTACTTCTCTGTTGCTGTGATAAAATACCATGACCAGAAGCAACTCTAGGAAGAGAGGCCTTATCCAGACCAAAAGCAACTCTAGGAAGGGAGGGCTTACCCAGAAGGAGAGAGTCAATAATGACTAGGGAGGCATGGCGCGAAGGCAGCACATTTTCACCACACACAGAGATCAGAGAGAATGTGAAATGCAGTGAGGCTATAAACCTGCAAAGCCTGGCCTCAGTGATATACTATCATTAGGACACTGTCTCCTAAAGATTCCATAACCTCCCCAATCAGTGCCGCCCACTGGCACCCAAGTGTGCAAACCCACCAGCCTGTGAAGGCATTTCTCACTCAAACCATGACGGTATCACTGTTTGTTTGTTTGCTTGTGTGGTTAACCTGCCTGAAACTCATTATGTATACCAGGCTGCCTTCAAACTCACAGTAACCCACCTGCTTCTGCTTCTCCAATGATAGAATTAATGTTATGTGCCACTGTACCTGGCCTGACAAGATTATTTTAAATTATACACTTATTCTTCTTTGTTTAACAATTATTTGAGCCAGTTTCTAGTATGACTGCAATAAAATGAAAACATAAAAAGATTAGGGAACCTTCAAGTGTGAATGTGAGGATGGACCATGAAAATGCAGTAGAGCATGTGTTAATCCCGAAGATGGAGGAGAAAGACCATTGATCCAAATCATCATGGCCAAATTAATTAAAGCAAGTTTTTTTTTTTTCCATGTACGCAGAATGCCTTCCCTAAGTTGAGGTTCCAGAAGTCAGCATTGGATGTGTGGAAGACAAGGCTTTTATAGCTTGTGGGTAAGGAGTTTCCTAACAAGTTTGATGGACAAAATAGGCAGGGTTAAAGAAGCAGAACAAACATGTTAGTCCTAAGGACCTCTTGAAACAAAGACATGGTTGTAAGGTGAGCCTAAAAGGGTAGCCATAGTCATAACAGAGTAGTTATAGGTATTCATATATGTTGGGTTTCAGACCATACCAAAGTGGACCTGGCCTCTCAGGTTCTCCCAGCATCCTTTGGTTCTCTCCCTGCCACAGGGCGTGGCTGGCATACCCAACCCTTACCCTGAACCTTCTAGCCCAGGGTCAGGGTCTTCCCTTCCCCCTTCACCAGACATTTTGGTTCCCCTTGCTCTCCTCTCTCTCTTGTCTCTCTCTGTACATGTTTTTCTCTCTCTTTCTCCCTCCCTCCTTCAGCATGGCGGCCAAGAGCTGCTTCCAATAAACCCACAATTATATACTTTAACTTGTCTGAATTAGCTCATATTGCTATTTCAGAAGGTTTAGCACCATAACCTTTTGAAACAAGGGTAGAATTGCCATTCCTTGAACAGGCAGTACTGAACCATTTATAGTTAAGGTGGAGCATAGCCCAATCCACGAGAAACAGGTTTAATCACAAACAGCAATGAACTTAGTTTGTATTTACTATAAGATGGCTTTCAAGCCTAAGATGGAGGCAGATGGTTCTTCATGTGTAGCCAGTACACAGGCAACATGAACCTATTGCTAGCTGGACAACTAGTTCTACCATATTTCTCTAAACAGCAATGTAAGAAATGACTTTGGAGGGGTCTGAGAAGAAGACTCAGTAGTAGGCAAAGACACCTGCCACTAAGTCTAACTTGAGTTCATGGCCCTGGGCATGGTAGAAGGCGACAGCCAACGCTGGTGGGTAGGGTATCTTCTGACCTCCATGGAGACACATACATTTACATATACCCTAATTGCCAACCAACCAACTAACTGGTCTAAAATATCTCATGAAAATTGTTAGAAGCTGACTTCCTCATTTCTGCCTTCGCTGATGATCTTGATGTGGGATAAACCACAAGAGGACCTCCGTTCTCCCTTCCATTCATCCTCCAGGTCTGCTTCCAAAGTCTTGGTATTTGCACTTCTCAGGTAGAATGAGATTTATATTCCTCTTGTGCAGACTGCTTTTTACACCAACAGACCACAAATACCTCCTGAAGACCAGGTTGGCTCCACTTGAAAAATTAGGTTTTCTGAAATTGGCTGACCACAATCACATTAAAAACTTATAACAACGTGTTTATGCTAAACACTAGTGGCAAAGTTCTACTTTTGTTAAGCTCTACTTGCCTGCAAAGGTCATGAAAGAAAGGATTCTTTCTGCTCTAGCTGGGGATTGCCTGCTCACTTCTGATCCGAAGCAGTGCAGGTGGCCTGGCCGTTAATCAAAATTCTTGCCTTGCATGTTGTGGTCTCTGTGAGTGTTTGGATCTTGACTCCAACACTACAACAAAAATGGCTTTGGTGAGATACTGGGCAGCTGATTGTCCTGGCCTCTGGAATACAAGTACTCTGTGTTATTGATTAAGGACAGCGGAAGGAACTCAGGGCACAGAGGGAAGGGACTTTCCAAAAAAAAAGGGGGGGGACAGGGAAGCACCTTGTGTCAATTCCTAGGATTGCAGAAAAGTGGCAATTCATGTAGTTAACAAATCTTAGACTCTATTGCAAGCATCACAGCACTCTAGAGGATGCTAAACCCTGCCTCTGCTATCAGGAAACAAACCAAACCAATAGTTCAAACAACTCTGAGCGAGGAGAACCTAGGTGATTTGTCATTTTGAGATGGCCTCTCACTACGCTGCCTGAGCTGCTCTTGAATGCCTGGTTCATGTGATCCTCCTCCAGTGCCTGACTGCTGGGCCTGCAGGTGCCCCTCATCCAGCTCACAGACTATTTTAAGATAGCAATTGGGAAGAATTTTATTTCTTCATCTGGGACCCCTCTGCTTTTTGTGGCAAACTCTCGCTTTTGCATGGATGTTCCTTATTATTATAATGAAATCCTTGGGTTGTGGACACAGCTTAGATAGGGTTCTTGTTTAGCATACCTAAAGCCTTGGGTTCAACCTCCCACAATGTATAAAGCCAGGGATTATAGCTGCATTTCTACAATTCCAGAATTTGGGAGGTAGAGGCAGAAGGAACAGAAGTTTAAAGTCATTCTCAGCTACATACTGAGTTCAAATCTGGGCTACATGGTGCTCTGTTTCAACAAACAAACAACCCACAGCAAAAACTTTCTTTTTATGAAGTTGGTGTTGTTCTCTGGTGACTTAGAGTCTGTTCACACACAGGGGACAGAACCAGAAGGTCTGTGGGGGTTTTCTTCTTCCTTTTGCTTCTTGCTCATTACTGTTAAGAAGGGTAAGGTCAGCAATCTAGGTTCACTCTTTCATCTGCCAACACAGCTGGTCCATGCTGTGCCATCACTGAGGGCTTGGATTTGCTTGGTGCAAACATATTGTCTTGCAAAGAGGAGCAGAGATGTCACTGTTCACAAAGGGTGACTAAGTCTGAGTCAACAGGCAGCCTCCTACTCCTTCATGGTAATAGTTGCGCTTTTGTTTTCCAAAGTCTCTCAACCATGACATGTGGGACCTTAAAATAACACATTAGCATAGAAAGGTGTGTGGGCTGTATATGGACAGCATTCTGTGTTTCTTAGTTAAGATTTTGTGACTATGCCTTGAATACAGCTTGACTGTGTTATCAGAAGGAAGTTCAAAACACTCAGAAGAAACTATTCTAGCAAGGTATATTTTAACAAGGTGTGACAGTGTATGGTTGTCATCCCAGCACTCAGGAAGCTGACACTGAGGATTACCAAGAGTTCAAGGCCAATCTGGGCTTCATAGTAAGGCTCTATCTTATTTAAAAAAAATAAACTGGGGTGGTGGTGGCAGAGGGTGGGTGAGAGATGACAGTTGCTAGTCAAATAAGAATCTCCCACATTCCAGAACCAGGTGCTCCTCCATCCCCCACCCACCTTCAATGACTCAGTGCCAACAGGCTGTCATCATTAATGGCCAATGGGATAGGTTTCCACCATCAACTCTGTGTTCCCTATGCACATGATCCAATCCCTCCCTCCACCCAATTAAGCCTGCCATTACGACCTTGTCTACTGCTGTCTCTGTTGCCACTCAGAGGCAGCCATTTTTCATATACACACCCAATAAATCTCTTGTATGAGGGCTGTTGTTGTGATGTGATTTTTGTGGCATTCATTGCCCTCTGATTGCTAAGATACTCTTTCACTGCAAAACCCTTTCATTAGTGGTTAAGGTTAGATTCTGCTCATCTAGAGGACTGTAGTTCACTTCCTAGCACCCACATAAAGCAGCTCATACTCACCTATAACTCCAGCCACAGACAGGGTATCTGACACCTTCTCTTGGACTCTGAAAACATCTGCACATACATGCACATGCCCATCCCGCTCCATTTATAAACATAATTAAAAATAAAGTGAATCTTTTGTTTGTTTGTATTTTTGAGACAGGGTTTATCTATGTAGCTGTGGTTGTCCTGGAACTTTGGACATGCCAGGCTGGCCTCTAACTCAGAGATCTACTTGTTTCTGCCTCCTGAGTACTGGAGGTGCTGGGACTAAAGGTGGGCTGCCTGCCCCTAAGGCAGGGTTCAAGAGGTCAGCATTGGACATGGGTAAGATAAGGCCTTTCCAAAAAAAAAAAAAAAAAAAAAGACCTTTCATAGCTCAGGGATAGGAGTTTCCAAATGGGGAATTTGTCAGGCAAATAGGCAAGATTATAGAAGCAGGACACAACAAAGTAGTCATAACAAGGTAGTCATAACAACATGTGGTTATAATAATCTTTTGAAACAGAGGTGGGTTTGCAAGATGGTCATAACAACTTTTTGAAACAAAGACAGAGACAAAGATGGAGGCAGGCAGGTTCATCAATGTTTCAGGGAATGGGGGCATTGCTGTTCTTCCAGAAGATCTGGATTAAATTTCCATCGTGGTTTCCAAACAAGTGTAACTCCAGTCCCAGGGGATCTCAAACCCCTTCAAGCATCAATGGGCACTAGGCACATACAGGATCTTAAAAAGGTATGCAGAAAAAATACAGCTATACATATAGAAAGTATTTTTTTAATAAATAAGGTTTAAAAGGTGGAAGAAATTACATCATTAATTTAAGAATATCATGTTCCTCCATACCCAAATATATATTGGTATGATGCCAAACATTATGATAACTGTTCACAATTTATTTTACACACATTGGCACGGTAACATATAATTGTAACCCAGGTACTTGGAAGATGAAGGCAGGAGAATCAGAAAACCAGGGACATCTTCAACTACATAGGGACTTTGAGACCATCTAGGTCTACGTGACATCCTGCCTCAAAAATACTTTCTTTTTAGTTCTAAAGCCAGACGAATAGACTTGTTTATGCCTGATACTTTGAGGGATGGCTCCTTGTAATGACCAAACACACTGTGTTCTTGCTATTTTATCTTCAGCCAGCTTTTGATAAAGTTTCTCCTGCTGGTAAACAATATGGTTTTGGAAGTGAGCTCGTAGGTTGTGCAACTGAAAGTTAAGACCGGAAGTTCCAGGGGTATCACATTCCGAGAACTGAGAGAATGGCGGAGTTGTGTGCGAAGAGGCCTCTTACCTTGGAAATAGGCAGCTGAGTGTGAGCTGGAGGTTCTTTCAAATCTTGCTCTTGGAGGAAGAGAGAGAAACAGGAAAGTAAAAGGGAGCTTCTGGGCCCAGCCAAGTAATGCTAGATGTAAGAGCAGCTTAGACACAGGGGTGTGGCGATGCTAAGACCTGGAAGAGGCATGTCTATCCAACAAGAACATGCCACCATAAATAAAGGCAAGCATGTTTTCTGGCACTTTGCCCAACACAGACACTTCACAGCTATTGTAGTTTATAGGTGAAGTCAAAGTCAATAGCTTTAAATTGGCCAAGTGAAGTTGGAAAGACCAAAATCTATGCATGGTTATGTCACATGAGATGTTCTGGCTGTTTCAGCTATTTGGTGGATTATAAATGCACTTTTTTCTTAAGCAAATGATACTTTGAAGGTTAGTTGTAAATAGATTTTTTCCCCTATAGTTGAGTCATCTATTAAAAATGTCAAGCAAGTTTTCTATTTAAATGAATATTAGTAATAATTTACCTTTTTGTTAGTTTGTTTTATTTCTGTTTTTTGAGATAGGGTTTCTCTGTGTGGCCCTGGCTGTCCTGGAACTCAGTCTATAGACCAGGCTGAACTTGAAGTCACAGAGGTTCACTGGGAAGGGAAACTGAAACTCCTTGATGTGTGACTTTTTCTAAAGACCAGAGGCAGGGGAGAAAGAAGGCTATTAGGTAAAGGGGGCTCTAGACCTTTTTAGAAATAGTTCCTTGGGATGAGTCCACTCTTTGTTGTCCAGATACCAGCAGTCCAGACCAAAGGCCAACACCAAGCAGCAACATGAATCAGCATGATTCGGAAGATTGGGACAAATCAGTGAAAGCTGCAAGACTCAGTTGCATTGCCCTGAGAAGCTCTCTGGAACATTTCTCTCTAAGAAGTCAAGTGTCGAAGCATGAAGACCAGTATAACAATGTTGATCCAAAAACTGATGTCTCTCTGTCTGTGGGCTTCTATATGTCTCCTTTCCTCTGAGTCTACCCACGGATGTTCTCAGCTGACCAAAGTCAGGCCCCTTGCACGAGACAGCTCACAGAAAAACATCACATGCCCTCTCGCAAGACAGCTTCTTGCAAAACATTACATGACTCAATTGAGCCTTCAAAGAAACCAGAAATTTCCACTTTATATCCCCCTCTTTGTTTAAAAGAAAACTTGGTCTTTCCTTTAACATTAACAATCTAGGGGCTGGAGAGATGGCTCAGAGGTTAAGAGCACAGGCTGCTCTCCCAAAGGTCCTGAGTTCAATTCCCAGCAACCACATGGTGGCTCACAACCATCTAAAATGAGATCTGGTGCCCTCTTCTGGTGAGCAGGCACACATGCAGACAGAGCATTGTATACAAAATAAATAAATCTATTTAAAAAAACAAAACAAAACATTAACAATCTATACACAATAAGATTACAAGAACCTCCCCCTGAGGGGGGGAGCAGCCTTGACAGGCCACAGAGTAGGATAATGCAGCCAGTCCTGATGAGACCTGATAGGCTAGGGTCAGATGAAAGGGGAGGGAGACCTCCCCTATCAGTGGACTTGGAGAGGGGCATGGGAGAAGATGAGGGAGGAAGGATGGATTTGGGAGGGAATAAAGGAGGGGGCTACAGCTGGATACAAAGTGAAAAAACTGTAATTAATATAAAAAATTTTAAAAAGATTATGAGAACCATAAAACTAGAACTTTACATCATATTTTTAAATGAGCCAGTTATGTACAATACATCAAACAATATTCAAACAAAATAACCTTTGTCAGGTTGACAACACTAATCATTGCAAAAATGATCCTCACATATTCAGCTTACACTGTTACATATACCTGTCCAATGCTTGTTCTGCCTTTAGAATTTTAATTTATGGAGGTTAATCAATTTTCCTCTTTTGTTTAAAGTATTGTCGTTTGGGTTCTTACTACTAGCAATTGAATACAGATAGAGGTAATAGTGTAAAATCAAATTAAAATTACAGGCATTCCTTTGTTCCCAAACAGCTTGAAATTTTTGAGTCCGCTGGTTTATTTTGTTTCTACTTGTGTTATAACATGTCTTAGTTAGGGCTTTATTGCTGTGAGAAGACACCATGATCGTGGTAACTCTTACAAAGGAAAACATTTCATTGGGCCCGGCTTACACTTTACACATTTAGTCCATTATTGTCGTGATGGGAAGCATGGAGAGATAGCTGAGGTCTACATCTGGGTCTGTAGACAGCAAGAAGAGAGAACAACACTCAGCCTCATTTGAGCTTCTCAAACCTCAAAGCCCACGCCCAGTGACAGGCTTCCTCCAACAAGGCCACAGCACTTCAGCAAGGCCACACCTCCTAATAGTGCCACTTTCTACCAGCCTATAGGGACTATTTTCATTCAAACAACCACACCACACATCACCAGGTTTGGCCAGCAGGAAACGATTTATAAAATAATTTTTGAATTTGAGCTGTTCACACCTGCCTATGGCAACTCAGCGTGGGGCTCTGCTCAATGATCACTCAGAGAGACCCAAAACAGAAACACTGTTTGAAACACATGGTCTATTTGGTCATCAAATGGGAGAAAAGCGTTCATCAGAATCTCTTAAATGGAAGGTGATTAAGAAATAGAGTCTTCCATGTGCCTCAAGGGTAAGAAAATGGTGTATACTAAATGGTCTAATATGGGGGACAAGCTTTTTTGAGTTTACTTTTGATTGGTTGGTTGGTTGATTTTGTGTCTATGTTTGGACTCAGAGAAATCAGAGAACAATTTGTGACAAATGATTCTCTCCTCCCATTATGTGGATCCTGAGGATTGAACTCAGTTCATTAGGCTTGTTGTCTTTCCCACAGAACAACCTTGCCGGCCCTGTGTGTGCCTTGTATTTTATTTTTTATTTTGGGCACAGGCACAGGGTCTTGTTTCTTTGCTTTGGCCAGACTCAAAGTCCTTGGTCTTAAGAAATCTTCCTTCAGTAGCCTCCCAAATAGCTGAGATTACAGCTCTGTGCTACTATGCTTGACTTAAGCCTATAGTTTAAGAACATAATTCTGGTAAGAATTATGTTAACAGGTAAAATGTACTAAACTAGCACTTATATATACCATTATGCAAAGAAGAATTCATGCATGAGCCATGTGTCACCAGGAGAAGAAAGTCCCATGCACAAGGTGGGCAGACTTTCCAAGCAGATTGTTTGATTTACTCTTTACAACATCTGTTATGTTGTGATTATCCCTATTGTCTTCAGGAAATATCAAAATGTAGTCTTAAATGGTTTGCTAAAGGAGCTATGAGGAAACGGAGCTGAGGCTCTTTTTGAACTCACATAGAAATCTAGCTGCTTATTTTCTGCAATAGTGTACCCTACTGAGAAGCAGCCACCAGTGAGGCATGGAAATGGAACCAGTAACCCAGCTAAAATTTCAGTGTGTGTGTGTGCGTGTGTGTGAATGTGCTGAGCAGGTACGGTCTCACTAGCATCTAACTCCAGCACTCAAGAGGCAGAGGCAGGCTCATCTTCATGAGTTCAAGGTCAGTCTGTTCTACAAAGAGAGTTTCAGGCCAGCCAGGGCTACACAGTAAGATCCTGTTTCAAAACCAAAACCCAACCCTAAGCAAACAACCCCCACCCTAGCATGACAAACAAACAAACAGATATATATTTATGTTGCTATTAGAAAGATCATGGACAGATAGAGAGGTATTACCGGTGAGATCACGGGGCTCAGTGAGTGATCAAATATGGGGGTGGTATGACTATTTGTTTCCTTGTAGTTTGGTGGGGAGGGTGTGCGCGCTGTGGTGCATGTAAGAGGGTATGTCATCCGGAAGATGGAAACCTAGATTAGGGTAGAGATCTGGTTGGAGCTGTCAGCATGAGAAGCCTATGCAAGGACCACAGATGCAAAGGTGTTGGATAAGATTATCCAGGCAGAAATAGCATGGAATCAGGAAAGGGTCCAGACGACAGAGGGTAGCCATCAGTTGTCTGCCTCCGTGACAATGTTGTCTTCAGAGACAGCAACTTCCTTTTTCTGAATGAGTGCTCGTGTCTGCAGGTTGCAGCGTGATCTAACAGTTTGAGTTTGGACAGTCTGTGGGATGGATGAGTCTGGTGTCCAATTTTAATCTCCCAAGGCCTTTAAAAATAGGCACTAAAGAGCTGGAGATGTAGGTCAGTGGTAGAGTACTTGCCCAGCATGGATTCCATCACCTGTACTGCCAAGAGAAAACAAAGCAAATGAGAAAATATTTGGACACATGTGAAAGTGGGTTAAAATGAGAAGATCAAGAAAGATAATTTTGATAAAAGAACAAAAAAGACGTTAAAGTGAAAAGATTAAAAATAGCTGGAAAAGGTGAGTATAAAACATAAAAAAAAAGGTGTCATTAGGAGGGTGACAATGATGAACAGGCACCTTCAGAACCAGGATTGGCAGGACTCTGCAGGTTTCTGAGCTGTTATCTGGACAAAAACCCCAGTTTCCTTTTCCTTGTTTTACCCTTTTCCTTGTTGGTCCTTTGTTAGGTGAAATCTTAGGGCTGGGAATGGAACCCAGTGGTGGAGCTCCTGTTTAGCATGCAGCAAGATTCCCAGCTTCACCTTTAGCATAATAAGAAAACAACAACAAGCAAACCAGCCTTTGGGACTAGGGATGTGTCTAAGCATAGAGCACATGCTTAGGTGCTGCAGTTGCTAGGTTAATTCCCAGGACCAAAAATAAAAACAAAAACACTTTAGACAAATTAAAATTAGCAGTTTATTTGAGCAAAGGGGAACTCCTGAGTCATGTGTCCCCCGAACCAGGGAGTGCCACCTATCAACGTGGGCGGGCAGCACCTGACAGAAACGGGAAGTGACAAAGAGAAACAAGTAGACAGGTTTCAGTTGATTTGTGTACATGTGTTCATGGACTGATGTTGACAGCCTGATAGGAATCTCAGCTGTTGCATCTCACTACATACGATGAAAGCTTTTGTCCAACTCTAACATTCATCGTTAACTGCTCTTTGATTTAGATAAGGCATACTTATCTAAAGTATGGCTTTCAAGTGCCCTTGGTCTGTTATCATCAGTCTGTCAATAAGAATGACAGTTTGGATTTGAAATTCTCCATATGCAGCAACGGTCAGAAGTGGCTTTGGAAAGTGAACTGAAGGCTCTAACCTCATTGATGTGTTCACTCTTTGGTAGTAACTTTATGCTTCTGTTTTGTTTTGTTTCTTTTTCCCAGACAGGGTTTCTCTGTGTGGCTGTGGCTATCCTGGAACTCTGTAGACCAGGCTGGCCTTGAACTCAGAGATCTGTATGCCTCCACATTCCTAGTGCTAAGATTAAAGGCATGCGCCACCACCACCAGTCATGTGGCTTTATAATTTGATGGGGTATTGGGAAGTGATGGAAACTCAGCAGTATGAGACCTAGATGAAGAGAGTGGATGACTGAGGACACGTCCCCAAGAACTGACTCTTGTCCTCAGTCCCTTCCTGGGCTTGCTTTTCTGCCTCATGGCTGTCAGGAAGCATGTAAGTTCACCTGGAGCTGCATACGGCAATGAGTGTGCCTCACTATAGTTTTCTCCTGGTGCAGACTGGGAAACCCCGTAGACAAAAAAGATGGTGTCTTCTAGTTTGTGACTAAATCTTTTCCTTTGTAGGCGTTAGGGACTGAGACCAGAACCTACGCACTCTACCATTGAGTCAGTGACAATGGGCTGAAAATAAATCTCTCTTCCCTAAAGTACTTATCTTAGGTGCTCGACACAGCAACAGAGAACTAGTAATGATGTCTAAATAGTCTAGTACTTCAGTTGATCAGGCTTCTGGGGGTGCTGAGAATAGCAGGGAGTATGGCCTAAGGCAAGGAAAGCCAGCTCAGAACCAGCAAACATTTATGAAAAAGCTCCTTTGCCAACTGCCCGAGGAGAAGCCAGGAAAGGGCTTTGTGTTGTCAAGTCTCAGGTAACTTGCAGTGACTTATTTTCTAAATATTGTCGCTCCCAATTTTATATTCCTAATTCTTCAAGGAGGGCTTCTTAAGATCCAGGGATACAAGCATGTCTCTGCCTCGTGTATGCCATTTCTATTACATTTGGTTTGTTGTGTCTGTGTAAGGGCATACATATGCCAGGTGGGCTAGGGAAGTCAGAGGATGATTTGTGGGCATCAGCTCTCGGTTCCCACCTATGGGTCCCCGGGACTGAAGTCAGGTCATTAGGCTTGGCAAGTGCCTTTACCTGCTGAGTCTACTCACTGACACGTGTGCACCATTTTTATCTCCTGTCACCACTGAGCGGAATTTTGAGACTCAACCCCAGTATCTTTCCCCATCCTTACACCAGCAGTTTCAGCGCGGTGCTGTGCTCACAGTAGGCCATGATAAAGTGCTGAATGGCTGGGTAAAACAAGGAAGAGAGACTCAATGGAAACTTCTCAGCGTTTTTCAATGTTGTCAGGCTAGAGAGGTGAGACTTAGTAGACACAGCAGTTTTCAATGGTCTAATATAGCAGAAGTTTAAAAAAACAGTATGGGCTGGAGAGATGGTCCCATCAGTGATTAGGAGTATTTGATTCTGGGCTCTCAGCACTTACAACTGCCTTTTACTCCAGCTTTAGGGTGTCTAACACCCTTTTCTGGTCTCCTTGGGTACCCATAATGACACCGCATACACACATCTAGAAACACACATCTGCACATAAGTAAAACTAAGTCTTTAAAATATTTTAGTATGGACCTTCTTGCTGAGGGCTACAAAAGCAGGTATTAGACATTCATAGAAAAGGAGATTGGAGTTAGTTACACCATTTAACATAATTTCCATGCTTTATTCTGGCCCCTGAGAGTGCACACATGCATAGACATGTGCAAGCCCCCAATCCCCATGTGATAATAGGGCTTCATTGGTCTGGTGCTAATTGAGTGAGTACAAGACCCCAGTTTGATTTCCTACCACCTACGAGTAGGGTAGAATTTTATGTAGTGCTTAATTTGGGTGTATATTTCAGGATGGGTATTTTACCACAGGAATCTGAAAAGTCTGTTCCATCTGTTTTCATGAGGTAGAAAAGCAAAAAAGTATATAAATAAACAAACAAACAAATAAATAAATAAATAAAATCCACTAAACTTGATTTTCGCCCTTAAAATGTCCTCTAGTTTTGGCCTCTGCAATGAACATCACGTCTCTAATTTAGCATTGTTTTATTTTTAGTTTAAAATAACACTAACAAAGACTGATTTCTTATAGTTTCTGTAGTCAGGAGGCTGGCTCAGAAATGGTTCTCTCATGAGGTTGCAGTTAAGATTTTGGCTTCAGTTCTTGTCATCTTCAGGCCCGACTAGGAGTTCTGGGCTTGCTGGAGTAGCTGTTGGCAGGCAGCTTCAGTTTCCGCTGGTGCTGGCATGGAGCCATTTATCACTGTTAGTTAGCATCTCTGTAGGCTGTCTGAATGAGTTAGCAACAATGAGCTAGCTGGCTTCCTCCAGAGTAAGGAGAGATTGAGCTAGGGCAAGTGAGTCAAAGTGCATGAGTGTGTGTGAGTACTTACTTCATCACTTCTGCAACCCGGTACTGTCTTTTCCTTGGGAGTCTCAGGCACGCTGTGCAAGCACTGTACCACTGAGCCACCTCCCTGGTCTGTATTTAAACAAGAAGAAGTGTCATTGTTGCTCACATGGCAATTTGAAGCATATAAATAAACAAATGTAGCTGGGTGCTGTGGCGCAAGCCTGTGATCCCAGTTCTCAGGAGGCAGAAGTAGGCGGTGAGTTCGAGGAGAGGAGCGCAGGCTCTTTCATCTCCAGCCTCATCACCTTCTGGCTGAGCGGCAGCAGGTTGAGGTTTATATTTGTTAGCATTTATCTGCCAGCCACAGGAAAACCCCAATCAAAATGATTACACAAGACAGTTATTTCTCTTTATCAAAGCAAATTCACATGTGGGCAGCTGTATGTTGCCTACATGAAAAACTCTGGCTCTGTTTGACTAGTCAGGCATCTGTAGATGTGGCCTCACTATTTTTTCTGCACTGAGGCTGAAGAAGCAAAAGGCAAAGATGACTTATACCAGGTAAAAGGTCAGAAACCTTTTAGGATGTTTCAACTACACAATGCTTATGCTTACATATTACTGACTAGATCTTAGTCCGTGTTATACTTGGGAAAACAAATCAGAAGAATACAAATCTCTATCTTGGGTAGCCCACATCCTGGCAGTAACTGAACTTTCTATTGTTTATGAAGAGGAGAATGATATAGTGATAGAAACTCCTTTCTCTTCCACCCATCTCTAAACCTTATTATTCATAGAACAGGATTCAAAATGGCATCTCCCACATAGGGTAAATCAATTACAAGTGAAGTGCTCTACACTTTAGTAATTACAGTAATGATGGTTAGTGCTAACTGTCGTCAGAAGTTAGGATCATCTGGAAGATGAGCCTCTAGGCCTGTCCATAGAAAACTATCTTGATTGTCTCAGCTGAGATGGGAAGCCTTGCCACGGTGGGCAAGGGGAGCCTGGACTGCAGAAAAGTGGAGGAAGTGACCTGAGCAGCATGCATGCATCCTTTGCTTTCAGTCTTCTGATTGTGGATGTCATGTGACCAGCTGTTCAAGCTCCCAATGCCTTGACTTCCTTGTGAGAATGGGCTTAACCTGTGAGCTAAAATAAACTTCTTGTCTCTTAAGTTGCTTTTTTCAGGACATTTTATTATAGTAATAGAAAAGAAATTAAGTGAATAGTCAATGAGGAGATGTCTGGAGAAAACACTGTAAGGTGATTTCTTCATTGCAAAACTATCAAAGTGCATGCAGGCAAACCAGGATGGCTTAGGCCAATCATTCAGAGAGGTTTTTTTGTTTGTTTTTGAGAGGTCTTGCTGTGGAACACAAGCTGGTCTCAAACTTGCAGTCTTTCTGCCTCAGCCTCTTGGTTGCTGTGATTATAGAAATGAACAACCATGCTGGGCCTCAATATAGTTTTTAATGCAATGAGGGAACCCAGTAAATATAGCATATATGAAGCTTTTGCGGGCATGATAGAATGCTATTTACAGCAAATTAAAAAAATAGATGACACATACTTTAAGGTAATGATAAAAAGCATAGAATTGCAAGTTCGCAAATTAGTAAAATAGTTATTTAAACATCAAGTATTATGCACTCTATGTAATTAAGTTAGCTATGTTTCTCTACGACCTGCAGTGTGGTAGCTTTGTTTACACCAGTGTGACTACAAACACACATACAATGCATTGGGCCATTGTGTAATGATGATTACAGTATCATTAAGCAATAAGAATTTTTCATCTTGGAGGTATCATGTCAATCCCAGAAGCAATGGCTTATTGAATAAAAATCCACTTCCAGGTATGGACCACCTCCTGAGGACTTATTGATCATAGGTCCTTAAATATAGGCATGTATTATACACATGTATGAAACTGTCAAAGAATAGTTTTTTTTTAAAGTTTCATTTCCTTTATGCTCTTATGAGACCACTATTGTACACAGGGCTCATCGATGAGAAACACGCCAGTATGGAGTGCCTGCCTGCAGGATAACATACATAACTAACTATGAAATTCCCCCAGTGTCCATTGCTTCTTTTCAGTTTTACAGTTCTTTGAGTGTTGCTGTGAATACAGCCACCTAGCTAGAAACAAGATGTTTTGCTTCCCTTTGCGTGTGACTAAATTATGTTTAATGAGATTGGAAATCCAAGGTGAACAGCCTCCATTACATGTGCTTAAAGGAATAGTGTTTATTCTCCACATTGCTGTCCCTGTTCTACAGGCGGAAATATAGATACAGCAGTGACAATCCAGTCTTGACTGTGTGGACAACAACCCCTAGAGGACACAGAAGCAGCAAAGTATAAGGAACCCAGGCCTGCAGGTGACTGAAAGGATCAACCCCACTGAAACCTGAAGGCCGCTGTATAGCCTTGACCTTGAGTCAGAGAATAGGAAATTCTGCTAGGGTGTAGCTCCGTAGTCCAGCAGTTCCGAGTCTCCTCAAGCACCCTCAAGGACACGGATTCAGCTCCCTGTACCCTCATCATCCACACACACACACACACACACACACACACACACACACACACACACAGTCTTATCACTTGACCTCAGCCAAAGGCTTGAGAAGCAATGTCAATATATTTAGAATTTATACTGCTTAAAATTGCAAAATTCAGCTTTGTCAAATCAATGTCTAAGATAATATGTGGGAGACTACTACAGATGATTTCAAACTCACCACTAACTAGAATCACTGCAGTAGGGGTCCTCACCTGAAGAACTGTTCTGGCTGCCCTAAGTGACGCCTTTTGTGGGCTGCACCTTCTGGTAACAATGTAGACAAAAAACAGTGTAGAAGAAGCCTGATCAGATGCCTTTTACTTGTGTGGCTTTACCTGTTGCCACCGAGTTGATTTATCCGTTGATTCGCTCACTGATCTCTGAGCAGCAATTCCAGAAACCTCCAGCAGGATTGTACGGCTGCAGGTTCAGGCCTTACGGACTGGGCTGCTACAGTGTAGTTGGCCTCCTTAGTGAGAGGCAGCGCCTGTGTGGCTACAAGCGCCAGGACACCACTTCAAAGACTGAGCCGCTCCTGGTGTCTCGGCTTCTCAGACGTGATTCAGCTGCTGTGGCTATTTTAATGTAAATCAACTTAATTATTTATTATATATAATATGGAAATATTATATGCATATACCTATATTAATAACACTCATCCCGTTGGTTCTGTTCCTTTATGTAAGGGTATTGTATCGGCTCAGGACCCCCAAGGCCAAGTTCTCAGCACAAAGATTTGCCCCAGAGGGACAGAGAGCAGGGATGAGAGAGAAGGGGAAGGGAACAGGGAGAGGGGGCAGGGATATTGTCCCAGAGGTAGGCAAAGGACTGCCTCTATCTGGCTTTGCTTACCACAGGCCCAGAATCAATGCCAACAGATGTGGCCCATAGACAAATGCCAGCTTATATAGGTAAAAGGGGAAACCCTGCCTTAGGATGAGGTGTTTAATTTTAATTGGGCATGTTAATTAAGTGAGCCAAAGAGAGCCTTTGATTGCTGGATTTCAATAACCCTGATAGCTGGACCTTGGCAGTCAGCCTCAAGGGGAGGGTTGTTAGATAAGGGAGCAGACCTTGGGGCTAGCTTTAGGAATGTGATATAGAGATTTTTAACAAGGCAGAAGGATGGGAGAGAAGGGGAAGGCCCGCTAGAGCCATACTTGCCAGGCTTGGAACTAGCTAGAGTCCCTTCACTCTAGAAAACCCTAATACATAGGACACACTCACACATGTACCTATGTGTGTGTGTATGTACGTATGTTGCAGAATTTCTAGTTGGAAGTAACAGACGTCTTGTTACCCGAGGCAGAAAAGGAATTTACTGAAAGACTATTGGAAGGGCGTTTTTAATTTTTCTTTTGGTCTGGAGGGCCTGAAGAACAGAGAGGCTTCACAGCTGGAGCACGATCGAGCTCCACGGTACAGGGCTGCAGGCATGAAGATACCTAACACAGACACTGAGCTGGTGTGGCCAGTGTTGCTGATGTTTGACCGGGACTGTTGGCATAGCTGGTTCTGAAGAGTCCCCCCTTCTCTGGAATGGATTTTGGCAAATACTGGATCACGATCAAGAAATACAATACCCGGGTTGAAAACTTCTGACTGTCTTTGCCTTACAGGGTGGGGATTCCCTGATCACAGAGTTTTAGACACCAAGTGGCAAAGGGAGCGATAAATAGCCAGTCTAGTGGGTCATGTATTTCACGTGATGAGCTCCAAACAGCAGAATTTCACTGAAGAGTGAGGGCCAATCAGGGTATAGCTTTAGGTTTGTTATTCGGAGACATGGGTATGGTGAGAAAAGAAGACTTACTTTTTTTTATTAATTTTTATTTTTTTAATATTAATCAGGTTATTTACTTTGTATCCCAGCCACAGCACTGTCCCTCATTCCCTCTCAATCCCACCCTCCCTCCCTCATCTCCACCCATGCCCCTCCCCAAGTCCACTGATAGGGGAGGTCCTCCTCCCCCCTTCCATCTGACCCTGGCTCATCAGGTCTCTTCAGGACTGGCTGCAATGTCATCCCCTGTGGCCTGGCAAGGCTGTTCCTCCCATGTACTATAGGCCTGGCATGGCTGGGCACCCCTTTAGAACCAGCACTTGGGAGGCAGAGCCCAGGTGGGTCTCTGTGAGTTTGGGGCCAGACTATTCTACACAGTGAGATTCATGATAGCTGGGGGAATATAGTGAGACTATTAAAACACACACACATACACAAAAGCCCAGCTCCATACCCTGTAAGTATTTAACTTGTCGCTAGTCACATGGTAAAGGAGCACCATCTCTGCCTTCTAATGCACAGAATACAATATAAAGTTTCTTTTGACTTTACATTGTGATTTCTCCCCCCACTGGAGATCAGTTGAGGACCTTGCGCATATGCTTGGTGAGTGTTCCATCTTTTCCTAGCTTTTTAATTTTAAAAGTGATATTTATTATAAAATAATGTGGACTACAGAGGGATTCAGGAAGAAGAAAGTAAAGTCCACTCTAGATAGTTACTAGTTTGGTAAAAATGATCTCAAATGCTTCTTTTTACATCTATATGCACACATGCATGTAAATGTTATGATCTAAATATGAGGTACCCTCCACTCTGAAAGCCTGGCCCCAACTATTGGTAATATTTGGTAGGACTTTGGAAGAAGTGGGTCAGTAGGAGGCATGCCTTTGAAGATAATTCCCAGGCCCTTCCTCCCTCTTTTCTTCCTATCTGTCCTGAGGTAAATACCCTCCTCCTCTATCTGGCTTTGCTGCCCTGAAGTCCTGGCTTAGCACAGGTCCAGAATCAATGCCGCCAACTATGGACTATGGACTAAAGGCTCTGAAACCATGACCCAAATCAAATCAACCTTTCCCTTAAGGTGCCAATGTCACATTAATGAGGAAAGTAACCAATTCAGAAACATACAATGGCAATTATATAATTTCTTATACAAATTATAATTTTACAGTCTTTGAAAAATTAAAACACGATTCTAGGGTAAACATACTGTAAATGGATGGTTAAAAATGTAACTAATATAGAAGAGGTTAGCCAGGCAGTGGTGTCTTTTGGCCCAGTACTCAGGTGGTAGAGGCAGGTGAATCTCTGTGAGTTCATGACCAGACTGGTCTGTGTAGACGGACTATCAAAACAGCCATACAAAGGCATATTTATTGTTACACGGAGGTTGTGTTTTGAGTAAAACGAGTTCCTCATACCAAAGCCCCTGATCTAATCTGTATGTTTTGGGAAGAAAAACATCACACGCCTTTAGTCCTTGTCGCTCACCATTCTCAGTACTCAGTAATGCAAGAAGCTCTCGGGGTGCCAGGGGTGGGTGTCCTGTGACCAAAGTCCGCAAAGGCTGGAAAGCTCCTTCAGAAAAACAGCTCTATATGTCACAGAAAACAATCACTGTGTGTTTTCCACAAAGATGTCTTCAAGGTCTAAGTACTTCTAGAAAACAACCATTCGTTCTGATATTTACTGTAGATACAGTGAAAAACAACTATTTCATTCTAATGTTTACCCTAGATACAATGATTTTACTAAAATTCCACTACAGTATTTGTATTTGTAGGCTGAATCCCCAGATGTGGTGTTCTGAGAGTTTGTGATTTGGTAAATTTACTGCCCTCAAGAGGGCTAGAACAGTGCACACGTCAATAGCAACAGTAACTCCTTCAACAGAGCATTTTTAAAAAAATCAACTTTGGCTGGGTGGTGGTGCTGTTGCTCTGTGAGGCAGGCAGAGCACTAAGTTTGAGGCCAGTCTGGTCTACAAAGTGAGTCCAGGACAGCCAAGGCTACACAGAGAAACCCTGTCTCAAAAAAAAAAAAAAAAAAAAAAAGAAAGAAAGAAAGAAAAGAAAAGAAAAGACAAGAACAGAAAAGAGTGCTTGCTGTTCTTGCAGAAGACCTGACTTCAGTTCTCACCACCTGTTTTTGGATGGCACGTAACCACCTATAACTCTAGCTCCAGGGAAATCTAGCGCCCTCTTCGGTCCTCCACAGGCACCCGCATTCATACTCACATGCCCACATCCGATTCACACAAATACGTATAATTTAAAATAATGCTTTATTATTATTATTGTTTTTTTTTTTTTTTACACACAGTTCTCTGTGTAGCCTTGGCTGCTCCGGAACTCACACTGTAGACCAGGCTGGCCTTGAACTCACAGATATCTGCCTGCTTTTGCCTCCTTGAGTACTGGGGCTAAAGGCGTGTGCCACCACCACCCAGCCAACGTTGATATTAAAAATGCTCTGTTGAAGGAGTTACTGTTTTTATTGACGTCTGCACTGTCATAGCCCTGTTGAGGGCAGTAATTTACCAAATCACACTCATTTGTGGAAAACAGTGATTGTTTTCTGTGACATGTAGAGCTGTTTTCTGAAGGAGCTTTCCAGCCTTTGCGGACTTTGGTCACAGGACACTGCTGGCACCCCGGGAGCTTCTTGCGTTACTGAGTACTGAGAATGGTGGGCGCTGGGATTACACCTGTGTCGCTGCTCCCCTAGAAAGCACTCTTAACTATTGAGCCATTTCTCCAGCCCCTCAACAGAGCATTTTCTCAAAAGTGTTAGTCTTTGCTTCTCTGACAATTCTGAAACATTCAAAACAGTACCGTAAGTAAAACCATTCGAGGAGTGTTAGGACACACCGATCCCAGCACTCTTTTGAAAAGGGGGTGTTTGGAGCTGAAGATAATGAAAAGAAGCAGACATAAACAATTCTGGCTCTCCCTCACTTGCCTGAAGGTGAGACGTACTCTGCCTTCACCAAGGAAGGATAAAGATTAAATGCTGGAGACAAAACAGACCCTTAGCCTGGCACAGAGTTTATTACGCAGCTCTAACATCCCAGTGGTCTCTCTGTATTTACCTTTCCCAGGAGTTCAGTCTGTGTCTTGACACTTGTGATTGTCTATCACAGACCAGGTGTGGTGCTGTGTGGTGTTAAGCCCAGCACTTGGGAAGCAGGTGTGGGTGTGCCTCTGAAACGGAGGCCAGCCTGGTCTAACAGTGAGACGCTGTTTCAAAATGAAAAAAATATATGTATATATGAATCTCATTCTGGAGCTGATGACACAGCCCCTTAATAAAGTGTCATCTTAGCCTGTGTAAGGCCCTGGGTTTGATCTCCTTAATACAATACCAATAAGCTAGCAGTTTTTCCTTAATAGGATGACATATAAATTCTGGTCCTCACCAGCCCTTTGCCCGCCATTAAGTGTTGTCCTGTCTATATAGTGCACGTTGCCACAAACTTCCTGGTCTTTTTTCTCTTCTTTACCTGCTCTTTGTCAGTCTAATTTTACAGGGTCTGTGCCACAAACTAGGATGAACAGATAGAGCAGGAAAAATCCTCTGCCACATACATACTAGGGAGGGGATGGGGGAGAGAGGGGTTCAGGAGGGATCAGGTGTAGCTGGGCTTCTATGGACCTTCCAGCTGTACAAAAAAGAACATGGAGGTGCTTTTATATTTTAAAAGCTTAGGCCTTTAACTGGGGCTCCCTCCCTGCTCCTCTAACCTGGCTAATTGCCTAAGCCCCACCTTCATCCTGCTATGACCCGGCCTATCTCTGCTCATGTTCACATCTGTCTACCTCATCTGGCTGAATCCCCTCTTCCCAATCTTTCCTATCGTCCTTTTCTCTCTACCAGAAAGTCCCACCTTCCACTTCCTGCCCAGCCATTGGCTATCAGATTTTTATGAAGGCCAAGCAGAGAATGCCTTGGGTGAAGCAAGACAGAGACATCCCTTCACACAGTGTACCCCAGCAGTTAGGGCCTCACTTTGTAACCTTAGCTGGCCTGGAACTTGCAAGGATCTGCCTTTGCCTCCTGAGCTGGGACTGCAGGCGTGTGTTACCATGCCCAGGCCCGCCCTGGATTTCTTACCTGTATGCTTGCACGTGTATTTCTTATCTATGAGAGGTGAGATCTCAAAGAGGAAGTACTGGGTCAAAGGCAAACACAATGCTACTTTTGATTCTTGATGCCAAGTTTTCCCTGAAGACGCTGGCTCACTTTCCCTTGCCCCCTTAACAAAGAAGGAAGAAAGAATGCAGTGTGAGGAGCCCAAGTGCAGTGGGTAGGAAGGAGGAGAGCCTTTAAGAGGTGTTTTACCAGAACTTTAACTTGGACTCTTTCACATTCTCTGAAGAACGTGCAATTAAAGTCAAAACAAAAGCCAGTTCGTTTGACTTGGCCAAACACACGGTGAATGCTCTTTGCCCTGCTGCAGCAGTTTGGATCTATTAACCGTGGCTAAGCAGCTGGGAGTTGGCTTCATGTGGCTGGGGTGAGCCAGAGGTTTGGGCCAGATTCTGCCCCCAGGTTCTACCCCTCTCCTCACCTTTACTCTTTTCTGGATTTCTCTTCTTGGTTCCCTCCTGTTTATGGTGACCCTGCACTCTGGTTTCTTTCAACTAATGAGGCTCCAGGCTTGCTTTCAAGATAAAATTTCTTCCGTTCTAAGACCCTGCCATGGAGGGGGTCGTTTATGGTAACTTTAGGGTGCTTCCAATCTTCTGGTCTCACCTACTTTCCTTCTAGTCCTGTTTGTAATTGTTAACTGCAGGAGGACTGGTCTCCTAGGGGGTGCCTTAGGTGTGACTGGCAATGCCGTGTCCAATACCTTTAACCTGGTTTCTCTTTTTTTTTTCTTAGTGCCTCTGTGTGTCTATCATATTATCATTAAAGGTTTGTTGTTTTAATTTCTGACAGGCTCTCCCTACGCAGCCCATACTGGCCTTTAACTCCTGATCCTCTTAAATGCTCCAATACAGGAATGCTATCTTACCTGGCATTTCTCTCTTCCACACAAGCATGTAAACTTTATGAGGACTGAGCATTTTTTTTTTTTCTGATTTGATCATTGCTATAGTCTCAATGTTCAGAACACTCAGCACAGAGTGACAAGGATGATTAAAAAGTAGTTTGGAGAGAACTGGCTGGGAGTACCTAAAATCCCAGCACTAGGGAGACCAGCATGGCAGCCAGGGTTCAGAAAGCCAAACCAAATAATCAAAACAAAACACAAGTATTTAGAAACTAGCATGAACTGGGTGGCGGTGGTGCACGCCTTTAAGCCCAGCCCTCTGGGAGCAGAGGCAGGTGAATCTCTGAGTTCAAGGCCAGTCTGGTCTACCCAGTCAGTTCCAGGACAGCCAGAGATACGCAGAGAAACCCTGTCCTGAAGAAAGTAAATAAATAAAAATAAAAAGAGCTATCATGATGCCCTGGGAATTGGAAACACCAAAATAGCCATAACAGTGATTTGAACTGTCCACTTCTAACTGCCAGGGAGCTGAGATCCCTTTTTTCAGCTGTTAGCACGTGTGTTTTGAAAGGGCTGAGTCCCCATAAGGCCCTGTATAACTATGAATCTGGATGGAAAACAGTCGTCTTTCTGGCAATTTAGGGCTGCATCTACAGCTAAAAGTCCTTCCCAGGGAGAGACATAAACAATGTCTACCCCTTCTCCCAAGGTCCCAATGACAAACCAAGGCACTATTCCACCAAAGTTCATTCTGGGGAACCAATGAATTTATTGGGCTTCCTTGCTTAGCATAGGTAAAGTTGGTACTTAGAGCAGTGTGAATGCTCTTCCCAGCAGCCCACACCTGGAAAGCCTTCAGCCAAGCAGGACAAGAGCTTTACTGTAGCCACGTAGATGGAGGCCCTGACTTCCCAGGCCTACATACTCTGGCTCCTACCCCAGCCGTGTGCGATTCAGGTAGAGAAGCATTCCACAGGTGCTGGGAGCAGCTGGGTACCCAGGTCCTGTGACTCTCCCAATCCTCCATGAGGGATGTAAACAGTCAACAAGCCCAGCTGGGATGACCTCTTTCAAGTTGCCACAGCTGAATGTCCCAAGGAAGGTGGGCTGTTTGGCTTGGAGAAGAGTCCTGGGCAACAGCATCCTCTCTGCTGTCTTTTAAGAGGCGCTGTGAGGCCCATGAAATGTAAAAATCAGCCTTCAAGAATATTTGTTCCAAAATCTAGTGTGGTGCCACACACCTCTCACCCCAGCCCTGGGGAGGAGGAGACGCGAGCGGCAGGCGTTGAAGGCTACGCTCTCCACTGCCCAGTGAGTTCAAGGTCATGCTGGGCTCCAGGAAATCCTATCTCAACAGTGTACACGGGGCAGCCAGCAGGGTTGGCGCATGCCCTTAGTCCCAGCACTAGGGAGGCAGAGGCAGGCAGATTTGTGTTGGAGGCCAGCCTGGTCTACAGAGCCAGTTCCAGGACAGTCAGGGCTACACAGAGAAACCCTAAAAACAGTGTACAATTTAATGCTCTTGAGACATTTTCTTCAATTATTTTACCTAGTTCCAGAATATTTGGAGCATTCTGTACTAAGTCATCACTCCCTATTTCTTCTCTTCCCCAGCCCAAGTGGCCACTTAGGTTTTCTGTTTTTATGACTTTACCACTTCTTGATAATTCATCTAAATGCAACTATACAATAAATGACCTTTTCCTTCAGTAACTGTTTCAGGGGATTATTCATGCTGTAGCGTGCATTAATGTTTTACAGTTAATGAGTAGTTTTCCATTGTATGAATATACTAAAGTTTTAATCCATTCAGCCTCTGAAGGACATTGGGTGAACAGGGGTGATAGGAACACTCATATTTGCTTGAACCCCTGCCTTCAGTTCTTTGACTTATACACCTAGGAGTAAGTTACTGACTCACAGAAAGCCTGTGTTCAGCTTACTGAAGGACGGCCTGCCTGTTTCTCACAGTGCCTACCCCATTTTGTATTCCTATCAGCAGTTTCTCTATGCCTTTGCCAATGCTTTCTTCCCTTTTTGTCAAACATAGTCATTCTGTGGGTGTGAAATGCTACTTTATTGTAGCTTTAATTTCTCTAGTGACTAATGATCTAGACAGTTTTTCATATGCTTGCTAGCCACTTGTACAGCATGTTTGGAGAACTATAAATTCAAATCTTTTCCCATTTTTTTTCAACTGGAGGTTATAACTAGGGAGAAAGAATTCTCTTTCATATATATGTGTGTGTATTTATATATGAATAATATATATGTATATATTCCCAATTTGTAGTATGTGTTAAGCCAAAAAGTGTAGATATTCCAGCTTTTTTAAAAAAACATTTGTTTGTTTTTTCAGGATCCTTTATGATTGGGTAAAACTTTAGAGAGCTGTCCCATTTCTACCAAAAAAAAAAAATCATTGAATCTGCAGATCACTGTGAGAGAATATTAAAATCTTAGCCTGTTAAGTCCTCTAATCATAATAAACGGATTGCCTTTCCATTTATGTAGCGTTTTTAAAAGTTACTTTCAGTAGCATTTTGTATTTTTTAGTATACAAACTTATTTTATTCTAAGTAGCTTTTCTTTCTTTTTTTTTTTTTTTCTTTTTTTTCAGAACTGAGGACCAAACCCAGGGCCTTGCGCTTACTAGGCAAACGCTCTACCACTGAGCTAAATCTCTAACCCTGTAGCTTTTCTTTTTGTTGTTATGATAGAATTCTTTTCATAACTTCCTTTTCAGATTGGCCATTGCTAATATATACAGTTACAATTGCTTCTGGCCTAAGGAGATGGTTTAGCAGTTAAGAGCACTGGCTGTTCTTGCAGAGGACCTGGGTTGGTACCCACCACTATTCCTTTTGCTTTGTTTTACAAGTTTTTCTCTTAAAAATTTAAAATTCACAACTCCAGTCCCAGGGGATCCAATGCCTTCTTCTGACCTCCTCAGGCACGGGCACATATACAGCATCCAGACGTGCATGCATGCATGCAACAGACACGCATGCACGCACACACAGTTTTTAAAGAACCTGCTTTTTACATGGTGATCTTACATCTTATAATTTTACTGAATTTGATTCCTACTCTCATAGCTCTTTTTTTCCCCCTGTGTCTGTGTCATCTATGGCTATAGATGGCGTTTTGCTTTTCTGATGCGTGTGTCATTATGTTTTTTTTTTTTTATTGCCCTGGCTAGGGTTTCCAGTACATCGAGAAGAGATGCTGAAAAAGAACACCCTGTCTTTTTTCTTTTTGTTTTTTTTAATGTTAGGAGAAGTTTCCATCTTGGCCTTAAGGTTGTACCTGCCCTGCCCGGTGAGAAGGTAGTGTCCAGAGAGATCTTTAGGCTATTAGAGTACTGAAGCCTTGGATCCCAAGGACTTAGCTTCTCCAGGAATCTCATCTGAGGAAAGCAAAATGCTGAGGCCCTCGTACCAGCCAAAGGAGGTTTCCTCCCTGAATGAGATGCCACAATAAAAGACAATAAGAAAAGCAGAGCTCTTCTCCCTGTTTGCCTAAAAACTAACGAGATTCCACAAAGTCTGAGAGCCTTGCTCTCCTCCGCCTTCCTGGTGCCTGGATATAAAGCCTGCTTTACAGTGTTTGTCCAATCAGCTCAGACCAAATGGCACCAGGGGATCTGCCAACAGCTTCATCTTCCCGGTTTCCCGCTTCAGGGGTCAGGACTGCTCTGGCTGTGTCCTGTCTCTTCTCTAGCATGCCCTATCTGTTGGAATCCACATCATGGAAAGCAGCCTGCCAGGCTACTGCCTCTGGGGACTTTTCTCGCAGGCATGCGAATCATGATGAGTCTTTTTTTTTTTTTCCTCATTAACTGCCTAGCCTTAGAGGACTCTATCTCAGCTACAAGTTTAGGAAGGCTGGGGAGGAATTATGTCCTTCCTTGAATAAATCACTTTCCTATTGATGTGATAAAACATTATGGCCAGCCAGGAGTACACAGCTGTGATCCCAGCACTTGGGGAGGCAGAGGCAGGTGGATCTCTGTGAGTTCAAGGCCAGACTGAAAGCAAGTCCAGGACAGCCAAACCAATGCCACACAGAGAAACCCTGGCTTGAAAAATCAAACCAAACCAAACCAAACCAAAAACCACCATAGCCAACGCAATGTATAAAAAGAAGTGTTTATTTGGGTTTACAGTTTCAGAGGGTTGAGTCTGATGACAGAGCTAAAGGCATGTCTGAAAGAACAGCTGAGAACTTACGTCTCAAAACTGCAAGCAGGAGGCAGAAACTGTACCAAGGATGGCCTGTGGCTTTTGAAACTTAAAGTTCCAATCCCCAACCTCAACACACCTCCCACAACAAGGCCACACCGCCTAATCAGTTCTCCAACTGGGACTAAGCGTACAAACCCCCTCCCCCCTTCAGCAGGAAGGTATAACGGTCTTGATTTTCATTGTCTTCTTCTTTTTTTTCTCTCTCTTTCTCTGTAATCTGTTTTTGGCTATGGTACCAGGACAATGCTTCTGTTTTGTTTTATCTTGTTTTTTCCATCTGAGACAGGTTTTCTCTGTGTCACCTTGGCTGTCCTGGACTCCTTAGACAAGGCTGGCCTCAAACTCATAGGGATCCCCTTACCTCTTCCTCCCGAGTGCTGGGATCACTGGCGTGCACCACTGCACCCGGCTCAGCACAATGCTTCTATGCTCATTTTCCTTTCCACTGGATTTTTGTTGTTTTTTGTTTTTGAGACAGAGTTTTTCTGTGTAGCATTGGCTATCTTGGACTTGCTTTGTAGACCAAGCTGGCCTTGAACTCACAGTGATCTGCCTACCTCTGCCTACCAAGTGCTGGAATCAAAGGCACGTGCACACCTGGCTTATTCACTGTGATTTTTGACTATTTGGAAATTCAGCAAAAATATCTTTTTTTGTTGTTGTTCTTCTTTAAGTATGCTTACTCTGTAGACCAGGTTTGCCTTCTGTTTGCTAGATAGCTCAGGCTAACTCCTCTGCATATTGCCTGGAATTACGGCCTGTATCACCACACCTGACTTCTTCTAAAATTACCTTAAAGGTGTTTCCATTTTTTAAATTTTATTTACCTTTATTTTGTGTGCATTGGTGTTTTGCCTGCATGTATGTCTGTGTGAGAGTGTCCGTTGTGAGCTGCCGTGTGGGTTCTGGGATTTGAACCCATGTCATCTGGAAGAGCAGTCAGTGCCCTTAACTGCTGAGCCATCTCTCCAGCCCTTTAAAGGTGTTTCTTATAATATTAGTAAAAGTTTTGGGTTATAAATTGGTAGTTTCAATTCGCAAACACACACACAAATAAAATACAAATTAAAAAAAGTAAGTGAGAATTAATTGAGGGAGAACTTTTAGACATAAGCTTTTAATTTTACTTTAAAGGTTTACCAAATCTCTCCTGTCACAATACCCTCAGGAGTTTTCATGAGGGTCAGTGATTATGTAGATCTTTCATAGATAAGCTAACCGCTGTAGATAAACTGATTGCTCAATAGAGATATAAACTTTCTTCTAGATTCCAAAACACAGGCGTGTTCTGTTGGTCAGTAAACACATCCTGCTGCAGCTCGAAACCCCATAAACTGGGATATGACAGTTCAGAATTACTTATTATCTAGACTGCTATAATAAAAATTGGGGTTGTTTGAATTAAAAGTCTTATACTTGTAATTAAACTTAATGAAACAGGAAAAGTGTTTCAGTGTGCTGTCCTGGAACTTTCTCCGTAGACCAAGCTGGCCTTGAACTGAGAGCTCCTTCTGCCTCTGCCTCCGGATTGTTGGATTAAAGGAATGCACCACTACCGCTGGCTTCGCTTTTCATTTCTGGGCTGGGTCTCCCTCGCTGTGTTTCCCAGATTGGCCTTGTACTCGTTCTGAAGCTCAGGCAGGCCTTGAACTTGTGACTCTGCTGCTGCAGCCTTCTGAGTTCATAGGATTAAGGACTGCGACTCACTGGGTTGGTTGTGTCAATCTCCTTGGTGGCCTGCACTGTCTATCATCTTGCCTTACTTATCTTCTCTACTGAAACTTAGCTTTCTAAAATAGTACTAATAAGAGATAGTGAAAGACTTGAGTTCATTTGAGTAAACTAGGAAGGAAGAAAAGAAAAAAATGAGAGTAATATAAAAAATGAGTGATTCTGTGTTACATCTAATTAGTTTCTCTGGGGCCAGGGACATGGCTCAGTGGGTAAGAGCACTTGCTGGGCAAACACGAAGGCTTGAGTGTGAATCCCCAGCACCCATGTGAATAAGCTAGGTGGGGCTGTACACACTTGTAACTCCAGTGTTGGGGGGCAGGGTCAGGCAGGAGTCTGCTGGCCAGCCGGTCTGGCTGAAAGGAACAAGTTCAGGCTAAAAAAGAGACCCTCTGCCAGGAGAGTAAGACACACACATATTCACACAGACACATTCATACACAGCCAGACACACACACACACACATTCACATACACATACATACACACACACACACACAGACACACATTCATATACATATGTAGACACATACACACATTCACACACATAGACATATATACACATTCACAGACAGACACACACACACATTCACTCATTCATACAGACACACAGAGACAGATGCATACATACAGATACACATACACATCGACACACATTCATATAAGCACAGACACATACATAGACACACACACAAATGCACATACACATACAGATATACACATTCACAAATAATAACTTATGTTTTGTTTTTCTTTATTAAGTCTTAGATTAGTCATCATTTAATGATAAAATACTGTATAAGTTGCTTTTCTACAATTTTTGTGATGTTCCACATTTGTTTTTAAAGTCTTTTAATCATTATTCTGATTAAATATATGCTTTTCCACAGTAATTTTCAATTTTGTTTTTTTATCATGTTTTAGCACATGTGTGTGTGTGTATGTATGTGTACAGCTTGTGAGAACCGGTTCTTCTTCCACCATGTGGCTCTCAGGGTCTGAGCTCAGGTTGTCAGGTTTCACATCAAAGGCCTTTCCCGCTGAGCCATCTCATGGGCTCTCACAGTTACCTTTTTATAAAGTGTTTTAACTTTTTGGTTTATCTGACAAATTTTCTCAAATTAAATTCCAAATTAAGTTTTTATTCTATTTTTATTTATTTATTTAATTTTGACTGTGCCCCAGGAATCTAGACAGGATACATTAAACTAACTAAGCTCATTTGAAATGCTGACTTCTGTGGGAAGCATTACCAAATAAGACAGAACACTTTGAGTCATAGTTCTACGAACACATTAGACATGTGTGTTCTAAACCTGAGTGAGATTCACGGCGGTCTAGAACATCTTGATGCATGGTGCCAGTCACGGTTCCTGGTTATTGTGCTAAGATGCGTGTCACAGAACAATAAGATGGTCTCCTCAGTTGCTGACTATAGCAGACTACCATCTGACCTGGCCCGTGTTGTTCTAGGGCTTGGTCATCTTCAGTGATTTTATTTCCGCTGTAAAAGCACTTGGAATCCTTGTCTTAGTTACTGTTCAATTGTTGTGAAGAGACACCATGAGCAAGGCAACTCTTATATAAGAAAGCATTCATCTGGGGGCTTCCTTACCGTTTTAGAGGGTTAGCATTGATCATCATGGTGGAAAGCAGATAGGAACGACACTGCAGCAGTAGTAGCTGAAAGCTTTTCATCCTGACCTGTAGACAGCAGGCAGCGGATGGGAGGAGAAACTGGGCCTGGCCGGACTTGTAAAAGCTCAAAGCCCACCTGCAGTGACACACTTCTTTCCACCAGGCCATACCTCCTAGCTCTTCTCAGGTAGAGCCATTCCCTGAAGACTAAGCACTCAAATAAATGAGCCTATAGGGCTATTCTCATCCATATGGGGCTGAACTAATGAAGTGTCAGGATCTTTGTTCGGAACATTGATTTTGTTTATTTCCCAGGTTTAAGGAAGCTTGACTGTTCCGAAAACTGTCCATAGTTTATAGCAGTTTTATAAGCACTGGACTTTAGTGAGCAGTAGTCAAACATTTGGTCCCCTCCCACAAATTTTTGGTAATATTTTTAGTTTATGAAATGTAGTTATTTATACAAATAAAACAGGTACTTGTTTTCTTTCTAACGAGAGCCAGTTGGAAATGCTGGCTGTTCCACCAGTTTGACTAGCAGAGTGCGACTAGATAACTTTAAGAAACTGAATTTGACTTCATGGTGTCAGTTAAAATCCCTTGGAACAATTTGCTTTGTAACCCTGTATATTTAGTTCATATAGTTGCCTCATGATAAAGAATGTTACCTCATGCTTCAAAATATTTAAAAAACCCCAGGAAGACAGGAATTCAGCCAGATGTTGCAGATGAAGTGTGATGAAGAGTCCTTGGTTTGGTTTTCTAGCTTCAAAAGGCTTTTGAAAGCCAACTCTAAAGTTCCTTGTGGAAGGTTCTCACAAATCAGATCGGAGACAATCTTCACCAATCACTACTTGTAGATAAACTTACATAAATTCTCAGGCCAGGTTTAAAAAAAACATATTTACAAATGATTATCTTGCTATGATTATCTTTAATAAAAGAGGAAAATTGTTGAGCATGTTTAGAAAAGCGAAAGTCACTTGGCCTTTACTTGCTGCAGAACGTGGCTGGCACATCCCACCTCTACCCTGAACTTTCCAGCCCAGGGGCAGGGCCTTCCCTTCACTATATAATCCGGACATTTTGGTTCCCCACCCACCTCCTGTGTTCTCCTCTCTTTCTGTATCTCTCCTCCTCTTCTATTCCTTTTCTCTCTCCTTTCTCTGTGTGTACCGCCCTTCCTCCCCCTGCATGGTGGCCAAGAGCTGCTTCCAAGAAACCTGCATTTATATATTATAACTTCGTCTTTGCAATTAGCTCATTTTACCATTTCAATCATTCATCAATCTTTTAAAGACTGCGTGGTGGCTGTAATGTCTGTAATTCCAGCACTTGGGCGGCAGCAGGAATTCCTTGGGACCAGGCTGGACTAAGTAGTGAGTTCAAGGTTAGCCAGGGCTGTAGTGTGAGCCTCTGTCTCCCGACTCATCCACCCAACAGAGAACTTTTAGATGCTGGCAAGTCCACAGTCAAAGTGTTAGCAAATTTGGTGTCTGTCACTTACACTTCACTCCTTGCTGTACCCTCACATCCTCCCATCACGAGGGCAGCGCTCATTATCAACCTTTTCCTAAAAGGATCCACCTCTTAGTGTCTCCCATGATGAGCACTAGATTTCAGCATGAAAAGTCTGGGGGACTTCAATATTCAGTCCATAGCACAACCCAAGCACACTTCTCCTACTTTCCTTCCTGAACAGTTAGCTGTGGGCTCCATCTGGAAGCCAGGTAGGTCACCTATGCTTGAAGGGCCCAGATTTCTTGCCGTGCTTGAGAGCAGTGATTTTTGAAGGGTGATTCTGGAGTTGACAGTGGCAGCAGAAAATGGCCCCACCCCAGCCTTATCTAATCAGAAACTGTGGGACTTGGGCTCAGCCCATGATGTGATCTGTTTTAACAAGTTCTTCAGGTGCAGGCTCAAACTTGAGAACCTTCACCTTAGAGACACTTGGGGGTTGTCTTGGGAGTGTTCAGCCAAAACTGATGTTAGAAGACAGGTGTTTCTAAATGCCTGTCTTTCGACAGGGTTTTCGTCGCGACCCTTTTCTAGGACAGTGTAGAAACTGCAGCCCAGACAGATGTATGGCTAATACTAGGCCTAACAGATGCAAGGAGAACAGACTTGCTAAAAACAGATAAAGCCAGCCAGGCATGGAGTTGTACTCCTGAAATCCTGAGATAGTAGTTACACCCCCTTAGGCAAGGGAGTGGTGGGTTATGAGCCAGTCACATGCATACCCACTCTCTGGATGAATGACACACAGTCACTTCTCTGGTTGGGAGCATGCCTAAGTGTGTGGACCCTTTACTGGCTTGGCTAGCGATGTGCTCTATGATGACCAGTCTCAATAAAGATGACCTCAGTAGCCAATTCTGGCTGTAACTTTCCCCCACCCCCTAAAGGCCACTAGACAAGACAGGAAGGCAGTATTCCTCCTCTGGAACATCTACTTTTGGCATCTCTTACTTTTTCTTAATTTATCTACATTCACACTTCTCACTCTTGCCCACATGTCCTTATTCTTCTTGGGAATGAGACAAAGAACCTGATGAGACAAAGGTACCTGATTGCCTGGCATGCTAACTACAGAGTTCATCTCACTAAAAGCGGAGACTGTTGCTTTTATCCAACATCACTAACATTTGGGAGGTTAAAGCAAAAGAGGATCATGAGTTTGTGGCTATCCTGGCTACAGAGCAAGGTCCTGGCTCAAAAAAATCAAACAAAAGAGCTCAGTGGTTAAGAGCACTCTTGCAGGGGACCTGGGTTCAGTTCCCAGGACCTACAAGGTAGTTCAAAAACATCAGTAACTTCAGTTCCAGGGGCTCTGACATCGTATTCTGACCTCCTCAGGCACCAGCATGCATGTGGAGGCAGAGAGTCAAAACACCAGATAAAGTAAATAAATACATCTAAAAGAAAGAAAAAAAAAAGGAGATTATTGGCTTATTGTGACTATGCATAGCATGCCACAAGGATGTCTTTAAAAAGATGAGAGTATTCTTCAGAATTTGGGAAATATTTGGAGTTGGGACAGTAAGAGACCTTACTATACAAGGGTAAAGAGATCAGAGAAGTCAAACTAGGACAGAGGAAGAAGTCTTGAGGAGAGTCCTCAGGAGAAAAGCTGTGCAGAGCCCACAGCTGCTTACGTCACTCGTTCTGATTGGCCACCGAGCAGAAGTTCTAAGCTGAGTTTGCTAGAATGAGTGGGTGGGTGTGCAGGACATCCATGCATAACACTTTGAACGAGGTTAGTTTGAAACCTCAGCGTGATAGTGGTTTGATGAAGGTAGCAGCTCATCTGCCATCCATGCTCTAGGAAGCTAAAGGTTGCTAGTTCCAGGAGACTGGTGTGGCAGTTCCACAGTTCTCGGGAACCCTAAAGTTTTGTTCAAATATCCCAGCTTATGGCTTCCGTTCTGATATTACCTCATGGTCCAATAGGACAGAAGTCCCAACTGCTGCTAATGTTTTAGTCAGTGAGAGGGGGGCAAAATGGGGCTCATTTTAAACAGCCTTCTTAAGAGTCAATTGTGATATATCTTATTGGCCAGCACTTAATTAATTAATTAATTTATTTTTACTGTAGGTCAAACCTGGGGATCCTCCTGCTTCCACCTCCCAGGCATTGAGATTATGGGCATGCGCCACCACACCGCCATACACAGGCCTTGAACTCCTTATGAAGCCAAGGGCGACCTTGAAATTCTGACCGTGCTGCTTCCACCTCCTAAGGGCTGGGAGAACAGACACACGTCATCGTGACCACTTTATGCAATACCAGGGATTGGACTCAGGGTTTTCTGGGTTCAACCTGGTGAGCACTCTACCAGCATCTAGCCCTACACTGGCCATTTTCAGTTCCAGAGAAGTCTTGTAAGCTTTGACACTGTACTGTACTGTGGTTTCTCTGTATAGCCCTGGCTATCCCGGACTCCCTTTGTAGACCAGGCTGGACTGGAACTCATAATCCTAACTGCCTCTGCCTTCCAAGAGCTGGGACTAAAGTTGTGCGCCACCTTACCTGGTTGACACTGCGCTGTCGTCTATAAAAATCAGATTCTCTTACTCATGGAGGAGCAAAAGGAGCATGAAGGACAGAAGGCGAAGAATGGGTTGCAATAGATTTGCTCCTATTTATTGCTCTTGCGTTTCTTCAACGCTACCTGGAAGTCACGTATTGCCAAAGTGAGTCTTTGGGTTGTTACTTTCTTCTTCTAAGGGTCTGCTCTGAGTGGGAAGGTGATTAGGAGGATGGGAGGAGAGGGAGGAAGAAAGGGGGGGGGGGGAGTTAAGGAGGTGAAAACAAACAGCAATTAAGCAGGGCAAAATATATACTTAATTTAAATTTTAGGCCCCCGATCAGGGCGTGCTACTGCACGCCTGTAATCCCAGCACTCAGGAGGCAGAGGCAGGCGACTCTCTGTGAGCTTGAGGCCAGCCTAGTCTATAAGGCGAGTAAAGGACAGCCAAGGCTACACAGAGAAAGCCTGTCTTGAAACAAACAAGCAAGCAAGCAAAACAAACAACAACAACAACAACAAGCGCAATCAAGAGAGTAGGAGAGTGTGGCAGAGTGCATCGGAGGTGCAGGGGCTGTAAAAGAAGGAACTCTCCTCCAAGAACTGAGACAAAACCATCCATAAACAAGGTTTACTACAATCACGTGCATGGATTTGAGCTTTTCTTACACAAACGAAGATGCAATTTTTATTTAAATCAAGCATCAACAAAATCCCTAACCAGCCAAGGGTAAAGAGTCCATGAGTACTAAGGGTGAAACTGTCCTCAATATTAGATTCATTTTGAAACAGAAACTTCTTGAGCCTGTGTGGCTTTCAAATGGAATGATCCTGCAGCGTTCTTACTTAATCCCTGTGCTCGTCAAGTCAGGAAACGGACTATGTGAGTAATCACACTTGTCTATTAGAGTACAATGATTCCTGGCAAGGAGGGTTCTGTTTACCAAATGAACCCATTCTAACTGTTCATGGGAAAGAACTGTTTTATATTTATCATCCGTGATCTTATGAAGTTACTCATATGCTGAAAAAGAAAGCTGACATCTGCTAAGAACAAAAAAACAGAGACTAGCTGTTTATTACTTACAACTGAAGTGACATAAGCTGGCAGCACACAGAGCTTCAGATTTAATCTCTGATCTAAATATTCAACAAACCTCCGCCAAACCCAAGCTTATATAGAGAGAATTTTTGAAAAATTAAACCTGATTCTCATTATAACATAATTATGTCACTAATTAGAGCTGCATATTTTGAAGTCTCCTGAAAACTGGAGGAGTTGAAAATAACAAAGCGTACAGGAGAGCAAGTCACCAATAAGATAATTTCCCATCAAAACATATTACACTAGTTTAGGAAGCAATGAACTTTAAAAACTAGCATCAAGTGTGAGTAATAGTACAGAGTCTGGTCCCAGACAGGAAATCTAGCTTCAGAAAGTGAAGCATAAACAGGAGGTGGGAGGTTGGCTAAAAGGTATAGATGTCATTAAATGCCTGTTTCTAAGCAACTTAAGAAAGGGTTTCTTAGCTGGGTGTGGTAGCACATTCCTGTAATCCTAGCACTCTGGGAGGCAGAGACAGGCAGATCTCTGTGAGTTTGAGGCCAGCCTGGTCTACAAAGTGAGTCCAGGACAGCCAAGGCTACACAGAGAAACCCTGTCTCAAAAAAAAAACCTAACAAGCAAACAAAGAATGTTTCCTATGCCAGCTACACACACGCGCGCGCGCGCGCACACACACACACACTGGCCAGGTTGAGAACCACTGGCCAGTGGAAAACTTCTCAGAAAGAGATTTACAACTTGTCAGACCACTCTGCAAAAACAAGGGTGGGCGACCACACCTTGACCTGGGCTGTCCAGATGTACATACTTCTGGCGCTTTACTGAAATTCAGGATCTCCCTGCCAAAGACTGACCTGGTAAGGTCTCTGCATCTCTTTGTCCCTCTCCTCAATGTCTCCACATTGATTTAACCTCCTTTTTCTGCTTTTCACTATTAATTGGGCTTAGAAAATACAGGTGATTGAACTTGGCTTGCTGGAGGCCCAGGTCATACTTAGGGATGGTAACAGTTCCTAACTTATAAGTAACATGAAAAGAAAAGGCTTGATTGAGGTGACCAACAGGACTTGAGCGCTTTCCCGGCTGGAGATGTAGCTCAGCCAATAAAATGCTCAACTAGCATGGAGGATGGCCTGGGTATACCCCAGGACTGCTGAGACCCAGTGTGGTGACTGGCCTCTCATCTCAACTCTGAATGCAGACAGAAGAGAGTCAGAAGTTCAAGGTCTTCTTTCACTATTTATCAAGTTAGAGGACACCCTGGGCTACACAGAGCCTCGGCTGAAAAAGAAATCCTTGCATTGTACTCTTAGAATGGGTGGATTTTATAATTACATATAGACATATAAACATATGCATATATGCGTGTGTGTGTGCGTGTGTGTGTGTTTAAGACTGTTATCATCTCTGCCAGCAGTCTTGCTACAAAATTCTTTTTTATTTTTAGTATATAGGTGTTACTAGAATTTTGGAGAGTCCCTTCATGCTATCTGACCAATACTGAGGAACTCCTCTTGGGTTTTTTTTTTTTTTTTTCGTTTCATCAATAAAACAACTTAAGAATGGACTCAATTGGAAGTTAGAGGACAATTTTATGAGACTTTATAAGAAAAATCTCCAGTTCAGGGGAACTGTAAATCTGAGCAGCTGCCCAGAGGAGGAAAATGGAGAAGATAAAGAAAAAACAAACAAAAACCCAAGAAACTTTTAAGCCACCCTGGAGGTGAGATACGGGAGGGGGAGGGGCTACGTTTGGAGAACTTAGTCTTGGAAAAGAGAATGAAAGGAAAAATTTTGCTCTCCTGAATAATTCAGAAGAGTGGGCAGATGCATTGAATTGTCTCATTAAAGAAAGAAGCATAACTTCTTTAACGTGGCTTCAGGGGAGCCCGCCTTCGAAGGGGTGGTGTCTCAGCCAGATGGGTTGCCATGCCTCACAGAACTCTCAGTTCTCCAGCCAGGCCAGAGATTGTATTCTTTTGACCGAAGGAGTTTTCCCTTAAGAGGCCTTAATGCTGCTATGTCAAAGGTACTTGGAGACAATAACATCATTAAGCTGGTATCAAGGATGCCATGGTGAATCACGGGAAATGTGTGTTATTAGGCCTTCTCCCAGCTAGTCTGCTGAAACCCACAGGGAGAGGGAGGCTTGGCTCTAGGCACAGAGGCAGGCTACCAGCCAGCTGCAGCTAGACTGCTGCCTTTCTGATTCAGGCATCGCTGATCTACTTTGCTGCCTGACCCTAGAAAAGTGACTTAAACTCTGTGTTTCAGTTTCCTTATCAGTGTCCCTCTTAGGGTTATAGAGAACAAGTGAGACAGAATATACAAGGCCCCAGCCGACTCCTAGTACATGATTAGCTAAATTAGCTTGCTCTTTTTATGTTTACCGACTGACAAGCAGTATTTCATAAATCAGGTACTGAATATTCCAATGAGCGAATACAGTAAGGGGGAAACTGTGATAGAAGTTTGGTGTCTGCTGGACACCGCAGAACAGGGATAGAAAAATTTGTGGGGGGTCTATATGGGTGGGGTGTTTTGTAACGCTCGTCATCAATTATACCCTTAGGGGAATTTAAAATAAAACTGACCCTCAACCCTAAAATATGTAGTTTTAACTTTTCCAGTTGGGTTACTCAGTTATTTTGCAAGTCAGTTTCTAAATACAGTAACAGATACTGGAAAAGGCACACGAGGCATCGTCCTAGGGCCTGGGGATACAGCCTTGAAGAAGACAACATCCCAGTCAGTCCTCGTGGATAATTCAAGCACGAATTATATCTATTAGGATGTACAAAAGGGCCGAGTGCGAGACGCTGCAGCAGCAAGAATAACCTGGCGCTTCTCGGGAGATGTCCAGGGCTCTGAGCTACACTGAGGCCGCTGCTTTGCAAACAGAGGCAAAAAGAGTTCTTCTCCCTTGAAGAGGGTGCTCTTGACAAAGCCACTTGGGCATGTGATGTGTCAGATGCCTCTAGGTGACCAGTGACCCGTGGCTGTCCTCCAGCTGCATCTGCCGGACGCTGTGCCGCCTGGGCGAAGTAGGGGTCGCGGACCGAGGGCAGGTGGTCCGCTAGCCACGGAGGGAGCGCAGCCACGACCTCGGGTTGCCAGCTCCGGGCGGGCGCTCCTGCGTGGGCGCCAGGCTCCTGCCAACCCTCCAGGGAGGCGGGTACCGCAGAGGTCCTTTCCCCGAGCTCCCGCGGCTTCGGAGAGGTGACTCCGCCCCGCGGAACCGGGTTGGCTGCTCTCTAAGGGGCCGCGTGCGGGGGCGGGGCTATCGGGGGAGGGGGCGGAGCCTCGGCCCGGCATCCGCCCGCGGACTGGGTGCGCAGAGGGTGCCGCGGCGCCGAGGGCGGGGACAGCTCGGTCCAGTCGCGCGGGGCCGCCCGGTTCCTCCTCCGTCGGCGCCCGGCTGAACCCAGAGCGGAGAGGAGAGTCGGTTCTGAGTTCCCTGCGGGTGTGCGGCCGCCGCGGAGGGGAACATGGCGCTCGTGGGCAGTCGAGTGGAATTGGACGCGGACGAGGTGCGAGGACAGGCGGAGCGGGCTGGCCCCGGCGCCGGGGGGCGTGGGAGGGACACGGAGCCCCGGGGGTCCCGGCTGTCGCCCCGAGGAGCATCCCGCGGGGCCGGCCTGCGCCTCCTTGGACCTTCTGGGCTTTTGCGGAACCGTCCTGGACCCGACCGTCGCCTTCTGTGGAAGTTCCGCGGGGTGTCCGCCGGGCGGGCGGGGCAGGGCTGCCTCGTCACCCCGGGCCCAGGGCCGGACCTCAGCCCGGCGGCCGGTAAACATCTCTTCTGGTCCAGATCGCCGGCGGCCTCGCCTGTCTGGGCTACCTAAGTGACCCGCCAGGTCTCCGCGCCGGGTCTGGACGCTCGCGGGCGGGGGCGCCCGACCTGTTGATTCGAGCGCTTCCTTAGGCGCTCCGCTGCAGCTGGGAGCGCGCTCAGTGCTCCAAAGTTGAGGGTCAGGCTCCTGCGGCCGCCGCTGCCATTTTACCTGACTTGAATTTTACAAGTCGTGGCCTGAGAAAGCTTTGGTTTCACATGATGCAATAGATGGATGATGTGGAGGAGGCGAGTTAGGATTCTCTGTTTACTGCCAGAAGATCCTGGTAACCAATAAATACTGTGCTTTAAATGTTGGCCTTAAGAATCGACCACAAACCGAAGGACAGATCTTTATGGTACTGAGAGTTAAGAAGGGCGCTAAAGCTTCTTTACCACCTGCCTTGCAGTGAGGGGCCAAGACCACACACCAGGGAACTAGTGCTTACCTAGGGCACAGATATGTTGTGGGACCTTCTCACTACACACAAGTCAAACAGTGAGATAGCGTATTTGTTACTGTTTTCTTCTGGCTGTCTTTTTGGTATGACCTGTTCCCTGCCCTTTTAAATTTTACAGCCCTAGATCTTTTCTGTAATCCAGGTAACAACATCTTTACAGTGCTTTGACCATCTATCACTTACTTAAAAGTTTGTATGGCTCCCTCTTGTGTATCCGTTAAATATCCATACTCTTGGTACGGTAGACTCTCTACAGTATGGTCTCAGTTGCTTATCCCAGGATTGTCTCCAGCTGCTTCCCTGTCCCTAACCATTTAATTTATTTTTATTGAAAAACGAAGGAAGAGTCCCGAGCCTGGTGATAAAGGTCTGTAATCTCAGCACTCAGATGGCTAAAACAGGAAAATCCCAAATTCAAGGCTACCCAGGATTACCTGTCGAGTTCCAGGCCAGCCCGGACATAGAGAGACCCTGACATCCTCATCCACTAGTGTGGATTGTTTTTTTTTCTTCCCTAATAAAACAACAAACAAACAAGACTCAGCAGCTCATCACTGTGGAGTGATATTTCTGATCCTTTCACTGTTGGAGCACCGCAAGCCATAATGGTAGGTGTCAACTAGGTTGTCTTGGCATGTTGAGACAAGTGTCAGCTGCCAATAAAGCAAACTCAAGAGAAGATAGCTGATGAGGAGGGCTTCAGCTCATGTGGAACTTAGGTGTCAGAGCAACAGACAGTCTGGCGCAATGACTTGAATACGTGTTTGTCAAGTGAATGCATGGCTGCAGAAAAGATAAGGCTTGTCAGGCCTCAGTTTTTGCCATATTGTTGATTGACTACTAAGCTTCTGTTTCATGCTAGGTATTAGTCTTAGGCAATGGACAAGGAAACTCTTTGTTCATCCCAAATGTGCTGTTTTCCCTCCTGATGTACAGGTGTGTTGTCATAACTTCATTCTCCCTTTACTGTGTGCTCAAGGACTCTGTGCCTACATTTGGTACCTTAGAAAGGGAAGGTATAGTTTTGGTTGTCTAGGTCTCTTAGAGTCGGGTGTGGAGATAAGTCATGTGTGGAAGAACAATTTACGGAACAATTTAGGGCAGGTAAGCAGTTATGCATTAGGGTGTGGTAGGTGGTATTCTTGAGGTACTTGTAAAAGGTCTCTAATTGTAAGTGGACTAATGAACTCCACCGTCCTGGGCGGTGCTGGCACACGCCTCTGATCCCAGTACCCGGAAGGCAGAGACAGGCGGGTCTTTGAAGCCAGCCTGGTCTACAGAACCAGTTCCAGCCAGGACAGCCAGAGAAATCTTGTCTCAACAAACAAACAAACAAAAAAACCCCAAAAAACAAAAGCAAAACAAATAGAAAACAAAACAAAACAAAAAAACCCAAAAACAAGTACCGAGAAGAACTCCACCCTGAGTGTAGAAGCTGTCAGTTTCCTCACGTGTGTAGCTGGGATGCAGTTTATTCAAGGGTTCCATTCCCTTAAGAGCACTTTACTCTCTTCCTGGCCATTATTTGATGCTTTGGGGAAGTAAAAAGGGACAAAGCAGCGTGGCCCAGAAAGCACTAATCTCTTTGCCTCACCTATGTGTATATTTTTGGGATTGAGTTGCCTCTGGTCATTCAGTCATTCAAAAGGCAAACGTGATTAGCTTAGGTGCCAAGTCAGAAGGGCCCTTGTTCTTGACCTGTGGACCTTGACTGACAAGTCACTCAGTCCTGGGGCCTTATTCAGTTTTCTGGTCCTGAGGAGTTAGGGCTTTGGACATGTAAACCATCTAGTGTTGAGACGGAGTTTCTCAGTGTAGGCTATCCTGGAACTCACTCTGTAGCCCAGGCTGGCCTTGAACTTAGAATGATGCTGGAAATACACACTTGAAGGAGGTCCTACAAGAATACATACCTTAGTTAATGGTGGTTAGTTACCCAAGTAAGCAGTCCGCCTTTGGGTCAGGGTGGGATTCAAGTAGGATTCCATAATGTAGACTTCAGAGCAGGCATAGTAAGACTGGGGTGCACTCAGTACAAGACACAGGGAGGCTGGCCACTCTAGCTTAGAGCTAACAAAGAGGTGTACTGGGGCTAATCAGAGCTGGTCTTGGGAGGGGTTGCAGCAATTTATTCAGAGATCTTTAGCATAGATTTAAGTGTGGGGATGAAGAGAAACAGCTGCGCAAGCTAATTCTTAGGTGCAAAGACTCCCCTCCTGGCTTTATAAATGACATCTCTGGAGATGCCTTGGATGGAGTTGTAACCTGATAAGGTAAAGCCAGGAGCTACTAGGGTCACACAGGGGTTGTTAGGTGTCTTTTCCCTTCCCTCCTCTCCCCGCCTCACCCATCCTGTTTTCTTCCTTCTTTCCCCTTGCCTCTCTTTCATGAGACAAGGTCTCATGGTGTAGCCTTGGCTAGCTTGGAACTTGCTACGTAGGCTGGCTTACAACTCACAGAAATCCACCTGTTTTGCCTTTCTAAGTCCTGGAATTAATGGCTTGTGCCACTATGCCTGGCAATACCTCTTTTTATTTTTAAATTAAATTTAAACAATTAGCTAACTAATTAATTAATTTTTGAGGCAGGGCTTCTCTGTATAGCCCTGGCTGTCCTGGAACACCTGCCTCTGCCTCCTGAGTGCTGGGACCAAAGGCACGTACCATCACTGCCCGGCTCACACATCTTTTTATTATAAACAGAGTTACTGGTGAGATTTCTAGAAAATGGAAAGGAGACAACTGCCTGAAGGAAATGCTAATTGTGCAGAGTTCTTGGTTCAGGCTTCGACCACATCTGAAGTGAAGACTTCTTTCCTTCTCATGTCTTCTGTCTTGTGTCTTCAGCCTCAGGAAGATGAGATTGTGGGATTGGAGGCTGGAGGGGCAGGAGGTAGTTCAGCAGTTCAGCAGTTCAGGTGGGTTAGGGCGAGCACTGAGGTAGAACAGAGGCGTGGGGTTGGAGAGGAGAGGCTGAATTGCAGGGCCTGATCATGGAGAGCACGGAGGAGGACTTGGCTTGGGGCAGAGGTGTGGGAGAAGGAGCAGCCAGGCAGTGGTGGTTCTGGTTCCTGCGTAAGCTCAGTTGGCGTGGAGGTGGTGGTATCCAAGCAGGCGAAGAAGGGCTCACTCCCATTCCTATTGGATGCTGCTATGCAGGGAAGGAGGCGAGCAGGGTAAAGCCTGTGGCTTAGGAAGTTTATTAGGGGAGCCCGGGCTTATGATACGAAGGTGGTTTGTAATCTGGTAATGCAGGTGAGTGGAAGGAACCGGCGTCAGTTACCATCAGTCCAGCTCAGGTTAACAAGCCGCCGCTTGTTGAGATGTTGGGTGCAGAATGCCTTTTGGAATCCTAGCTAGAGTTGGAGGGCTTCTTTCTCAGCAGAACCTTCCTTCCTGTTCCCCAACCCTCCACAGACTTGGGCACCTCCCTTCCCTCTCTCAAGTTAGTAGCACAGTCGCATTTGCACCGGTGGGCAGGTGTCCGTTCTCCAGGTGGTTTGTCTCCGTAGTTCTCTGCCTGTGGGTCCGTTGCTAATTGTTTAAAGCAAGAACCTGATACTGTGGATCCCCGAGACTCCTGGTGTCTTCCTTGTAGTCTTTGGGCAGTTCCCTCGAACCTAGAGCCTCAGTGGAGTCTCCTGGACTCACTTCATATTCACTGTCACACTTGGGAGGTTCAGGCAGGGAGGAAGGCAGGAGGGGAAAGGCCCCTGTTGTCCGTAGTTGCCCCAGAACTCCCTTTCCGACCCTGGCCCTGTGAGCCTGGGCTCCCTTCTAATGCACCAGACCTCTGCACCACGGTGGCCAGACAGCCTTGTTGGTGAGGTCATCACAGCTCTCTGAAGGGACTTTTGAGGTGTAGGCTACTTGGGAGTTCATAAAGCTATGGTGAACCCTTAAATTCTTCACTTAAAGGCCCAAAGACCCTGTGTGTGTGTGTAGATGATGCTTTTTTGCTGTGTTCTATGGACAGGTACCTTGGCATTGATAAATTATACTGATACCTGTATAGGGCCTACATATTGAAAATATTTCAGTAAATGATACACTGTATCTGTTCGTTGGCTCCCATGGTAACTAATAAGCGGTACAGTCTGTCTTTGTGGGGAAGTGCTAGGTATGTGAAACCTCTTCTCCAGGTGGGGCTCTAAAGGGTGGGTGTGGGCCCACTGAGAACCACACTGGATGGGTGGATGCCAGAGGCACTGGGGACAAAGGGCATCTCTGGAAGAAGGGTGAAGTTCTCATTTACAGGATGAATAAAGGTTAACTGTAGCCAGGAATTCGTGTGAAGGGAGTTCAGTGTGGATGGTCAGCAGGGTGTGGTTCTGAAGGTGTGTCCTGCCCCTCAGAGGGAAGGGAGGTCATGACTTAGTTTCCAGACTGAGACCCCCGAGGAAGGGCAGTGACTTAATGTCCCTTAATCCTTTGGGCCTTGGGGTATTTTTTTTGGGGGGGGAGGGATGCTGGGGGTCTTGGTTCTTAATGGGCAACAAGCAGCTTGAAGTGCATGCTGTGCCTGTAAATTCTTTCCGATTTTGACGTCTGTCATCTAGAAGGTGCCGTTTGCACAGGGCTTCTTCGGAGGTGGAATTTCAGTAGCCAGCGTGGGAGTCCGAGGGAAGTGTGGCAGAAATGAAGCTGTAGGAGCAGTGTGTGTCTGTGGTGGAGGGCACTGGAGAGGTGAGCTTAGGGCTCGACTGTGTTTGGTCAGGTTTTGATAGGCCTTGAAGAGCTTAGCTGAGGTTTCTGTTTCTCCCTCCTCCCTCTCCCCACCCCCTTACCCCAATGCTATATGGGACTTTTAAAGTTTGTTTTGAGTCAGTACTCCTGTACAGTACAGTACTCCTCAGTGGGGAGATGTTCGAATCTTCCTATATCTGAGTATTGTTTTTCTTTTCACCTTTTTGGGGCAGAGTACATGGGGTGTTTTAATTTTTCCAAGAGACAGGGTTTTTCTGTGTAGCCCTGGCTGCCCTGGAACCCTGGAACCTGACTTGTAGACCAGGCTAACCTTGAACTCAGAGATCCGCCTGCCTCTGCCTCTCCGGTGCTGTGGTTAAAGGCGCGCACCACCACTACCACCACCCTGCTTTCTGGGGCTTTTAAAGTGTGTTTTGACGCTGTCAGCCATCTACAGCATTATTACAAAATGTGTTTTCTTGTAGCAGAACATTAGCTGGAGATTTCTTACAAAAATCCATAAATAATTAACAGTGGTGGCCTTTACATTGAGAGAGCAGTTGACATTGTAGGAGGCCCCTGTGGTGTGGAGTCTGCCTGTTTCATCTCCAGGAAAGTTCAGTAAGGTACTCAAGCTCTGACAGAAGGGGAGGTGAGGCCCAGAGCCCAGCTGTGCTCCATGCCCTGGGAAGCCAGCACTATATACACAGATGCAGGTCTCATGAGCACCTGCTGGGCTGCTCTGCACCGAGTGGTCCATGGGCTTCTGGGGGAGGGCTTTGAAAGCAGGCCTCAGCATCCTCCTTCAGGACTCATTCCTTCCTACACAGTCTCATTGTGTCTACTATGCAAGGGTAGTTTCCTGGGTGCTCAGTGGCCTGAGACAGAGTGGGAGGAAAGGAGAAACCTTGGCTGGCCCTGATGCCGGGGACTCATGCTGGCTCTGCTCCAGAGACTGAGAATCAGGTGACGAAACAGCCGGTGTTATTTCTCAGACGTGTATGACCCTGCCTGGTCCTTGCTTACTACCCCAGGTTGTAGTCATGAGCCCTGCCTTGTTCCTAAGAAATGAGGTTGAGGACTGGGAAAGTGAAAGTAAAGGACAGGGCAGTCATTCTTGCTTCCTGTTTTAAAAACAAAACAAAAAACCGGGAGGACAGCACAGGAGGTTGGAGGTGGTGTCAGAAAGAGCTTTTGTCCACACAGGAGGTCAAATCTGTAGTCTCAGCTATTTCAAAGGCTGGGGTAGGAGAATCACTTGTGCCCAGGATTCCCAGGCTAGTTTAGCCTGGGCAGCATAGTGAGAAAGGATTGCAAGGTCCCTAGCTGTTGGAGGCAGAGAAAGTTAACTCTAAATCCAGTGGCCTTTCCAATAAGTCCAGGGGCCTCATCTATGGAAGGCCAAATGCAGGTGTTCACCCACCCTCTCTACTATTTTTGTAAGTGAAGTTTTATGGGAATGTAACCAAGTCTATTTGCTTAGATATTGCCTGTGTCTACTTTTGTGCTATACTTGAGTAGTAGGGACATAGGTTATCTGATTGTTAGTACTTAAGTCTTGTAGGTCCTTTACTGGCCCTTGTACTGGGTGATTTCTAGGAATATAGTTTATATATGTTGAAGAGCCTGCGAATTATTTGCTTACTTCTTTATTACTTAGATAGCAGAACCTAGGAACAATTAATCTGTTGTTCCTATGAAGGGTGTGTGCAGATCTGGAGTCGGGTGGAAATGGGTTTGAATCCTGCTTCTTGTACAGAAGTGGGTAAGTTATTTAACCTCTCATCTTCTTCATCCTAAGGAGAAAAGGGTTCATCCCTCCTCATAAGATTACTGTGAAGGTGCAAGGCCCAAGGGGAGCCACAATGCTGGGCATCAGTGCTGGCTCAAATGCTGGCTTCTGACGCTGTCGTTAAGAGCAGCTGTTCGGCACTGTTCCATACTCTGCATGGCAGCCTTCTGCTGGGGGAGTCCCTTAGGACAATGCAGTTTCCTATGAGGTTAATTCCCAGGACTCCAGCTGGGAAAATGGTGCAGATCTGTAGCCCTTAAGCTTTTCTAAGGGAGATGAGTGAACTCAAAGGGCCACCTGTTCTAGCTCTGTCCGCCACAGAACAGTGTCCGAAGGGGAAGTGCACTGTCAGTCACTGTCAGTCTTTCACTGTCAGTCACTGTCAGTCTTTCACTGACACAGCTAGATGGCCGGTGGTGTCGCCTCCACCTGTGCTGGACGTTGTGCGGCCCCACTTTCCATTGGTGGATGTCATTGTTCTCACAGGGTTTTCATGGGGTACCTTTGGAAGGGGCTAGGATTTAGGAGAAAGGCATGTTTGTGTGTGGTCATTCTTTCCCCCTGTTACTGAGATGGTAAACCTGGTGAGCAGAGGTTCATTTGTTACAGTTCTGGAGTCTTGAGATTCAAGCTCGTGATGCCACATCTGGTGAGGCCCTTCTGGCTGTGTCTTAACATGGCTGATGGCATCATGGAGGGAAAGAGCACATAGGGGAGAGAAAGAGTGCCCTCACTTGAATCAGGATGTCATGTATGCAAGGCAGGCATTCTACCTGGCACCATAGCTTCAGACTAATAACCCAGGACTGCTAGTAAGTAAGCCACAATAATTGGCATTAACCTTGTCTTAGTGCTCCATTGCTGTGAAGAGACCTCACCAAGGCACCTTACAAAAGCATTTAACTAGGGGCTTGCTTACAGGTGTAGAGGGTTAGTACATGATCATCATGTTGGAAAGTAGACAGGCATGGGACTCGAGCAGTCCTGGGGAGGTTTACATCCTGATATGTAGGCAGCAGGGAGATGTAGAAGTACTGACTTTTGAAGCCCTAGAGCCCTCCCCCCGTGACACACTTTCTCCACAAGGCACACCTCCAAATCCTTCCCAAACACCACTAGCTGGGACCGAGCACACTCAAACATGAGCCCATGGGGCCATTTCCATTTAAATTGCCACAATCCCCATGTTGGGGTCATGTCCTACAGATCCTGCATCTCAAGATAGTTGCATAGAGACTACTGTGTGGCCATCTTAATCTGTGGCAGTTACAGTATAAGAGGTTAAAGAGCAAAGGAGGTAAGAGTGTAAGAACTCTTGGGCACTGGAGGGCAGTCTGGTTCTTACCTTTTTGTTTTTTAGTTGTTTTTTTTTTTTTTAAAGAACTGTCTTGTTTTTATTTCTTTGTTATTTATACAGTATTCTGCCTGCGAGCCAGGAGGTCAGAAGAGGGAACCAGATCTGATTATGGATGATTGTGAGCCACCATGTGGTTGCTGGGAATTGAACTCAGGACCTTTGGAAGAACAGCCAGTGCTCTTAACCTCTGAGCCATCTCTCCAGCACCCTCACCTTACTTCTTAAACCTTGTCTGGGCCTTTGAGGCAAAGCATGGTCATTTTGGCATGGAGGCTCAGTGGTTCCCACTTGAATGTGTATAAAAGTTTCATTGCCAGGGAGCAGGTGGCTTGCTAAGGTGTGCGTCCTGGTGTTTTCCCACCAGGGATTCTTGCTCAGTGGGTCTGGGGCCATCCTAGGAACTTGGTTTGCTTATGTGGACTTTCGCCTTTCTGTTGCAGAGTGCTTATACCCCTCGTCTCATGCCCCAAGGCTGGTCCTTCCTCACATCCACTTGTTCCTCTGCAGTTCCCAAGCAGCCTTTCATCACCGGCAACCCCTGCAGCTGCTAGCCCTCCCACAGCTTCCCCTGCTGGCCTCTGGGTATTTAGCAGTCCTGGCTGCCACAACCAGAAGGGGTTGGAGGTCCTGTGGTTCAGCAGGAACCCTGGCCTTTCCTAACAGCATGGTGTATCCTCTCAGCCAGGAGAGACTTTTCTTCCTGGAGTCAGTCAGACTTCTTTGTTGTGCTGGTGAAGACACCTGACAAACAGCTTAAGGGAGGATGGCTTGCTTTGTCTCACTGTTGGAGAGGGTTCATCCTCTAGTCACTTGGCTTTGGGTCTCCAGGCCTGAGACAGCACATTATGGCTGTGGGAAAGTGTTGCAAACTCTCTTTGGCATTCAGGAAGCAGAGAAAAGGTAATACAGAGAGGGTCCAGGGCAGCAGATAGCTCCCAAACAGAAACCCCAGTCACTTACTTCCTCTGTGTCCTGTCTTTTACTCTTCACCACCTCCCAATAATGTCTTCTTCATATGACTCCATAAAGGATTAACCTCTTGATCAGGTCAGAGTCCGTAGGACCCAAACAGTAACTACATGCTCAGCAGCCAGCGGCCAAGCCCCTGATACATGAGGCTCTGGGGAACATGTCACATTCAAACCCCCAATACTTGCATGGCCAGTAGCACTGCCTCAGGACAGGCCTTCCCACCTCTGCTTCCAGTTTACCAGACATGTCTGCAGTCTCAGCACTGCAGCGGGAGAGACAGGAGGATAAGGAGTTTGTGGTCATCCTGGGCTACACAAGGACAGACAAGCCAGCCAGCCAGCCAGCCAGCCAGCCAGCCAGC
>CM053754.1:45589922-45614714 GCA_028658305.1 Pachyuromys duprasi
ACATTCAAACCCCCAATACTTGCATGGCCAGTAGCACTGCCTCAGGACAGGCCTTCCCACCTCTGCTTCCAGTTTACCAGACATGTCTGCAGTCTCAGCACTGCAGCGGGAGAGACAGGAGGATAAGGAGTTTGTGGTCATCCTGGGCTACACAAGGACAGACAAGCCAGCCAGCCAGCCAGCCAGCCAGCCAGCCAGCCAGCTAGTCAGCCAGCCAGCCAGCCAGCCAGCTAGTCAGCCAGCCAGCCAGCCAGCCAGCCAGCTAGCTAGTCAGCCAGCCAGCCAGCCAGCTAGTCAGCCAGCCAGCCAGCTAGTCAGCCAGCCAGCCACCCAACCACCTAGCTTTATTGAGCTGTGATTTACACACCATAAAGTTCATTCCTTCCTTTCCTTCTCACAGTGCTAGGAATCTAATCTGAATGGTAGCTCACTCCTCTTGTATGTACTCAGTGACTTTTTTGTCTTTTGGTAAATTTAGAGCTGTGTAGCTATCACCTCAATTCCCCCTGAGAACATTTCTGTCATCTCATAAAGATTCTGTATCCCCATTTCTTCTTATCTCATTTTTTCTTAACACTTTAAATGATTAGAGAAATTAAAAATCACCAGGAGAAAATAAAATATCCACGTGTATTGAAATTGAGCCTCTGTTCAGTGTGCAGAGAACAAAGCAGACTGGAGATCCCGGATGCATTTGGATTGGGTTGGGTTGGCCTAGATACTGTGATGTCATAAGGAGGCTTGAGGGCTTCATGAATTACCGCTACCCGCAACAGGAGAAATATGGACCATTCACGAAAAGAACATGACTATGCTTTAGTCTAGGGAAGTCTAGAGGCTGCTCACTTATTTCACATCAGTCACACACAGGAGGCATTTTTCATGGCTTTTAAAGGTAGAATGCTGGAAAAGAGACTTTGCTATTTCCTCCCATCATTCCTTAAGTATGATGTTAGTTTGCTTTGGAGTTGTATTTGTGCTATGCTGCCTGAGTTTAAAAATTGCTATTTGAATTGCTGGCTTTGGTTTCATTGAAAAACATGTTAGCTGAATTTGGTTTGGAATTAGGACAGAATTTCCAAATATTTCTGAAATTGCCTAAACACATTTTTTGCTGTTTTATGCTATGTTTTTATGTGGTGTTCTTAGCATCAACTGTTATAAAATCAAAGTATTTAACTCTGAAAATATCCTGCAACATCAAGTATTCAGCCATTCCTTATAGAAAAACAAATAAGCACATCTTCCTTATTAGTATGTAAGTTTGCTTTCACCTTTATTCATTCAATTTATGCTTTTTAAAAAAGATTTCTTTTTATGTATATGACTTTTTTGAATGTATGTCTGTGCATCATGTGATGCCTGGTGCCCTTAGAGTTCAGAAGAGCATCGGATTCCCAGGAACTGGAGTTATAGTGGTTGTGAACCACCATGTGGGTGCTGGGTATCAAAACTTGGTCTTCTCTAAGAGTAACAACTGTTCTTAATGCTGAGCCATCTTTCCAGCCCCTCATCTTTAATAAATAGTAAAACTAGATGTATGCTAAAGAGTGGTCTTTAAACAGATTTTTTTGATGATGAATTATCAATGTTCCATTTGTCTTCCTATTTTGTATACGTGTATATCTGGCATTGTATAAACAGTTCTTGGGCAAAGAGAGCTTAGCTTGTTAGTAGAGAAAAATTTAACAAGCCTCCCATTAGAAAGTACAGCAGCCCAATCCACTCGCATGACAGTAGGTTAGATGTGGGCATTTTAAGGTTGTTTAAAGAACCCTTGTCCATGTGCTAAAGACCACAAAGAGACCATCATCCTTTTGTTATCTTCTCAAGCAAACAGGGGGCATTGCAGATGGGTTTAAAATAGCACCACATATCTGAAGGGAGCCTGGCGTCAGCCTTTACCCTCCGTTTCCACCTCTCAGTGTGCCTTTTTTCTGCCGGCAGCCTCTGCTGTGGGGTCTGTAGCTCTGTTCCGGTCCTCTTTGCTGTCACTGTGGCCCCCAGCTTACATGGCCCACCCTCTGAGAGAACTCCCTGATGGTGTCCTTGCGTCTTCTTTGCTCTCTGTGGTCTGCTCTCCACTGTGTCCCCACCAATCTTTTCCAGACATTGATTACATGTTTCTTCCTAGTGTACAGACTTTCACTCGCTGTCCATAGTAATTAGAAGAAAGCCACGTTCCTTGTGACCAGAATAGTCCGGCTTTTTGTCTTCCTCCAGCTGTCTCCTGCCCTTCTCTGCCTTTTTCCCCTCTCCACACTCCAGCTCCCATTCAGTTTCTTGGATGTGCCAAGTTACTCCCAACCATAGTGCTCTTGTGTGAGTGCTTCCTGGCCAGGCTGACTCAGCCATGGCCGGATCCTGAACTTCCCATTCTCACCACAGAGGTCAAATTTCCAAAGAGCCTGCACTGCCTAGTTTCATGTCAACATGACACAAGTTAGAGTCATCAGAGAGGAGGGAGCCTCAGTTGAGGAAATGTTTCCGTAAGATCCAGCTGTAGGCTGTGGCCTGGAGAGATGGCTCAGCAGTTAAGGAGCACTGGCTGCCCTTCCAGAGGACCCAGCACCCACATGGTAGCTCATAGCTGTCTGTAACTCCGGTTCCAAGCGATCTGACACCCTCACACATGCAGGCAAAACACCAGTGCACATAAAATAAATAAATCACATATAAATAAATTATCTATCTATCTGTCTATTTAAAAAAATCTGGCTGTAGGCAAGACTGTAGGGCATTTTCTTAATTAATGATTGAAGGCCACTTCATTGTGGGTGGGGTTACCTGGGCTCTCTAAGAAAGCAGGCTGAGTGAGCCACGGGCAGCAAGCCAGAACGCAGCACTCCTGGAAGGTCTCTGCATCAGCCTCTGCCTTCCAGGTTCCTGCTCTGTTTGAGCTCCTGTGCTGACTTCCTCCAATGATTGGCTATAATGTAGAAGTGTAAGGCAAATAAACCCTTTCCTCCCCACTTTCCTTTTGGTTGTGTGTTTCATCACAGCAGTGATGACCATGAGACAGAAACTTTGCTTGGTTCCCATCTTCAGATCAGCTGGTAGTTTACTGCAGAGCCCTTTTGTTTTATCTTAGCTGTGTTCATTATCTGCATAATCTTGTTTGTTTATATCCTTTTTGTTATCTGTGTCTTCTATCTAATTTTTATTGCAGGAAACAGCAGTTGCTGCAGGCAGTTTGAGGAGGAAATGTGGTACTTGGAAGGGCCACAAGAGTGTTTGATGTAGGCTCCCATTCATGCATGACCCCCAGTCCTAGTTAGAAGTGACCCACGTAGGGAAGAGCCTGGCGCTTTGGGCTGTGTTGGTCAGCTTTCCATTCAGTGACAAGATGCCTGCAATATATTACTTAAGGGAGGAAATGTTTATTTTGGTCTTAGTCTGTGGTCAGCTGGCTCCATTGCTTTTTGGGCCCCAGGCAAGACAGAGCATTCTCATGGGAAGATGTGTATGCTGCTGCTCTGGTCGTGACCAGGAAGAGAGAGAGAAGACAGGTGGGTTCCAGTATCCCCTACAAGGGCATGCTCCCTCCCTCCACAGGTCTCCACTGCCTACGGGCTCCACCATAGCCCAGTAGGACTTTAGTACTAGCAGCCCTGTGTTGGAGGACCATGCCTTCAACACAGGAGCCCCTGGGATATTTAAGACACAAACCATGACTGGGACTAGCTCACTCTGCCGTGAGCTACAGTAAATGCCCAGTACTGCTGTTGACATATCCTGTTCTCACCTCTGCTGGGCAGCAGGAAGAGCCAGAAGTGGAGGAAGATGGCCAGTGCATACCGACAGAAGGAACCTCAGTTCTGGTCTGTGCTTTCACTATTTAGTCCTGGCTAGCCTAGAAACTTAAGATTCCTTTTTCCTCCAGTCCCCACCTCCAGAGTCTGGGAATACAGATTTGTGTGAGTCTTAGCTGGCGGAACCTAAGCCACACCCAGGCATTTGGAGGAATTGAGAGATTAGCTAATGGCCAACAGACAGCAGCAAACCAGAAACAGTTGCAAAGTACATTTGCTGTGTCAGATATGAGAGCCAGCAGCTGCATACCTCAGTATGAAAACCATCGGGAAAACAATGTAAAGTTCAGATATACCTCAGATTCACAGGGTTAAGAATTGAGGCAGGAATTCTTATGATGTGCAAGCATTAAGTGTTTATAGAATTTTCTCAAGAGGGAAGTCTGAGAATTCACAAGTTATCGGGGCCATATTTAAGACAGTGAGAACCACAGTGGCTAAGGACGCTGGGTATACTGCTGGTGATGGAAGATAAACAGCTAGCTGTGTAGGGCAAGGAGAAGGGGCTGGCTGTGGGAGAGTACCACAGGGAGGTTGGAACAGGGGCTGATGCAGTGTGCAGAGGCTGATAAAGTGTTTCAGGAATCTGCTGTGGCGGCCCATGATCGGAGAGCCTCGGAGGACAGGTCAAGGGGCACTGTCCTAGGTGCTGAGTCCAGGGGCACATTTGGGTGAGGAGTGTGGTAGTCACGCGAGCTTACATGTTCTTCTTCTTCTAACAATTTTTTTACATTAATTATTTAACTAATTAATTAAATCATTGTTTGAATATGTGTGGCAGGCAGAGGAAGGCTTGTGGGAGTCAGTCCAGTCCTCCAGGGTTTCAGGGACTGAACTCAGATCAACAGGTGTGGTGGCAAGCGCCCTTATCTGCTGAGCCATCTCGCTGGCCCTCACCATAAACTTCTTAGTAATTGCCAAACAGGAGCAGTCACGGTGGAGAAATGGGCTGCTGTGTTAGATGGTTAAAATGAGTACCACTGGTGGGGGGTGGGGGCGGGGGATACAGAGCCTTTGGTGTGGTACGGGAGCGCCTTACTCTACTAACAGAGGCCTGTGGGAGAATGTTAGTGATGAAGGCTGTGAAGAGAAGAAAAGGAAATGGTCAGTGCTAGAAAAGATAATGGTGTAAAAATCCCAGATGACAGTGCCATAGCTGGCTCTGGCCCGGAGCCTGCACTTCAGGATTAAAAAGTGCTGTGGAGATGTTTGTTACTGGGTCAGCTGACACATGACACTGGGCAGTGGCATGAAGTAGTCTAATTGACAGAACTGGGCTGCGTAAGAGGTGAGCACACTGCAGGATGTAGACCACACTTGGCTGTATGTGTGTCACACCTTACTCTCAGGTGGTTCAGAAAAACAGACTGTGTGGTTAGCTAGACAGGAAGCAAGGGGGAAGAGCAGGTTATGAAAGCAGTGTGGCAAAGGGCCAAAGATCAGGGTAAGGGACACACAGGCATGCCCTGTGCTAGTAACCTGGCAACTAGTGTGTAAGTTTGCAATTCTTTCCAAGTAATGCTGTTTAAAAAGTTGCCAGAGTGAAAAGGAAAGATGAGTGGCACTCTCCTGCCTTGCTGCCTGAGCACGATGGATCTGCTTCTTAATGGGACAGTGTCCCTTTATAGTCCTCAGAGTGTTCGCGCTCTGCCTGAGAGACACACAGGCATGCTTGCAAAAGTTTGAAATCACTCAGAAGTAAACATGGTTTTTCTCTTTCCTTCCCTCCTACCTCAGAAAACCTGCTGTGCCTCCAATTACTTATTTTTGATTAGCATCCTCACGGGGTGACATTAATAGAAATAGAAAGCTATGCTGTTTCTTCCAGGACTGGGATTTTCACTTAATATGTCTTAGAAATAGTTCCAATCTTGTTTTTTATGTAACAACTGAAGAGAATTGAATGACATAGATGACTTGATCTGTTTCTTATATTTTTATTGATTATTTGGGAATCTCACATCATATATCTCAATTGTGCTCACTTCCCAGTCCTCCCCTACCCACTCCCTCTCCTCGTAACTACCCCTCCCCCAAAGAAAAGAAGAAAGGGTGAAAAAAGGAAAAAAAGTGAATTTTGTGTTGACCATGTACTCACTAGTGTGTGGCCAGTGGCCAGCCCCACCACCCCTCAGAGAGGATGAGCCTTTCTCCGTTGGCATCCACACCAGAAGCCATGGGCTGAGGACAGCAATGAGCAGCCTGAGGAGAGGGGCAGGCCCAGCGCTTCCCGCACCATCAGGCCAGCTCACTTGATCGGAGGGATCCTTAGTACGAATCTTTTTATTACATTTGTTTACTCTGTGTGTGTGTGCATGTGAGGGTGAGAGTACGCTTGCACACGTGAGCACCTTCATGTCACATGTGGAGGTCAGAGGACAACTTAGAGGAGTCTCTGCCATGTGAGGCCTAGGAACTGAACTCAGGTCATCAGGCTTGGCAGCAAATCACCTTTACCCACTGTGGCATATTTTAATAGTAGGAAGTTGAAACATTATTGTGGTGTCACTCCGCTCTGTTTCATTTAAAAATATTCTCATTAATGACAGTTTCAAAAACTAGAACCGAGTCTTTTAATTCTGCTTGTTCTCTTTGTGTAAAATTATTCCCCTGCTCCTTGTTCCAAAAAAAAAAGTAGGCCCTAGCTGTTCTGTCAACTATGAGTAGGTTAGGTATCAGTTAGCCCTGAAAGACAGGGGTGTTGATGTAACAAGTTATTTGCAAGGTTTACTTTGCAACCATAAAAAGAATAGCCAAGTAATATCAGTGAAAGTGAAATAGCTTGTTCATGTCTGCTACATAAATTCAGTATATACAGTTTGTAAAAGACTTACCTTTTACAAGTGCACTTTGTTACATTCTGTGCTCTGCAGTGTGCATCTTTTAGAATATCTTTTATATATTCTTTCATAATTTAATACATGACCGTAATGGATCTTGGTCATATCCCCCCTCCCAAATGTAGTACACATTTTATTTATATTTTATATGTGCACATATAGTAATTACAGATTATACCTAATATATATACATTATAACATATTTACATTATAGACATTTTCTAGCACATCTTTTATGCTCACTGTTCCCTGGACTCACTGGATGTCCTCTGTTTTGGCAACTTAGAGTATTGGTTTTGTGGTAGTTTAGATTGTGAGTGATTTTTTTAAAAAGCTCCGACCTTAGAACGTCTCCCTTGTGAACCACATCTCCTTATAAAGTTAACTTTCACTTTTAAAAGCATGCTAATCTGTGGGTAATGGAAGCTAAAGCCTGTTGTCCCCCTCTTTTCATGAGAGCGACATCTGGTGGTTGCTTTATAATCTCTTCACTTCCCTGTGCTTGTTAGAAACTCAAAGCTTTGTGTGAACTGCTTGGCAGTCATGCCCACCACTCTGGAGGGTCAGGCTGGTGTCACTGGCACCCGAAGACTTCCCGCAGCCCAGGGCTCCATCTGGATGCATCATGCAGCCAGCCAGCCCTGACATTCGGGTGCATGTTTGAGAAGGTTTTTCTGAAACGTAATTCCAAGAGTTTATGGCTTTGAAAATGTGTCAGCCTCTTCGCTTTACTCCTGAGGAAGCTGGGTCCCAAAAAGGTTGGGTGTGTCTGCCAAAGTCACACTGCAGCCTGGGGATCTGGGTTCCTTGTGCCCACGAATGCACGGGAACCATTCATTTGAGAAGGGAGAGAAGTGGCTGTTCACGTTTGGGAGTGTCTCTTTGCTATAGATTGTTTCTTTCTCCTTTCCAGGAGAGCTCAGAATCTTGGGTATGAGAACTACGAGGGATTCCAGCTCTGTTTTCAGGAGTGAGCTGACTTATCTCCTTTCTGAGGATGAATATCCCACGTAACTGTCTCGGCGGATCCTGTTTTGGGTCAGGCCTGCTCTGTATGCATTGAGTCACCTGAATCTTTACAGAACTCCGGGGAGTGGGGGTTGAGATTCCCATGGTAGCATCCGGAAATGGAGGATTAAAGGGCTAGATTTGCTTCAGGGGATCAGGGTTCACACCCAGACAGGTCTACCTCCCAAGCTAAGTTGTATTTCCCACCATTCTCAACTGACATTGTAATGATGTCACTAATGCATATTTACTTACAGTGTTAGTGGTCAGAGACATACTTGCCCCTTAGGGTTAGAGCATGGGACCAAGCCTGTGAACCATAGACTTGCCCTGTGCAAACCTGCAGGAGTGTTTTTGCTGGGGGATGGGGGGAGGTGGCTCATGCCGGCAGGCTGAGGGTACTGACTGTCCTTGACTCCAACCACTTGATGGTCCTAATAACTGTCTCCTGTAGGTATAGTGAGTGTCGTCCTCCCCCCGCCAAAAGGTTAACACTGGAATGAGTTAGGGGTTTCTACGACGCGAGTGTGCTTGGCTTGTGTCTGACCCTTCTGTCCTGAGATGGTGGAGCTCGGGGCAGTGGGGGTGCACTTGACACACAGCCTCCTCCCAGCTCAGAGGACCTGCACGCCACAGTGAAGGGCCAGTTGATACTGTTATCAAGTGTCCTAGTAAGTTACCTCTGCGCATTTCTTCCGTGTTCTGGCAGCGGTGGTTAAGACGAGGTGGAAAGCTCTGCTCATTAGCACCGGTCTCCTTGGGTGGTGCTCCATGCTCTTGACACGGCAGCTCAGTGCTTTGACTTTTTTGTTAATGGAGATCTTCACATCATTGTGTGTGATCATGTGTCGGCTGCTTTAGTAGATAACTGAATCATCTGAATAAAATCGAACTCACCAAGATGAAGCAGCTGCCTAGTAAAAATGGACTCATTTATTTGATTGTTTTTAGTTCCTTTTTTAAAAAAAAAACTTTTTTGAGACAGGGTCTCTCTACAGAATCTTAACTGTTCTCTCTGTGTAGATCAGGGTGGCCTTTACTTCACAAAGAACCAACTGCCCCTGTCTGCCAAGTGTGGGGATTAAATCCATGTACCTGGCTATAGTTTCTAATAAAAGTCAGAGTTAAAGACCTGTGGGTCAGAGGCTCTACTGCGCTGCCTGCTTTTTCTCTTCTTCCTTTTGGTCTGCTCTAATTGAGAATTAAGTTTGCAGCCTTTGAAACCTTGAGAAGGCTGCATTTCGTTCACTGCCAGAGCTAGGAGCAATTATAGGTAGACATTTGGAGACAGTCTCCAGAGTATTAGCTTTGATCACTTGGATTAAGAGCACTGTGGTCCAGTTCAGGTTCAGAAACGACTTGGTTTGATTAATTTTCTTTTCTTCATTTTTTGGGACAGAATTTTGCCTTGGCTGGCCTGGAACTCACTTATATAATAATAATGTTTTACATCAGATAATAGGATTTAAAATGACTCAGAAAACCAGAGGACAGTTTTGGAGCTTGAGAGGGAAAACAAACAAAGAGACAGACAGACAGACAGGGCAGGCAAGCTGCCAGTCTGGGGTAGGTGGGTAAAGAGAAAGTCAAGCCTTTTGAATTACAGGCCAGGGAAGCTGGCAGGCTCATTAATGGAAGTTTGTAAGCAGCTGAATAGAGTGTGCTGCATGTGTTCAGAGAGTGAGGCACCCAGAGCGGCAGCCACACTGATTTAGGCTTTTGGCTGGTGTCTGGAAAGGAGATGGAGGGAAGAAGCCATGACTGTGAGTTAGAAGGTGGAACCTCAGGCTTAGTGAGCAGTGGGAGTCTGTGGCTGTGATGAGATGGCGCCCGGGCCTGGAAAGTACATATCTCACCGTGGGGATAGTTGTTAAAAGAAAATGTTACGCATGTCTCTCTGTGTACACGTGCATGGGTTCAAAGAGTGTTGGAGCCCTTGGAGCTGGAGTTACAGGTGGTGGTGAGTGCTCTGGTGTGGGTGCTGGGAACCAAGCCCAGGCCTTTGGCAGGAGTTGAACACACTCTTGCAGCCCCACGCTCATCTTTTTATATCTTTCAGGTGTAATGGAGAGATTTCCTGAAGGTTCTTTTCTTGTACAAGAGGTTGATAGATCCATGTGGATTATCTTTAAAGGGAAGGGGAATTAATATTTCTTTGTGATCTTATATTATTTACAGTGGCATGTCACCACCCAGGACTGGAGACAAAGCTAAAGTTCCACTCTTTTTACCACAAGCCACAAAACAGAGCTGATGAAAAAGCTTGAAAACAAAACAGTAAGAAATATAGCCATGCTTTACCAGAGGGCGTGGCCTCCCTTCTCTTAACAGACGTCAACAGGCCCACCGCCTCCGCTTCTGTAATCACTGTGTTGAGCGTGTACAAATGCGGCTGACATGCAGGCGCATCTGCCAGGGCGCGGTGTCAGAGAACGACTTCGGGGTTTTTTCTCTCCTGCCTTTCGTGGGTTGTGGGGACTGAACTCAGGGTATGAGGCTTCACACTGAGCTCAGTTGGGTCTCCCCTGCCACTCACCAGCTGGCAGGCCCCAGTGCTTCAGGCCTTAAGGCAGGTGTGGTGCTTCTTGCTTTCAGTGTTTTAAATTAGTTATTTGCCAAATGAACAAGGAAGGTGATTGTCGATTATAAGTATTGTGGATGAAATAAGTCAGATGATGCCAAATTATAAGTTGCTATTCTAGGTAACTTTAGTTAGTGTGATCAGAGACATAACTTTGAGAAAATGACTTTCTGAGCTGAAATGGAATAATGTGAGTCAGCCCGGGCCGTCAGGAGATGCCCGGGAGGAAGACATAACTGCGCACAGCCTTTAGAGGAGCAGAAAAGAAAGAGCTGTGTCAGGAGCAGGGAAGGAGCAGGGTGGAACAGAACCCAAGTTTTGGCTCCTATATTGGGTTCTCTTATCTACCTCCCTACACCACCCCTGTCCCTTCCAGCCCCCCAACACTAGGTAGGAGAGAAAGAAGGTTAGAGGGGAAAGGGGCCATCGATATCATTAGGCTGCTTCCTGTGGATTAGGGGTCTGGGGTTCTGTGGGGTGAGTTTGCTCCTTCATCGGAAGGATATCTCCAACCAGCTCTTGTGTGAAGACTGAATGCGAGATAGGGAGACCAGCGAGGGGGTGCTTTGACGTTCAGGTTTTTGGGGGTGGATCCTAAGTAGCTGGCCAAAAGTTCCCATTTGACTTTTGCACCTGTTGGGGGGGCTATTGTACATACGTGAGTTCTGTGTGAGGATGTGTGTTTGAGGGAACGGAGGGGAGAGACAGGAGGGAGGAAAGGAGAGGTAATATGGATATTTACCATATTTTTGTTTTATGTTAATTTGACACAAACTAGAGTCACCAGGGAGGGGGATCCTCAGTTGAGAAAATGCCTCCATAATATCAGGCTGTAGGCAAGCCTATAGAACATGTTCTTAATTAGTGATTGATGGGGGAAGGAGGGTCCTGGGTTCTATAAAAAGCAGGGTGAGCAAGCCTTGGGGAGTAAGCCAGTAAGCAGCACCCTTCTGTGGCCTCTGTGTCTGCCCCTGCCTCCAGGTTCCTGCCCAGCTTGAGTTCCTGTCCTGACTTCCTTAGATGATGTGCAGTGATGTAGAACTTTAAGCCAAATAAACCCTTTCTTCCCCAAATTTCATCACTGCAATAGTAACTGTAACTAAGATGGAATATGTTGACACTTTTGAACAGGCTCCTAGCAGCAAAGCATGTTGGTGGTGGGAAGCCTAGCTCAGGATCAGAGGATTGGCAGGTAGGTCTGAGATCCCGGAGGAAGCTAACATGGCTAGTCATGGAGAAAGTGAAGACTGTTTTGGGCATGTCTTTTTACTCAGGAAGTGTTCTGCATTTGGGATGAATGAGACTGAGCAGTATAAGCACCTGTGTAAAAGAATCCACACTCTTGAATTAGGCTCCGTTGACTGTGGCTGAGTAGTTTAAATAGAGGGAAAGAAATCCCACTTAAACACACAGATTTCTGTGAGTAGAATTCCACAAGGAGCTGTTACTCCACCCCCTGCTCACCCCTTTCCTACCCCACTCCCCGTGCATTTGAAAGTCTTCGTTCTTGAGAAACTCACTGTAGTTTTTACTCCTTTTCAGGACATCTTTGAAGATGCCTTGGAGACCATCTCTAGGTAAGTAATAATCCAATAAACAAAGTGGAGCCTGGTGGTGCTCATGCGACACTGGGGAGGCAGAGGCAGGCAGCTCCAGGCCGAGCTCCCGCTGTATCCTGGTCCTGTGTGGGTGAAGTGCTCTCTCTTGCACCGTCTGCTGCGGAGGCCGTGTGGTTTAGGCAAAGAGCTGTAACACTTCGTTCTGAAAGAGCTGGCCCGTTCACCCAAATCAGGTCGGGTTTCCACTGCCGCCTGTCGTGGCCTCGTGGACCTGAGCTTCTGATTCTGTTCGGTGTTGGCGGTCCAGCTGGAAGAGCTGTAACCCGTTGCTATGGAGGAATCTTTTTTTCCTGCATCACGGGTCAGACCCGACGTTGTTCTGTGCTCTTCTGCCAGGAGACTGATGGCGGAGAGGCGCGCACTTCCAGCTTGGTGCTCAGAGCCGGTCTGGGCTTTCTACACTCAACTATATTTTATTTCATGAATTGCTAAATAAAAGAATGCTTTCCAGCAAATTATTTTGTTTATAGCTAATGTTCTAAACATTTGTCCATATTACTTACACAATTAGCATTACTATAGAGTGTTGCTTTTGGTTAATGTTTAATTTTAACTGCATGTTTAAGCCTGAATGGTTTTTGTAATAATTTAAAGTAGTTAAATAGTATTAGATCAAGTAGGATACTGTAGTTAGCCATGTCTCTATTTTTAGATGTTTAAGCTGTTACTGGTTTAAAAACTTATTTTTAAATGTTTTAAAATTTATTTTTATAGCTAGGCAGTTGTGGTACATGCCTTTAATTTCAGCAATTAGGAGGCAGAGACAGGCAGATCTCTGTGAGTTCCAGGCCAGCTTGTTCTACAGAGCCAGTTACAGGATGAACAGGGCTACACAGAGAAACTCTGTCTTAATACCTAGCACTTTCAAAAGCATTTATTGTGTTTATGTAGGTACCAGTCCTAAGTGAGTGTGTAGACTTTAGTATTACTGTCACAGATTATAACCTGAAGAATAATCACGCTCTATCCTAGTTAGGGTCACTGCTTCATGAAACACATGACTAAAGCAGCTTGTAGAGGAAAGGGTTTATTTTAGCTTACGCTTCCAGGTAGCAGCCCATCCCTGTGGGAAGTCAGGACAGGAGCTCAGACAGGACAGGACCCAGAGGCAGGAACTGTTACAGAAGCCATGGAGGGGTGCTGCATTTTAGCTTAGCCCCCTTGGCTTGCTTTTTATTTAGAACCCAGGACCAACAGTCCAGGAATGGTCCTACCCACAGTGGGCTGGGCCCTCTCCCATCAATCACTAATTAAGAAAATGCCTTACATGCCTACCTACAACCCAATATTATGGAGTCACTTTCTCTCTTGAGGTTCCCGCCTTTTAGATGACTATGCCAAGTTGACATAAAATTAGCCACCTCTTTAAATGATACCTGTTTTAGTGCTTAAAACTTTTTTTGTTCTTATTGAAAGACATGTGCATAACTTCTTTGAACCTGTTTACTTTTATTGTTATTGTTTAGAGACAGGGCCTCTAACACTTGATCTTCCTGTCTTAGCCTCTAGAGTGCTAGAATTACAGGAATGTGCCACCTGCCTGGCCTTCTGTTGTGTTCTTATGGACTTTAAATTATATACATCCTAATCTTCCATTTGCTATAATGCACTTAATACTTTTATGTTAGAATTGTAAATTTTTATGTTGTCCACAAGTTTTAATGTTTTTTTTGTTGATTGCCTATGAGACTAAACAAACAAACAAACAACTTTAATCATAATGAGGATTGGAAAAGCACAATTTTGGGATGGCTTCAGATGCAAAGATTTTCTGTGAAAAGTGCAGAGAGAGCTCTCAGGCACCCTGTACTGGCTTTCTTCGTTATTCATTTGTAAACTAGCACATTATATGTGCCACACTGAGTCAACATGGACTGTGCTAGAGTTCAGATCTGGAGTGTCCCCACATGGCTTATGTTGTGGGTTTTGTCCTCAGCCTGGTGCTCTTGTAAAGTATTGGGAAATTTTACAAGGTGGGGCATTGGTCTCCTTCTACCTCCTTCCCTTTTTGCCTCCTGGCTACCACAAGGAAAATGGTTTTCTTTTGCCCTCTACCTCTACCAAGATGCCTTACCACAGACCCCAAAGTGATGTGGGCAACCAGCTGTGAAGTAGCCTCCAAAGTGTGAGTCCAGATAACCCTTTCCTTATTTCCAGGTGGCTGATTTACAGCATCTGTTGTAGAACAGAAAACCAATACTGATCTTTTTTAGTAACTATAGTCTGTCCATTGTTCTTTCTTTTTTTTTTTTAAATGTATTTATTTTTATTATGTATACAATATTCTGCCTGCATGTACACCTGTACGCCAGAAGAGGGCACCAAATCTCATAGGTAGTTATGAGCCACCACATGGTTGCTGGGAATTGAACTCAGGACCTCTTGAAGTGCAAACAGGTGCTCTTAACTACTGAGCCAGCTCTCCAGCCCTGTTCTTATTTTTTTAGATTTTACTTAGTGTCACTTTTTTCTTGTTATCTTAACCAACATATTATACTACGTTTAGTCAGCATTTCTCCTTTCATTATTCTATTTATTGTTGTTGTTATTATTGTTATTACTATTGAGACAAGCTCTCATTGTGTAGTCTTGGCTGGCTTGAAGAAAAGTAGTGACACATGGACTGTGTCCTTTGAAGAAATTTAAATTGTTCATGAGTTTTGTGACTTGCATGGCATGAGGAGGCAAGCTTTTAGGAGGTATGGTCAGTTAGGCCCATTTCAGAACATGTAGAGATCTGCTGCATGTTTTATACACAGCTGTCTACCCACTCACCTCCGGGACTCTGTTACTTGGTTGAACCTTTGAGGCTGGCATGTGTTCCTTGGTACACTCATGACAAGCTATTCTTTCCAAGTTTGTGTGCGTATTGTTTTTGATGGTACGTGGAAGTTTGTTCATAAATCACCTTGCATGGCGCGGGAAGAGTACATAAAATTCTTAGGGCTGGAGTGTGGCCCCGTTGATAAAGAGTGTGCCTAGGATGTGTGATGCCTTGAGTTTTATCCCTGTAGTCAGGAAACTTGGGGTAGTGGCACAAACTTGTAAATTCAGTATCCAAGAGGATTAAGTTCAAGATCATCCTGACCACATAGCAAGCTTGAGGCTAGCCTGGGCTACAGGAGAACCTGTCTTGAGAAGAAAGTCTTTGGGGCTAGAGAGATGGTTATAGATAAAGACCAAAAAATTGGTTAATTTTTCTTTTCATGGCAGTTAAAAAGAGTCTGTGGACATATCTCATTTATGTTCAGACTGTTAGAACAGTTGCGAGTTTAATGTGTTCTCAGCAAAGGCTTCTCATGACATAGCACCCTATTAAAAGTTTGAATTAGCTGGTGGTAGCACACACCTTAAAACCCAACTCTCAGGAGGTAGAGGCAAGTGGATCTCTGTGAGTTTGAGGTCAGCCCGGTCTACAGAGCAAGTTCCAGGACAGCCTGGGCTACACAGAGAAACCCTGTCTTGAAAAAAAAATTAGTTTGAGTTAATCCCAAAGTAGGAGTTTGTAGATGTTTAATGGATGTATGAATTGGTGATGGATGTGTCCATGTGTAAGAACTTCTGAGAACTTGCCATAGTTGGAGAGTATGAGATAGGTAGGTATTTTTAGCCAGGCAATTAGAAGCTTACAGTAGAAATAAAAATATTTTGTGGACATCTTTCCTTTCACACACCTGTTCTTTTATTATTTTGGGGTTTTTTGTAACAGTGTCTCTGTGTAACAGCCCTGGCTATCCTGGGCTCCCTTTGTAGGCCAGGCTGGTCTCACATTCACAGAGATCCGCTGCCTCTGCCCTCCCAAGTGCTGTACACACCTGTTCTTTTTCAACCATAAATTGTAGATTAGTATGGGGTAACATAGGGCCATTTCCCCCTCATTTGCTTTGATCAGTTGGTGGTAATGTGTTGTTATTGTCTATTTTAAGGTTTTAATGGTAAATGTTGGCAAATAATTGTTAGAAACTAATTACTTTTTCATATTGGCTTGGTTCATCAGGTTACTTCTTCAGTTGCAGAGGAGAACAGAGACTCAAGTAAAGGAGGCACATAAAATGCAGGCAGGGGCCCTGCGGTTTGTTTCATGGTACCTTCAGTTACCTTGTGGGTCCAGATAAGGAGCAGAAGCTCCTTTGTCTCTTTGTCTTCACATGGTGGAAACAAATGGATCAAATCCACATTATTTCGTAAGGGTGTGAGAGTGGGGCCCTTATGATCTAATTGCCCTCTAGAAGCCCTGCTGCCTAGGCACTACGCTTCATCTTAGGGATTTTGGATGTCCACAGATACTCAGGCTAAAGCATGCACTGTTGGGAAAATATACTCAAAAGAGAATGTAAGGATTTGCAGTATATTAAAAAAAATTCCAGCCAAGAGATGGTTAAATGGTTAACTAAACTGTTCTTTCAGAGGACCTGGATTCGGTTCCCGGAATCCACACTGCAGCTCACAACCATCTGCAGCTCCAGGGCCAGGTGCTCTAATGGCTGTTTCTGGCTTCTGTGGGCACCAGCCACACACTTGAGGTACAGGCACACATGCAGACAAAACACTAATACATATAAAATGAAAACTCCTGCCAATACTGAGCATTTTCCAAGCACAGTAACTGCTGCTACTGTTTAAAGGTTGACTAGAGGGATCTTTAAAATGTATATTTTTCACAAAATGATTTTTGGTTGCCTATGTGTGTCAGCCTGCATTGATAATCTGATAGTGTGCAGTCTGGCAGTGTGAACACTACCCAGTCTGGAAGGTATCATTTCTGCCACTTCTCAACCATTGGCTGACTCAGTTTTTATCTGAGCTTTATGCAAATGACCTGTCAATTCTTAAGTGATAAGATGAGTTCATTGCCTTTCAACTTCCAGTGTCTTCTTAGCTGCCTTTCCCTCTGGCACATCAACCCATTTCCTTTTCTGCCTTTGATAAAATAGTCACTTAAAGTGACTAATAAAGATTTAAAAGCAGATAACTGAGAATTTTGTTCTTTGAAATGTGTCGCCATTCCTGTATTGAAAATTGTTCCACGTCTCTCTGACTCACCCTCTCTCGCGCCTTCTCTCATCATGCTCATAGAACATGCAGAACTCCTCAAAGCCTTAGAGATGCTTGGCTGAGCATCATCTTACTGTGTGTAGTTAAGTTAGTACTGTGCATCATACACATTTAATAAATCTGAAGACTTAATAACCACTAACAAATTAGAAGGACTCACAGTTGCTGAAAACTGAAGAGGTATTAGGGGACGTTATGTAACGTTTATTATTGTGCAAAGTAACTACCATGCTATTTACTTTATTTTTGTGGTTCAGAATGGAAGTGTTCGGGGGCGGCAGGCCTTCTAACCCGTAGTCAGAATGTTCTCATTATGTTTGCCTGCAGCGCTGACGGATGCCCTCCCAAGGTTGTGCCCTGCAGGCATTTCAGGTAGAAGCACTTGGTTTCTATCTACTTTGGCAGCCTTACCTTTGCTTTTGTGCACTTAAAGAAAAGTTCTTCGGATCAGCTCTCCCATGGACTTAAGGGATTGTTTGGCATTTAAAAATTGTGGGTCAATCTGAAAGAAAATCATTTCCAGAAGAATGTATGGTTTGGTGTAGTTTCCAGAAGAGAGTTAATCCCTTGCTTAGTTGTTCGAAGCAACACCTGAGCATTAAATGATCCCTCCTGAGGCTCCAGCACAATGGCATCCTTTGCAGATAGATGGGTCCTGTACTTCCAATAGAACTTAGTCACTAAAATAGTATGTGATGCTTTCCACAAAATTCCCTATAAGAGTTATTTTGTAATCATACCTTTAACCTATGAAATAATTGATTTGACAGTGTTTTGTTAACTTAGATATAAAACAAGCTTCACAAGCCAGTCAGTGTGCCATATATAGGTGGTTAGCCGTAGGTCACATATATGGCCAAATAATTATATTTGTATGAAGCGATGTTGTGTATGTAGGGAGATGGAAGCTGGTAAGATGTAGAAAGCTGAGCCTGAGCATAGTCAGGACAGCTGGGAGACTCACGGAGCTCCTCCTGAAGTGGTACAAGTGGGAAACAACTGCTGGAGGGAGAGGAGGCCATAGAGCCTGCCGGTCAGTCAGGAAGCCTGGCACAGTCTCTCGGGTTCTCATCCACACCGGGGTGGGGGGGTGGGGTGGGGGGGGAGCTGTTAGGGCTGACTGCAGTGGAGTCTTCTCCCGTAGTGACCCGGGTGAACTCATTTGCTCACCAAGCGACTCAGGTGGAATGACTTCTTTGTTCTGGGTCAGTTTCTTATCTGGGATGAATAGACATTTGTTGACAGCATCCCAGAGAAGGTCATGCAACACAATGCACAGCACGGGAAGCAATATTATTAAAGAAAAAAATATGTTATTGTTAAGCTCCATCCATGACATAAGAAGGAGAAAAATAGTCTAAGTAAGATGTTACAAAAAGATGATCTTTCACTGATGGGATAGTGTCTGGCTTTAATTTTCTTCTTTTCCTAGTTACTATTTATAATCTGGAAATACCAGCTTATTTTGCTTGATAGTAACTTTTAAAAAAATCTGTCCTGAGACAGTGTCTTATCTAGCTTCGATTGTCCTGGAACTCACCATGTAGCTGAGACTGGCCTTAAAATCTTGATTCTCTTGTGTCCATCTCCCACGTGCTGGGATTACAGGCATGTGACACACATCCAGCTACTGATTTTATAATCAGAAAAAAATAATGGGTCCCATAAGAAGACAGTATCAGTCCTACTGTGAGCAGAAGCTCTGTTAGAAGAAACTAAAGTCATGGAAGGCCTTATTTCTGGAGAGCTTTCGCTTTTCAAACTAAGACAGTGTTGTCCAGCTTCAGGATCTTGCTTGCATAGGGTCCTTGGAGTGGAGTTCTTTAAGCATGATGTTTTTGGTTTAGGCTTAGCCAAATCCACTCCAAGAGCTGGGCTTGGTGACACATTCCTGTGTAAGCCTAGCATTTGGGAAGAGGATGCAGAAGGATCTTGAGTTTCAGGCCAGCCTGGGCTACAGACTCCATCTCAGCCATCAAAACACAAAGATAAAACAACAACAGCAATAAAAACCACAACTCTTAACACAGACACACTTGAAATAATATTAAATGCCAGTTTGAAATTGGCCTTCCCAGTAACCGTGATATGCCTGTCATGTGAGGTGTATTTGTCACTGAAGTAACCCACCAGACTGAAAACTCTAGAGAAACCGATTTTCCCTTTTTCTGCGTCCCTCAAGTATGTTTTAAGAAAGTTCGGGGATAGAAAATGTAAATCACGCCTGGGAATAACAACCTGTTCTTACAGTTTTCTTAAAGTAAGAAAACAGTTCATGCTATTCTTTGATAGATGGAGAGATGCCTAAGATAGGTGAAATCTCATTGGAAGGTCCTGTGATTTTCATAAACCCAGTCCATCTGTACCTGTCTTGCCTGTTCCTCTAGGACAATTAAACACTGATGGATTAGGACTAGGCTGCAGCAGGGATTGGGGGAAAAAATCTCCCGGCATCCCTTCCTGCGGAAGCAGCCACCACAGTAGCGAGTAGCTGCCACTGTAGCTGACAGGTCTTAAATTCACCCCTGCAGAGCTCTGGGAGGCCGGCAGGGTCTGGCAATTGAAAGTCTCTTTGGAGACCAGGGACCGAGCAGATGTTGAAGAATTCTGTTGGTTTTTATAGTGAGGAATGACTCTTTATTTGGCTTTAAAAAAGATCTTGTAGAAGGGAGGGAAGGACGTCTTCACAGTGGAGCCCTGCTCTGTCTCCCGAAGTTACAGCTGCTGTGAGCCCGTGAGTATGTTGTATTTATTTAGCGGTTCCAGGGGGACGTTTGCAGGGTTCTCTGTAAGCCTTGAGGATTTATTTCAGGAAAGCTTTGTGGGGAAAAAGAGTTCAGTTTCACTGGAGTCCTGCAGGTTTCGTTAGATGACATTGTCCTCTTTTCGGCTTCCTGTCAAGCTTGCTGGGGCTTCCCTCGCCCTTTCCCTTTCTTGAATCTTCCTGAGGGTGTGCTGTAATTGCAGAAAGCAGCATGTCTGTGTTTGTGCGCCCTGCCTGCGCTGCAGAGGCTGTGGTCTCGGGTGCCATGGCTGGCTGACCAACGCTGCTAGGTGCGCCCTGGGGCTCCCGAGGCTCCCACAGCAGAACAATGGCAGCAGAAGGAGGCTCACTTGTGCTTTCTGTGTTTGTCTTAGGTCCTCTGCTGCCTTCTTCCTAGCAGTTTTTTTGTTTTGTGGTTCTATGCTAATTAAGACTTTGAAGGTGAGTAAAGTGCTATTCATTGAGAAATAGCTTGTGTGGTTTATCCTAGATCTCCGCCTGGGTGGTGCCGGCTTCGCAGCAGATCACAGAGAATGTGAGCTCTGCTTTATGACCTTTCTAGGTTGTACACTGGAACCAGTACTGACTTGTGTGTGTGTGTGTGTGTGTGACGCAGATCCTGAACTCAGAACATCTGTCCTGAGTCATCATGTCCCTCTTTCCCGACTAAATTCACTGAGGCTACACTGTTCTTTGCTGGGTATTGGTAAAGCACAGAGGTTGATTTTGGATTCCTCCTGTGACCCCACATGTTCTTGATGGGTCTTGTGAGCTGATTCATACCAGCTAGCCATCGATACCCTCCCTGTATCTTAAAACCACATTAAAGTGATTTTTAGAAGCGATATATTAGAGGCTGGTCATCAAAATACTTTTAAACACCAACTGGTAGCAGTCATCTTTGTATATAGAACATGCTCATACGTATAGGCTGATATATATATGAGCTTTTGGGCTGGTATTTGGTTGATTTCCTGCAGAGTGAATATAAATTTTTTTTTTTTATAAAGAAGAGATCTCTGCCACCTAGAGATCAAACATCTGCTATTTTTATTTTTAAACTTTTTGTCATACCTAAGTACAGTGACTTGATTTTAATTAGAAAGGGTTGCTAAATTTACGACACTCTGCTTTTAAGCTTGCAAAGAGCATCTTCCATTCATTCATTCACAATGTTTGTATTTATTGCAAAGCTTTTCCTAATCTCTGGGGATATGATGCTGAAGAAGGTACTATATTTGGACTCCTGGAACATATATTTTTCGTAGGGTAAAAGAGGCGGTTAGAAACTAATTACCAAGTCATTTCATTAGAGTGGTGGTGAGCTTTTCAGCTGTGTGACCACAGGCTACTTTATGGCAGCCTTACATGGGACACAGAAATGCTTGGAACTAGTGCTGCCCAGATCGTCGGTCATGGGGCCTCTGGGTGCTTAGCTGGAGGGATGTTAGAGAGATTTTCATTAGTTCAACAAGCGTGCTAGAGGCACTGCAGGTATAGGGTTTACATTCGGAAGAACTGGTTTCTGCTCTGGTTAGTGCACTGAGGAATGGAGGAAAATTGGTTATTATGTACATTCTGTGCCATCATTTTCCTATCTTAAGGGAGAAGAGAGAACTAGACTCTTCTTCAAGTGTTTTCAGGGCCAGGCCCAATGTCCTTTCTCCACCTCCTCCTCCTCCTCCCCTTCTTCTTTCTTTAAACTTAGAGCAGCTGTCCTGTCACAGTAAATCACAGATGAGGAAAATGAGGTACACACAGGTCCAATCCATTGCCCAGGGTCACTCAGAGTGCTGATTATAATGACATGGTCAGACCCATTGCCCAGGGTCACTCAGAGTCTTGATTTTAATGACATGGTCAGACCCATTGCCCAGGGTCATTCAGAGTGCTGACTGTAACGGCCGGGCTTTTAAGCTGGTAAACCTGTGTTCCTTGGGGTGATTGTATTGCGTCTCTTAGCTGGAGGTTGATTGTGGGGAACTTCCCACAGTTTCTTCTTCTGGTATAAACTTCAGTGTGTTTCTGGAAATCATGCATCATGAAAAAAAAAAGTGATTATCTCCTTTGGCCTCAAGCCCAGATCTTCCCATCATTTACACTTGCTTTCCTCTTGCGGACATATGCTTATGTCCTCGGCTCCTTTTAGAAAGGCAAGGGCAGTGAATGGACAGACTGAGCTTCAGTAGAGTAAGAGGCTCATTCGAGAAAAGGAATGGTAATGGGAAGAAGCCAATACTTCTTGCCCTGCATGCTCAGACTGCTGTCTGTCAAGTCCAGATAGCCATCAACCTTAGCGGTGCTTTCAGAGTCCCACAGAAGTGCGGCAGCTCCTGCAGTGTGGTGACGGGGACAGAGGGTGACTTCTCAGCAGAGATGTTCTTGCAGGCCTCTCTTGACCTGCTGCAGCCTCTGCTTTCTGGTTGGGAACTGTGACAAGGAACTTGTGAGCCCACGGGGCCTGTTGACGCTGGGCTCCACACCGCTGTTTCCTCTGTGCTGTCCGCTACATTCCCCTCTCAAACCCCGCAGCTCCGGCTGGCTAAGTTGGGTGTTCACCCTGCAGGCGGGCAGTTCTTAGTCTACATGTTCACAGTCTGTGCTTCTAGAGTTCCTCCTGGCAGTGCCTGACTGCTGTGTCCCATCCGAGGCATTGCTGAGCCTTTGACTGTACCCACACTGCCTCGACACTGAGGACATGTGAACATGTTGGACAGGCCAGGCCCGTGGATGTCTAACACCCGGACATTAACCTCAATGCCGTGTGGCCCTGGTGGGAGCTGTTCCAGTGGACACTTAGTGCTTAGCCTGTGGATCTGTGTGAATTTCCTGTGTGGTTTCCTCTTCGTTGTGGATGTCCTTAGTGATCACGCACATGGCCATGAATTTAGTGATTATTTTAGATTCATGCACTATAGAATACTTTATTTGAAATCATTACAGGTAAACTGCATTTTAGAAAGAGAAGAACATGGAGTTAAGACTTGAATTTCACCCGTGGTTGGGGCTGTGGTCATTTTCTTCTTAGTGAGTGAGGCAGGTTTTGAGCCTTTCAATTATCTAGGACTTAACATAAAACATTTACCTGCTGTTCACCTCCTTAATAGCTTAGGGCTTTTCTTTTCTTTCTACCCCTCCCCTGCTCCTCTCTTTCTTTTAAAGCAATAGTGTCTGGTTACAGCAGCCAGTCTATCTGATAGCTTTGTATCACGAGCTGAATAAATACAGCTTATCAGCTAGGAGAGCATGGAACTGTGGGAGGAGAGTAAATGCTTGTGCTTAATCTCTTAAGCATTTATATGCCTTTCTTCCCATGCTAACACACCCACTAGCATCTCTGCACTAACATGGTCCTGTGTTCACTTCATAAACTGCTCACTGCAGCTGAAATACAAGCCATAGAACAGATACGAGGTAGTCTGAGAAGATGGTTTTTGCATGGCCATTATTTTTACTCTCCCTGGATTATGAGGTGAATGAAAGGTAAACTTGTCTTTGCAATTGTTGTTTAAAAACACCTAGTTATGCTTTGTTTCAGTTGTGGGTTTCTTCTTTTTAAAAATCATGAACAACTTCTTCCCAGTCAATTGTCACTGAAAACCTGCATTTGCTGTGCACCCTGCAAATGTTTGCTTCCATGTTGGGAGGGGCATGGTAATTGGCCAAACAGTGCTTTTAGCAGCCTTTGCCCAGGGTTACCGGAAACATTAGGCCGAACTGCTGAGTCGCAGGAACACCCTGGTCTGTGTAATGGGAAGCTCTTGGCTCCCCTCACCTTAAGTGGCCCAATACCACCCCACCGCTTACAACCACTCCCCACACTTATGTGGTGTCTCAGTTCAAAAGGTGATTTTACAGATGGAGTGCCTCTCCTGTGGGAGCCTCCCTGTGAAGTAGACTGAGCCAGGGATTGGGCTTTTCTCCTCTTGCTGAGGTCCACCATCAAAATTGCTGACACACCTGGGACCCAGTTTTGCCTTGGGTCCCAGCACACCGTGGTCTCCTCTGTCTCTGAGGTATTCTGATGAGAAAGGACAAGTCAGAGATGAAGGAAATTTACTGCTAGGGCCAAGGCCTCCAATAGAGGAGAGATTTTTTTCTGTTAAGAGAATGAGCAGAAGGACCCAGGAAACTACACACATCTCCTGCCAATCTGCCACCCTGTTGTTCTTTGTTTCAAGCAACACAGGAAATTTAATTTGCTCCGAATAAGGACAGAAGTTGTAAGGTCTAAGTTCTTGCTCTTGGGAGTTTGCAGCATCTTAGCGCAAGGAGAACAGCACTCCCTGAGGATAGTTCCTTTTCAAAAGGTAGTAGTCTACTTTCGGTTCCTTTAGTGAGTCAGGTCTGAACTGGTTTTTACTCTGTGTGGAAATGAAATTTTATTCTTTTCAGATGGTCTCACTTGGCTTACAAAGCCCCCATTCCCACCAGGGACAGAAAACAAACCAACACAGAGCCAGCAGCCACGCTGACTTTCAGATCATCCTTCTTTTGGAAGGATCGTATCTTAGGGTGTGATGGCGAGGGAGGGTAGCTGCCTAGTGAAGTGGGAACTGAATCTACCTCCTTTCTCTCCTGCCAGGGAAAAGGGGGAAGTGTTGTGGGGAGGAGCCCCTGGGTAGGAACTGCTGTCTAGCCTTCACACTGGCTGCTAGCGCTGCTGTCTGTGTGGTTGGAAGGATTGTGGAGGCAGGGAGGCAGAGGCTGTGGTAGTCATCGGCACCTGTGGGGCATGGGAGTGGACACAGCCTTGATCCTGGGGTTTAGCATTTTCTCTTGGTATTGGTTGGTTGGCCTACAAGAATCCTGGATCCTGAAGAGCTTTTTGCATGTTTTCACTAAGCTAGTCTGAAAAAAAGCCTTATTTTTTAGTAATTCCAGACAGAGAAAAAGTTCAGTAATCAAATGAAGGAGCTAATGAACATGCATAATCTAGTTTCAGTATTTCTTTATTTGTTTTATTATTTCCTCTATGAGCTTGGTGTGGTGGCACACATCAGTCCATCCTGACTGAGGCAGGAGGATTGCAAGTTTGAAGCTGGCCTGGGCTGTATGAGAGTAGGGTACATGTGAATCTTCTGAGTAACACAGCTTTTTTTTTTTTTTTTTT
>CM053754.1:45615214-45636775 GCA_028658305.1 Pachyuromys duprasi
TTTCCCTGGCTATTGGGTTTTGATTGAATTCCCCATAGCTGGTCTTGACGCAGTGAGCATGTCAGGGTGGCTGGTCTGCTTGGGAGGGTGTCCCCTGGCTTCTTTATCCAGTCAGCATAATGTTGATTGAAGGTTCCTACCTGCAAAGCCAGGGCTGGGTGCTGAGACACTGGTCTTCAAGATGTTTGCTGTTCCAGGAAGAGACAGTTACTTAGACTCATTTTGCTCATCCTAGATGTTGCGTCTCTATTAATACAACTGAAGTGGTGTCAGTTAGCATTCTGCCATGTTCATCAGTTCTCTTTTGACTAATTAAAGCATCGTACTACCATGTTGCTAAGCCACATATCTCTTAAAAATTACTTTATTACTATCATGCATGTGTGTGAGGTATCTGTGAGTTCAGGTGCACAGTGTACATGTGTGAGTCAGAGAACCCTTTTGGGAGTCAGTACTCTTCTTTCACCTTTATGTGGGCTTCAGGGATCAAATTCAGGTTATCATGCTGTGTGGCGAACACTCTTACCTGCTGAGCCATCTCTATGGATGCCAAGTCATTCCTCCTCCTCCTTTTGAGACAGGGTTTCTCTGTGTAGCCGTGGCTGTTTTGGACTGCCTTTGTAGACCAGGCTGGCCTGGAACTCACAAAGATCTGCCTGCCTCTGCCTCCGCCTCCCTGAGTGCTGGGATTACAGGCGTGTGCCACCATACCTGGCTAAGTCATAGGTTCTTTGTACATTTGGATTTCGTTTTGTGTGCTTTCAGACACCGTCTCTCTATAGAGTCTGGGCCAGCCTCAAATTCAGACTCGCTGACATTTACATAGTCTCAGTGTATAAGGTTCTCTGGTCTCCAAACGTAGGAAATTAAGGCTGATAGTGTACCATTACTTACTGTCCCTCCAGAGCTACTTCCTTCAATAAAGGGGAGGTTCAGCTGGGCCTCCTGGGAAGATCTGGGCTTAGGAGGCTCCTGAGTGGGTAATTTAGTGTAACCTGTCTTGGAATATTTATAGCTTGAGGGACATAGCTCAGTGGTTGAGTGCTTAGCATGGTCCAATCCCCGCACAAGTAAAATGGGAATAAATTATAGTTCATTTTCAGCAAAGGCAAACAACAGTTAAAGAAACCAGGTTGAAGTGGTAAGTTAATAAATTTGAAAACAGTTCAGAACTATAAAAATCAACTATTTTAGTTTTATTCTTAAAATAGTGACGAAACATGTTATAGTGGAGGAAACACAAAAGGTCAAATTAGAAAAACCCACAAAGTTTAAGAATCTTGCCATTTTAGTAGAAAATTGAAAGGTTTCTAAATGGTCTAAAATGATGTGGGAAGAATCATTGGGTCAAGAAATATTCTGACTTCACCTGGGAAGGGCTAAAAGCAATACATTATACTGTTCTGGCCTATTTTTAGCTCCATTTTGAGCTGTGTGTGATGAATGGATGTTCAGAGTTTTTTCCTTAAATTAATACTTGAATGTTGGGTGTTTTTTTTGTGATTTGAGCCTACATATTCCTTTTCCTGATTATGAAAACAATGCATGATCATGTCTGAAAATTTGGAAAAGAGGGACACAGGTACAGAGAATGAAGCCTAGCCGCATCCCAGAGATAACATTAAGATTTTTAGTTCTGGTTTGGGGGGATTTTGAATTAAGTCGTAGAGGAAGGATATCTTGGTTATCAGTACGTAACTGTCATATCTAATATTTTCTTATATCAGGATATAATAATTATGTTCTTATCATCCTGTGGCTTCATCAGTATTACTTTCTTGTAAAGAGTCAGGGTGAGAAGGAGGGGGAAAAGTTGGAATGGTGTTTTTCTGATTCTGATAGCAGTGTTGCTAGGCCAGGTGAAACGTGAAGGTTGAAGGTAATGGAAGCACTACCCACTGACATGCTGAGTTCTGGGTTGTCTCTCCTCCTCCCCGCTCCTATCCAACCGTGTATATTTGCTTCCGATTTAAAAGAGAAGATTGGTTTTGTTTGTATGTATTCTGTGTCTGTGGTATAAGCATAGCCATGTGTGTGTAGATGCTGGCCGAGGCCAGGGGAGGGTGTCAGATCCCTGGAGCTGGAGTTATGGGCAGGTGTGGATTCTGAGAATGGAACTTGAGTTCCTGGAAAAGCAAGTGTTCTAAACCACTGAGCTGCCTCCCCAGCCCCTCTTTTTGATTAAAAAAGTTACTTATTTGTGTGTGTGTGTGCACCACACCTAAAATGGCATGTGTGGAAGTCTGAGGGGCTTCCAGAAGTCCAGTTTCTCCTTTCACTGGGTTGTTTCTGGGATCAAATTCAGGTCATCAGGCCTGCTGGCATGTGCCTTTACCCACTGAGCCCTCTTTGAGATTTTGAGATAGAGTTTCATGTGGCCCAAGCTGGCATTGAATTCACTCTGTAGCTAAGGCTATCCAAACTCCTGATCCCGAGCACCAGAATTACAGGTCTGTGCCATTACAGGTCTGGCTTTGCTCTTACTTTCTTATCCTCATCACCAGCACCGGCCTCTTTCATTCATCACTGGCCCTGAGCTTGGCTATTTGAAGAACCCACTGTTGGGCAGACCTTCCGCTTATGAGCAGTTTTAGCTGTTCACACGGTCAGCAATATGAAGTAATGGATTTCCAGGGCAAGGGTGTATATGTGAGAGTCCTCTATATCATGTCTCTAGAGGACGTTGTAGGTTCAGAACGCAGCCTCCTATAGCCTCCTGTAGCCTATCAGGTGGCCTCTGCTGGGGAGAGACTTGAACACTGATAAAAAAGCTCAAAAAATGCTAAATATATTTTATTAATTTTTGAAATTTTATTGTTTGCATTTTAAAATGGTCTAGCTTTTCTTTCTTTTATTTCCCCCAGGAATGTAGCCTAGTGTTTTTGATTCGGGGAACAAGTTAAATTTAAATTGGTTCTACGAACTTTAATTTTAATTAAAATTCGCAGAACCAATTTAAATTTAAGAGAAAAAGGATAAAAATATAGCTGTGAATTTCTTTGAAAATAGTTCTTTGTAGTACTTGAAAATTAGAGTGGTACTAAAAATCAACAATAAAAAGATAACTCAATTAGAAATAGGAAAAGAATCTAGAGAGCTCTCAAAGAAGACACCCCAAATGACCGAGCAAGTGCTTAAAAGATTCTTAATGTCATCAGCCATTAGGCAAATGCAAGTCAAAACCACAGTGCAAGGGCTTGGCGCAATTAAAGTGTCTGCTGGGTAAGCATGAAGGTTTGTGTTTTGATCTCAAGTACCCCAGTGTCCATTTACATTACCCCAAACCCCAACTCACAAACAGTTACCACACTTAACCAAAATGACTACTGTTAGCTAAATTGTAAAGAAATTGAATCTTTTCCTCCCTCGAGACAGGGTTTCTCGGTGTAGCCCTGGCTGTCCTGGGACTTGCTCTGTAGACCAGGCTGGCCCTGAGCTGAGCAGTCCACCCGCCTCTGCCTCCCGAGTGCTGGCATTAAAAGTGTGCACCACCTCCGCCAGGCTTAAGCTGTCATATTTTATTGGTTATATAATAAAATCATATAACCACTTTGGAAGACAATTGGTGGCAATTCTTCGGTATCAAATGTGGAATTATCATATGACCTAGTCTATTTTATTCACATAAATCTTGTACATGAATATTAATAACAGCAGTCTCCATGATGTACAAAAAAGTAAAATTAAAGTCCATACAGTATGAACAAATGAAATGATAACCAAATTCGGCGTATCTCTGCAGTATCATATTACTTAGTATTGGATATGATGGAGTATTGTTACTGGTTCCATACAGCATAAATAAATCTTGGAACATGGAAAGTGAAAAAAGCCTGTCATCTAAACAACATGTATGATAGTTGATACTCATGCCAAAAAATCAAATGCAGATGCAGAAAGATTAGTGTTTGCTTAGAATTTGAGGTGATGCAGGGCATGAGAATGATGGTGATCAGGGCACCCTTGCATGATGGGATGTTGTAAGTTAGATTGTGGTGATAGTTGGATACCTCTGGGAATTATATCTAAAAAAAAAAATCTGTTTAAAACATTAAAAAAAAAGAGTGTCCAAAACAAAGCAAAATAAAGGCACTTCTTTCTTAGACACCTTTAGTTGAAATATAATGTGTGAACCTTAGTCATTGTCAGTGAAATAAGAGTGTTTTTTTTCACTATTTGAAAACATACTTCCTAACCTGAGTATAGTGGTATGTAAGATAAAAAGAAGCATTCAGGTGGTACAGATTTTAAAATGGAGCAACATGAAGTTTTAGTGTTCTTTTACAATATGTGGATATCAGCATCATGTTTATATACTGCTAAACTTTATTGACAGAAACAAGCAAAGACTTGAATAAGTCTCTGTGTTAGTCAGCTTTACATTCCTTCAGCAAAACACCTGAGGTAGCTAATTCACACAGATAAAAGGTTACTTAGTTCAAGGTCTTAGATCAGGAAGCCCCATTAGCCTTGGTCTGTGGTGAGGCTAGCAGGTGGACAGTGCACCATGGTGGTAGCTTGTGTAGGAACATAGCTATATCCTGAATAGCAGTAGAGAAAGGGGATGGGCACACCAGGCTTGCTCCTTTTATGACATTGATCATGAAAAACTCAAAGGTTGCAGTTGAACCACCTGACACCCTCAGTGATCTAAGAACCTCCCATTAGATCTGACCTCCCAAGGGTTCACCATCTCCTACTTGGAACCAGGTCTTTAATCACAGTGGACTTTGGAGAGGGCAGAGCAGACTGGAACTTACCAATGTATGTAGACATAAAAATGCAATATTATGTGCCCTAGTAAGGGGAACAGGGACTGTCTCTGACATGTGGCTGGCTCTTTGACCTCTCCACCCCTGAGGGGGGAGCAGTCTTGACAAGCCACAGAGGAGGATATTGCAGCCAGTCCTGAAGAGACCTGATAAGCTGAGGTCAGATGGAAGGGGAGGAGGACCTCCCCTATCAATGGACTTTGAGAGGGGCAGGGAGGAGATGAAGGAGGGTAGGATTGGGAAGGAATGAGGGAGGGAGCTACAGCTGGGATACAAAGTAAATAAACTGTAATTAATATAAAAAAATTAAAAAAAGAAAGATGCAATATTATAACAAAATTTTGGGGGCAGATTTCCATAATATAATGAAACCTGAATAAAAAAAATTCAGCAAGACTTTTTGTGAAACTTTATAATTATCAAAATCAAACATTTGACAAAATTTATAACTGTCAAAATCACATAAATGAAAATAATATAATAAAAGATTCCCGAATACCAGTTAATGAAGCAGATGACTTATTTCTATTTATCTCCGCTTCTCAGAAAGCTGAGGTAATGATAAGTGTGTGACATACAGGTTGCTGGACACGGGAATAAAAGTGTTCAGAAGCAGCCCGAACACCCGGGCACTTGTTCTCTGTTCGGGATTGCAGCATAGTGCAGCACTGTCAACACATAATAACTGCAACATAACATGCTGCAGGCATGAGGGTCAACAGGGAGGTCATCGAGGTATAAAATGCTTTCCAAAGCACTTGGGACACTGAAGACAAAATGTTGAGATATCATTTTTTAAAACACAAAACTGGTTTATTTGTTTATCACTGGCAATGTGATAAAACCATAATATTTTCAAACATTTGTATATTTATTGTAGTAAAATAGCTGCAAGCTAATGTCAAGTTTTTAAAAAGATGTATTTATTTTACATGTATGAATGTCTTGCCTGTGTGTATGTGTGAGCCTGGTGTCCACCGGAGATCAAAAGCGGACATTTGGTAGGCTGGGATCTGGAGCTGTGGTGGCTGTGAGCCATCATTTGGGTGCTAAGAATCGAACCTGGGCCTTCTCTAAGAAGAGCAGCAAGATAACTGCTGGCCCATCTCTCCAGGCCCAATGTCACATTTTCTGGAATATAGTCTTAGCAGAGAGTGGTCAGCCAAGCGAAGGCAAGCAGATCTTCAGAGGGTGAATATTCCCGTGTGCCTGCCAGCGCTTTAGGAGCTTTTTGTCTCATTTCCGAGCTAACAAGTGGCTGGAGAATGAGTTATTGATTGCCTCGCTTTGGGGGATCTGGGGGTGGGAGTTAAATGTAGCTCACACTGTACCCAAAACCGTATTCCAGATATAATGTGTGCGTTCTGTGCTATTCTCCTTCTTGCATTTGAAACATTTTTAACATAAAAAGGGGGAGAAAATAGGATCTTGATGCTTGTTTGATGAGAGCCTTGGTTGGGAAGGGTCATGCTGAAATGAATGTGCCACAGGCCACCCAGGTCCTGAGGGAGGCAGCATTCCGCACTGTCAGCAGCCACAGCCCAGTTTCTTGCCTGGTTCTCCAGAGGTCCCTCCTGTTCCATCTTCAGCCTCCTTCCGAGAAGGCGGTATATCCTGATTCCTCTGCCAAGTAACTGTCCTAGAGAGCAGTAGAAGAACCCCCAGAGGGAAAGCTGGAAGAGAGAGGCTAAGGAGCTGCAGGTAGAACTGTGCCTGCTGGCCGTAAGAATGAAAAAGAGGACATGGCCCTTGGCAGCGTGTTATGACCAGATCCCCAGAGTAGCCCATACAGAAGAGAGACGGCAGGCATGCAGATCTATTGATATTTGCAACTCATGTTTGTTACAGAACACACAGATCTTAACCTAGAAAAACAACTGCTCCTGAGCGAATACTGTTGGTTAAAAGTGTAAGTTTGTGGTATGATGTTGTTATAGTAATGTAAAACTTAGAACATTTCTGGGACCTTAGTGTGTATAAAAGATAAAGGGTGGGAAGGATGTAACTTAAATGTTTGTTATCAGACTCAGGTCCGGCTGCTCACCTAAGCCAACGTTTAGGAAACAAGAGGCTGGGAGGAAATTTCAGTTCCATTGAAGAGCTGGAATTCAGGGCCGACATGGGAAAACACACCTCCAGCCCTGGTACTCACAAGGCTGAGGAAAGCGTTGTGTTTATAGACAGTCTGGCTGTAAAGAAAACCTTTGTCTTTAAAAACAAACAAACTTTAGGCTGGAGAGATAGCTTACTGGTTAAGAGCACTGGCTGCCCTTTTGGAGGACCTGAGTTGGATTCCCAACACCCACATAGCAACTTATAACCATCTCTAACTCTAGACCCAAGGGATAGAACACCCACTTTTGACTTTCTGGGTCTCCAGGCTCTCACACATGGTACACAGACATACATGAAGGCAAAACACCCATACACATGAAAACAAAACCAGCATCCTAAGAAGATGGCTGGCTGTTGCCTCAGAGCTTCATCTTACAAATGTAATAACTATCTTAATAATATTCTAATAAAAATAAGTATAGCTTTACTTGGGGAAAAATCTGAGCCATGCTGAGCTTCATCTTACAAATATAATAACTTTTAATAATATTCTTTTTTCATAGATGATAATTTTTTTGTATTTTTTATTTTTATTAATTACAGTTTATTCACTTTGTATCCCCTCTGTAGTTCCCTCTCTCCTTCCCTCCCAATCTCACTCTCCTTCCCTCTTCTCCTCCCATGCCCCTCCCCAAGTCCACTGATAAGGCAGATCTTCCTCTCCTTCCTTCTGATCCTAGTCTATCAGGTCTCATCAGGAGTGGCTGCATTGTCTTCCTCTGTGGCCTGGTAAGGCTGCTCCCCCCACAGGGGGAGGTGATCAAAGAGCAGGCCAATCAGTTCATGTCAGAGGCAGTCCCTGTTTCCATTACTATGGAACCCACTTGGACACTGAACTGCCATGGGCTACATCTGTGCAGGGGTTCTAGGTTATCTCCATGCATGGTACTTGGTTGGAGTATCAGTCTCAGAAAAGATCCCTGTGCCCGGATTTTTTTGTTCTGTTGCTCCCTTTATGGAGCTCCTGTGCCCTCCAGGTCTTACTATAAAAATAAGTTTAGCTTTACTTGGGAAAAATCTGAGCCATGCTTGGTGTTTCATATCTGTAATCTCAGACTTGGGAGGCTGAAGCAGGAAGGCTGCAGGGACTGTGAGGCTGACCTGCCTTTAGCTGTAGAGACAGACCCTAGCTAGAAACAGAGACAGCAATATCTGGAAGACCAGACACATAATGACCTTGGTCAAACACAGTGATACATTCTTGATCCCAGCATTTGGTGCACAGAGTCAGGAGGATCTCTGGACATTTGAGACCATCTTGATCTATATAGTGAGTTCCAGGCCAGCAGGACCAGGTAGCCAGACCCTGCCTGTCCCTGCCCTCTTTCTCAAGGGATGGGGGTAGGGGGAGGTAGAAGGCCATGGGCCAGCAGTTCTTAACCTGTGGGTCACACCCTCTATGAGGGGGTTGAATAGCAGAGATTTATATTTTGATTTATCACGGTAGCAAAATAACAGCTTTGAAGTAGCAACCAAATTATGATTGTGGGTCACTACAACATGAGGAACTACATTAAAGGGTTACAGCATTAGGAAAGTTGAGACCCACCGCTGTAGGTTAATTTAATATTTTTTTGTATGTTAAATTCTGAGGAAAATCAGTAAATCTCCCAGTGGGTTTATTTCAGAAATATTTAACACAAAATAGAATTGCATTACTTGCTTTTCAAATTGAAATAGAGGTGAGCCATATAAAGCGATTGACGGGTGTGTATTGTGCTCTTATGTCTGTGCAGCTCTTTCTCACAGAACAAAAACTAAAAATCTCACTGTTTTTCAATCAACAGATCTCCCTCGGACATGGCAACAAGCAGCTTCCCCTTTGTACCATGTGACACTAAACGGGCATCCAGACAGCTTGGAGCATCTGCTGTGGGAAGGTTAGAGAATGTGTGGGGACTTTGGGACACTCAGGAGATTGTAGTACATCAGTGAGGTGGGCCTAGGCAATTAATAGAGTCCATTAGAGTGCAAGTCAGAGAAGAAGGTGCATGCCAGGGGACTCAACGGTATAGTAATAGCAAAACTAAATCCAACTTTGGGGACGCAGCCTCCGTTTCTGAGACGCCATTAGCAATATTTTATGTATGTGCATGGCATGAGAGTGAGCACCGTAGCACACATGTGTAGGGCAGAGGAGAACTTGCAGTTCATTCTCTCCTTTCACTGTGCGGGCCCCAGGAATTGACCTCAGGGCCTCAGGTTTGGCAGCAGGTACATTTTACTGGCTTATCTTTAAACTTTAAAACTTTTGTTTTATTTGCTTTGCTTGTTTGTATGTTTGATTATTTGTAGCCTGGAATTAGCTATGTAGCTAAAGATAACCTTGAATTCCTGATCCTTCTACATGAAGTTCTGGAATTACAGTAACCATACCTGACCCATAAGAGATTTTAAAAACTAATGTTGTGTTACTATTATTTTTCTTTCTTATATGTTCTCACGTCCTTGGCTTAAGAATGCATTTTAAGAAATATATCCATTGTAGAAACTCAAAAGCCACAGAAAGCACAAAGAGAGTGAGATATAATACCAGAATCTTGTGTTCTTCTTAGAGTTAGTAAATTGCTTTAATTGGGATCATGCTATGTTGTTCTGTAGTCTGCCTTCTAAGCTTATGCATCATTATATTTTCCATTCTTAATAGATGTCTTCACACTATCGCATTTAGTTGCCCATTATTGTCCTTTTCAATCATTCTAGAATGAATAGATTCTGAACGTTTGTGAGTGTGGGTGCTGCTGTGCTGTGGTGTGTGTGTGTTGGGGGGGTGGGTCAGAGCTCAGGTGTCAGCTCTTACTGTGTACTCTGTTTGAAGCAGGATGTCTTTTGAGGGCTGCCTACTCCAGGCCAGCTGGCCGCAAGCCTCTAGGGATTTACCGGCCTCCACTTCTATAGCAGCACAGCAATTCTGGTATTATGAGTTACAGTGTCTGGTGTTACGTGAGTTCTGGGGATATGAACTCAGCTGAGTGCTTTAGCCACTGAGCCATTTCCTTAGCCCTGAGTTGTTCTTTCATGAGTTTCAAGGCATTTTGTTAAAGGTGTCTTAATACCCATGAGAAAGTACTTTATATTCTGACTTACTGCCTTGTGGAGCTTTTACATTTACATATCCGGTCTTCATTTTAGGTTTTAATTAGAGTTAGTTATTTACAAGCGTGTTCATTGTACTCATGAATTTGGCGAAATTGTCATAATATGGAAGGGGTTGTGGGAAGGAGATGAAGCTGGAAATAATTTGTAAGAATCTTAAAGTTTTATTTTCCACATTACTTTTTAAAATTCTAAATGTTCCTGCTCAAGGAAATATGAGGTTTCTTTTTTTTTTTCCAAAAAATATTCCTTTTTTATTGTTATTCTTTAATTCTTCTGTTTCCTAGGTAACTACTACATCAACATTTATAAAGCTGTGTTTGAAAGTTGTAGTAAAATAAAAATAATTGAAAGCAATAATAAAAAAGGTCAAACTTCACTGAGGTTGTGGCCCAGGAATCTTAACTGGGAGGCCCAGACTACAAATGCTGTTTCTGGGAGACAGCAGGATAAAAGAAGGAAGAGGTGGAATGGAAAGAGGGTTCCTCTTTCTCCACAACCTCTCCAGCATGCGTTGTCACTAGAGTTTTTGATCTTAGCTATTCTGGAGGGTGTAAGGTGAAATCTCAGAGTCGTTTTGATTTGCATCTCTCTGATGGCTAAGGACGTTGAACATTTCTTTAAGTGTTTTTCTGCCATTCTATAATCCTGTACAGTCAGTTCTCTTTTTAGCTCCATACCCCATTTTTTAATTGGATTATTTGGTTTCTTGCTTTTTAACTTCTTGAGTTCTTTATATATACTGGATATTAGCCCTCTGTCAGAAGTGGGATTGGTAATGATCCTTTCCCAATCTGTTGGCTGTTGTGCCCAAGGCACTTGACTTACCAGTATCTAGCATATTCACTTGTAGGCTAAACCAGGTAGTTCCCAGTGTTTGTCAGAGAGCCATTTCAAAATAAGTTGATTTTATTAGCGACATATTAGGCATTGCAAAAATAGCATCACACTAATGAGATGTTAAAGAGCAGCTCACTGCAGCCCTTACACTTCAATAAGCCAGGAGAGGAAGAGATGGCCATAAAGCAGAGCTAATTTACAGGAAGCTGAGCCAGCCTGCCTCTCCCATCAATGCACAGATCTTCAAAATACACACGACATGAGATGCTGTGGCACGGGGCGGCTCTGCGCTGGAGCTCTGAAGAATGCTGCTTCATCACTGCACTTCTGCTACTGGCATCAACCGTCCGACCCCTGTGAGGGGTGGCTTGACCACAGAGGGGTCATGGCCCACGGGTTGAGAACCTTGGGTATAGAGGCCCTTGACTATCAGTGAAGGGTTCAGACCCATGAAGACCGAACTCTTTGCTTTTTAATTCACGAAGACTGCATGAGAGCGTGTAGGCTTGGTTATATGGAGACCTGCTTTGGAGATTACATTTGTTTTGGTTTTTGCCAGGTCCATGCATGATCTTAGGCTCAAAATTGCATGCTTTGAGGGCAATAGAGCCTGCCTTACGTAGGTCATTGTCTCACAGAGAGAATAGATTCCACATGCCACATTTTTTTCTTAAGAAAAGGCTGGACCAGGGCTGAGGATGTAACTGGGTGGCAGAGTATGTGTCTAATATTGTGTAATCTTGGGTTTTAATCTCCAGATGCGAGGAGAAGGCCAGGTGGCGCTGGCAGCTGCAGCAGGTGTGCCGGTCACTCCCACTCGCCCACTCTGTGCCTTTTCCAGTTACCAGTCATCTAACTCACTGGATTTGAACTTGTGATCCTTCTGCCCCTGGGCCTTCATTCTACCCAGGGGAGGAATTGGGCAGAAAGCAGATCAACAAGGTCCCTCCCCAGGGAATGTAGGGGGAGGAAGTGAGTGTCTCTTTCAGATGTTAACATAGGAATATCTCTTCTCGTCCATATTTATATTTTATTCTGTTTCCACTCTGGCATTAACTTGTCTGGTATTACACAGTTGGGTGGGTCCATGAACAGATGACCCTGAGTTACTGACGGCAGTTAAAGTTATTAACGGAACAGTGGCATGAGGAGCTGGCATTATCTGAGGACTTCTGTGCAGACACTAAGCGCGTCATATTGGTTAACAGGGAAGTTAATGTGGGCCTTTTTACTAGATGTATCTGTGGATTAGGAAAACTGGGTACTGGGGAAGAAAAGTGACTTGTCACTTTTTTTAGGATTTTTTTTTTAGGATTGGGGTGAGGTCAGGAAAGAAGCCAAAGGGTCTGGCTCCAGAACCTAGGTCCTCATTCACTACAAGGCACACAGCATTTGCAGTCAAGCAAATTAAGTGATTGTTAAAGGGGAAAAAATAGGATTGGGATGTAAGGGATACCATTAGCATCATTCCAGATATTTGTTACAACTTATTTTGTTATGTTTTCTAAAAGCATAAGACTAAAATAATCACTCTGCCTTATATTAGCATGTCATGTTAGTGAGGAACATGGAAGGAATCTTCACTTCACTGAAGGTACCGAGCAAGAACTGGGAAGGGCTGCAGCGGGTCCAGAGTTGTGATTTTGTGGGCTGAGCCTGTAGAGCCTGTAGCTTTTGCAAGATACACAGCTGTTAATTCACATGAAGACACTCACAAAGCGTGCCCATGGCAACTGCCGCCTCTGTTTCTTTCAAACAAGCTGGGTGTAGATGGGCCAGGGACCCAGGGCACTCTTCACGGAGAATGTCAACACTGACTTTTACATCTGGTTCAAGATTCTTTTCATTCTGTCATGCCAGGCTTGAAGGAAATCCTGTGTTGATTTCTCTGGAGAGATGCCTGGTTGCTTTTAAGGCCTTGCTCATCCTTCTAGTCTGATTGGACAGGCTTGGTGGGAATATGTTTCCTGGGCCTTGTTGAACTTTATGTGGCAGCCATTTTTTTGGCTCTTAATTTGAGGAGACAGTGTTGAAGTCTGGGGGGTTGTATAGAGGACAGATTAAAGCAGAATTGGGCTTTCACTTCAGACAATCCCAGGCCTACAGTGTCAGAAGCTCTTGAGTGTGGGGTCCAGCAGTCTGCATTAACAAGCCCTCAAAGGCATGTCTAATGCCTGCTTAAGATTGAGAATCATCAAGTCAAAACATTTGTCATCAGGAAGGCCTTTTTGGGAGAGCTTTAGAGTGTAGGTCTAAAGGGATAATCATCTCTACTTCTGGGATGGCTTTGGAAACAGGGATGAGTGTCTCCAGGATGAATACCGACCAAGATAGAAGCATTAGAGCACTTGGCAGCAACACTGGCCGTCTTCTGGGAGTAACCAGTTCGGTTCCAGGCAAATCTCATATGAAACAACTTTGAAGGGCTGTGGCTTTTTTGTTTGACCTGGGCTGGGACACGTGTAGTGGATCAGATTGCAGCTGAGATGTCGGGGTGGCTGTTGTTTGGCAAGGAGAGCATTCTGGTCACAGCCCACTTCCTGGTAGTAGAGAATGAGCTCCTTGGAACTGGGGGAGTGAGATGGCGAGCATGTGAGAGAGAACACACAGGGGCAGGGAAGGGAAAGGAGCCGGCTTTTATTTGTTTTATAAAGGCAGGAGGGAGCTACAGGTGGGAATACAAAGTGAATAAAGTGTAATTAATAAAAATTAAAATAATAAAAAAATAAAGGCAGGGTAGCCCTGGCTGGCCTGGAGCTTTCGATGTAGATTAGACTGGTTTCAAACTCACAGAGGTCTGCCTGCCTCTGCCTTCCAGAGTGCTGGGACAGAAGGTGTGCTCTACCACATCTGCTGGGGACAGGATTTCTGAGACAATGTGCTTCCCTTTGTTGTTAGAATAGAATCTACCTCCTCCTACACTATGTTCTCTGACTGTGGCCTAGTTTTTGTCATTTCTTTCATCTTCTTTCTTGCTTGCTGCATATGCAGCATAGAGTCTCTCCTCCTCAACCTAGATATTCCCATGAGTCACCCCACTGTACAACAGGGAACATCTTTCCATCACAGTGCTCCTCCGAGTGTGTAGCCCCTTCCCTCCCAAATCATCAAGTTAGTGGCTACTATGGGCATTGTGTGTAGGTCAGTTCCTTCCTTACAACAGCCCCAGGAAATAATTGCCATGATCTCCTTTTACAGGTAAGGAAGTTGAGGCCCAGCCATGTTATACACAGAGTTGGTGTTGTTGGGACTTAGAAAATGGTGCCCCAGAAATTAGGGGTGATGGTGCACACCTGTAGTCCAAGCACTTAGGAAGTCAAGGCAGGTGGATTACCATCACCAGGTTTAGGCTGGTCTAGGTTACAGCATGAGTTTTAGGCCAGGGCTACAGTTCAAAAAGAAAGAATGAAAGAAAGGAAGGTAAAAAAGGAAAGGGGAGAAGGTCAGAGAGACCTGGGTTCTGAAGCTTCTTCAGCAGTCAGCATGCAAAGCTTGTACTCTGGGGTATCATTTTCTCTTCTTTATGTTCCCTTGGAAGAACAAGGAGGAACCATCTTTGAAGAGCCCCTGACTGCAGAGTGAATGCAGTACTATGTACCCTCCTTATATACTCATCACTTAGGAAGATGAAGCAGAGGACGGAGGACTAGAATGGACACTCCCTCCACAGTCCACAAAGGTCTATCTGTAAATGGAGTCCAGAGGTTCATGCCTGTAGTTATTGCACTTGGGAGGAGGCTAGGGCAGGAGAATGGCCTTGAGTTCCCAGCCAGCCTGGGCTATAGTGTGAAATCCTGTTTCAAAGAGCAAACTTAAGATGAATAAAATCATTTGTTGTCTCTCTGGCTCTACTTCCATCTCTGCTCTGCATAGGTTTATGTGCTTTTCAATCTTAATGAGAGTTTTTGGGTACTCCTTGCCGTGCCCCTGTGTGTGCAGCACAGGTGTGTGCCCTTTCTTCCTGCTCACCTGTTTCTTACAGACTCAAAGCATTGGCCTTCCAGAGGGTGGGGGAAGCTCCTTTGAGAAGTGGCAGTTTTTCAAAGGCAGAATTTCAGCTGGTCTCCATATTCCCCTCCCCTTACTCCTTGGGACAAGGTCCTAGTAATAAAAGGTACATTCTATGTGTTTTTCTTTTCCTTCAGTTCATCAGCCAAGGTGGATCTCAAGAGTGGCCTGGAAGAGTGTGCAGAGGCGCTGAACCTATTTCTAAGTAACAAATTTAAAGATGCCTTGGAGTTGCTTCGCCCCTGGTAATTAACTCTACTTCTCATCAGATATTTTCATGTATGTTAGTATGTCTGTATCTGCCTCAATATTTGTAAGTTGTAAGATTGAGACCCCATCCCATCAGTCAGCTTTCAAGAGCTCTCTTTTCAGATTCAATCAATAGAAAATTTCTGATGCTTATGTTTTAGCCCCAACACTTGCTCAGATGTAGTCTCTGTAGTTTGGGGCCACCACATTTGTTTTCTTAAGTGAAGTCTTCACGTGAGCACTGCTTCCAACCATCACTGAATTAATTCCCTTTGAAGCGAGCTGGGAAATAACTAGAGAAGCCTAATACCAGCACCAAAAATCAAACTTAAGATGATAAGAATATGGGTCAGGGTGCCCTTCTTCTGTCACGGAAGTCCAGCACTGAGTGTTCAGGCTTGGCAGCGCCCCGCCCCCAGGGCCTGCTCACTGGCCTCAGCTCTGAAGAACTGATCTTGCAGTGATCTCCAGACTCTGTTACTAGAGGAAAATTTGATGTCAAAGTTGGGGAATCCGATTCCTCATGCCATGTGTCCTGTGTTATCCCTCTGACTTCATCTGTCACCTGTCTGCCTGACTTTGCCACTCTTCAGCTCTCTTGCCTTCTGACTCAGCATCCCTACCTGTGTCTTTTATTCCTTTTTTAAAACAGGTTTCCTTTTTCATCTCTACCATCTGCTTACAAAATAGGATACAAATAAATTATTGGTTTCATAGTCTCTGATCTTAATGTGTAGTCACTGTTAAAATTCCCTTGTCCCCCACTTTAGTGTGAGGCTTGAGCTGCTGCTGCTGCTAACTCTGGGGTAAGTTGGCAGTCCCCTCACTGAGGACAAAGGCTCTTTAGACTCTGTCCAAGGTGAATGAAAGGAATGATATTGGATGTGTTCTGCATAGCCACAGGATGTTGAGCCATAGCACTTAAATTAAACATTCATATTTGAATCATACTCAGGCTTTATAAAGAGTTAGCAGCCATGGGCTGCTTGACAACGTTAACCAGCACGAGCTTCAATCAGGGCTCACAGATACTAGAGCCTAAGGTTTACTTTGGTCAGGTCTCTGTGCTCATGACCTAATTTATTGCAAAAATCTTGTTTCTGCTTGGCCTTGAGTTGGAGAGGAGAGAACAGTTTTAAAGACAACTTTTCTCTGTATCACACAAAAACTCCAGATTCTTTGTCTCTCTTTTCTTTTTCTTTTTTCTGTTTTTTTTTTTTTTAAATAGGGTTCATGTAGCTCAGACTGGCCTCAGACTCACAGAAAATGACCTGGAATTCCTGAACTCCTTTCTCTACTTCTCAGAATGCTAGAATTGGAGTTGTGTGCCTCCAAGCCTCATTCATTTCAGATTTTAAGGTGGAAAAAATACTGGTTTGCTTTCAAACTTTTTCTTGGAAACAAGTCCACAGGCTGCCCCCTTGTGCCAAATGAGGGAAAGGCATGTTGTCCACAGCGCTTTTTTCTGCTGTGTGGGTATAAATGGAGTTTTTAGAGCAGGCCTTTTAGGCTTGTATCGTTTTAGTAACTACGGAGCAGAAGTGGAGACAAGCACAGTGAGGACTTGGTGTTGCTGGTATCAGAAAACAGCTGGGCTGTTGTTTCTGTCTTTTTCTTTCATTGAACTCAGATGTACTCACTGGTTGTGTTCTTTCCAGGGCCAAGGAGAGCATGTACCATGCCTTGGGCTACAGTACCATCGTGGTGTTGCAAGCTGTCATGACCTTTGAGCAACAGGACATCCAGAATGGCATTTCTGCCATGAAGGACGCTTTGCAAACGTGCCAAAAGTACGACTGAGTAGTTCATCTCTAAGACATCAAAGTTTCCTGCAGTAGTGTCAAGTGAATGCAGTTTGCTGAACTATGGTGTCTGTGTTTGAAGCTGTGCAGAATTATGGGACGGGACTTCAGCTTCAGAGTTTCTTGGCCAGTTCAGTTCTATGCAGTGGAATGCAAGAAGTTGTAGTATGGCTCCCATTCAGCACCTGTACCCTCTACAGGATACATGGGGCGTGAGCCGTGGTAAAAGTCTGAGGGAGGCCTTAGAAGGGTTAGCAGAGAGCATCTTTGTAGTTCTTTTGAGGGAGGTCAGTTAAGAATTGTCAGGTCAAGCAGGGAGTGTGCTTCTTCTATGTGGGAGAAACCTCACATTAAGAGGGAATTCAGGATGCCGTTGGACACTCTTGGTTGATCAGAATGAGTGTCAGTTTTAAGCTTTGTTCTCTCTGTAGAAGCCCTTAGTGAAGGCTGTTATTTATATGGTGAATTTTAATGTGGATAAAATGAATCTTCATATAATTATACTGTGAATTCTCAAATGAAGAGCATTTTCTTAACAGTGCACTTTAAGTTCATTTTTCACCCATGGAGACACTTACCACAGAAATTCTGCTTTTATCCAGAAAAAAGGAAGGGAGGTTTCGACAAGGTTTTTGCCCAGCGTGTGTATGGGCTCCTCTCCACCGTGCTGGGTAGGTGCAGTGCCCGCGGCTGGCAGTGCGGGGCTCGGCCCTGTGTGTACAGTACAGGGAGGAGGGCCTGGCCCTGCACAGGGGCCTGGAGGTCCAGGGTGGTGACTTGTAGCTGTGACTGAAGTGACGGTCAGTGACAGTGAGCTTCTTCTGACGCCGCCTCTTCCTCTCTGTTCTCTTTCCCCTGGTCTTTCCTCAATGCAGGTACAGGAAGAAGTGCACAGTTGTAGAGTCTTTCTCAAGTCTCCTGTCCCGGGGGTCATTGGAACAGCTGAGTGAAGGTATGAACCCATTGGAAGCTTGGCCCTTTCTTTTAGAGGTTCAGGTCCCCAAATCCATCACAGAAGCACAGAAAATGAATCAAGTGTCCTTTTCTCTTCCCAGACCCACCTTGGTTAGTAGTTGACTGTGACACTGTGGACACATTTGCTACAAATGGAAATGTGTATTAGGGACACATGGAGTTTTGTTTTTCATTTGCCTTTTGCTTTCCTGCAAGCATCGAACCACACACATGTGCTGCCATGTGATCTCGGCCCACATCAGTGTGTGCCAGTGTGTCTTGTGTGTTCAGAGCTGTGCAGTTAGGAATGGGATGGCACCACAGCGTGCTTGCTTGTTCCTAGTGAAGGACAGCTATGTGGCTTAAATCTCTTCACTCTTAGCAAATACTGCTGTTCTAAAATCCTTGCTCATATGGGTTTTTTTTCTTTTATTCTTTCAAGGATTTCATGAGGCAGTTTCCTAAAAGTAGAATTACTGGAACTTAGGGATTGAAATTTTACAATATTTATGTATATTGGGATATTTTTTCCTTAAAAATTATATTCAGTCATCTTGGAGTTACTCATTTTTGACAGACTATTAATGCTTTTCCAAGGTAAAAGCATTTTTTGTTTTCACACAGGGTCTTCCTGTGTACTCCTCACTAGTCTGAACTCACTATGTAGATCAGGCTGACCTTGAATTCACAGAGATTCACCTACTCTACCTCCCGAGTACTGAGATCAAAGGCGTATACCACTGTATCGGGATAATTATTATACCTTTAAAATAATGCTGTCTACATCGCTGATGAAGGTGTTTGGTTTGTTGGCTTTAAGAATATCAGGAGTCCAGGAAAGCACTCAATCAGATAGAGGGGAGGAAACATCATTGTCGGTTGTTCCATATTCCCTCTCTGATGAGGGCAGAAGTGGCCCTAATCAGCCCTCTACAGAAGGGTGGTCCACCACCAAGGGGCATCTAGGAAGTCCACAGAAGCCACACTGTCTCAGGAGAATCTGTGTCTGTATTGTCATTTCAAAGGCAGTTCCTAGAAGAGGTGGTTAGTACCCAACACTGAAGTAGCCGTGGCTGAGGAAAGCCAGCGTGCCCTGAGGTGGCTGTCAAAGCAGTCCTGATGTCAAGCAGATGTTGCACACGCGTCGATGACGTTTACCACAGGGCTTTGTGTGTCCTATAGGCAGGTTGTCAGCTTGTTCGGGATGTTGGAGAAACTAGGCACATTTGAGTGACTCGGCTTTGAGTGGTGATTACAGAAGAGGACTGTGACACATCACATGTCTTTAGGACTTACTGAAAAGGGGTGTAGTGTTGTCTCAACCATGACAGAAACATGGTATTGTGTTGGTTACTGCTCGCAGCTGAAACCCATCTTCTTTTTCATCAGAAACTGACCTCCAGGTACCCATGAGGACAAAAGCTGATGCTAGCAGGCCTAAGGCGCTCCAGAGACAATCTTGCGTTTGTAGTCTCCTTCCTGGTGCCCTCCAGTAGCTTCCCCTGGTCCATTGACTCCTGCTTCTCTTTTTCTTTGTGGTATTACAGTGACATTGGAGAATTTTAAACCTTAGTTTTAATAAGAATGATGTGAATATAGATAATTTTAAAATAGAACAATGTTCTATTTTTTAAAGTGTTCTCTGTGTGCCAGGTACACTTTTCTGCTTTCCTTAATGTTAACCAACGTAATTAAAGTGTTTAGCTGATGTTCACAGAGAATAAGAGGCCAAGGTGAGCCAGGTCGCAGCAGCGTTTAGACTGGTCTGCTTCCCTGAACCACTAAGTCATTGCTCCTTCCCCCATCCCTCTGCTCTCCTGTACAGCGCTAGGAAACATCTTGCATGGCTGATAGAAACATTGGATTATCTGGAAAATCGATGACACTGGTCTGGTTTTTCCTCATTGTGCTTAAACATAGCACTTTAGGAAATCTGGACTTTGTACCTAATTATTAAAAAATTAACTAGCCCATGTCTGTAGCTTCCCCTGAACAACAAATATCTTTAGACTTACAGAATGGCTGTCCTTAGCCAGCATTTGAGGGCACTGTGAATTTTTTTGATGGACTAAGGAATTTATAATTAGGAAGTGCAACGATTGAAGAAGTTATTCAATGTAAGTCAGACATGATGAAGGAATACAGCTCAAAAAATTAAGTTGTATGTTATTCCCAGGGCTATTACTGCACCCCAAAACGCGTTTTGTATTTGAGGGGTGTATAAGTTTGCTTTCTGTTGGTGTGAACTAGGGCATATTTGGCTTATATGTTACAGACCATTAACAGGGGACGCCAAGGCAGGAATGTGGAGGCAGGAACTGAAGCAGAGACCACACTGTGGAGGACTGCATACTGCCTTGCTCCCCATGGCTTGCTCAGCCTACTTTCCCATTGGCCAGTCTGATGGAGGTTATTTTTGTGATTGAGATTCCCCTCCCTGGATAACGAGCTCACAATAGGTTAACAAAAAACTAACCAGAACAACAGGGTATGGCGAACACTGTGGCTTTAGTATAGGCTGTGTTTACCTGTTGGTAAGTTTTGCTTACGTTGCCAAGTTTCTAGCTGTGTTCAGGAGTGAGTATACTGCTTGAATGAGGAACACACCTGCTGCTCTCCTCCCATGGGTGGTGGCTGGGTGGCTCCAGGTTGACTGACTCCAAGAGTGCAGTGCTTAGGATGTGAAAGAGAGTTGATAGGAAGAATACTTACCTGTGGATTGCGGAGTTCAGATCTCTCTGCTTTCTGTTGTAGCCTGTCTGTCTTTGGTCTGACTTTGGTCTAGTTGCCCTTCTGCTCAGGTTTTGATAAGGACCTGCTTGTTTAGCCTACTGAATTAGACCAGCGGTAATGTTTGGCACTGCCCATGTGGCACCTTGACCAGCCTTTTTACCCTGCTGCTGACTCCTTCCTTCATAGACCTCAGGCTGTAGCCAAAGGAACCATGGTTGCGCTTTAGGGAAGGGTGCCCGCACTTTCTCGCCTTTCTTTCTTCTGGTTCTAAACCAGTGCTGACTTGTCCCCGAGACCTGCCGCATGCCAGTAGTCTGTTCTCAAGGTGGCCTTTGTCATTAACAACCTGGAGGGTTGTCCCTGTTTCACTTACCTGGGAGGAGTCTAGTCACGTGACAGAAAATGATCTGCCTGTTGGAGTTCCCTGGGAGATGCTCAGACAACCAGGAGGCATGCTTTGAGGAAAGCTGTCCTGAAGACTGCAGTCTTGACTGGCGGCAGTGCCAGGGAGCACGCAGACAGCACAATGCCCTGGTGTTGTCCTCCACCCCATCCGCCTGTCTGTTGCTGGGGAACTTAGCTGCGTGTTACTTCTCATAAACTGAACGTTTAAGTGACGTCTGTGAGATGTCTGTAAGAGCTCGTGGGTTATGGGTGTGTAAATGAAGAAAAACATACATTCTTACCTAGTTTGGTCAACACTGTTCTCAGCGACACAGGTTCCCCAAGTTGCCCCACCACTTGTACTGAACAGGCCCTGTGCGTTCTGAACCTTTACCAGGAAGCACAGACATGGGCCAAAAGCAATAACGGTGACAGTTGCCAGCATTCATGAGGCTCACTGTGTCTGGTAAGCGCCACAGGCAGTCCTCACTTAATCCTTGGTTGCAAAGTAGAGACATTACTAGTGGACCATACACGTGAGGAGACCAGCAGGGAGGGAGGGAGGGAGGGCAGCAGAGAGGGAGGACAGCCCTGCAGAGAGGGAGGAC
>CM053754.1:45637275-45683299 GCA_028658305.1 Pachyuromys duprasi
AGTTTTTCTTTTCTCAAAAGAGCTTTTGCATTTCCTTAGTCAGGCATGGTGATTCATGCCTAGAGTCACAGTATCAAGATACTGAGGCAGGAGGATTGCTTTGAGTTCAAGGATAGTCTGGGCTACTTAGTGAATTTCAGACCCACTTTGGCTCCAAGGTGAGACCCTGTCTCAAACAAACAGTTGTTTTCCTCCTCTTCCCGAGCCTCACTTTGCTGCTAAGGTTGAATGGGGCTGAGGATGACCTCCCTCAATAGTTCACTCATTCCAGGAAACTTTTACACCAGGATTAAGAACAAGTCATTCTGTTTCTCTGGAAGCACAGAAGCCATGTAGGCCTTTGGATCTCTCTGGGGCTCATTTGGCTTCTAGCCTTTCTAGCATGCCATGAGCAATGTCGTGTCCTGACATAATTGTATCTGTTTTTAACAGAGGAAATGCATGCGGAGATCTGTTATGCCGAGTGCCTCCTGCAGAAAGCAGCGCTCACGTTTGTGCAGGTAATGAATGTTTGGCTGAGTGTCGGTGCTGGGTGGGAAGCCTGCCAACACTGTACAGAGAATGGCAAACGTTGCTCTACCTGTTTTAGCACCGAGACTTAGAGAGGTAACGAAAGATTGTTGTTATCCTGATATCGTTTGCCTGAAAGAAGGCTCCAGAGACCTGTATTCCCATTCAGATGTACTGAGTGTCTGTTTCAAATGGCTTGTAGGATGCTTCTTAGTGTGAGAACAGAGAGGATTCCAGGCTGAGGAGGCCCTCAGACCTCTGCCCATCCCTTACTGTGTTACCTGCCTTTGCAAAGCTTACTTCCTACTTCCACACGCATAACCACTCTTTTTTCAAGGACCCTTCACGTTTTTACCCTCTCCCCCCCCCCCCCCCCGCCCCCGATTTTTATCCTCATTCCCCTTTCTTGTTTCTGTTTTAAGACAAGGTCTGCCTGGCCTGAAACTCTCTGTATGACCAGGCTGGCCTTGAACACATGAAGATCACCTGTACCTGCCTCTCAAGAGCTGACCACTTTACCTGGCCAGAACAGTTTTTATAAGACCAGGAATCCTTTTCTTATGAGGTCCTTAAATCTCATCTGCTGCCCACATGTGTGTGCTCCAGCGCTTTTAGAGACAGGAATTTAACATTGTGGCCCAGTGAGGGACAGGAGGAAAGACGATAAGCAAGCAGAAAACAATCTCAAACTCTTACATTATTTTGGAAGTTACTTCTCTGTTTTTCTGGTTGTTGGTGGTGGTATTTTCCCCCCTGCAGGTTGACATGTTAGCTTAGGTTCTGGTTCAGTAAAATTCAATCAGCGTGATCCTTTTGCCCAATTCCCTGAAGCCCTGTACATTACAACAGCCTTATCACGTCAGTAACAGCGTAACGCGAGTCTTTAAGACCCCTCCTTCTTTTCTTTCGTGTTTGTTAAATGGGGATTTGATAATCAGATGTTAGGTTTATAGCTTTGTTCTTGTCCACCACCTCTCCCTCCTGTCCGCCTCTGGTCACTTCAGTATCTGTGCTTTGGCTGTTAAGAATCTGCAGCTCTGGCCCTTCCCGGTGCTCCCACTGCCATGGCTCCCCTGCTGGCGCTCACCAGTGTCTGCAGCCTGATTGTTGAGCAGCTGAGGGGCTGGCCTCGGCCTCGGCCTCGCCCTCAGCCTCTCTTTCGTCATCCTGCATTCTGTGAGTGAGGACTCATTTCACCCTGTTACTTTCTGCCTCTGCATTTCATGGCCCTCATGGGCTCTGTCAGAGTTCTGTATCAGAAGGTCATAAATTGGGAAGGGCTTTCCAGAGTACCCTTGTGCCTCCCCCAAGTCTGCTTCTCCTCCCCTTAAAGTTGTCCTCCCACTCTGCTCTTTTCTTCTCTGCAGTAGCTGCTTTGCTAGCTCGCATCTCTGGACTTGCAGATGGCCTGTGTGGTCTTTCATGCTTCCTGGTACGTCCAGCTGAGGTTTCCTTTGCATATAACCCCAGGACTGCTTTGCCTTCTTTCACTGGTCTTTGCTTGTCCTTTCTTTGTGCTAAAAGCACCGATGCATCCAGGAGGGTTTTCTGGCTGACGTCATGCCCCCATCACTGTGCATGCTTAGTCACTTAGCGCACATGCTGTTTCTGCGTCCAGGTGTCCATTGTTGGGATTATGGTCAAGTGCTGCTACCTCACTAAGATTGGCTTTTAAAGTTATTCTATACAATTTTGCTTGTCAAAATTCCTATGAGCTCAGTGTTTGCTGAATCATGGAATGAAATTATTTGACTTTAATTGAACCCAAGACATTTCTTTTTAGTTTGCGTAAATATAAGATTTCTTAAAATAAGAATACAAACATTTAAGTTTCATAGTGAATTTTGTCTTTTCTGACTTGTATAATAATAGGAATTTTAAATATATAAGTAGCTAACGAGAATATTAAACTAAAAACAGTTTCTCTTTTGCTTCAAAAGCATATGAAATCCTAAGACTAGCAAATGCTCTTAGGAGAGTGCAGTGAGGACCTGTCTTTTGTCATGAACATGTCCTTCAGTTGGTTATTTGGTGCAATTTATTAGGATTCTTGTTTAGAATGCTAGTCCTGAAAATGCCATCCATTTAGGCTGTCTCAATCTCATAATTGAGAAACCTCCAGTGAAGAGAAGTAAAATGGTCCCTTACCCCCAAATTGCATGTTAGTGCCAACCACTTCAGAATTTTTAGATCAGTGATTTTTGGTCTGAAAATTTCTAGAAATGAAATTTATGGTTTTAAGAAGACTGCTTGTTCAAGCACTATTGAAAGAAGAACTGTCATCCATTTACGGGGTATGGTGGGTGAGAAAGTTTAGCCTTAGAACAGATCTGTGTAGCCCAGTGTTCTGTGTACCACTGAGCCCAGAAGAGTGTTAACCAGTAAATGATGATACTTACTGAGGTAACTTTGGACTACATTTGACTCCAAAGTTTTGGAGATTATTTCCTTAAGGTAGTAGAAGCTTTTTAAAAATATATTTTCACTACCTTCAAACTTGTATGAAAATTACAAAGTGACACATTTTAAATGTGAAGTAAGAATCATGTATCAATTTTAAAATTATGCATTCAGAATATAGTATTTGAGACTAGGGATGTAGCTTAGTGGTAGAGTTTTTGTTTACCTAGCATGCTCTAGGTTCCATTCCCAGAAACACATATAGACACACACACACACACATACACACACACACACACATTTTTCTCTCATTATTCAAATACATACTGTTTTTTCACCTAAGTGCTCTAATTATTTAATTGTATTATTTTCAGGATGAAAATATGATCAACTTCATCAAAGGTGGACTCAAAATTAGAACAAGTTACCAAATATATAAGTAAGTTACAAAATAAAATGTGACTGAAAGTGAAATTAAATATTTTTGAAGACAGGCTCTTATTCTATAGCTGGGCTAGCCTGGAACTCTTGATTTTTCTGCCTCAGCTTCTCAAGTATTGGGCTTATGGTCAAGTGCTGTTACCTCACTAAGGTTGGCTTTTAAAGTTACTCTTATTCTATACAATTTTGCTCATCAAAATTCTTCTGAACTCAGCATGGCTAGATTTCTTCCTTTGGTGTTAGTAAGTGCACTTGATCCCTTCCTGCATATACTGGGTGCTGTTGGGCAGCGAGGCTTAAATTTATGCGCACTTCCAGGAGCAAATATTGGAAGAGGAAGTGGCAGACATAGTTTCTGGTTAGGTAACATTTATTTGTCTCTCCTTAGAATTATTTGTATATTTTGTATTTATGTTGTTGTGTGTGTGTGTTTTGTTTTGGTTTTGGTTTTTTTTTGAGACAGGGTCTTACTATCCTGGCTTGAAACCCCTGATTCTCTTTCCTCAGACTGGGATTACAAGCACATGCCACTACATTTGGCTTGCTTTAATAAAAGCTTTTTAAAAAGCTACTATAATTTTGTGTCTCTAGTTTTTATGGATAATGTAGTGATTATAAAGGCTTTCTTGGCGTGTTGCAGTTAACTTACTAATACAGCACTGTTGCGTGTAAAATGTAAGAGCTTTGTGAAAACGTAGTTTCGTTTGCCGCCAGTTGGCCTTTGCTCTGGCTTCCTTTCTGCTGCTGTGATAACACACTAAAAGCTCACACAGGGGAGGAAAGGACTTACTTGACTTACACTATAGGCCGCAGTCGATCATTGAGGGGAGTCAGAGCAGGATCTCAAGCAAGAACTTGAAACAGACACCCTACAGAACCAACGCTTGCTGGCTCATGTGTATGCTCAGCTTTCTTACACAGCCCAGGACCTTCCCAGGGAATGATGCTACCCACGGTGGGCTGTGTCTTCTTACAGCCCAGTAATCCAGACAATCTCCCACAGACTTGCTCACAGGCCAGTCTGTTCTTGATAATCCTCAATTGAGGCTCCCTTCTTAGGTGACTGTAGGCTGTGTCAAGATGGGCATTTATAGGACAGCCTTCTAAACTATTCTTGTGTTCTATGTTATCATTAAACCCATGATACAGCATCAGCTTCTGGTTTTAAAGACCTTTGCCTTACTCTGCTCTGCTTACCACTGCATTTGGCATTGTTTCTCTTCACCTTTATGCTGATGAACTTCTTTTCTCATAGTATCAACTTTTAATATTTTCTTCTTTTCACTTTTTTGAAAATCGGTTTATTTTGGCCTTTACCTTCAAGGATATTCTTGCTATGTATAATGTTCTGAATTGATAGGGTGTTTGTTTTTTCGGTCCTTCAAAACCAGTGCTTGGAATTGTTTAGGACCTCAGCTGTTTGTGTAATTGTTTCACATATTTAATATGTCATTTTTTCTCATCTCCTTGAAGAACATGCTGTGTCTTTGAATTCAGCATTTGGAGTGTGGGCTTAGATTTTTGTTGCCATTATTTTTTTCAAATTTTTTTTCCTGCATCTTTTCTCACTTATTTTCTCTGAACCTCCAATTACACACTAGTCAGCCTGATTGTGTTCAGTAAATGACATACATACCCACACCCACTTTTTTTATTTTAGCCCAACATGTGGGTCATCTTGGAGTCAATTTCTATTCATTGCTTTTTTTTTTCTTGCCTGCTTGTCATGTTTTCAAGTGGGATAATTTTAAAGTCATATCCTAGATATTGATATGTTTGCAGAGACGCTGGATTCTGTCATCCTTCCTCTGAAGTGAGCCAAGCTCTGTTCTGGGAAGCATTTAATTTGCTTAGGCTTGGCTCCAGAGTCTTACTGCTGTAGGGACATTGCACCTGGAGCTCTTCTGTCTTGCTCCTGTTCCTGGTAATCCACATTGTCTTATCTTGGACCCTCTTGTAGTCAGTGAAGACTTTTGTGTTGTTCTGACATAGATTTTGTTGTTCATTAGTGTGGTTCTCTCAGCTGTGTATTCACGCCTCTAGCTGTCTCAAACTCAGTCTTCTGACTTTTTAACCCAGTGAGACTGTGGCTTACCAATTTTTTTGTGCACCCATATGGAGTGGAGCATGCTTTCAGGCACACGGACACGTAAATATAAAGTTAATTCATAAGCTACTTCCTGCCTTCAAATTTAACTCTTCTCCCGTTTCTGCCCATTCCCCCAGCACCTTCAGTTTCTAAGCCTGCAAAAAATATTTTAACTATATATATTTTTTGTGTATTTTTCAGGGTTTATAATTGTTATGTGTGGGAAAGCAAACCTAACATAAGCTTCCTGGCATTACTGGGAACAAATCCCATTACCAGAAACAGAGCACAGATCAGTATTTTAATAGGCGCTTTAACTCATTATGAAAACCTGGAATTCATTTTTAAAAAATCTTGAAAGAGGGAGTAGATTTGGGAAATGTGTCCTAATGTTTTTAGATTTAAAAGTTGATTGCCTTTCCAGTCATCAGAACTTTAAAAGATGGATTTCGGAAGTCCTGTGGTAGCAACGACAGCCATATCAGTGCAGTGAGGGCTTTAAGACAGGGCTTCAGTGTGTTTGGGTGCGGGTGCAGGTGCGTGTACTTGTACACGCAGATATTTAGCCAGAAGTTCACACTATATCGAATTCCCATTTGTACATAAATTCTTTTGAAATAGTGGAGAAAGAGAAATATTTTAGGTAAATCCTCTTTTGAAAACCGTTTTAAGGTAAAACCACAATTAATCAAATAATTTTTTTTTCCTAAGGAGGCAGAAGCAGGCGAATCTCTGAGTTCAAGGCCAGCCTGGTCTACAGAGCAAGTTCCATGACAGCCAGGGCTACACAGAGAAACCCTGTCTTGAAAAACAAAAAACAAAACAAACAAAATTTTAAGTTATAGGAAAGAAGATAAGGAACTATTTTATGATCTTAAAATTAAAAGCCCGGGGCTGGAGACATGTCTCAGAGGTTAAGAGCACTTACTGATTGTCACAGGACCAATGTTTGGATCTGAGCACTAACACTGGGATTCACATTAAGATGTCATGTCTCTTTAATCTCTATTTTGAGGCATGTCTCCACAGCCCAGACTGGCTGTGAACTCATTCATAGCCCAGGAAATGCTGGAAATCTGCCTGTTTTCAGCCTCCTGAGTGCTGGGATTTTACGAATGTGCCACCATGCCATTGTTTTTGGTTTGTTTGTGTGTGTGTTTAAGAGAAAACAAATATGATATGCTGGTGGTTTAGGGCCACTATATATAGGGTGGTTTAGATGATAGCATGGGGTGGTTGGAAGTTGGAAGGAGTCTGACCCAAATCAGCTCCACTGGTCAGTTAGTCCTGCTTGTAAAGCAGGTTAGCTCTGAGCTTGCTAGAGTTGGCTAGAAAGCATCGTAAGGGAAGCTGTGCGCCTTACATAGTTGTGTTCTATTGGTGACTGGTGATTGGTGCTCTTTGGCACTGGAGATGGAACCTGGGCCTGTGGACAATGTACAGGTGTCCTGCCACTGAGACACTCCTGCATTACCTTCTCAAAAGGCTGTTTCCCAGTTCAGAAAGCAGTTACCACTTACTGCTAACTTCCATGCCTTTGATTATTGCCTTTAGAAGATGATCTGAAGTCTGGGGATGCAGCTTAGTAGTAGAGTGCTTTCTTAGTGTGGGAGAGCCTTGGGCTCAGTCACTACCACCACCCTCTTTGCTTCTACAACAGGAAAACATAAGACAGATGACCCAGTTGTGATGGGAATAGTCTTAGCAAGCTCTGATGTATCTGTGTGGGTCTGTGGCAGCTGCATGGAATTGAAATCTTTTTGCCTGTAGCGTTCGAGTTTGAGGGTAGGATGCATGGCTGCAAAGTGTACCGAGTACCTGAACTCTCCCGAAGTCTCCTGGAAAATGCTCCAGGGAAGCTGAGATCGAAGCCCTGAGGTTCTGTGGTTCCTAAGCTGAGCTGAGCTGTAGAAATTGGCGTTCCTGTTCTCCTTAGTCAGAATTGTTCAGTAGCCTAAGAACAGACTAGCTTAAAATCAAAATTTGCATTTTTGTAATATTTTAGGTAATGACATTTATAGTGTACAAGTGTAAAATTTGTCTGGCATTTATTTGTCAGAGTCATGGAAACTTACTCTCTACTATTTTCCCCCCTCAATCCAGGGAGTGTCTTTCTATCCTGCATGTAATTCAGAAAAACAAACATGAGCAGCACTTCTTCTATGAGTTTGAAGGAGGAGTCAAACTTGGAACAGGGGCCTTTAATTTGGTAAGGAAGCATTTATGTAGAAACCAGAGCCTTTTGTAGGTGAGACCAAATGTCCAGTATCTCTCTGCTGTGTTTGAACTTCATCCCGAGCCTCTCCTTGCGTTTGGTTGATGAGCTACTGGAGTGAACTGGTTTTCCTATGCTGTGAATGTTCTAAAGCTCAGAGTAGCTTTAGATCACACAGGGCAAGGGAGGCATATAGCACCCTGGTTGAGCCAGTAAGGCTTTTAGTAACGAGGAGCCTAGAAGCTAGTTCTGTTGTGCATGGGGAGTCGTGGTGGTGGTAAGGGCGGCCGTGAGTTGAGTGGGAGGGAGCAGCACAACCTGAGGAACGTTTGAGGATCTCTGGGGAGATGGAGAGTTCAGCAGGACGTCAGAGCACAATGTGTTCTTTGGGCATTTTTGAAGATTTAACTTGTTGGAAAATGAAGTAGTGAAAAGAATCATACTTAGGGGCATATAGACCCCAGGGCTGTGTTTGTGAGCCCACGAGCAACGCAGTGTCTGGGTTAAGGTGGACTGACTTTTCTCCACAGACTGCCATTCTGTCTGCTTGGCTGTGAAGCATTAACCTGGGGCACAGTGTCTTCTGTTCAGAGAAATATTTCCAAAACCCTTAGCCCCAACCCATTGGCTACAGCCGTGAATTGGTATTTCACCACACAGATGGCCATTTCTGGGAGACTCTCCTCTCTCCTCTGTCCTTCAGGCATGTCCCAGGAAGGAGCTGCTCTGCTGTGGCTGTCTACTTCCATTAGCACTGGCTCAGTACCCACATCACCTTAGCTTTGTTACCTTCCAGAAAGAAAGCTGAGGGAAACTTGGCCTAAGCCAGGAATGGTGGCTCATGCCAGTAATCAGCACTCGGGCGGGAGGAGCTCACTGTAAGTTTAAGGCCAGCTTAAGCTACAGATGAGGCCCTCACCCAACAAAACAAAGCAAAATGGAAAAAAAGAAAGAAGCCTTGCCCATGATTGCTTTCATGTCACCTCATTTCCCACAAGAAGAACCAAGTCAGCGTTTAGAGCATCATGGGAAAGCCAGGCTTCATTGTCTGACTACTGAGTCATAGTCAGTTTAGACTTGGTTTGGCTCCTGGGGGCTTTCGAACAGTTTAGGGTTAACCAGTGGGCTGTCTATAGTCAGTCTCTCACAAAGGCACACTTACATTGCTATTTTTTTCCTTACAGATGCTGTCTCTTTTACCAGCAAGGATTATCAGATTACTGGAATTTATTGGATTTTCTGGAAACAGGGTACAAATGGCATTTTGTGTCAAAGTTGCAGACATTTCTGTTGTTCTTTGTAGTGGTGTTTCTTCCCCACCCAGCTTTTGTCAAACGACGCCTCATTTCTTAGGTTTGAGATAAGTGCTATCTCTTCCACCCAGTGCTCCCTCAGACTTGCAAATGAGGCTCAAGCGGTTCTAATTTTGGGAATCATGTATTCATCTTTCTGATGGTGCCCATTCTGCTCCCATGAAGTTGTGAGCTCCTGCTCCACATTTGCTCTTGGGTGGCAAGGACTCTGCAGAGTAGACTCTTGTGTTCTTGCCCATCATAGTGCCTTGAGCTTGAACCTCTGTGGTGTTCTGTGGTGCTAGGGATGAAAGCCAGGTCTGGCTTTACTCATTCTTGGTTAAGTGTTCTACTGTTGAGACAAGTCCCTAGCAGCTTAGTGTGTAAATCATTAATTTTATCAAAGAAATACAGTATTTCTTAGAAATGAGCAGTTTATTCTTCTTGATAGAATCATGTAATGGGTATGGGTTAGTTTGATATCTGTTGCTATGATGAATCATTGAACGAAAACAATATAGGGGAGGAAAGAATTTATTTCATCTTATGCTCCCAGGATGCAGTGCGTTGTTGAGGGAAGTCAGGGCAGGAACCTGGAGGAAGGAGCCGTGGGGGAAGCCTGTTTCCTGCCTTGCTCTCTTGCTTGTAGGATCATGCTTGGCCAGCTTCCTTCTATAGCCCATCAGCACCTGTCCAGGGTTCACAATGGGCTGTCTTCTTTCGTCAAGCATTATCCCCAGAAGACATGCCCACAGACACAGTCTAAGCTAGGCAATTCCTCAGTGTAAGCTTTCCTCTCAGATGACCCTAGGCCTGTGAAATGGACAATTAAACTGGGGCTGTTATAAAAGGACCTACCAGATTGTCTTATGCCTGTTTAAAACGTGAAGTGTTTTTTTTTTTTTTTCTATTTAAACAGTACCATTATTCTAAGCTGGTGAAAAATAAAACCCTAAGTTCATAGAGGTCAGGACTCATGAATGACGTGAAATTTTCCAAGTATAATTTTGTTTTCAGTCAGATTTTTCTCTGTGATGCAATTACTCCCTGCAGGACCTAGGCCTTCTGCAGCTACGGGAAGGCGCCTCAGGAAGCAGCATGCGGTCCCCGCTCTGTTGCCTTACAATCCTGGCTTTCCATACTTACATCTCCCTGATTCTCGGTAAGAGCTAGTCGTCTCTGTCTGCTTACTTCTGTGTGTGTGTTTTTTTTTTTTTTTTAGTTCAGATGGAGGATAGTGGGGTATCAGAGTGATCCTTGGCAGAGACACTTGGCTGTTCCCACTGAACGTTTTGAAAGTTGCTTTTAAAATGGGGCTGGAGAGATGGCTCAGTGGTTAAGAGTACTGTCTGCTCTTCCAGAGGTCCTGAGTTCAACTCCCAGCAACCACATGGTGGCTCACAACCATCTATAATGGGATCTCATGCTCTCTTCTGTCATGTAGACATACATGCAAATAGAGTGTTCATATGTATAAATAACTAAACCTTTAAAAAAGTTGCTTGTGCGTACATATGTATTTTATGCATACGCATGTTTTGTCTGCATGTGTGGACCACGTGCATGCCTGGTTAGATCCCCTGATACTGGAGTTCCAGATGGTTGTGAGCTGCCATGTGAGTATTAAGAATTGAACCTGGGTTCTCGTCAAGAATAGTTAGTGCTCTTCACTACTGAGCCATCTCTCTAATCCCTTATTAAACATTTTAAAATCTATTCTCAGATAAGATTTATGCATTAAGTTTTATTTTGCCATATTCATGTTAGATTTTTATTATATTCATGTTGGATTGCCATTTTTTTGGTAGAAAATTAAATTTGGCTTTGAAAAGTAGAAATGTCAGTGGGAATCTGAGATAGCTACCTCTGTTCTTAAGAACTCATCCAGCCTAGAGCTCTTTAAGTCAGACACTTCACAGATGAAAACAAAATAATCAGTCTCTTTCCTCTGGTCCATGAGTGTCTGCTGTGGGTTAGCGGCGTCTGGGGAGTTGGTTGTAGATGTGCGTCGTGCCCCGAGCCCTGAGCTGTGTCTGTTCACTTCCAGGCACAGGAGAGGTCAATGTTGTGGAAGCAGAGAGCCTCCTCGCGCCCTTCCTGCAGCAGTTCCCAAACGTACGTTTCCTCTTCCGTTGTCTGTTTCAGCGAGACGCGTGGCCACCACTGCCTGCTGAAGTGTGTTCTTTGCTCTCTCTGCAGGGCTCCCTCATTCTGTTCTACCATGCCCGAATTGAGCTGCTGAAAGGCAATGTTGAAAAGGTAGCTATTTCAGCAAGGGGCATTTAGGGGCAGCGCCCGCGGTGGCAGCACATGGCCACTCAGCATGAGTAAATGTGGTGGTGTGGGCTAGAAAGAGTAAACAGGATGTAATTTGGAAAAGCTGAGCCTTTACTTTGTGCATATATGTTGTCATATTTAGTAACTTGCCTCAAGGCATGTTTACAAAGAAAGTACATGAAGTGTTTTATGAAGGAATGTGTAATAATTAAATATTAAAAAAAAAAAGAATGTATAAGGCAGGCACAGTGTCACATGCCTTTAATCCAAGCATTTGGAGAGGCAGAGGCAGGCAGATCTCTGTGAGTTCAAGGCCAGCCTGGTCTACAAAGTGAGTTTAGAGCAGCCAAGGCTATACAGAAGAACTATTCCTCCCATGAAAAACAAAAGAACATATAAAATAATACATGGGCAAATTAAGAGGTTTCAGAAAACTTTGGCCATTATCTATTTCTCCTTTGATTTTGGAAACTTATCTTTTACCTTTGTTGCAAGTGCACTGTTTTTTTTTTTCAAAGAAACTAGTTGATTAATCACATTGAAGTAGAAGAGAAACCTGTGTGTGTATGTGTGTGTGTGTGTGTGTGTGTGTGTGTGTGTGTGAGTGAGTGTGTTATGTCTGTGATATCCTCCCACACAAATGAGAGAAAACATGTTTTTTTATTTTTAGTAAACTCTAGATCTTCCTCCAGGTCTTTATATTTGAGTCTCCCTCTGCTCACTTTGAAGGCTGGAATTTCTTCTTTGAGGTGGATGTCTTATACTTACTAAAGTGTTCTGGTACTGGTGACTGGCCACGAAGCCATCATCCTTGTGGTGCCCATATATACATGATATAGGCACTCACACATACATATAAAAAATGAATCTGTAAACACATGGGAATCCATATTTCTAGTGTTCTTTGTCAACTTGGGAAATCTCTGTTCTTAAAGTTTTTTACCCATGTGATGAATGTTAAAAAAATTGAGTTTTGACTTAATATTATTATTACTATTATTATTTGTTGTGCTGGTCAAGTCTAGGGTTTTATGTATGCTGAGCAAGTGTCTTACCACTAAACTATGTTCCTAGCCCAGTTTCAAGTTTAGGTAGTCAGTTTGTGAATTTGTTATATGTTTATTTATTATTCTTTTCTCTGACTTGTCTGGTACATCTTTACCAGATTTTCTGACAAGGGCTTGGTTAACCTTTACCTGTAATGTAAGCAGTGATACCTTCTCTTTGCCTGTCCAGTGCCTGGAATTTTGTTTAAAGTGTGGTTTGTCAAATGGAGTTTCTTACACTATAATAGTCTGTGTTTTATAAAAGAACTTTGGTATTTCTATCTCCCTTGGAAAGGGGCTTTCCCATTTCTGTCTTATAAAGTACAAAGTCCTGTCACAAAGTGAAATAAAGCAGCAGAATCCAACTGTGACATCACATGGAAGGGAGAGAATGTAATGTCATATTGAGTGGTTTAAAGAGTGATGATTTTTGTACAAAGTGTTTTATGTATTTTTCCATTAGGTTATTATCTCCTTGTCTAGTATCTGGATGATCAGCTTTATGCAATTGACTTATAGGCTCAAGAAACATTTCGAAAATGCATTTCAGTTCAAGAAGAGTGGAAACAGTTTCACCATCTCTGTTACTGGGAATTAATGTGGATTCATATCTACCAACAAAACTGGATGCAGGCGTATTATTATTCGGACCTGCTTTGCAAAGAGAGTAAATGGTCCAAGGTAAGTCCTGCTTAATTAGTGTCTTCTGTCTGCTACATGGCCATGGTGCTTTTGTCCTTTAAAATTGATTTTTCAAGAATGTGGCATAGACACTTAGAAGTGGGCAGTGAGTAACTAGTTCGTAATTGCAGGTGCTGACCTCAGCACACAGGCTTTAAAATCTCCCCAAAGTGCTCTCCAACAACGGCATTTTACTGCCAGCCATGAACTGCATGTGTGATTACAGGCCTATGGATCAATACTGGAATTTTGTGGGTTTTGCAGACTTTTCGTACCCTGGTAATCAAGCTTTTGGTGATAATTAAAGTTAAGCCGGAGCCAATTTTGAGAAGTTGGGAGGAAGAGATCACGATCTTTTTTGCTCATTCTGCCCACTTTCCCACCTATGGTGGCACAGGGGAATGGCCGCATTAACTGAAAAGTGTTGCTGTCATCTGAAACAGACTTGGAAAAAATAGTTATTGGCATTTTTATTCAGTTTTGAAAATTTTGTAGTTGCGCAATTGTGCTATGTATTGGAGCATCTGTTCCTTTTCCTTTTGTTTTTGGTCTTTTGAGACAGAATATTACTTTGTAGCCCAGGCTAGCCTGGAACTCACTGTGAATCTAGTTTAGCCTTGAGCTTGTGGCAGCCTTCCTGCTTCAGTGTCCCAAGTCCTGGGATTATAGACATGTTGTTGGGCCCAACTACATCAGAGCTTCTTAATCACTTCAGTTAGAGCAGAGAGCTAAGGCTTGTATTTGCTTCATTTGTTAAAAATTTTCTTTTCATACAGTGTAGTTTTATCAAGTGTCCCTCCCCTCAAATCTTTCCTACCCACCCAACTTTGTGTTCTCCCCCTTTCTCTCTTTAAACAAACCCATAAATCACAAAAATGAAAATCAAACAATCAATAAACCAAATTTCAGAACAAAACAAAAGCCCTCCCCCACCAAAAAAAAAAAAAAAACCTACAAAACGAAACGGAAAAAAAAAAAAACCCAAAACCAACTAAACAACCAAACAAAAACCCAAAACATGAAGTTCCTTTTATGTTGGCCAGGTTCTCTTAGACATGGGGCTACATCCTGTCTGGAGTGTAGTCAATATACCCAGTGATGCTCCATTGTAGAAAACTGATTTTCCTATTCCCAGCATGTATCAATTGCAAATAGCTTCTTGGTTAGGGGTGCGGTCCCATATCCACTTAACCCTCTTGCTACTGGGACCCTGATGAAACAGATAGTCAACCTTTATACTTTTTTATTTTTAAAGATTTATTTATTTAATGTATATGAGTGTTCTATCTGCATGTACACCTGTGTGTCAGAAAAGGGCGTCAGATCACATTATAGATGGCTGTGTGCCACCATGTAGTTGCTGGGAATTGAACTCAGGACCTCTGGAAGAGCGGCCAGTGCTCTTAACCGCTGAGCCATCTCTCCAGCGCACTCGATACCTTCTAACCTGATATCTGGATGGTTTCTAGATCACTTCTGGTTTGTAAGGTTGAAATGGCACGTTCCCATGAATGTTCTCTCATGAGCCTCTTGTCTTTTTTCCCCTCAAGGCAACATATGTCTTTTTGAAAGCTGCCATTTTGAGCATGCTTCCAGAGGAGGATGTGGCAGCAACTAATGAGAACGTGGTGGCTCTGTTCAGGTGAGCATGGCGCTGTTTCTGTCACAGAGACCTTGGTTGTGTTAGACACATCTGAGTTTCTCCCTTCATGCTCTACTTCCACAGTTTGTAATTTCCCTACTCACTGATACAGACACATTTACTTAGAATAATGCCTTTAGCTGAAGCCAGCATGTCATTCTTTTTTATTTTTTATTTTTTTGAGGCAGGGTTTCTCTGTGTAGCCTTGGCTGTCCTGGAACTCGCTTTGTGGACCAAGCTGGTCTCAAACTCACATAGATCCACCTGCCTCTGCCTCCACTGCCTAACCAGCATGTCATTCTTTAGCATGATTTTCAAGTGTGTTCGCATGTCTGGGAATCGTGAATATGTACCATTATACTTGTTTTCTAGAACTAGGATTTAGTTACCAAGGCTCTGCGCCTGCTCTCTCACACTGGCGTTCCTTCCCTCCTCGTTTGGTTCTTTCAGTGATGTTATTGGGTATTTACTTGATCCTTTTCCTTGTTTATGCATTCATAGACTTATGCATAGGAAGCAACCCAAACATGTAGTCTCTCCCCACAAACATGTAGTCTCTCTTCATCTAGGTTTCATTTTCATGTGCTTAGATTGTGTGTGTTGTATGTACGTATCATGTGTAGGTGTGTGTGTTTGTGCGTGCATACCCATACATGTGCAGAGGGCAGAGGCAGAGGACATGAGTCCCATCTACTCTCTGCCTTACTCCCTGTCACAAGGTCTCACTGAACGTGGAGCCATCCTGCTGGAACAAATCCCGGTGACCCTCCTGTCTTCACATTCCCGTCTCACTGGGGTGCGGCATGTGCATAAACTAGCCTGGGCTCCAAGCACGTGAACTCAGCTCCTCAGGCTGATATGTACTAATTTATAGTCTTCCCTCTTGATGGATAAATACTTGGAGCTCTTTTCTCCTTATTTATGGAAATTAACAATTTTATACCTAGATTATCCTAGACTATGTTTGACAGATAGAAGACACTAGCTAAGCTGACTGGAATGCACAAGTCTCCCATATCACCATCCCAACCCCACCACTGCCAAGTTCAGGTCTGGGTAGAGCCCAACAAGGTGCACTTAGAGCAGGTTCCCTGCCCTACTGGCCTGTGATATAGGTCTGAAAACTTTAGTTGTGAATAATATGTGTGCTCACTGGCCTTTCCATGGGGATGTTCACAGACAGGTTGATGGCTTGAAGCAGAGAATTGCTGGGAAATCTCTCCCCACCGAGAAGTTTGCTGTGAGGAAGGCGCGGAGGTACTCACCCTCCTCAGGTGCCCCGGGAAAGCTCGTCTTGCCAGCCCTGGTATTTGCTTTTATTCACCGTTTACGTGCTAGAAATAAATTCATGATTGAGAGCATCAAAGAACGTATTTGCCTTTGCTTATGAACCTTATAGTTCAGTTAAAAAGTATTGTATATTTTTATATTTATACATTAATTTTAAAAAATTGAAAAATTTACCTGTTGTCCCTTGACTAGCTAGTATGTTCCAGACATTGTAATAAGAGTAACTTCAGAAAAAAATCATGTGATTTCATTATAATGGTAAGTAATCTCACTAATTCCATGTTTCAGATGAAGAAGTTTGAACATAAGCGGAAAAGGTGATGTTACTAAAGTGGAACTGAACGACAAAACAAATCACTAATTTTACATTTTCTAATAGTTATATGAAAAAGTGAAAGGAAACCTTTTTTAAAGAATAATTTTTCAAGAATACAGTTTGCTTAATCTGGGCGTGGTAGCTCATACCTGTAATCCTAACACTTGGGTGGCTAAGGCCAGAGAATTGCTGCAAATTTGAGGCCAGCCTGGGCTGCATAGTGAGTGCTAGACCAGTCTACAAAGTGAGACCCTGTCTTACAAAACCAGCTGCTTCCCCACCCCTAAAGTATTATTTCTAACCCATGTAAACAAAACTTTGCCATTTTGATGTGGAATTGTAAACAAGGCTAACTCATTCCTGAGCTGTGCCACGCCCTTTGCACTGCAGCCTTCCGGAGACATGGGTTTCCTACCAGAGGCGAACCTCCCTGTGGACTAGCGTGTTGTACTGCGGAGGAGCTTTTAGGCTGGAGGCCGCTCTGGTCTGCTTGAGCTCACCCTCCTAATCACCTCACTGTTTTGGCAAAGCCTCTTTGAAAAACACAATTTGATTTAAAACTTTAAAACAAAGCCATCTTTTGAGAGTGCTGAACATGCTACACCACCATGACTCCAGCTGTTTTCCAACAGGAAAGCTCTTGAGTACACACAGTCCTCCTAGGTAGTTATTTGGGTGATTATTTAATCGTTCTCCTTTGAACTTCATGAGGCGTTTTCTAGTTTTTACTGTCATAGCCATAACACAGTGAGCATCATTTACATGTACACATAATTCCCTGAGAGTGTTTTCAAAGAAATGGTATTCTTAGTTTAAGGCTTTGTGTTAATGTTTGGGTAGATAATGCTAAGTTTCTACCTCTTCCCCCCAAACAACTGTATCAATTGAAATGACGGGTAATACTTTTCTCTTTTAATTTGCATTTCTGGGCTGACACTTTAGTGTCTTTCTGTGCTCATACAGTTTAAGTTTTTTCTGCATTGTCGTTCATGTCCTTCTTTAGTTTCATTGGGTTATTTTTGTCTTGTTGCTGACAAGACACAGAAGTTCTTCATTTATTTTAAGAGGAATAAGAACATAGCTCCTGGCAGGGGTCAGGGAGGAGCTAACCTGCAGCTAGCCTGGAACCCTGAGATTAGACTGGGTGAGAAAGAAATATAATGGACCTGAAATCATGTCCCGAGCATGGACAACAACAAGAATACTGTGCTGAAGACGGAGACCTCCTCTCCCAGGCCTGTTGTCGCCTAATTAGCTTTAGCTGTTTCTCATTCGTTTCTATCAAATGGTCTGCATTGAGGCATTTCTGTGTCATTGAACTTTGCAGAAACTTTACTGAACCATTCTATTTCTTTTTGTCTACATTAGTGCTTAGACACTATTGTGTATAAGACTTTATCATGCTTTGAATCAACTGAAGGTTGGGTATAAAGTGACAAAGAATTAACTAGAATTGGTCACATGTAGCCTGTTTTTCATAAAAATCTCAAACCAAGCTTGCTTCTCCCTTTGATAAATACTATATCAATAAAAAATTTAAATCATCACGAGGTTAAAAATATCATTATTGAGTTGTGTTCTTAGCTTCCTCTACCATAAAGCAAACCTGACACCATCATTTCCTGCCTCATTTCCATGGCTGCTCCACTAAGAGGATTATCGAATAATATCTGTCATAACTTAAAATTCATGCTCGTCGTATACCCTTTAAAATGTGAACTGCACTATCTGGACATTAGAAAAATATTTTCAAGGAAGAACACATTTGCTTTTGATCCAAAAAAAATTCTCATCTGTTAGCCCATTAAATATAATCTGCAATGCGAAGTCATTAGTTTACATTTCAGGAGCTGTCATTCAGCCATATGGCCTTTAAACAAGCGTGTTTGCTGCATATTGGATTGCATCACTGGGCCGGCACATGTTTTTAATGATATAAAAGAACCTGAGCCCAGTAAAATAAATATTCCAATGATCATTTCTAGTGATATGCTTGGAAACATTTTATGTAAACAAGTAGCAGACATTTTAAAATATTTCCCTTTACTTAAAAGTAACAACAGAAATTTACATTAAACAAAGTTGTTCATGGTGTCAGTTTAAAGTGTTATTTTACTTCTGTACCTATATTTCTATCCAAAGGATTGTATGCTAGTAGATAATTAGTATGTGTTTGTTGAATGAATGAATGAATTTTTAGTAGGAGTGTAAGATCCATGGGTACTTACCTCAGAGCATAAACACAAAAGGCGTATAGTAAACCAGGGGCAATCGTCACTAAGGTCCAAATGAAGAAAGGTTAGACACAGAACATTGCACGTGTTGCCAGTGAAACCGTCCTTCTTCCTTAGGAAATGATGTACGTCTGGAATGGCTTTTCAATAGTGGGCAAAAGAAAAGACCTTTCTGAAAGCCTCCTGGTGACAGTGGAGAAGGCTGAGGTGGCTTTACAAAATCAAGGTAAGTGTGCAGGGTCCTCGTCTCTGCTTCGTCTCCTCCCCTCTCTCCCTGGTGCTCATCCGCCTGTGCTGATCTGTGTTCATCTCAAGAGCAAGGCTTGAGCCTGTGGTTGTCACCAAGGTAAGGAGGACACTTCTTGTTACATCAGTGAGTTTTGAGAATGTTGTTCTAAAAGGACAGCTGCCACAAATGTGCAGGTAGGATGTGATGCCATAGTTTATGGCATAGCCATTGTGGGCCAGTAGTTAGCACTTTGTTGTTAAGCAACTGCCCTTCTTAGTCTTTTTATTCCTGCAACTATAACGGAATGCCACAGGTTGGGTGATTTATGAAGAAGAGAAGTATGTTTTCCACAGATCTGGAGACTAGGGGTTTGCAGGATCAAGGTGCTACAGCTGATGAAGACCTTCTTCCTTCCGTAGCATGGCAGAGGGCACGGCATGGAGAGAGACCGAGATAGACGGCACACATCGCCACCTCTTAAAGTTCCTACCCTTCAACACAGTCCCAGTGCCAGTGGAGTCTCAGTATGTTTGGAAGGGGACACTCCAACCACCAGCACACTGTGCTGTGTTCTGAGTGGTCTCTTTACTCTCTGACCCACAATGCCGTCTGTGCTCTCTTCTCGGCTCCATGGGCGCCAGGCATGCACGTGATGCACAGATGTACATGGAGGCAAAACATTCACACACATAAAACAAAAGGAAGTAGTAGCCAATCCAATAGACATAAGGCAGTCTTTGCTATTTTATTGTGAAACTGTTTTAAAAAGAAAAATGTTTTATTTTGTATGGAAATCAACACAACTGCATCATTTTGAAATTGAAATACAATGGAAGTATGCTTAAGTTTACCTTTAAAATAAGATTTAGGGGCTAGAGGGATGGCTCAGGGGTTAAGAATACTTGCAACTCTTGCAGAGGACCCAGGTTCCATTCCCTTCACCTATATGGGAGCTTATAGCTGCCTGGAACTTCAGTTTCAGGGGATCTGACCCCCTCTTCTGGCCTCCATGGGCATGCATATGGTGGTATATATTACATGCGGGCAAAACACTCCTACCCATAAAATGAAAATGAGTATTTTAAAAAGTGAGATGTCATAAGATGGACTGCTGCAAAAAGTTTAAAAATTTGAACAAATTCAGTAGCACTCATTGTTGATCAGTGAATTTGACTAGTTTATTAATTTGCTCACTCAAACTCCCATAGTCTTTCCATAGCTGACGCAGACTTAGAATAGGGAAGAAAGATAGCTCTTGGTGTTACAGGAATTTTCTAGATTAAAGCCTGCATGTCCACAGATTAAATGGATGAATGAATGTTAATGTGAAAATTGGAAAGTAAAGGAAGCCTTTTGGGGGGTTATGTAAAAACAGTTGTAGGGTGCTTTCCCTACAGAAAAATAGCCGGCATTCCCGTCGATTTCTTGCTTCCCCCAGACTCAGCAGGGTACATTTCCATGCGTGAACCCCCAGGCTTTGTGACGTGAGCCCCCAGGCTTTGTGACTGTCTCCCTGCCCAAACCACAGGAATGGAGCCCTTGTCAATGAAAGGCCCTGAACTCGCAAATCACTGTCGGGTTCTTCTCTGAACAGACCCTTCACCCTCCAGTTGTTTTGCCCTCTACTGATTGGAGAAACAGAATTAGAGGAGCAATGCTTGCACCATGTGCTCATATGTGGGAAGTGCTCAGAAACCCAAACCACAGCCTTTTGTTTGTTTCTAATGGCATCTTCAGAGAAGAGGCCTGAGCGAGCTCTGGGTAAACGAGCTGAGACATGAGCAGCTTCACCAGGCTCACCCACAGTCGCGCCCTTCTCTGTCTTCCCTCTGGGTAAAAGAATTTCTTTATTGTCAACATTACCAGCTACTGCATGTTAACCATATAGTGTTTTTTAGGACCATTGTTTTATGTAGGAACATTATCTTCTCCTCCCCCCAACTCCTGACTCTTAGTAATTAAGCTCTTGTTCTTCAGAGTGAGGGGTGGGGAATCTGTGGTGGGCAAGATGAGCAATGCTGAGGTTGTGGGGGCCCCAACCCTCAGCCCATTGTTAGATATCATAGTGAATGTGGTTCCTGTTTTTGCTTTGTCAACTGTGGCTCAAGAACAGAGGGTAGAGGTACTGTTGACCCGCTGTAGTGCCTGGCTATAGTAAGGAAAGGTTGGTCATCTACATAAAGGGCACAGCCTAGACACAAGGGCACTGGGTGACATGCTGAGAGTCGGCACGTGGTATTAATATCTGGACAGTTTTCCTTGGGAGTCTAACCAAATTCATCACGTTGCCAGAAGTTGGCAGCACATCCACTTTGTCTATCCTTGCAGTTAATCTGTGTGGCGGCATTCTAGAGCAAATAGAATCAGTTACCTAGTGGGTAACTTAGTCTGGTGGCCTTTCACGTTTTAGTTGGCTTTCATGTTTACCTCCTGGAACATTACAGAAAGTTCCTAAAATTCTCAGTGTAGATATTTTTGTAGATTTCAAACCTCCTTCTTTCTTAGCCCCTCCACATTCAGGACATTCTGCAGCCTCGCTGTGCTGCACATGAACCGGAGCATCATTACTGTGATTAAAAATCTCTTCAAACATTCTTTCTTTTTCTCTGTGAGTGGAGGTCAGGGGACATTTTGTGGGCACTGGTACTCTCCTTCTGCCAGGTGGGTTATTGGGACAGAGCTCAGGTCACTGGGTCTAGTGGCAAGCGCCTTCACCGCCGAGCATCTCCCCAGCCTTGCTGCAGTGTCTCTCTTGAGATTGTGAATAATGACAGGGAGTGATCCTGTGGCAGACATTGTGCTGTGGTCAGGGGAAGCTGTGGCTTTGCTTCTGAGGTTTGTGGAGGATGTGGAATATGAACCCCTCTGTCACATTGCTAATTTAAGATCTGCACAGAGTGACTTCACTGGTTTTTCAATGGCAGTTGTCAGTGCCACCTCAAAAACCATCATTCACTGAGCGAGCAGATGTTGTCATAACACAAACTGTCAGAAAACTGTTTCTCAAAGTTCAATAGAACATACAGAAATGGCACTAAAAACCAGCCTCCAGTGTGGACCTTACGGCTTTGGGCTCAGGCCTGACTGACCTGCTTCTCAGCAGACACCTTTGACAGAAGTATGGATTGGGGGTGGGAGGGTGTAGGGAAGGGGGTTCTAAATAAGTTGTAGGAAAGGCTAGAGGTGCCGTGTCAGTGCCTGACCCCCTCCTAGGTGGGTCGGTAGCCCTGTTAACCCCCTGGGGGCGAGGCTCTGCCTCACGTGTCACTGGGCACGTCTGAAGCTTGAACCCAAAGCACGAGGCTTCCTGTGTGAGGCCTTTCAGGGTCTAGTCAGTTTCCTTTACCAGCCCTCCACACTGTTGTCACAGTGTGACACGTGCAAATTAGCAGTCTGTCTTGCAGTGACTTCTTCGCATGTCACTTGGAAAGGAAAAAGCAGAAAAACCTCACGCATGGAACATGTGGCATGGCTACCTTTGTCACATGGCCGCTGCGCCATGCGGTTCACAACGCCTGATATGTACCACCCAAACTGAGCTGTGAAGGCGGGGTCCTGCTTGGGGAAAGGAAATCCTTGACATTCTCCAGGAGCATGGAAGTCCGTGGGGGCTTAGGTGGCTTTCCTGTATTTCGGAGCCATTTCATGGTATAATTTTCCCCCAAAAGGACATAACCTGAGAGAATTGATAGGTTGTAAACATAACGATCTGGAAGAGAGGTTTCTGGTTCCTGCATTTTGAACGGGTGGGAGGCCATCTGCTTCTCCATATGGAGGTGCTATCCTCCCCTGCGCCGGCGCCAGCATAGTTAGAAGCCAAAACAACAGGAGGAGCCTGCCTGCTTCCTCCTCCTTTACCTCTGAGAGAATTAATGAAGCCCATTCTTTATTTAGCGTTCAGATTTCCCGTTGTAGCTAAGGTCACAAAATTCAGAATGGCCACCTGAGAAATCTGCCCGTGAACACCCCGGTAATAAGGGCTGCGCTCTGAGTAAGCGCCACATTTTTCTGAACGATTGTTTTCACTGTGTTCTATATAGTGAGTTATTAAGCAGGCTTTTAAATGGTCTCCCTAAAGCCCAGCATCAGTCAGCTTCCCTCTCAGTTAGAATTCCTTTTTGAAAGTATTCTTGGGCCAGAGTCACGCCTGAGAGAGTTTGCCTCATGTACTTGAGCTCTAACCTTCATCCCAGTACCCCCAAAACCGGTGAACTTTCCTCTTTTGTTTTTGTCTCATGTTTCAAGACTTTATTGACTACTCTGTGGATGATGAGTGCTTGGTGAAATTACTGAAAGGATGCTGCCTCAAGAACTTACAGCGGCCCTTGCAAGCTGAGCTGTGTTTCAGCCATGTGGTGGAAAGGTAAGAGGCAGTCTGAGTACAAGTCATAGCGTCAGGGGAATCTCTGGGACAGAGGGATGTGCCAAGACTTCATCCTCATGAACAAAGCTATGGTTTGCTCGGAAAATGGCTTCATGTATTTCTGCTCAGTGTTAAAAAATGACTCCAAAATGTAAACTTAGGGCCAGGCTGACAGTTGGTAAGTGCTTCCATTGAACTACTGAGCTTCCCAAACTCACTTGGTCTCTGCCCCTTCTCCTGCGTGTGTTCGTGTGTGTGTGTTTGTGTGTGTATGTGTGTGTGTGTTGCATTCTGCATGTGTTCGAGCTCCCTGGATGACAGAGACAGAACAACCTAGAGATTGAGTGTTCCATCATGGCAATTTGGCAGGGAAGAAAGACATGATAAACACTGCACTAGTTTTTGTCAAAGGCCGTTTCTTCTGTGGATGGGGCTCCTTCTTTTAGAGCAATGGTGGTGCGTCATCATCCTTTTCAGAGAGGTAGCGCAGCGGTGAACGCCTGTGTGAGCTGGCGGCCACTCCCTCTGCAGTGTGGCAGTAGTCTCACGGCTTTCATAAAGAAGCCAAAGCTACGGCTAACGTCCAGTCTTCTGAGTTGTCTTTTTAAGTTGATTGATTGATTAGATCTCCTAATTTATAAATACTGGCTCAAAGCTTTTGAAAACTGTACGCTAAATAGAGGCTATACAGGGTGCCACTTGACTCCTGCTTTCCATGCCGTGTGCCTTTCTGTGAACAGCCGCCTGGACCACTTCCTCGTGACAGTATCTAGTCCCCAAATGAGGGAATATGCTGTGTTTGATGAACACACTAAGGAAGTATATGTGCAGTTCTAGTTTATTGGTGTTTTCATAAGGCTCAAGGGCCAGGGACAGCATTGACCGTGCTACTTGCTTTGTTTTGTTGAGTCTCACAGGGAATCCTTTACTCATGTGTTTTACAGTTTTTGAATTGTGAACTCGCCTTCAGTGGGGCTGGGTTGTGGAAGAGTTCTCCTATACTACTTACCTAGGCCTCTGCCAAAGCTGCTGTCATGTTAATACCATTGTTCAGCACATTTTAAATATGAAATGCAAGTTTCTGTGAGAGCTGGCCTATTTGTTGTTAGTGTCCACGGAGACGTGTTTTGTTTTTTCTGTATGTCAAAAGTGCAGGCGAAAGGAGGCCATCTGTCTTGCTCCTTGCCAGTGAGTGAGTTTCTTCTAACCTGCCCTTTCTCCAAAGGACAGGTCCTATGTTCCAAGCTTAAGGGGTCTCAGCGCCAGCCACCTGCTTCTACGGGTGTAGGACCTTATCTCCTGCGAGCCAATTGAGACACCAAGTCTGAGGGCTCTGCTGAACCCAGGGCTCACTCAGCACAACGAGTCCTGCTGTCTTGCTTTTACTTCTCTTTGGCATCTGAGAGTAGTTTGGGTTATAGCCTGGTAACCTGAGCTATAGATTATTGTCGTTATGTTTATTTTAAACTTCATTATAAAAAGTTGAAAATAAAAATAAAAATCACACACTGAAATTAACCTGACACAATACTATACAAGTCAGTGAACAGTCAGAGTATCCATTCAGAATGGAAACTGTGGGGTCTCACCTTGTATTTTATACTTTTGTTAATGAATATATTTCTATGCATTTATCCATCATCAAAAATGAAAAATCCATTATTGCTAGAACTACAGAAACAATTCACTCTAGATTTAAGAGACTGTTTGTTACTCAGGCTTTTTCCTGAGCTTCTCATTCTTACAATGATGCTGAAACAGGACTTCCTGCCACCTACTCACTGACATTTTGAAGAATTCTTAGACTTAAGTATGAAGGAAGTCTATGCTTAGTTAATCACAAAGCCAATGCTGCTTTCTTATTCTTCAATTTAGAATCACACACCTGTGAAGATGGTCTTGGCAACTCTGGGTTCATCTTGTTGCAGGTCTGTGTGTTGATCTGCCTGAGAGGTTGTACCATAGCAGTGTTGACCTTACCCTAAGGAACAAAAGAATCATGTATGAAAGCATACTCATCCTATAGGTTGCTGAGTACCACATCTGTGTGGCAGCAGCCTACCTATGATAGTCTTAATGCTGCCTGGGAAATGAAGACTGGTGTGTGTTTCAGATGATTCTTTTTGTGTTCTCTTAAGACTTAAATTGATTTTCCTCTGCTCTTTTAGTGAAAAGCTACTGAAGTACGACCACTATCTGGTGCCATTCACTCTGTTTGAGTTGGCATTTTTGTATAAAAGCCAAGGGGAAATTGACAAGGCCATAAAGGTCCTAGAAACTGCAAGGTGAGTACTGAAGGTAACTTGTCCTGGTGGTGTGGAATGGGAGACATCAGCGCCATTGCGAGAGCACCAGTGACTTCGCACTCCTGAAAGCTAGTGAGCTCATGCAGGTTCAGGGTGCACTTTCACTAACTTGGGCTTATTTCTGCATGGGGGATTTTGCCACATTTGTGCTGTTTCCAGCCCCTTAGTCCATTTCTCTGTGGCTACCTGGAGATATGATTGTGACTACCGAGTTGACCAACGAGCTTCAGCTTCTTCTCTGTATCTGGAGTTAGGAAACTTTGTCTGCAAGTGGTCAAGCAGTGTGTATTGGCTTTAGAGTGTAAGGGGTCCACTGACAGCATATAATATTTTGTAAGTAGCTGCAGTGTAGAAGATTAAGTGAAAACTGGGAATGTTCAGAGCTGGTCTTTATCTGACTAACCACTATTCTCCTGTAAGGCATACTTGCCATTTCCTTGAGGACCCTCTGATCATGTGAATTCCTCCCCCCACGTTCCCGTCTTTCTTCTATGGCAGCTTTAGCTGTCTCTTGTCATTTCTGCTGCACAGTGACTCAGACTTGTGATCCTGGCTCACTCTCAGCAAGGCAGACCCCTGTGGTCTGTTTGTCTGGAACACTTGGGGCAGAAAGAATGCCCACTCTATGTCGGTTGAGTGTAGTAGCTCACACACAAGCGTAATTCCAGGCAGCAGGATCGTTGACTCAAGTGTGAGGCCAGCCTGGGTTACACAGTGAGACCTGTGTCAAAAACAGACAGACAGACAAACAGACAGTGAGACCTGTGTCAAAAACAGACAGACAAACAGACAGTGAGACCTGTGTCAAAAACAAACAAAACAAAAACCAAAGCAAGACAATGTAGGTTATAAAGAGCTTCGTAGTCACTGTTTATTCTTCAGACTCACTGAATGCCTGTTATGGGCCAGATACAGTGAAGGCCATGGGGAGGCTGCTGGGAACTCAGCCTGGAGTGCTCTGCATGATAGCTGGAAGGAGAGATCAGAGAATCAAGTGTATTCATTCTCCTGAAATGTACAGTGTTGATCTGGGCTGCCTTGATGTTAACTGAGTCGAGAGTCTTTGGAGGAGGTGATAGTGTAGCTGACACCCACAGAAGTGAGTAGTTCTGGAAAGGTCAGTCATCAGGTCAGACTGCACAAGGTGTGTCCGTGGAGCCTCTGGGTTGTGCAGTGTGGTTAGGTGGACAGTGAAGTTTATTTTTTTTTATTTTTATTTTTACTGAATGTGGAACTCAGAAAAGAGACACACCTCTCTTAGGGCTGCAATATTTGGAGGTGGCCACTAGGTACACACATAGAAGGGTGAGCTGGCCATGATGTGTGCAGCTGTGTTCAGTGTTAAAGTCAGGGCCAAAGGGCCATGAATCAAAGTCCCCAGCACAGAGAGAGTGACTGATAGTCAAAGCCATCATGCTTGAGGTCATCAGGGGAAGCCAAGAGCTGGAGCTGGAGGTCTTGTACAGTGCCTGGAACATTCCAGTCTCAGGAGTAAGCTATAAGATTTGGAAGATTAAGATCTTAATAAGCTTAAGTGGAGTTAAGAGGATATTGTTAAGTTGTTTAATTTTCTACATATGTCAAGATTTAATTAAGGTTGTTTCAAAACAAGTTCAGAGAGTCAGGAACTTGCCCACAAACCTGAAACCTGAGTTTGATTACTAGAACCTATGTGAAGGCAGACAGAAAGAACCAACTCCAGAGTTGTCCTCTGACCTCCTTTCAGGCTCTGTGTCATGCATACCCCACGACCTCCTCTTAGGCTCTGTGGCATGTGTACCCCACCAATACATCAAATACATGTCCAATAGTAAGAGTGATTAAATCAACCTGGAGTCTCTGAATTTGTGCAACTGGTTATCAGCTAAGAAGCATTCAAATAGGAAGAGCCAAAAAACTGGAACTAGTGAGAATGGTTGCTTATGAGTGCAGCTGCCAAAAAGTCAAAGAGACATAAGATCAGAGCTGTGGAAGTCATGCGTGACCTTGACAGGGAGATGAGGCGAGAAATAGACTCAGCTGCTGTAAGGTAAGATGTTAGGGATGCTTGCCGTAAATGGTGTCATAAGGAGGAAGAAGCTTTAGGGACATGGTGCCACCAAGTATTTTTTAAAAGAGAACTGGGCGCTCTAGGAGGAAGCTGCTTTCGAAGGTAACATGTTGGGCATGAGAACAACTGCTGTTTCAGCTGTGACGTCTGTATGTCTTTAGATGAAGCCATGCAGGCGCTGCATAGTAAACGCTGCGGCTTCAGGCGTCAGTGTTGGAGCACAGTCAGCGCTATTCAGGCAGATGGAGCAGCAGGTGATGCGGGAAGACGGCTCTCCACCACCAAAAGCACGCAGCGCCACCGCTAACCCAGACAGTGTGGTAGGGCAAACATAAACACACTTCCCGGGATTTCAGGACCATCTCTGTCTGTAGTTCCCCTTTGTAGGATGGGCTTTTCAAAGTGGCCAGAGTCTGTGGCCAGGCATTGAGAAAATACGCAGTTAATATTTTGGTACATCTAAGTAACAGGTTTATTTTGATTTGTGAATATCAGAATATATCATACTAACACTCATCAAAGTTACCAAGAACGTGTGAAAATAAAAAGATAGAAAGAAACTACTTCAGAGTAGGCATTGGCTGCCTATCTGCCAAAGCAGCCTATGAAACCAGGAGACCTAAATCGAAGTGTCCTATCCACTTTGCCAACTCCTATTTTATCAAAGAGAGGTCAACATGAATGACTTAAGTCTGTGTCTTATGGGGCTCCATAGGCTAACACTGGCTGTTCTTCCAAAGGTCCTGAGTTCAATTCCTAGCAACCACATGGTGGCTCACAACCATCTATCGTGAGATCTAGTACCCTCTTCTGGTGTGCAGGCACACATGCAGACAGAATGTTGTATAAATAATCAATAAATATTTTAAAAAGTGTGTGTCTTAGGGTTTCTATTGCTGTGAGGAGATACCATGACCATGGTGATTCTTACAAAGGAAAACATTTAATTGGAGCTGCCTTACTGTTTCAGAGGTTTAGTCCATCACCATCATGGCAGGAGGCATGGCATGCAGGCAGACATAGTGCTGGAGAAGGAGCTTGAGAGTTCTCCATCTGGATTGCAGGCCGTGGGGAGAGACAGTGGGCTTGAGCACTCTGAAATCTCAAAGCCCGCTCCCAGTGACACACCTCCGCCCATGCAACCCAGTAGTGCCACCATCCATAGGCCTACGGCGGCCATTTTAACTCAGACCACCAGAGTCAGACTTTGTAAATAATCTTTGGATTTTTTGTGTCCCCTGCTTTTCTTTTCCACGGTTGTGGGGACTGACCCCAGGGTCCCCGTGTGCCCAGCAAGTTCTCTGCCACCGTTTTCTACTCCTCATCTCTTGCTGTGTTTTACCCCTTTTGTTCTGTGGCCCCTTCTGACACTGGTATAATTGGGACATTAGTAACAAAACCACCAATAACTTGCATGAGAACTGTAAGAAATTGTTTAGGGTAACAGGGTAACCCTGCTGTCTTTTTTAGGGTAACTTCATATGGGCTTCAAGGTATTTTCTGTCTGTTAAATAATGGATTGTTCATTATCATTGTGTTATGTGAACCTGCCTTAATAGTTTCCTCTTTAAATATGACAGTTGAGCTGTTTAGCAATACTTAACAAAATGTGCCATGCCCTCATGACCTTGCTGTAGTTGTGGTTTGGTAATTAGGATGTTGCTACTTAAAGTGTGACCTTTTAAATCGTCACCAGGGAAGCTTCTAGAAGCCAAGACTCACTGTTCACATTGCCTGACAGAAAGAGTCTGCTTTTTCCTCCGCTCCACTGATGCATGTTAAAGTTAGAAAGGAAACGAGATCAGAGGGAGCAGAGGAGGAAGGTGGTACCCTTTGAGATAGAGAAATAAATGCTGACTATGCAATTTATCATTCACTGCCTTCAGAAACAACTACAAAGACTACTCCTTGGAGTCCAGACTACACTTCAGAATTCAAGCAGCTCTGCATCTCTGGAAGAAACCATCCTCAGACTGACCCGGAACCTACAGGAGGCCACCCTCCCCACAGCTAATGTAGACTGTCGCTGTGGAGATCAGTCCCCGTGTCAAGGTGGAACCCTGATTCTTCAAATAAGAAACAGAAAACCTATTGTCAGGCTTTTCCTGTCACTGGAGTAGCTACTGTTGGTCTATATATTTTTCCCAATGGAATGACATTCAATACTGTATAGAAATTCTTAAACTCTGCCTTTAAAAAGAAGTTCACATTAGATTTCGATTGAGAGGGGAAGTCTTTTAAAGACTGGCAGGTCCAATAAAGTCTAGTTAGATTATTTATTTTTTTAATGTGAAAATTAATATTGTGCAAATAGCAAATGGCTTTATCAGCTGAGCCATTTTTAGATTGGCTTGTCCTTTAAACCTCAGAGATCTTTTATTGCTTAGTATTTAATTCTCACAGCTAAAATAATATAACAGTGGGTTTCTGAAGATGCTAGAAGAGTGAAAGAAATGGCCTGAGGTGGATAACATATTTCTAGGCTGATGGGACCGTACCTCGACAAGGTGGTGCAGTTTAAGTTTTTGCATCTCCACTCCTTTGGATGGCAGACGGTGGTGGCATTTTTCAGAAACTGTCTTGTATTTGAATGTACTCATATCAGATCAGTAATAGCATTCAGTCATATAGACACATTTCTTATGTATGTAAGAGAGAAAAGGCTGTATTTTAGAACTCCCCAACCTTAGTGCTGAAGCCTAAAATGTAGACTTTGAAATGAAAACTTCCTGCTGCTTTAAATGATATGTAAAATATCGTCATTTTCACACCTATGAAGCCGCTGACCCAGTGCTGATGGTTCCGTTTGAATTTCTGGGCTGCATTTTGGTTCTCCAAGTAGGAAACAGAATCAGAGCATGAACAGATGACCTTTCTGGAGTCCTCACACCTGTCGATCACCTTATCTTCCTGTTTGTGAAACAGAAAGAACCGTGGCTTTAAAGTTCTCTTTGAGTTTTGCAACCGTGTGTCTGTGTATTAGGCATTTTCTACAATGTTTAGCATTTAATCCAAACTCTTTCCATTTAGAATGTTTCATAGTATTTTTCAACTCCCCCTCCCCCAATCAACTGCCTGTCATAGGTATTATAGCTAAAGGCCAGTGATGAAAAGCAGTTCATGATTCCATGAATCTGGGCTTTGTCCCATTTTTCTTGTTTCAAAGACCAGTCTAGACTATGGACAGCTCCATCTTTTCCAGACGGAGCCCCATGTTGTAGGTAGGAGCCCCTCTCTGTTGGTTAATAGTTAATGATATAAAGTAAACAACTTACCCTCTCTAGGACCTGGATTTCCCAGTGGGAATGGCAGGTAGCGCTCAGTGCTCTGAGGCCTCAGTTCATGCACTTGGTAGATTTGTGCACGCTGCAGAGGCTGTCCACACGAGTGACACTGATAATATGGCTTTGTAAGAGTCTCAGCTGAGTCTTTGTCTCTGCTCTATAGTGAAATGAATGTGAGCATTCAAATACTTTTCAGTTTATTTATGCGTTTAGCAGTGACAATGGCCCAGATTGCTGAGTTGCTCCTGCTGGTCTCTACTGCAGTTCCTCATGCTTAGCAGGCATTGGTGTTGTGTTACTTCCTGTACCATTTCTTGACCAACATTAAGGTATTTTTTGAGAAAGATGATTAATACACTTTGAGTCAGAGGATTATTCCTTCAGATAGGGGCAGATATCATTATATCACATTTATATGAATTACAAAACTAGCTACAGATAGAAGGGGAAAATTGCCATGATACTATGGAAATGTTTGATAATTATATATATCCTTGGAGAAAAGTTTATAATTCTTTAGAAAGCTTTGATAACATTAAAAAAAACAATATATTCATACTATGAAAGAACGTAGCTGGGTGTGGTGGCACATGCCTTTAATCTCAGCACTTGGGAGACAGAGGCAGGCAGGTCTCTGAGTTCAAGGCCAGCCTGGTCTACATAGTGAGTTCCAGGCCAGCCAGAGCTACACAGAGAAACCCTGTCTCCAAAACCAAAGCTAACCAAACAAAAAGAAAGAATATGTACTCATATTTTGTGAGAGACTGTCAAGAGCTTATGGTCTGTAACAGTAAATTCCCATTCTGGTATAAAATGAAAAACAATTAAGCTAAAATGCTTATTTTAGGGGCTACAGAGATGGCCTGGCAGTTACGAATACTCTTCTAGAGGATCAGAGCTTGTTTCCCGGGACCCATGTCAGGCAGTTCTTAACTGTCTGCAACTGCAGAAAAGCTGACCACCCCTTTCTGGCCTTTGTAGACACCCAAACACAGGGCAAACAGTCACATAGAAAAACGCACACACGCATAAGTCGATAATAAATCTCTTTTAATGGCTATTTTCACATTATAAAACATTTGTCTATGCTATTAGATTTTGTTTTCTTTCTTTTGTTTTTATTGCTCATATTTTCTCTGTCATTTAAGAATATCTACCCAGTAACTTGGTTAATATTGCAATAGAATTAATGCAATAGAAACTTATCTATTTACTGTCATATTAAACATACTGTATCGGCACCAATTTCTTAGGATGTTTGTAAGAATCATCTTTTAAAATCTGTGTCGTGATTCAGGATGCTTTGTGAAGATCAAGTACCTAAAGGAACATTTTACCTAATCCTGTTTTTGAGAGGCACATGTAGTGGGTTGGGTTTCCAGTATGTCTGATGACAGTTTATATAACCATTGGCAAAATTGGCCTGTGTTTCTTTTTAGATAGTGAGGCAGTGTTCTGATGGGTGCTGTTTTAGAGCCGTGGTGAGAGGGATAGCCTGATTTCTGTTCATCAGTTAATGGAAGGTTAACTCCACCAACACTTCTGTGTATTTGAACACCTGCTCTGCCTGTATGTAGGAGATGTTCCCAAGTCACACAGTAGACACTTCATTGGCTTTTTACTTGTTCTGAGGACAGGAGGAGGAGACAAGTAGGTAGATTACAGGGAGAGAAATTCCAGATTCCTAGATGTGAGGGACAGTGTGCAGTCATCAGAGCAATTCAACAGTCTAGCCAGCCCCTTGGCAGAGGGTCAGTTTAGCAGTTCTGTGTGGCTGTCATTCCTCCCTGGTCTGAGTGTCTGGGTTAGTTGAATTGGAGGTCAGGTTACTCTGCAATTCTTTGGTCAGGGCCTAAAGTCTGAGGTGTGGAAGGTGAAAGCAAGTGCCCCTCTTCAAATAGAAGTGCGAATTCTTTAGTCAGTTGTCCTACTGTGTCAGGCACTAGCAACATCTGCTGTTGGTGCTCGAGATTGTCTCGTCCATCCTTGTTGTGACTGTGTCTTTGTCAGTAGAGCCCTTCCCCCGGATAGTAAAAATAATTTAAAAAGTCTTTATGACCAAGTGGAAAATTAATTTGGGAATTATTCTGGTTAATTCTCTAGACATTTGGTTTTTCCTATTTCTTTTCTACCACCTTGTTATAGTCCCTGTATTCCTAGAGCACCAATTCTGGTGCATTTAGTTGAAATTAGTTAATGAAGTGATTGAAACCCTGAGTGTTTGTGACTTGTCAGGTCTGGAGTGGATCTGAGGAAATGCTGTCGTCCTCTTCGGCCTTTGAGCATGCTGCTTCTCCCGACCTCTCTGTCTGGTGGAGTAGCCACCTGTTATCGGTGTTATCCCTCCTGAGATGGCCATGGCTGGTGGGCCTCCCTGCGGCAGTTCTCAAAGGTGTCCTGGGTTCTTGTCCCTGGCATTCTGGCATTTACCCGCTGTCCACCGTGACTACCCATCCCTCATCTGTTATATCATCTTGTTCTAAATACCTCTCAGTAGTTTACTTTCTCTGTCCTGTGTATTCGGCAGCTGCTATAGCTAGGTGGCTCGTGTGAGCATTGGTCTCACCCACGTCATGCCCCTGTGATCTCCTGGTGTGCCTATCGAAAAGTCCTTAATTTTAGAATGACTTGGTTAGTCTTATTTTATAAACTATCTTTGCATGTCACAATTGTTAGGGCTTCATAGATTTCATGAGTAAGATAATTTCTGAAAAACTTGGTGAACCCTTTGTGATATTTTTGCATTATCAACATGCTAGCATTAGCTAGCCCAATATATTATTTAAAGATTTTAGGCACAGTTTATCCACTTTGGTGATAATGTGGAAGGTGATTTGACTAAATTTAAATATTTTATGCCTTCCAGTAGCCTATTGTGAATATTTTCAGTGTGTGTGCCTAAGGGATATACATAAATATAATTCCTAATCTCTTTAAGCACCTCTTGATTAGATTCAGTAATAGATCTAATGTATCAATAAATTGGTCTATAGACAAGTAATATAAAATAGCCCACATTGGATAATCCTTCATGCCCTTTTAGGAGTGAAATGGCTCTCCAAATTGCTCTCTTTCCCAGAGCCCAATTATTTACATGTTTTTCTTTATATATTAGATTTCTAGAGCCCTGCCTTTCTAGTTAGTATTTTGGTCTATTATATTTGCTGTTAGCTTTTGTTATTTTAGAACGTTAAGCTTAAAATGTAATGTAAAGGACAATCAGACTTTATCATCAGGGAATATCTGGGCAGACTTTCATATTTGGGGACAATTTAGGCCCATCTTAGTCCATTTATAAAACTTTATCACTACAGAAGGAAATGACAGAAGAATTGTTCTGTGTATTGAGATGGCTGAGCAGGTTCTCAGCCCAAACTATGCAAATGGAGATATAGATTTAGCATCAGAGGAAGCCTAAGCCCCATTTTCTCTGATTGCAGTATAAAGTGATGTGTGTTCAGCTCAGCGATACTGCAAAGATAAAGCAGCTGCCTAACTGTATTTAAATAATAACGGATGTCTACACATGCCTACAGGTTAAATTTTATTTTGTTTTCTTTTTGTGGTGCTAGAAATGGACCCCAGAGGGCTGGTATATGCCTTGTAAATGCTCTTCAGCTGAGCCACATCCTCAGGTCCAGGTCGAATACTGAATAGGAGAGGTACGGTAATAACAAACTTACTGATAGTAAACTCACAGTGCACCTTGTATGTTTACCCAGTAGTTCTTAGAAGTGTATAATTTAAAGGATGAATTTAGGGGACATGTGCATATTACATTGGGTGGATTTGTTTTATTGCACCTTAACTTTTTTTTTAAACTTTGGATTAAAATTCTTGATAGTTTGGGTACCAAAAGAAAATAAAAAGAAGTTGTTTTCAGTGGACCAGTACTGAAAATGAGGGTATCCGAATAATTGAACATATTAAAGAATATTACTTACATTTATTTTTGAAGGAATTGCATTATTTTGAGTTTGAAATATACTTGGTTTGAAAGTGTGGCCCATTCTGCTGAAGAGGGTATACAGGCATCTTCCTGCAGTCTTACGTTCAGTAGAGCAGAATGCTCAGCTCACAGTTTTGGAGATGGTAAATGCATATAAATGATTTTCACAAACTCCCTTTTTCATCGTCTTCTTCCTCTTCCTCCTCTTCCTCTTCTTCACAGTAGACAGTTAGGTGCTCTTGGTACAGCTCTCTTCCTGCACACTCCTGTGCTAGGACTTAAGCCAAGGGGCCTGGCACACATGCTCAGTAAGCCGTGGACACTGAGCACCCAGCACTAGTGATTTATTTCTAAGGAAGTAATTTACACAAAGAGTTAGATTGTGGTAAACATCTTAAATCACAGGGTTTTAGTTCTGTTTACGGACATAAGAAAATAGCAGTGTTGGGTCCAGATCACCCGCTGTGTATAGAGAAGGTATGTGAGTCTCTGGATCATGCTTTATTGCAAAACACTGTGTGCCGTGCTCAGTTACCAGGTCATGGGAATTCTAGAGCTGAGGGTTTGTTTTTCATTGATTTTTGTTGTTGTTGATTGTTGGTATCTGAGCACCTGAGTATCAGCTGTCTCTTTATAGCTTACTATTTTAAAATATTTATTTCAAATGTTCATAGGCCACCAAATTTTTGATGGAAGCTATACACAAAGACAAATATATATTTAATAACTGAGATGTATTATTTTATTGCACAACTTATTTTCCAAAGCAAACTTACTTTGTGTTTGTCTTTTGAAATTTTCTTTTTAATTTTTTTTTTTTTTTGCCACAAAATACAAAATGTAAGCTTGTCTTTTCTTCTGGTGTAAGTAGCTTTCATGATATTTGCTTTTCACTTATTTTTGGATTAAGCAAAAATAAGGCATTTGTAAACCAATTTGGAGTTTCCATGTTGAATCATGGGAGCGCCCACCTGTACTTAGGATTTAGTATTGTGCTGGTCAAACGTGCAGTTTTACAAAGGAAAACAGTCTTAGAAATTGAAGAAGTTAGAACTCTTTGTAAAATGAATGTTATTAATACCCACCCACTAATCAATGGAATAGTTGCAGGTTCCAGAGAGGAAAAGAGACCAGCTAGAAAGCTTTCCATCAGTCAAGGAAGAAGAAGAAAAGTGTGAACTGATATTTTTCATGGAAAAGCTGTGTTCCCCATGATTTTTCATATGCTGATTTTATGTTATCTGTAATGTGTAAGTGAAAGGAGATAAAGATTTAAGTTTTCAACATGAAGACAATTCCTGTTTCTATTTTTACTATTTAGACAGTTTTGAAAAACAGATGTCATATTAGAAATAGTATTTTAAAGTGCAAATAAATCAATTTGAAAGTCAGTGTTTTCCTTTTACTTCCTTTGTGCCTCACAGAAGGTTCTGTGTTATTAGGTATATATTTAAGTTGCCAGATTGTTTTCAGAATTCTATATTTTCATATTGCTGTAACCAGTTTACCTACAATGTGCAATTGGAATGTTATTTAAATAAATGACACTTGATGGAATTACAGTCTTGTTCTGTTGGTCTATGTGTGAAAGTTGGACACGACATCCGTTTGGCTGGCCCTTAATTGTCATGTGATGTAGGCTTGACTTTTGTTTCTTGGCAAGACTTCCCTTTTTCTCCTTTCAACCTTACAGGCAGATATGAATGCCCTTTTTAAAGCCGGGTTCTTGGCTGAGCCCTGGGCATGAAGTGAGGAATGGGATGGATCATTGGCCCTGAGGGAGGGGTGCCAGCTCTTTCATCTTTGTATAATCTTTTAAGTAGCCCAGAGGATTAAATTAGCTGCTGACACACCCAGCTGAAGTGTTCATTATAGCAAAGTAGACAAAGTAATGGTCTCTGAAGAGCATGTATGTTTTTACACTAGACTTGTCTAGGTTATTGCATGAGATTTCCCTAGCAAAGCATTTGACCAAACTGCACAAATCTAATGTAAAATAGGAATGCCTTTCCAACTCCATTCAGTGCTAAGGAGAACCATCACACAAGAACCACAGTGGACTGGTCTAACATCAAAGCCTTTTGTATCACAAGCTGGTTCCTTTGTTTAGAATTTAGGTTTTCATTCACCTACTGAGAAAAGACATGGAGAAGTGCAGTTCAGATGTGGGCCCAAGAAATGAGGAAATGAAGAGGATGAGTAGTTAACCTGTCTGTGTGTTGTCATGGTGCTTTGGAATTTGGGGAGGCTGACTATATAGTCCTAAATCATGTCACTTAAATTTGGCTTTACAGTAAGCTCTCTTAGTCCCTTTGCGGTGAGAGCTGAGGTTGGTTGTATTTGGACCACAGAGCCACAAACACATCGGTTATAGCTCTTGGGTCTTGAAAACAAGTTAGTCTAAAAGCAACAACAGGCACAGAATAGAAAAAGGGTTTTGTGGGACCCGGGGTATGGATATGGGGCTTTTCAGGATGCGCCTAATGTCAGGACAACTTCCTGAGACCTGGAAGTCGTTTCCTTTTGGTCACTGCTTATGGTTTATAGTAGCAAAAATCCTTTTTTTGGTCACAATCCATCTCCATTTCAGCCAGTGAGTCAGGTCTACATTGTCCTCATCTAGTCCTGGACTGTGAGAGCCACCAATCTGCAGGACACATTTTGTGTATGGTTTCAGTTTTAGAGATGGGGGAAGGGTGAAGAGAGGGGGGAGAGGGACGGGGAGAGACAGAGGGAGAATGTTTGTGCATAACGCTGCTTTTTCCTGGTAACTAGGAGGCAGATGTAGGCAGATCTTTGTTACATAGGGAGTTCCAGGCCAGCCAGCCAGGGCCATATAGTGAGACTCAACAACAGAAACAAACAACAAACAAAACAAAAGAGAAAACCAAGATTGTCCCTTTCCTGGGCTTGTTGGCCAGTAGAGTGAGAAGCCATGAAGATTTTTGTAACACAGGGACTGATCAGTTATTAATCCTCAGGCGAGCTGCCGGTGTGTTGGTGTTGTTTGTTTGTTGTTATTGGCCAACCTGCTGCTCATTAGCATATTCTCTGTTAATGCTCTCCCACTATGATTAAGTCATTTCAACAGGAACCTTAAGGACTTCAACTTAAAATGTTTGCTCTCTGGTTCTTAAAAGGTACTCAGTTACCTGCCTTCTGTAGAAGTTGGTACTTGAAATAGGAGAAACATTAGAGTCCAGTAAAGGGGACTCGGCAGGTTACGGTAGGGAAGGGATCGGCTGTGACCCTAAGCGCTCTGCTCCCTGAAGGGCTGAAGTGGACAGCATGCTTGGTGAGGAGAGCAGCCAAACAGTGAGAAAGAGGAAGGCTTTAACAACTACTGCACCTTACGTGTTCCAGTCATTGAGCAGATGTGCAACTGGCCTGGAGGGAGAGAGGTGGACCTTAGTACGGTATGAAATAAGCAGAAAGGCAGAGACTCTCAGTCAGCTAGCAAATTTAGCTTGCAGCATTGTGCGGATTCTGGCAGAACGTAACAGAGTCCAGAGTCAGGGAAAAACAACAAACAGGTCATTTCTCACATGCTACTGGCAACAGTTTGCCTCCCTTCCCTCTGCCCTCTATCTAGTGGGTGGCACACAGCCAGGTAGATGCTGTATCTGCAGTGGATTTTTGTCATAGCCTGGTAACTCCAAACTCAGGGAGCCTGGGTGCTTTATAGGAGATAGCAAGCAAACCTCCCTGTCCTTGTGAAAGAGACATTACCTTTGTCACACTGGACAGGAAATACATCAGAATTGTGCTCGCGAGGGAGAAAGTAATTTACTTTTATCTTGAGAGCTGATCAGGGTCTGAACACTTTAAAAAGGGCAGTCTGGAGCGAAGGTGGTCAGGGTCTTTTTCTTGGAGGAATAGAAGAGAGGGAATTTAAAGCCCTATGGAGGAGTCTCACAGTGATGAAGGGAAGACACTGTGTGTTCTAATGGAACCATTTTAAGAACCTTTACTCTGCGGCAAGGAGCCATGTTTTCAGCCAGTGAGTGGAATGAGCTGGGAGTGGTTAGGAAGTCTGTGCTGGGTACCCTGCTGGGATTAGGTGTGTGGACAAGGGCAGAGCTGGAAGATTGGCACCTACGGCTGAAATCTAGCCAAGAAGTAAGGACCCACCAGAGTGGCATCTGGAGTTTGGGCCTGAAAAGTAGAAAGATGGACCGCTGTTGGCCAAGATGGGAGATATGGCCAAAAGTAGACTTATGGAGAAGTCTATGTAAAAACACAGCTCTCACCTCAAAGGGAAAAGAAATAGTTAATTCTGGAGATAAAGCCAAGCAACCATGGCCCAGGAACATAGACTTAGTTACCCCAATTTCATGTTCCAAAGAGGCAGCAATTTTTATAGTAACAGAACAAAGAAGGCCAGTCATAAATCAGGTGCTTTTCAAATGCACTGGTGGATACGTGAGGTAGGCAGGTTCCTAGAAAAATGGGGAGAGCTCTGTGCTAGGCTTAGATGCTGTCCAACTACACACTCACCCTTCGGCTACTGGAAAAGTAGGTGTTTGTTTTTTGTTTTTGTTGTCGTTTTAAAATTCATTCCCAAAGAGTATTTTTCTTTATATCTGCTAGGATATTAGGTCCCACACATGTGGGCAGGAGGGAGCTAAAGATGGTCCGAGATAAAGTGTAACCAGGCTCTGAACTTGCAACCTCTCCACAGGATGACAGTTCTACTCAGTGGGCCGGTTCTTCCCAGGAGTGCTTGTTCACATATCAAAAGTCAGCTTGGGCCTAAGTTACAGATCTTTTAGCTGTTGAGATATTGTGAAGGCAGCTGTGTAAATGACTCCAGAATTTGGGATTGAGGCTTGGGAACCCTCAATAGCATGCCATTAAAAACCGGGTGACTACAAGGGCCACCCTTTGACGGTGGCTACCACAGGCTCAGGACAGAAGTTCCTCACAACTTCCCGATGTTGGAAGAGCTGGAAGCAAGCTAGAGGGAGGAGACGGCACAGTGGGCTGGGGTGAAGGAGGTGATGAGGTCACGACACAAAAAAAGACAAGGAACGATAATTAGGCCTCCAAGAACAGTTAATGAAAATCAAATACAGCCTTAAAACAGAGTGTGGATTTAAATATCCAGAAGCAACCTTTTGTACAAAAATCCTTTCTGTTACAGTTTGTAGCACAAATGAATATGGACAGTGTTAATAGTTACAATGGTGGACATGGGGGGAAGTGAACCCAAGAACCACGTCAATGGCAGTAGAGTGGCAGGCAGCATTCCTACGTCACAGGGCTCATCATGAATTACGATGAAAGAGAACATGAGGCTCCCCCACCCACTAGAAGGACAGTGTGACAGCAGTTAACCACCAAGAGACCTTCCCCGCCCGATCTCAGCACTTTACATTTTCCGCAGTGATAAATTTTCTCAATACATCCTACAGACCTCAGATAATGGGAAGAAAGTTCCCATTCAAGGACAGTGTGCCCTAAGGTGCTGTATAGAACACTATTTTTTGTCACCCTGTCATGTGTCCACACAGTTGAGCTTCTGGGATCAGGAACTTGTATTTTGATTGGTTCCCATCTGGAGACACAGCTAGGGCAAGTCTGAACAAACATGTCTCACAGTCACTTGCTGCAGGCATTCGGCCTGGGTGTCTTTCTGTCCCTCCTTAAGTAGATGGGAAAACTTCCCATAGCAACTCTTGGGACTACTGTTTTCTTAAGGGACACCCTGTGCTGCCTGGTCTCATGTTAACTTGTTACCATCTAGAACAGAGGGAGCCTCACCTGAGAAAATGCCTCCACGAGATCCAGCTGTAAGGCATTTTCTCAATTAGTGATCAGTGGGGGAGGGTCCCAGGCCACTGCAGAGGTGCCATCCTTGGGCTGGGCGTCCTGGGTGCTACATAAAAACAGGCTGAGCAAGCCATGAGGAGCAAGGCAGTAAGCAGCCCCCCTCTAGGGCCTCTGCACCAACTCCTCCAGGTTCCTGTCATGTTTGAGTTCCTGCCCTGGCTTCTTTCAGTGATGACTACAACTTGCTTTTTGCTTATGGTGTTTAATCACAGCAATAGAGACCCCAACTAAGACATGCCACTTCCAAGCCATCTTGCTGTCCTCTACTTCCATCTTCTCCTTCTGAAATTTGACCTTTGGTGAGGCATCTAAGGCTTCTGTTTCTTCTCCCACACCTTTATTTAGGGTTACCACTTTTTCTGTTCCTTCTCAGCCCTCTTGTTCCCAGTTTCTACTCAACACTTTCATGATGCACGCTTGGCCAGAGGCCACCTGCTAAGGCTGAAAGAGTCTTTCCTCTCCCCCTTAGCTCCAGAACCGCATTCATTCTCTCACCGCCAGCCTGGGGAGTGAGTGCCCAGTTCTGGCTTCTGCTCCTGAGCACACACGCGTGTGTGTGTGTGTGTGTGTGTGTGTGTGTGTGTGTGTGTGTGTGTGTGTGTGTGCGTGCGCGCGCGTATGTGCATATGTGAGCTTGCGTATGTGCATGCCTGTGTGTTCACTATCAGCTGATGTGCTTTGAGCTCAGTCTCCAGGTGAACAGAGCTGTCACCAGGGTGACCCAGACCTGCCAGCACACCAAGTCCTTGGTGGTTACACCTGCAGAAAAGCCACACAGAGACATCAGCACACACCATTCCGAGTCGTCTCTTTCCCTCTGGCTGCTTTGGCTTTAAACACTGAAGGTCTGAACAGGGCTCCCCGGATCATTTGGCCTCTATCAGGTCTCGTGTGGACCTGACAACTTGAGCAAGAGGCCCTGGCCTGGGCACACTCAGGATTCTGTGCCGCAGCAGCTCCTCAGATTCTCAGTAGCTACAGGGTAGCACCGTGTCCCACGGTTTCGGATCTGTGGGCCTCGCTTCCTGGGATGTTGCTGCATTTCCCACTGTCTGCTCAGGACTGCTGAATGCTGAAATGTGGACTCATGCTGAAATAACAGCAATTCTTTGTGCATATAAATGTATTTGTTTTTAATTTAGTATTTGTGTGAAGCCTTTTTTTTTTTTTAAAGCATCAACTCTCAAGTTTGAAAAGCAGTTGATGTTTCCATTGGTGTTTTAAATGAAAACCTTCCCTACGGGTTTAACAACCTATAATCGAAGCTGAACAGCATTCCACAAGCAGCTCCCTTCCTAAATTTAACAGAAGAAAAGCATGTGACAGCAGACAGGAAAACTACAGAAATGCATGTGACATTTTACTGGTAATTAGGACCTGGGTTTAATTATATATTCCGTGTGCCCTTAAAGGCAAACTGAGCCTGTTAGATTGGATAAAATAAAACACATGACTAGTACTGAGGCCACATGTAAAAACCAAGGTCTGTTGATAAAACTTGGAGGGCCTTTGTCTGAGGTTTCGCATACTCCCATATGTCTGAAGGATTCAGAGTGTCACTTGAGCATTAAGGAGAAGGGGAAATCTAGCATAAAATCTCAAATCTTAATTAAGAAAAATTGGCAACACTGAACAAGAAGCAGCTGCAAGGGGGAAGGTTTATATGCGTTTTTAGCTCCACTTTGAAAGCCTCAGAATGTCTTTGGAGCAGAATGAAGCAAATTGTCGGGAACCTTGTTTTCTGAGCAACCGGTTATGTCAACATTGCTGCATAGCACTACCACAGCCAGCATGCCAGAAATAACATGAAAGGAACGTCCACAGTCTATTTAGAATCAGGCCAGTAATTTCTGCTTTTGTGATCATTTCCAAGAATGTCCTTATCCAAATATTAAATGGAAAACAGGAAAAACTCATTCTAGTCCTGCAAGCTTTCTTTCTTCCCCCCTTTTACTTCACTTATTAATGATTTGTGTGACTATACTATAAGTACTTTTAAAGAGAGCCCAAAGCACGTAAATAATGAAGAGACCATGTTCTTTAGTTTCAGTTAAAGTCCCGGGAGTCTAACCATTTCTGGATTTGTCCTTCATTATCAAATGATACATATCATTTTTTTTTTCAAAAAGTTTTATTGTTTGGGTAAGATGTAGGGGTAGTACTAAACCCTTTCATTTGTTCGTGGCATGGCTTTTCCAGAAAGAGCTGGATTCTTTTATTTCGGGAAACTACGTTCTTAAGTGATGGCTGTACAAGGCCTGAGCTGAGTGAGCCTCCTTTGTGTTCTCCCTCCCCCGTTCCCACCGTTCTCTTACTAGGTACATCTGAGGACCATGCACACATTTATAATGCTGCTCAGCCTCTTAGGAAATGTGTCTGTTTGGACATTTTAGAGCTTGGGGATTCTTTTAGTTCTATTAGGTCATTGCCTGCCATTCATGCATAGTTCTTATCCAGTATGAACAAGAACACACTCCTTCACCGCCCTTCCTTACGAAGGTGATCCTACTAAGGCCCAATCTGGGAAGCTTTTACCTCATGAGGACTTACTGTCAGAAAGATGGAGGCTTAAGTGGAAAGAGGCCTGTGCTAGTTGATTTTCTGTTCTGAAATAAAACACAAAACAACTTAGGGAGGAAACAACTTAGGGAGGAAAAAGACTTCATTTCAGCTCACAGTTGAAGAGGGCAAGATGGCAGGGAGGACATGGCATGGTCATTGGCAGGGAGCTGACAGATCGCATGTTCATCCACACACAGGAAGCAGCGAGAGAACAGGAAAGTCGAGTGGGACTACAAACGCTCAAAGCCCGCCCCCGTGATGAACTTCTGCCAGGAAGGCGTGTCTTCTAAAGGTTCTATGATTTTTCCAAATAGTGTTACCCACTAGGGCGCAAGTGTTCAAATACAGGAGCCTGAGGGTGGGGCCCATTTCTCAGTTCAAACCACGACAGAGCTGTATGATATTTTCTGTTAGTGAAACAGTAGCCCTTGGCGCACGCCTTTAATCTCAGCACTTGGGAGGCAGAGGCAGGTGGATCTCTGAGTTCAAGGCCAGCCTGATTTACAGAGTGAGTACCTGGACTACTCAGAGAAACCCCATCTTGAAAAACCAAAAATAAAAAAAAAGAAGGAAGGAAGGAAGAAAATGAGTTAGGCATGGTGGTTCACACCTGCAGTTCTAACAGGAGGCTAAGGCAGAATGGTTACAGTTTTGAGGCCTGAGCTATATACAGCTTTATCTCAAAGAAGGAAAAGGAGGAGAAAACTAAAAGAAGAGGTGGAGGAAAGAGAGGACTTGAAGGAGGAGAGACTATCTGGTAAGGCTTGGATCATTCCTAAGACAAAGATGGCATTCTTTGGTATGGTGCTCTTTTAGAGCTGTTTATCAATGGACAGGGTGCCATTCCTTAGCCATTGGCAACCAGCATCAGGAGGGCTGGCCGCCGTGTGGCTTAGTGTAGTAATTCTCAGATTTTCACCTCTCAAAATTGTCCTTTTTTTTAAATTTTTTTTTTTTAGGAGTGGAGAGGGAGGGAGTGAAAGGCACCAAAGCCATCTTTGAGTGTTATTCTATCTAAGTGTCAAGGAAGGCAGTGGAGAGAGTGTTTCACGTTGGTGCACCTCTCTATACCCTCAGGGTGACCCCCTCCTTCTATCTACCCTCAGGGGGGCTTCCTCCTCCTATCTACAAGAACTCCATGCCCTTACACTCAGTTTACATGGCTATATAAGAAATGGTAAGTGCCCATGATTTTCATTAATGTCTAGGACTTTACACTCATTGGGTCAAGTATGAATGGTGGAGAAGTGACCTAAACTTTCAGGATAATGGTCCCAAAAGGTGAGGGATTGAGGGGGGAGGACCGGCAATGAGAAATAAAGAAGACAAAAGCAAAATATGGGATTGGGAGGTTTTGTGTAAGCTGATGGCTTATGCTGAGCAAGTTTGTTAATGAGCACAGCATCTTATATACGGCTTGTAGGGGGAGAACAGGCCAAGGTCAGCAGAGAGCTATGTCAAACAACACTGCCAAACACAGCCTACCTCAGACACAGCTAGCTAGCTGCCTTAGGACTGATAACCACACCTTTCATGGGCGAAAGCTGAGTTCCCAGGAACCTAAAGTCAAGTCCTTCAAAGCCCAGCCCCCAGACTGGACCTTGCCAAGTCTGCCCTTGAGCAAGGACTTGCAATTACCACCTCTTTTATCTTTTCATCAGGACCTCTGAGAAAGCCTTGGATCAGTCCAGTGCCCAACAGAGGAGCACAAATCTTCAATAACCGATGCTAAAACCCCATGTTCCCTAATTGGTTAGAGAGCAACAAGGTCAACAGAGTTTCTTGGCATGTGTTTTCCTAGTATTTAAATGTCCAGCTCATGGGGACGCACAAGACAAGATGGGAGGTGAGAACCATAGGGTGGCCTTTTTGGCTTTGGGATGATCAGAACAAGAGGGTGCTCCTTGCAGGTTGCATGTATGCCTGAATTTGAACTTGAGGGAAGAGAAGGGAAGGTGGGCCTGCTTCCCTTAGTAGATTAACTTTCCTGTCCGATAGCCTCTATTGTTTCTCTTCTCCATTATCCTCTGTCATCATTTTCTCAGAATATTCAAGACTCATTTGTGTGTCTCTTTTTAAAAAGATGCCTGAAATTGGTCCAGATCTTAGACATTATAATAAGTTACTTTGCCTTACACCTTTCTCACCCGTTTCACCCTAGAGCTGGTTTTCTGATTTTATTTGAGCAATCATTTGCCCCACAATAAAAGGTTCTATATAATGACTCCAAACAACCCCTGTTCTACGGCCAGCAAATTTCCTCTTCCAGATGGTCTATAGCAATCAGCCAGCTACCACCCGGCCCCTCATCACCGCCTCCGTGAGCCCGGTTCATGCTGCTGGCAATCTCTGGCTCTCCAGCTGCCTTAGATCTTCTGCCAGTCCCACCTTCCTTGGGGAGGCCGTGGAGAGGAAGCAAAGGCTGCCTCCCTTCCTGTCTTTGCTGGAAGTGTTGCGACGGCACGTCATCGGCTGCTCACATTTAAGCTGGCGATTATAGAGTGAGGCTGGGTTTCCGAGCTGCCCTCTGAAGTCACAGAGGTCTTGCGGGTCTCTGGAGTTGTAGTTTGCCCACTCCTTTTGTGCCTTTGGGTTTAACGTAACTGAGGGAGTCTGCACTGGAATTTGTTCTGCTACTCACATAAAGGAGGTGTTTTGCATTCATTTGGGGGAGTTTCTAAACCCTTTCATTCTGTACTCAAGTTCGCAGTAGACCTCCGTTCCTGTTTGTGAGGAAAAGTTCAGACGATTTTTGTTACATTGTTTCAAGTAAATGTTTCTTTTTTTCCTTTTCTGTGATGTTTTGTTTTGCTCTAGTAGGTTGTTGAAATACACTGATCATAAATGAACATGTGTTTACTCAAACAAGACTATACAACAGGGGTCCTCAAACTTTTTAAAGTGGGGGCTGGATCATGGTCCCTCAGAGAGCTGGAGGGCCGGACTATATGAACTACTAATTCCTACCCACACAGCACATATCTTTTATAAATAAAATGAAGAACATTTATAAATA
>CM053754.1:45683799-45698709 GCA_028658305.1 Pachyuromys duprasi
GTCATAAAATTAAACAGTAATGATGTGGGGTGTATTTTTCTTTACTGTGTGTAATAAGGTTTTAAATTTTTTATCATCTTGATAGGCCAAACAGTCTAAGACTGGTACAAAAAGAGATATAAGCTATTCATGAATTTATAAGAAATACAAATTACTACTAATATGCAAAAAACAAAAAGGTAAAATTTAAAGTAATAGTGACTCTGCTTCACAGATGAGGTGTGTTTGCTTCTTTGTTTCATCCCCAGCACAGTTGGAAACAAAATGTTGAGCCCAGATTTACAATGAAAATGTTGGAACAGGAGGATACATCTGTACAGATGTTAGGTACCTATCTGAGTTAGAAAGTATCCAAGGACTGGAGAGATGGCTCAGTGTAAAGCACTTTCAACAAAAGCATGAGGACCTGGTTTCCAGCTCTGCCCCCATATAAGAAGCTGTGTGTGTGTGTCTGGAGAGATGGCTCAGTGGTTAAGAGCACTGACTGTTCAATGCTTAGCATTCCTATAGTGACTCATAACTGTCTGTAACCCTGAGCCTAGGGGTTTGATGCCCTTTCTGTACTCCAGGCACGGGCACACGTGGTGCACAACCATATGTACATACAAAGCACCACACACATAGAATAATGAAAGGAGAGGCAGAGGGGGAGGGCATGCTGACCAGCCAGCCTTGCCCACTTGGCAAGCCAATCAGAGAGACCTTGTCTGGAGAAACAAGGTGGAGTTTTCCGGGGGAGAAAGAGGAGTTGTTTTGTTTTGTTTTTTTTCAGTGAAGTATCTAGTAGTAAATAAGTTGCCCTTGCTTATGTAAATAACCCTGGGCACATGCTTATGTAAGCAAATATAATTAAATGCACACACGCATGCACACATGCACATGCACATGAATGCATACACACATGTGCCCACAGATGTGTCACAAGAAAATAAGAAGGGATCTTGTTAGGAAGAAGGGGTTCAGAAAAAGGGGCAAAGGATACTGGGAGATATGATCAAAAACATTATACATACATATATAAGAAATAGTGAAAGAATAGTAAAAAAAAAAGCCACACAAACAAAAACAAGGAGAGAAGAGTGAGGAGAAAAATCCAACATCAACCTCTGGCCTCCATAGGCACATGTTCTGTCCCACAGCACACCCCTGTGAACACACACATACACACACAACCACACATACATACATGGAGAAATAAAAACATAAAATAACACCAATGGGCATGAGTTCCACCTTTCAGCTTAACTAGTAAAATTTAACCTGATAGATGCTTGAATGTTAGCCCTGAAAACCCTACTGTAGTTTGAGTTTTTTTGTAACGTGTAACATGCTAACAAGAGCTCAACATGATTTAGTGTTACAATGTGGTACTTACGCTTTATCTCATGAAGCCAGAAGGCTGCATCACTTATAACAGATGCTGAATGGTATAAGCAGAATCCTTACCTTTTCTCATTTGAGTTGATAGCAGACTATCTGTAAGTAAACATGTTTTTAGTAGAAGCAGTGAAGGTGAGGTCAACATTCATCCTCTATCTAGGATGTCCTTGGGCTCAGGAGACAGTGAAGGTGTCATCCTAGAGCTGGTGATTTGTTACAAGCTAGTAACAACTGTTTTGCCCCATCCTTCCCTTCTCAAATCCATGCACATTTGGGTCTGTGTTGTCTCAAACACATCCCAGACACCAGGAATCCTGAAGAGTTCTACTCTATATTAAATTTGACCCAGGAAAACACAGTTCCTTTCTTACATATGGGACATTAGTTTATTCACAAGCTATCATTTATTATTTTTGGCTTGGCATTGCTCCAGTGTGAGTGAATGGCCCATGTCTTCCTATGCATCATAGGAAATGTCAGTATCTTGTCTGACCTGGGTCATTCTGAGCAAGGGGTTCTGGGTAGATGTTGCAATGATGGTGTGTGGGAGCATCTACACAAAGTTTGGGGCAAGCAAGAGTTGGCCTTTTGTCTCTCTCTGTCTCTCTCATGCTTCTTGCCTAGCTCAGGCTGAATCAGGATAATAAGGCTGTTCTATCAGAAATCTGTGCTAATTAGCCACGATTTCTCAACATCCTTGGACTGCCTTTGAGCTCTAATTACTGGGAACCAGAGAGTATAAGAAAATACACACCCTGCGGACACCTAGTTAATACACACCCCTCTATCAGGTGAGGATGGGACAGGGCATTTAATTTCCCTAAAGAGAATCCTTTGGCTTTTCCCCTCTTCATCTTTCAAATTTTTCTTTCTTAACAGCTTTGTTAATTTAGGTTAAGTGGTTTGGTTGCCATGGAAACCAGTATTCCTCTCAGGCTGATTGTGTCAAAGGCATCATTAATCTGTTTTCTCAACTGCCTCTTCCTCATCCATCTAATTGCAGCACCCCTCATCCCCCTCCCTTCGATGACATCATTTTGGACATTTTTAGGACACCATATGTGAGATTCAGCACAATTTATCTTCTATTCAAATTCCATATCACTGCATTAATTGTAATATTGCCACTGCAAAGAAATAGCGCGTCTCCCCAGGTGGGTACCACGGGGCTCCGTGGGTGAAGGGAAAGGCTCCTGTTTTGTTTGCCTCAGGTGCAGCTGAATTTCCCACATAAAGGAGGCTTTTGAAGCCAAGCCACCTCCGCCTTCTCACCCCTTCGGTTTTTCATTTCCAAAACAGATTCTAAATAATTAATCGTGATGTTTTTCTGGGAGCCGTGATCTTTGAAAGAGTAAAGAGCCTATCCTATTGAGATTATGTAGGGGAAGCTAGCCTGGGGAGCAGGCTGGCCAGCATCCACTGAGATGGCCCTGGTCCAGGGGAGGGCGTGCGGGACTCATTGACCTGCTTAGTTCTCTCAGGAACACCATGCTGTGCCTCATTGCTGCGGTGTCCAGCTTCATACCAGTCTGCCCCACAGCTCTGAGCCACAGAAAACTCTCAACTGGTTTGCTCCATTTCAGTCGGCGCAAACCTTCCTTACACACCGGCACCATGTGAGAGCTTGCTAGCTAGATTCCCTGCCCAGCAGCAGAGTGGGTGAACACGCACTGCAGTCGGGCATGTGACCCCTGCACTCTGCTTCCTGATCCTTGCTCTTAAAGAACTTGTACAACTGAGGCCCTGAAAAGAGCCTTCCTTTCTAGGAGTCCAAATCTTATCTTTTCCCTATCTGGCTACTATATCTATGGCTTATGATGAAAAGATTGAAATTAATTGAAAATAATTTCAACTATATAACATTTTACATAAAACCATGTGGTAGAATGAAAATTTCATTTCATAACAATATATAGCATAACAATTAAATTAAGTCCCTTACATTTTTGATGTGGTGTTTACTTCTGAAGTTTTACATCCTGATTTCTATTCCTGAGATAGAATGTATTATCAAATGAATTTTGACAATGACAATTTTGAATAAGACAAAATAAAGTAAAATACATTCATTCTTTTAAGAAGTTTTGTCATTACTAAAAAGTAGATGTTATAAATTAACTCCAATCATCTCAGTGTGAAGTGTGGGGGCAGTTATCTTTATCTGATTAATAAGCCACAAGAGAGGAGAGCTTCATCTGTACAGTTTAGCCTTCCTACTAGCTTTAGTCAGAGTGAATGTTTCTTCATTGTCTTCACTGTCAGACTCCAGATCGCTTTTTTCACTGTAGATGAAGTATAGCCAGGGGGTAGGTGGGAGGAATGAGCAGAGGTCTAAGTGTAGGTTCTCATGAAAATAAGTGTAAGGGTCTGAGGAGAATGAGAAAGTGAGCTACAGCGGTATTAATAGGCTCTAAGTCTCAGTTTCCTCCTTTTAAAGACAGTATTAGTGGCTCCTAACTAGCCTGCCAAGTTATTTATATTTTCTTTATGGGACATTATTCTGAAGGTGAAGGGACTTAAAAAAAAAAAAGATAGCCCCTGTTCCCTCCCCTATCAGTGGACTGGGGAAGGGGCATGGGAGGAGAAGAGGAAGGGAAGGCACAAGTGGGAGGGGATGAGGGTGAGGTTACAGCTGGGATGCAAAGTGAATGAACCGTAATAAATGAAAATCACATTAAAAAGTTTTAAATCACACTTCTTTATTTACTGTATAAGTATGTGATAAAGGCGGCAGTCACATACTGTGACCCCTGTGTGGAGGTCAGAGGGCAACTTGCAGGAGCTGGCTCTCCCTCCCACTGTGTGTGTCCAGAAATCTAACTCAGCTCGTCAGCTTGGGGCAGTCCTCAGCCGCTTCTTACAGCCCATATTTCATTTGATTATAGTTAATTTGAAAGTATGTCTCTTCAAACACGAGCTATTTAAATCACATCTCTTATCCTTCTACCCAGCAGAGTGTCTGACACATCACATTTAGTCAGAGTATTTGTTGGATAAGTGAATGTTGACTTAGGACAAAGACAGTATTGATTCGTGTCTAAATCAGTTCACAATAGTTAAGAATACTTTGTGTTCTTAACCGTCAACATGGTGGGAGACCAGAGAAGACTTAACACATTGACTTCTTTTTTTCTTTTTTCCTTTATTTAAAAAAATTAATTTATTACAATTTATTCACTTTGTATTCCTGCTGTAGTCCCTCCCTCATCTCCTCCAAACCCCACCCACCCTCCATCTTCTCCTCCCTCCCCCCAGTCCACTGATAGGGGAGATCCTCCTCCCCTTCCATCTGACACTAACCTATCAGGTCTCATCAGGACTGGCTGCATTGTCTTCTTCTGTGGCCTGGTAAGGCTGCTTCCTCTCAGGGGGAGGTGATCAAAGAGCCAGCTACTGAGTTCATGTCAGAGACAGCCCCTGTTGTTATTATTGGGGAACCCACTTGGAGACTGAGCTGCCATGGGCTACATCTATACAGGGGTTCTAGGTTATCTCCATGCATGGTCCTTGGTTGGAGTATCAGTTTCAGAAAAGACCCCTGTGCCCAGACTTTTTGGTTCTGTTGCTCTCCTTGTGGAGTTCCTGTTCCCTCCATGTCTTTCTATCTCCCCCTTCTTTCATAAGATTCCATGCACTCTGCCCAAAGTTTGGCTGTAAGTCTAAACATCTGCTTTAATACCCCGCTGGGTAGAGTCTTTCATAGGCCCTCTGTGGTATTCTCCTATCCTATTCCTTGTTTTCCCCCTCTTCCAAGGTTTATCCCTTTTGCCATTCTGAATGAGAATTGGTCATCTTACCCAGGAACCTCCTTCTTGTGTAGCTTCTTTAGGTGTAGAGATTTTAGTATGATTATCCTGTATTATATGTCTAACATCCATTTATAAGTGAATATTATACCATTTGTGTCTCTCTGCTTCTGGGATAGCTCACTCAGGTTGATCTTTTCTAGTTCACACCATTTGCCTGCAAATTTCATGATTTCCTTGTTTTTATTTGGTGAGTAGTATTTCATTGTTTAAATATACCACAATTTTTGTATTCCTCAATTGAGGGACATCTGGATTGTTTCCAGATTCTGGAATAAAGCTGCTATGAACATGGTTGAGCAAATATCCTTGTTGTATACTTGAGCATATTTTGGATATTTGCCTAGGAGTGGTATAGCTGGATCTTAAGGTAGCATTATTCCTAATTGTCTGAGAAAGCACCAGATTGATTTCCAAAGTGGTTATACAAGTTTACATTTCCACCAGCAATGGAAGAGGGTTCCCCTTTCTCTATATCCTCTCCAGCATGTGTTGTAACCTGAGTTTTTTATCTTAGCCATTCTGATGGGTGTGAAGAGAAATCTCAGGGTCTTCCATACACTGGAAAAAAGATGGCATCTTCAACAAATGGTGCTGGTCTAACTGAATGTCTAGATGTAAAAAATGCAAATAGATCCATACCTATCACCCCACACAAAACTAAAGTCCAAGTGGATCAAAGACCTCTACATAAAACCAGACATACTAAATCTGTTAGAAGAAAAAGTGGGGAGGAGCCTTGAACTCATTGACACAGAGGACAACTTCCTGAACAGAACACCAACAGCACAGGCTCTAAGATCAACAATCAATAAATGGGACCTCATGAAATGGAAAAGCTTCTGTAAAGCAAAGGACACTGTCATCAGAACAAAACGACAGCCTTCAGACTGGGAAAGGATCTTCAGCAACCCTATATCTGTCAGAGGACTAATATCCAGAATATATAAAGAACTCAAGAAGTTAAAAAGCAACAAACCAAGTAATCCAATTAAAAATGGGGTACAGAGCTAAACAGAATTCTCTGTAGAGGAATATAAAATGGCAGAGAAACACTTAAAGAAATGCTGAATGTCCACATTGACTTCTTAAGAAGCATTTCCATCTAAGGCCAAAGGAATAAAGTAGTGTGTGTGTGTGCGTGCATGTGTAATAACAAAAAGAAGGGTGTGGGTATGAACAAATTTAGTGACACCAAGTTGGATGTGAGGCATGAGAGGGTGTCTACGATGACTCTTGGCTCCCTGGCAACGTGAGGCTTCTTACGTTTGAATAGGAGGGTTGCGATATATGAGAGCTAACTTGAGCTTAACAAGCACTAGAAACAGTGATGAACTTTTCTGAGTAAAACACAAAGAAGGTTATGGTCTTTTTATCAGATGGCTGAATCTTTAATGCAAAGTGTCCAGTGTCTTCTGGTCTAATCAAGAAGCTTTGTCTGGCAAAGCTGTTAAGCAGATAAATAAGGAAAATGGGACACACAAGTACTTAAGAATTTATAGCAAATGGAAGCAAATTCAGATTTGTTAGAGAAGTTTAATATTTTAATTAGGAGAAACCAAGACTGTTTTGTGTAGCTAGGAAGTCTCTCATTTCCTCTCTGACTTTTGCTGTGTGTGTGTATGTTGCTGAGATTGAATATAGGACCTCCCACATGTGAGGAAAGTGTTTCCAAGTCCTCTTTCTACCTTTTTTGTGTGTGTGTGTGAGATTGGGCCTCCTGAAGTTGCTCAGGCTGGCCTTGAACTTGTAATCTCCCCTACCTCAACCTCCCAAGTAACTGAAATTATAGGTACAGGTCACTAGGTCTGGCTTTTTAAAAAATCCATCTTACTAAACATTTATTTATTTATTTATTTATTTATTTATTTTACACATATGAGTGTTTCACTAACACGTATGTCTGTGCACCTTGTGCCTGCCTGGTGCCCTTGGAAGTCAGAAGAAGGCATCAGGTCCTCTCCAAGAACAAGTGCTCTTAGTCACTGAACCATCTCCCCAGCTTCCTATGTCTGTCTTTAAGCAAACAAATAAACAACAACAACAACAACAAAAACCCCATAATCAAATAATTAAGCTCAAAGAAAGGTAGTACCTAGATAGTCTATTGATCCAGCCACTCTCTTCATTGCTTTCCTTGCTTCTCTCCCACGCCTTCCGGCCTCTTGTGTTTTTTGTTTTGTTTTGTTTTGTTTTGTTTTACATTCTTTTCTTTCTTGACTTATCTGTCTCCATGTTCATTCTTCTGACTTTTAATAATTTGACTGTGTATGAAGCCTAGGTTGGCTTCTCTTGTTATCTAATTTTGGCTATCCATTTGACTTCACATGAAATCAACTAAAACACGGGCTTCTGGGCGTTCTTCTGAGGGGTTCTCTTGGTCAGATTGCTTGAAGTAGGCGCACACTAAATGTGGACAGCAGGTTTTGGTGGGGCAGTCCAGATAAAAGAATATGGGAGAAGGAAACCTTGCTTTTTGCTTGCTGCCCTCACTCTTACTGGCAAGTCCATCCATCCTATGGTTGTATTCCTTCACTGATGGCGGAACCTACTTCAGGATTCTAACACAGACTGAAGACCAGCTGCCCTCCAGGGCTCCTCCAGGCCTTCTGTGTCAGATTACAAGAGCTGAGACCTCTGGCATTGTGAGTCGAACAACTATTGTATTCCCAGACTCTCCAGTGAAACAGGCATAGTCCGACTTCCTAGGCCACAGCCTTTTAATATATGTTTTAATTTAAGATATATTTTCATTCTATCCATTGTGTTCCTTTAAAGCAGCAGTTCTCAACATGTGGGTCACAACTCCTTTAGGGTCACAGAACAGATATTATCCATATCAGGTATTTACATTATGATTCATAACAGTACCAAAATTACAGTTATGAAGTAGCAACAAAACAATTGTATGGTTTGGGGTCACAGCATTAGGAAGGTTGAGAACCACTGCTCTGGAGGAGCCACCTAGTGCAGTTATTCCTCTCCTTCATGAGACACCTTCATCTTTAACCCTACAGAGATGACACCGTCTTTGACTGTCTCAGTTTCAGGGTTGTCCGGTGAGGGTGATTATTATCCATGCCATTTTTAAAGTCGTGGCGTCGGAGTACAGGGTAGGACTGTCTGGCAGGATGTACATTTACTGGTTGTGTAGATAAGGATCCACCAGAGAGCGGACGACAGGAAACAAATTTAATTCAAAACACTGCTAAGAGTATTCTGAGAAACGGCAAGATACTGAGTTCCAAAACTGTAACTGTAGGCATGGACTGCTACTAACAGTGGCAAGGAAAACCTTCAGAAGTTTGGAGAATTACAGCCAAAGAAGCTTAAAGGATCAAAGCAGGAGGAGAAGAAGGACGGGAAGATAAAAAGGAAAAAGAAAATGGAAAGGTAACACAGGAAGTGGTGACGGCTGTGAGGGCCCAGCTCGCCAGCACCACACTCCTCACGGGCGCAGGAATCCTAACCTGGGCTGCCGTTGAACCATTGGGAAGGTGGGGTTCCTCAGGACCAGCTCACCTGTGACCTGAGGGGTAGCCTTTCTCCTAGGCCCTTGGCCTCCCAGCTTAGCCTCTGCGGCAGAAGGAAGTATGCTAAGCACAAGGCAAATCTTTGCCATTGCTGTACTCTCATGTTCTTTGTTGCTCAGAGTCTGTGCTCTGAATTTGCGGCATAGCACCTGCTAAAGTGAGATATCCTGACAAAACCAAGAGCATACAAATGTCGACGAGGGGCAAAGAAAGACATCTGTTTGACTTCGGGTCTCAGATTCTTGGATGTTCAGAGTCCATGTATGTTCGAAGTTTAAGGGGTCTCAGAAGCAAGCTAAACAAGTGACTGTGAATGCTTCAGTTTCTTTCTTTGTTTCTTTCTTTCTTTGTTTCTTTCTTTCTTTGTTTCTTTCTTTCTTTCTTTCTTTCTTTCTTTCTTTCTTTCTTTCTTTCTTTCTTTCTTTCTTTCTTTCTTTCCTTCTTTCTTCTTTCTTTTTTCTTTTTTGCCTAAGCCCACCGAGCTCACCTGCTCACCAAGGCTTCCTGTCTATAGGACGGGACAATGTCAGTGACTCTTTAGACCCTGTCACATCTCGGTTACATATTTGCGCAGACACTGTCAGATGCAAGCTGCAGAATGTGGATATTACCAGCAAGGGTGGCGTCTGATGGCTTCTAAGTCCCAGTGCGTTCCCCTAAGTCAAGAAGCAAAGGTTGAATTCAACACAATAAATGTTGAGGGAAAACACAATGGTGACCCCTGAGTCTGGAGACGCCCCCTAGAGATGGTGCGATTTAGCTTTCTCTGCTCTGGCGCCCAGTATACTTCAACTTGTTCCCTTCCTCCTTTGCTTTCCTTTCCTTTGCTTTGTTTTGCTTTCCTTCCCTTTCCTTCCTTTTCTTTTTTCCTCGCTTTCCTCTCTTTCTTTTTGTAAGGGAGGGTCTCACTGTGTCTCCCTGGTTGTCCTGGAACTCACTCTGTAGGCCAGGTTGGCCTTGAATTCACAGAGATCCACCTGCTTCTGCTGCCCAAGAGCTGGGGTTAAAGGCATGTGCCACTATGCCCTGCACCCCAACCTTTCTTAGCCAAGAATTTGACACCACACATAATTAAAATCAAAAGCTAAAGTAATCAAGTAGAATACTGTGGGTGAAATAGCTCTTTTCTATGATATCCTTTACATTATTAAAAATTAATGTTGGGTTGAAAACGAAATTGAAAGACTTTCTTCCTCTTGGACAGCTTTCACTGCTTAAAATTGCTGCAGTTTTAGATTGTGAGTTTAATATTTGTCACATGCTCAGTATTATCCCGAGGATGTAAAGACCAATATGACATAGCATTTTGTTCAAAAGGCAAGGGAGAGACAAACCTGACAGAGTTATACTGTTTAACTCCGATCCTTTTAATTCTGACAGGCAATCGAATGTTACCTGTCATATCTCGGCACTGTCTGGAACTAAGTCTTAAGGAACGGTAGGCATAATCAGCTCTTTTTAGATGGTTTTAAGTAAAGAGAACACTACAGAGCGTTTAGGCCCTTCAGACTTCTTTTCCTGTGGATTAAGAAGACTATGACAAGCCTGAAGTGGGTGGTTTCTGATCTGTAGCAAAGGTGTGCTTTCAGGAGTGCTGTGCATGCCCGCGAGTGTAGGAAGCACCCCTTTGTGTCTTCATCTCCTCTAGGCTCAACTCACCTGCTTTAATGTGGCGCTCACTCTTACTGTCCATTTCTTAGGCATCAAGAAAACGGTGACTTAGCTAGTGTAACCATTGCTTCCTGGAGGGAGGCCCACAAGGCTCAGGAAGCTAACTTATCTGTCTTGTGAGCTACCAGACACACAAGGCCGCCAAAGGTGCAAACGGAGACTCTGGCAGAGCAAGTTGTTCAGGGCCCTGTAAGGACGCAGCTCTCATGAGTGGTGTGGGCTTTTGGCAATGCAGTTAGGTGAGGCACCACACTTTTGTAAGTACCTTTCACTCATGGGCTCCAAAATGACTGTTTGCTCTCTAAGACAGACTTGGATGGAACCGTTTCTCTGGGCTGCTGGTGCTCTATCTGGGGTGAATAGATCTTTGTTCACATCTTCCCAGGAGTTTAGTAGTACTTGCTTTTGAGTTTTGGAGATGTGGATGGTTGATTGGCCCGATCACAAACTTTGCTCTTTCCCTCACTCAGACCTAATGTATGTCCGAGGTCATTAGTGCTCTTGGCCATAGTTTACATGGGTTCAATGTCCAGCTTATGACATGCTGCAAGAATGCCTTTATACACATAGTATCTGTGAGGTTATCTTCAACTTAGACAAGTCATTAAAAGTAATCTCTCCCCTGGCCTCTCTCTCGAGTTTCAGACACAGTGGAGTGTGGGTGTGAGAGCTGTCAAAGGTCTTTAGAGTCAACCCAAGACCAAAGAAGCCTATGCCCATCCACGGTGATAACTAACCACATCATGCATCTGTCAGCTGGGAACTCTTTCCAGGAGACAGGCATGCACAGTGGCATTGTTGGAATCCAACACAGGCAACCACTATTTCCTTATTTCCAGAGGCCCAAAGTCAGAGGAAGCCCGCCATGAATTAATCTATTTGTGTTTCCCCTTGGGAAAATTGAATAACTCCCTAGAAATAGTCTTTTTTAGAAGAAACTTTGGAGGACAGATCTATGATTCAAAAAGGCATATTGTAATCTGGGACAAAAGATGATTTTTAATATTTGTAAAAGTTGAGTTCACAGAGAGGATAAATAATTTCTAAGTAGAATATGAGGAAAATCCTTTTGAAATGTCCTCATTGATTCATGGAGCATACACAGATAACTCCCGGGACGATGACAGTGCCTAGGATTACAGGATTTATTTTCTGCGTTTGCTGCGTGGATGAAATAGGGCTTGAGAATTATTATGCCCAGACGCAAAGGGAAATCAAATAAGCTCTGAGGATGAAAAGACATGTTTAAAAAAAAAAAGTACCCTGCATGACATTTCAGGTAATAAACCACTGGGGCCAGATGGGTATGCAGCTGTACTGCACAGAACTTACAGTCATAAATTACTTGTGACTTTAGAGAGGTTTATAAACAGGCCTCAGGAGCTGCAGAAACGCCCCTGCTTCCAATCACACTGGCAAGAAAAAGAAACGTGTAGGCTGTAAACTCATTTGTTTTTTAATTCTAGCGAAAAAAGATTGTGACTGTTAGATTTATAAAGTAGGTAGTATTTACCTTTTCAAGTATATTTATTTTATAGAGGTTTCACATATGGGATTTATCACCTTATTAATATTACAAATACTGTACCAACTCTCTGAGAAATAAGTATGGATAAAGTCTCACTAGTAAACTGAAGAGCTGAAAAAGCATTCTTCTCAAAGAAATGGTCACAGAAGCTTTTGTTTTGTTTTAGATTGTGAGACAAACCAGAATCTAGGCAGAATATATTTGACTTTTTCTTTTCTGCATATTCTTGGAATAGTTACACATACCTGAAAATAGCTGAAATCCTACATACTTCTTAAAGAGTGTTTGGAATAGCAAACCCCAAAACAAAACACAACAAAACATTCCTGTGACTCACTTTTGATGTCTAATACCAGGCTTTGTAAATTATGAACTGTTCGTACAACAGATAGTATGCAATCATTATAAATAATTTAGATTATTTAACTCAGAAAGGTGGCCTAATAATAGCAGTAACAATAGATTCCAAGGCAGGTAAGGTGTACAAACCTGTATCTCAGTACTCAGGAGGTAGAGGAAGAGGATTGTGAATTTGTGGCTAGCTGACATCACATAGAGAAACCATTTTAAAAGCCTGGGTATAGGAGGTGTCTTCTCTATGGGAGAAGATTTTTTGGTTTTTGCCATGAAATATAATGTGTGTTTGTGTATCTGCAATGCTCAGCAGGGAGCTTTGTTCGAGGCAATTAAACACTGAGACTGAAGACCCTCGGAGGTTACATTTGCCCAGGTTGCTCTAGTGGGTGTTGGAGAGGATCCACAGGTTTGCTGGGCAATGCCTTTGAGTCCTTTCATAAAGTTGTGCAGACCTGGTGCTAGCAGAGGACCACTATACCGGGGAGGGCAAAAGAGAGGCTGTGGCGTTTGCCTCATCCCACAGGGGCTGAGCTTTTCTCATACTAGTTTCCTAATCTTTTGGGTCACATTCCAGCCACTAGAGTCACCACACTTAGGGAAACCCAGAGCTGCCCTGTCTGACCAGGGAGCTGCAGTTCATTTACTTTCTTTTCCAGTGTGGATCCATTCACCAACCCAGGAGGGTTTCTATCACTTAATATCTGAAGCCGGTTAATCTTGCTTGTCTCTGAGATGGATGTGGAATCAGCTATGAAACCCACTTCTGGGTGTATCTGTGAAGACATTTCAGGAAAGGTTTAACCTGGAGCCAGCTGGCCCAGATGTGAGGCGGTCCGTGGGATCAGCAGCGTTGTCTCTCTGCCTTTGCTTCTATTGCTGCTGTCGTCCCTGCTGGTGTCAGGGCAACAGAGCGCTTGACCTTCCAGTGCAGACAGAAGAACAACATTCTCCAGAAATCCTCCAGGCTCTCAGCACCTGAGAGCGGTGCTGAGACATTCAATATGGTGGACCGAGCAACTACCAAGTTCTTGAGCTTTTCAATCTGCAGATGGCCACTGCTGAACTACCCAGCCTCTATGGTGTGGGCCCATATAGTGGATTTGCTTTTAACACACACACACACACACACACACACACACAAGCTGTCAGCCCCCCCCCCCCCTTCAGGGCACCCAGGCACCAATGTGTACAGGTGCTGGACTCAAAGGAATGAAGCTTAGCCAGACGGGTGGGTTAGCAGGAGCCCATTCCCGAGCGCTCTTTTAATCTTACAGCTCTTTTAGCGACACAGCTCTCCCAGTTATACAGCGTCCTTTACTGGGGGGTGGGGATAAGGGCTATATAAACCTTGGGGATGTGCGTAGGGGTTTTTGGGTGAGTGAACATCAGTGGCTAAGGTGCTGAGAATGCAACATTTACATAGAGAGGAATTCCAGGTGCTAGGCTAGGTGACTACCTCAAGATTTGTGAGGGTGGGGGTCACAAGACTAGGTGGGCCAGGGCATGCAGGCACAGAACAGTGAGGGAGAAGTCCTTACTCCTGCTGGTCTCAAGATTGAGACTTTTGGAGTTTGGACATGTCTGGACCTCATTCTAGCTCCATGCTGGTTTCCTCTGTCACACAGTCCATGTGCCCCACCAATAGCCAAAAGGAGTATAAAAAGCAAGCTTATTTATTTGTATATGATGGTGAAAACTGGATAAGGAGCCGTCATTTAGCGTGCTAATGAAACACGCATCTAGAGGTATCTGTAAGAGCTTTCCTAGAGACTAAATGAATGAGAAGGAACTGTCCTGAATGTGGGTAATACCACCTGAGGTCCTAGATGAAATAAAAAAGGAAAAAGGAGAGATTGATTGGCATTCTATTTTGCTTACACCCTCACTAAAATTTGTTGTTCTTTTCTTGCTTTCTATTATTATTATTATTATTATTATTATTATTATTATTATTATTTTGGTGGAAGGTTGATGGTATCATGCAGCCAGCCAGCAGCATGCACGCACACACACACACACACACACACACACACACAGCCTCTTGTTTTCTTAGTGATTAACATTATGACTGGGTATGAGATAGAATATCAGTGCTTTTTCTCCCCCAAATTTCAGTTCTTTATTTAGGTAACAAGTGGGTTATGTCTACTATATTGCATGAAACATCATAATATCATGTCAGGAAGGTGTAGTTTGAATTTATGTGGTGGTGGACTGTTCTTTCATGTTTATGGGCCATGTGAAGTTTAGCTTTCAAAAAGTGTTTGTTCATTAGTCCATTTACTGACTGGGTTGTTTGCCTTTTTGTTTCACATTTGGAGTTCTTTATATATTATAGATGTTAATCCTCTGTCAGATGCAGAGATACCCAAGACTTTCCCGCATTGTGCAGATTGTCTCTTCACTTTTAATTATTTTTATCATTTTGCTGTGTAGATGCCTTTTAATTTCATTAAGCCCAACTTCTTGATTGTTGCCCTTATTTCCTGAGTGACTAGAGTCCTACTCACAAAGGGCTTGCCTATGCCCTGTATTTTAATGGTTTTCCTTTAATAGTCTGAGAGTTCTCAAACTGAAGTCTTGGATCCTTTTGGAGTTGATCTTGTCACAGGTGGCACATGGGGATCTAGTTTCA
>CM053754.1:45698809-45752159 GCA_028658305.1 Pachyuromys duprasi
TTATTTTTATATTAATCACAGGTTATGTACTTTGTATCCCAGCCGTAGCCCCCTCCCTCATTCCCTCCCACTCTCCCCATCCCTCCCTCATCTCCTCCCTGCCCCCTCCAAGTCCACTGATAGGGGAGGACCTTCTCCCCTTCCATTTGACCCTAGCTTATCATGTCTCTTCAGGGCTGGCTGCAATGTCCTCTTCTGGGATCTAGCAAGGCAGCTCCTCCCTCGGCGGGGGTAGGGGGGTGGGGGGTGGGGAGGGAGGGTCGAAGAGCCAGCCATTGAGTTCATGACAGAAATAGTCCCCATTCCCCTTACTAGAGTACCCACTTGGATACTGAGTTACCATGGGCTACATCCGAGCAGGGGTTCTAGGTTATATCCAGACGTGGTCCTTGGTTGGAGAAACAGTCTCATAAAAGACCCCTGTGCCCTGATCTATTTGGTCTTTGGCTCTTGTCCTTGCCAAGTCTTACTAACTCCCCCTTTTTTCATATGATTCCCTGCACTCTGCCAAAGGCTTGGTTGTGAGTCTTAATTCTTCAGCATTTCTATGTTGCCTTGTTTTTTGTTTTTTTGTTTTTTAAATTTTTTCCATGTTTCTTGTGTTGTTGCATTGGGATTTACACATCTGAAGTAATTTTTTTGACTTTAAAAAAACTCAACAATATACTTTCAGTTGGAGCATTTGTAATGTTCAAGTAGCATTTGGATGCAGATGAAAGACCTACTCCAGAAAATAATATTTCAGTCTAGGAAGTCAGGGTGCTGGTGTAAATTTTACGTTATTCCCCGAGTAGAAAATGAACTGAGCTGTGAGTGCCTGCTGGAGAGCATCACTATGCAAACGCTGTGGCAGGGAACTGGAAAACATTGGGCCCTGTGACTCCAAGAACTGTTGGAGGAAAAACAACCAAGGATAGCGTGGAACTGATTTGGATTTTAGTTAATAAGATTAAGATGGGAGGGAAGTGAAGTAAGAAAGGATAAGGAGAAGCGTTAGGTTAATTTTTAAAAGAAAAACAAAACCCATGTGAGTAAAGAAGCTGGGAAGAGGATAATGGGATGTCGTTCAGCTCCGCAGTGTTTAGACGTTGTTACAATTAGGAAGGAAAGAAGAGGGAATATGGGTAGAGAATGAGGAGGAGACATGGTGTCTTAGAGTTTTATGACTGTGGTGAGACACCATGACCACGGCGACTCTTATAAAGGAAGACATTTGCTTGGAACTGTCTTACAATTCAAAGGCTAGTCTGTTAGTGGCATGGTAATGTGCAGGTGGACGGTGCTGCAGAGGTAGCTGAGAGAATGACACCGGGCCTGGCTTGAGCTTAGGAAACCTCAGCAGTGACGCACTTCCTTCAACAAGACCACACCAACTTCACCCTCCTAATAATGTCCCTCCCTATAACCTACGGGACCCGTTTTTTATTGAAACCACCATACATGGTGATAAGAAATATAAGAGACGTGGGTGAAAGGCATAGTAAAAAATGCCCTGTTGTGGCCTGGGTGATGAGTAATCCTAAAGCCTGACCAAGCAATATAGAGATAAAAGCAAAATCTTCATTAGACACACATACATACTAAATGTCTCAGTTCACCAGCTGCAAGATCCAAAGGCCTTGAGCTCAAAGCACAGGCCCTTGTCAGATCCTTCCACAGGTCTCCAGGACAACAAACTTTCTTAAAGAATACCCTTCCTACCCAATGGTGGTGGCGCACGCCTTTAATCCCGGCACTTGAGAGGCAGAGGCAGGCAAATCTCTGAGTTCAAGGTCAGCCTGTTAAAGGACAGTCAGGGGGGCTGGAGAGATGGCTCAGAGGTTAAGAGCACTGGCTGCTCTTCCAGAGGTCATGAGTTCGATTCCCAGCAACCACATGGTGGCTCACAACCATCTAAAATGAAATTTGGTGCCCTCTTCTGTCGTGCAGGTGTGCATACAAAACACACATTGTATACAAAATAAATAAATCTTTAAAAAAAAAAAAAAAGACAGTCAGGGCTACACAGAGAAACCCTCATTTTGAAAAACCAAACTCAACCAAACCAAAATAATAGAAACTAAGAAATAAAAAGAGCACCTTGGGAGGGGCTGGCCGGCCCAGCTGAACTGAGAGGAAAGGTGATGTTCTCAGGTGTCCCTTTGTTTCTGTGCTGAGTGGAGGCTAGTGGGAGCCTTTGGTCTTGGCAGCATCGTGTTTTATGAACTTCTGTGGGGGAAGGGAGGTTGAGATAACCATGTACTTTGTGACCTTGGGTCTGTTTATGGAATGAATCACATTTTTTGAGTTGCCTATTTTGAGCCATCATTTACTCTCTGAAACCAAGCCAACCTGATCATGAGGAATGATATATTTGATGTGTTCTTGAGTTTAGTTTGCAAGTATTTTATTAATTTTTTTTGCATCTATGTTCATTAGAGAGAATTATTCACAATTTTCTGTCCATTTGTGTGTATTTGGCTTTAAAAATACTTATTTTACTTCTACTTAATTGTGTGTGTGTGTGAGCAAGCATGCACACATATATACTTACATGTGATGTAAGGCACATGCTGGTGCCTTCAGGGGCCATAGCCATTGGATTTTCTGGAGCTGGAGTTACAGACAGTTCTGAGCTGGCCTCATGTGGGTGCTGGAAAACAAGTTCCAGTCCTCTGGAGAAGTAGGAATCTCACTCAACTTCTGAGCATATCTCCAGCTGATTTATCTGGGTTTAATATTCAGATACTATGAGCCTTGTAGAAGTTTAGTGGTGTTTTTTCTTTTTTCTTTTATAAAACACTATGCTGATCCTTCCTTAAAGATTGGTAGAATGAAGTAGTGAATCCATATAGGCCTGGACTTTTCTTACTTGAGAGTAAATATATATATATATATATATATATATATATATATATATATATATATATATTACTGATTAAATCTCACTTCTTATTACAGCTTCATTTAAAGGATTTATCTCACCTTTGTTTAGTTTTGGCTAGCCATAAACGTCTAGAAATGCACCCATTTCTTTTAGAATTTCCAGTTTGGTGGAATATAAGTCTTTAGGGTATATTTAATGATTTTTCTTAATTCTACTAAAATCTATTGTGTTGTTTCACTTTTCAGCTGGCCCCCAGCTCACAGAGATCTGACTGCCTTTGCTTCCCAAGGGCTGAGATTAAAGGTGTGCACCACCACCGCCCAGAAAAATCTTTAATATTTTTATTAATTCTTTGAGAATTTTATACAGTATATTTTGATCACATTTCACTTGTAACCCTTCCCAGAGCCATCTTATACCTTCTAGTCTCTTCCAACTTTGAGTCTCCTCCCCACCTAAACAAACCAGGGAATCAAGTCTGTGCAGTCTGCATACTCCTGCAGGACCATCTGCTGGACTGTGGTCATCTATCCGGCCACACCCTCCAATAACACTGACTCTCTTCTCCCTAGAACCCATCATCTGTCAATAGCTCCTCATTTAGGGTTCTCCACTCCATGTCAGACTATTGACTGGGTTGATCTTATGCAGGTCTTGTGTAGGTGACCGCAGTGACTGTGAGTTCACGGGGGCAGTGGTCCTGTCCTGTCCAGAAGACACAGCTTCAATTGATCCTTCCCAGCCTCTGGCTCTAGAGCTTCTGCCATGGTTTCTGGACCTCGGGGATGGCGGTAATGTGAATGCATCATTTGTGGCCAAGCACTCCACAGACACTTTTCTGAGATCTGAGAGTGGCAATCAATAATCTATGGGTATAGAGGTTTGAATATGAGGGCAGTTTAGCAAAAGCAGACATGTTTCCTCCAGGGCGTCAGCAGACTCTAAAAACCGTTAGCTTTCTGTTGCCTTGTCCTTTTAAAGATGGTGCCAAGAAGAGGTTTTCCTGGCGCCTCCCCTTCCTCTTCCACAACACACAACTTTTGTCTCATTTTCACATTGTTTTCTCCTTAAAATGTCTGTTATGAGAATACAGTGCTGATTTTCTGAGACTCTCTGTCTTACGTGTGGCTCTAGTTACTACCTCTCACTGAGAGTACAGAGCTACCTACAGCGGTCAGTTCCTCTTGTGTTTTAATTAGCTTTCCTCTCCTGGCATGGCTTCTCTCTCCATTTTATGTCACTGTCAAACTAAAGATTCCCAGCCATCACTTTCCTCTTCTGGTAGCCGCTGTCACAATGTCCGAGGCTAGTCAGCTTTTCCCCTCGTTCCTTCTCTTAACTGTCTACTCATTGGCCTTCGGTTTAGTTTATTGTTCCAGATAGCTACCAGCTTCCTCTGATTTGCTTACTGATGATGTCTCTGCTGTGTTCAACAGTACCATTAGGCCTGAAGGTCCCCACAATCCACCCACAATACAGCCAACCTTTGGCAAGACATTCTAAGGCTTCTGATAGTGTGTCTATTTCACCTCTTTGGAAAACATCCCGCTCCATCCTATTGACTCTGATTCAGATCTTAGGGGAGGGACCCTCGCACATAGGGACAGCTTTGCTAGGAGAGCAGGGTTCTGGATAGGGTGGCCTGTGTTTTAATTAGCTTGCCTCTCCTAACATGGCTTCTGGCATGGTTTCAATGTAACATATTCCCCACAGGCTCATGGACTGAAATACTTAGTCCTCAGCTTTTGGGAGGTTCTGGAATGCTGTGGAGCCTAGCTGTAGATGATAGAAGCAGGCCACTAGAGGGAGGCCTTTGAGTGTCCTAATCCAGTCTCACTTGTGTTCTTACTTTTCTGCCTCTTGGTTCTTCACGCTCCCATGACCATGAACAGAACTGTCTCATTGCTTTCTTTCTCCTGGTGCACTATATTCCTCAGCGGCAAAGGCTTGATCAACCTAGCCTTCCTTAATTTGCTTCTGATAGGTATTTTTAGTCAAAGTGGTATAAAAGAACGAATACAGCTTCCCTGTCCTAAGTAAACTGAGATGAAGGTGTTTGGGGACCCCTTGCCCTTATCCTTCGATGCAGCTTCTGCCATATGAGGTGAGGGTGGAGAAAGTAGCCCTAGATCTTTCAGATGTTGTTATCTGGAATAGAGGTTGTGTACCCCACACTAGGAAGTAGCCTGGTCCTCCTGTAGCCCCATGCTGAGAGCTGGACAAGGCTAGAACCCTGTGTTTATCTTTGCCAGTATTCATCAGCGCTTCCCCAGTCCTGAGCAGAGTGTGGGTAGATGTAGAACACATCAGTTTTCATGGACACTCAGTGATTTTCTTGATTAAATATTCCTTTGTTTGTTGTGTGCACTTAGATGTTTGTTAAACATTAAATTAAAAAATATTTTTGGGGGCTGGAGAGATGGCTCAGTGGTTAAGAGCACTGTCTGCTCTCCCAAAGGACCCGGGTTCAATTCCCAGCACCCACATGGCAGCTCACAACTGTCTATGCCCCCAATTCCAAGGGACCTGATACCTTCACACTGATGTACATAAAATAAAATAAAATTAAAAAAATTTTGTTGCCAGATATAGTTATTCTCTTGTGGAGAAGGTTTGCAGAGGCTCTTAAGCTGCTATTCTGAAACTCAGTTCCCCCTTTCTGCTGCCAATTCAGAGGGTCAAAAGCTCTCTCAAGCTCTAGCGCCATATTGAATTAATATTCTTATTGTGCTGCTCGCTCCTTCCTTCCTTCCTTCCTTCCTTCCTTCCTTCCTTCCTTCCTTCCTTCCTTCCTTCCTTCCTTCCTTCCTTCCTTCCTTCCTTGGTTTCCTTCTCTCAGTCTGTAGAGCAGCCTGGCCTCAAACTCACAGAGACCCACCTGCCTCTGCCTCCCAAGTGCTGGGATTAAAGGCATTGGCCGCCACCACCAGGCCCTCTTATTGTACGTCTCTATGTGTTTTGACACAAACTTTCTGTTTGAAATGAGAAAAGAAGCTTTTAATGAAAGAAACAGATTCTTCATTTGTCTCTGGTTGTCTGGGAAGAAGAGGGGAATACAAAGCTACCCTTATTTCTCTCCTTTTTTTTGAGGCTGTTTAGAAAGATGAGTGGCGAAATCAGGTGTTAGTTATCTGCACATTCAGGTAACGAATAAGTAAGTACCTCTTCGGAGGAGGAGCAAGAAGCTGGAACTCTGCATACCGCAGGCACTGCTATTTGGGACATGATGGTGAAACATTTTCAAACAACCGGACAATTCAGTTTCAGCCCCCGGCTTTTCCCCTGTAAACTAATTTGCTTATACCAATTTCCCAAGAACTGTTTTTTGGTATATTCAATGCTGTCAGGCAGTGCAACTAGAAAGTAAAAATATGTAAGCCTTAATATTTTAGGGTGCCTGAGTGCTATGTGACTTTTCTCAAGGAGACATGAGCAAAGATCAAAGGGCTCTAACGACAGGTCAAAGGAAGGCTTCCACCCCGTGCTGAACTGGAGTTGGTGAGGGTTATTTGATTGGAACACGGGTGGCCCAAAAGTGGCTGAGTCATTGAGAAGCCCACTATATGGAGAGTTCACCCATGAAAACTACACCCCCAAAGCTCCAATGGACAGTCTCCTCTCCTTGGTAACTTGTGCTTGTGTGACTTCTGGGAGGGGCCACTTGAGTCCATTAAGGAAGGAAGGGAACTTCCTCCTTCCAGAAGACAATGGTTTTCTTTGGAAACACTAGCCATGCATACTGAGAAGAAAGACAAATTACTGAGAGTTGGGGGAAGGGAATAACCTTCCAACCAGAAGATTTTAAGCTTTTGTTCTCTTACAAGCACCCCCTCCACACAGAGAGGTCCTCCCTCTATTTTTCTTAACGTTCTAAACCAAAGGAATTTTGAAAACTACACATGATATAAAACAAACAGGAAACCAGTCTGGTTTTATTCATTTCTTTAGTATGTTTTCTTCTGATCTTTTCTTTAGATGAGTCTTCCTCTCCTGTTTACAAGTCATTCTGTGCAGAACGGAAGAGTCTTCTGTTCCAGGACTCAGCTGAGGTAGGCAATTCATTTACATTTGTTTGGAAAACCGAGGTAGAAATCCACTTGTGCTGCCCAATTATGCAAACAAGCTGGATCAACAGAAACTCAATAACTTGTGAATCATTAACAGAAGTGTGTAGGAGAAAGGCTTTGTACTCTGGGGCAGCTCTCCAGTGGGATTTGAGAAAGGACAATGAGACAATGAGACAATTTGACAAAGGACCGAGCCTTTAGCCCTCAGGTGCCTCTACCTACCGCTGTGTAAGCGTTAACATTTTGATGGGCTTTCCAGGGTTATAAAAGGGAAACATCTCTGCCTCTACCAGGCAGAACAGAACAGCCACCATCATCTACAGACATGACCATCCTAGTTTGCTTGGTGTTGCTGTGATAAAACACTATACTGAAGGTGAGTTGGTGAGGAAAGGGCTTATTCCAGTTTACAGCCTGTAATCCATCCTGAAAGGAAATCAGGGCAGGAACTCAGAACAGGAACTTGGAGGCAGGAACCGAAGCAGATGCTGCCTCCTGGCTTTTCTCCATGGCTTTTCACCTTTGCTTTCTTATACACTCCAGGACTGCCTTCCTAGGGCTGGCACTGACCACAGTGAACTGGGCCCTCTCTATCAACCATCAGTCAAGAAAATGTCCCAAAGACTTGCCTACAGGCAGTCCTGAAATAATTTTCTCAATTGAGGTTTCTTAGAAGAGAAGCTTGTGTCAAGTTGACAAAAACCAGACAAACCAAACCCTAGAATATTGGTGCTTTGACTATTTTTTCCCTGTTATACATGAAAAGCAGTTTTTTTAAAAATAGAGTTTCATGTGAAGAATGACAGTCCCCAGTGCACTGATGGTGTTCTACAGATACCTTTGTTAATTCAGTTTGCACTGGAACACATCCTCTCCAGTGAATAATGCTAAAAAATAATGGTTCTATTTCCAGCATGTTGGCCACGAGTTTTGAAAGCATTTCAGTCTTCACTTGCACCGATGTCATGTAGCGTGTGAGCTGTCTGGGATCTGAAAGTTCAGTACTGCACATGGAAACAGCAGCAGCACCAGTACTTAGTTGCAGGCTTCCTTCCCTTCCCCCCACTGTGCATTCCCTAGCCCAGAGCTAACTCGGGGTAACAGTATAAAACACAAGGCTGGCTACCTACCATCCGTACATTTATTTCTCACCATTGTGCTCATGGCCTTCTTATTCAGTTCCCACTATTCCCCATGTCTCGTGTATGAGCAAAGAGACAAAGAATTCAAGTGACTTGCCCAAATAAATATGGCCATTTGAGGTGGAACTAGCTCTGAGGTTTCTAATCATACTACCCTTCTGCAGCCTTGAATCCATATATTGGACAAAAATTGTCTCCTCAGTAAAAGCTCCTCGCCTGTCTCTTCTCACCCACACTAGCTCAGTTGTATTTAGTCAGGGTCTTCCTGGGGTGTGCAGTCCTTGTTAACACATTCATGTTCACTTAGTCACTGTTGCTCTGCTCTGCTCGTCGCAGGAAATTATATTCCTCCCCGCCCACACTGCTCACTCCCTTAGTGGTAGTGTCAGTAACATGGGATGTGGGGACTTGGTTTATATATTTAAAAGAAGTGGATGCTGACGAAATGTGGGACCATTCTTCCGTGGGGCAGAGAAAGGTGCACATGGGCCAGATGCTGTCTTTCACGTCTTACGGGACAGGGCTGGCTTCAGTGTTGACAGATCTTGAGGGAACCGCAGCTGCTGGCTCTTTGTGCTTAATGGAGAATGGTGGCCGGGACGAGTGTTAGGTAACTGTCAAATCTGTATGTCAATCTGTAGTCTGGCTTTCTTTTTTTAAAAAGGCAGTTTCTGAAGAGCCAAGAGATTTGCCATCTGTACAGAGATTTCTTTTTATTTTTTTTCCTTTTTCTTTTCTTTTTCTTTTTTTTAAAGGACAGGTTCTCACTCTATAGTGCAGTCTGACCTGGAATTTATTATGTAGCCTAGAAAGGCCTTGTAATTTACTTCAATCCTCCTGCCTCATCGTCCTGAATACATGGGATCAAAGAGGAGAGCCATTGCACCCAGCTTTGTCCCAGGATTTCCAGTTGGGGAGGGTAAGGGTGGGGTAGGGTCTCTGCAGCCACGATGGCCAGCAGAGTTCCGATCTGTAGGGGGCAAGAAGGCAGTTAGATCCAAAACGAGTAAGAAGCTGGAGCTCATTCAAACTTTGGGAGTCTGACCCTGAGTGCATATTCAAGCACAGCACAATTTGGTGAAAACTTCCCTGGTGATGATTAACTCAATACCACCTGCGCAATAAAGCACACGCAAATCTCAAGAAACAAAATAAGCTAAATAAAGGTCGGATGTGACTCCATTGAGGTATTTCTTTTTTGTTTTTTTGTAAAGTATATGTGATACCTTCCATAGATAAGGGTTGTCTAGATGAGAAAAACTAGGTCTTGGGGAGGCCCTGGTGTGATCTCTAGCTCACACACTCACTGGGTTATTAGCCACACCTACTCCCAGTCTTCTGGGCAGACAGCAGATTGCACACCCTGCTTTTGAAGGAACAACCCCGTATGTCTAACATTCCAGGTTCCTTAGTGCTTATCTGTGAGCACAAAGACCTCTGTGCCTCTCACAGGGCCTCTGTGCCTCTGTACCTGCTCACTGGATCTTGATTGCTGGGCACGTGTTCAGTCAGGCCTTGGTGAGCCTTCAACCATTTCTTTCTTTCTTTTTTAATTTTGGGGGGAAAGTCCTAGTTTATTTCCCAAAGTCCTCTGGATAAAATCTCATTTAATACAAATTCTTACGGCAAATGGTCTCCTATGGCCCGTGCTGCCGCTGCTGGGTTCTGCCATCATTTCCTTACCTCAGTGTTCGTGTCCACTGGCTTGTGTTTCACATACTCACCACCCTCTGGATAAGCTCCGCGGAGCCCTGCAGGCCCAGGTAGACCTCGCCCACACAGTTCCCCACCTGAGCCCTCTCACAGCGGGCACTCTGCCCTGCATCCCACCCACCACGCCCCTTCTTTCTGCGTTTTCCTCCTGGCGTGCCCTTCCCTTCACGCCTGCTGCAATGTCGCCTGCTGTGCAGCAGGTGGCAACCTTCACAAGCAGAATCCAGGCAGTTTCTCAGCCTTGCTCCTCTGCCCAGAATAGTTACCTCAGCTGCTCTCGCTCACTAATTAGAAACACTTGCTTCCTTGGAGCCTCAGAAGCGTTCCCGCTATTATTGTCCTGTTCGGGAAATGATCTGAGTTATTTGAGCATCATCCCATGCTTAGACCAGAAAACGGGGAAATCGTGTTCTTTTCTGTTTGCCCCCGAGAACGCGGAAGAGCCTCCTCCGCGCAGTTTCGGTACTGAATTTTTCTTCTGATGGGGTATAGCGATCTTTATCATTAAAATAATGAGAAGGAGAAAATACATTCTAAAACACAAGGCTACGCCGCTCATTCTAAGCAAAGGCGTGGAAAAACACATCGACAAAAAAAACAGCTCCCACGTGTTATTGACGAGACTGTCTCTAGTTAACGAGAAGATTGGGCAGCTGGTGGCTCTGAACTGGGGTGGCAGTGAGAGGCATTTGATCCTTGGGAGTTTTCTGGGACAATCAAGGGAATTGTGCTTTAGGCCACTCTGAAGCCCACACCTCCAGGCCACTCTGATTCCTTATCTTCACCGTGTATTGTCACACGCTGAAGGTGTCTGGGCACCGTGCGCGTTCTTTTCTTACGGTGCCCTTCCAGAATGTTGGGTGACTGGTGTCCATTTTACCTCCAGGATTCAGTTTTCCCTGGCTCATCCGAACCCCATGCCACTTTTCCTTCAGACCGTCTTCAACAGTGTGAGGAAACGAAGCTGGGAGCAGTGTGAGCGACCCCCAGACAGACCAAACCCGCGCGCTGCGGTATCCCAGTGTCCGGCGCCGAGGTCCCCCACCGCCGCCATGCCCATAAGAAAGGCCGAAGGCGATGCTAAAGGAGATAAAGTCAAAGTGAAGCATGAGCCACAGAGAAAGTTGTCTGCTAAGCCTGCTCCTCCAAAGCCAGAGCCCAAGCCTAAAAAGGCCCCTGCAAAGAAGGGAGAGAAGGTACCCAAGGGGAGAAGGGAAAAGCTGTTGCCAATAAGGATGCAAATAATCCTTCGAAAAACGGAGACGCCGAAAGAGACCAGGCACTGAAAGCTGAAGGTGCTCGAGATGCCGAGTGACATTTTTGTTAACTGCATACTTCTGATTGTACAGTTTGAAATACTATTTTTAAATCAAGTTCTATAAAAATGCATAATTTTGTTTTACTCTTTTTCTTTTTTTTAAAGCTATGGTGTTACCATATAGAACACTTAATTGTGTCACCAACAAAATGTCTCCCAAGCTGGATTGATGATGGAAAACATTTTTTCCCTGATAATTTTGAAAGGTCCTGGCGGTGCTGACATACGTGGTCACCATGGCACAAAATGCCTTGTGGTATGGGAAAATTCTAAATTCATTTTTGTGTCCTCCTCCCCTTGTACCATCAACATCAACTTAACTCCCTTAAAACCAGAGACCTGTTGGAACCTGACCCTCAAAACTGGCTTCCTACTAGGGGATCTGGACTTTGCGGTGACATCATTGAGTGTCCTCAGAAGAATGGTGGTTCCTTTTTATAAAAAAATTGTAGATCTTCAGATTGATAATAATGCCATTTTCATGTCATTTCCTGAAAGCCAGGGTCGGCTTGTGAAAAGCTGCCAAACAATATCCTTATTGTGAAATGTCAACCTTGACTCTAGGCTACTTCCCTCATTTCAAAGCATTGAAAGAAGATTTCATTGGGTTTTATAGTGGTTTTCTGATTTTGGTAGTCTAGACATGAACAGAGTTTGGAAGTTCTTGTATACTGTTAATGATTGTCTGCTCGCATCCTGCCTGAAATACCATGATTATTTATGAAAAGTATCTTTAGTAAAGATGGATACGTTAGGCTTGGGGAAAAAGAAAAAAAAGAAATGAGCCTAGGTTTCAGCAAATGGAAATGTGCTTCGCAGTGTGTACTGTATTCTTCAAAGGGAACTGTGGGTAATCTTGTACTCATTTTAACAATCTCATGATGACCTCAAGCAAGAAAATTCCAGCCTTGGTCTTATTTCAGAGCCTTTGGCAATGGAATAATAGCTGTTCTGGAGCTGCTCCATGGCTCCTTGGGTCTGTGAGTGCTTTTTGGGTTCCTGTGTTGCTCATGCACAGTTTAGCATGTGGATCTTGCTGAAGTAAGAAGTGTGTTAGCTCCATCTCATCTAATGTCTTTCAAGACGAGTTTAGACTATTTTCTCATTTGTACCTTGAATCAAAGAGAATTTATTCCTGAGAATATTTGTGTCTGATCTAAGAAGAAATGATTCCAGTGGTCTCTTTATACACCTACTATATGCAGAGAGGGCTCTTTTGATTTCTGTTTGGACTCACAGCATCAGACCTCAGGACTAGAAATCTATTTTCTTCTTGTTAAGATAAAACTGAATTGCCAATAGAAAGTAGTGTAACTGGACTCTTAGGACGATGAAAATATTCTGTGATGTATATATCATTGTCAGTTTTAACTATAGTAGCACACTAGGTTAGAAATACTCAGTGAAGGACTGTGTCTGGGGTAAGGGGCTATAAAGAGAAAATCTTTGTGCTTTCATCCCAACTTGGTGTGGGGAAAATAAAACCTTTTTAAAAAGATTTAAAAATTATGCATACATGCATGGTTTGTATGAGTGCAATGCCCAGAGAGGCCAAAAGGGAATGTTGGACCTAAACCCTGGAGCTAGACAGTTGTGAACCGACATATGTAGGTGCAAAGAACCAAACTCAGGTCCTCTGCATGAGGTACATGGTTTTAAGCCATCTCTCTAGCCAAAATCTATTTTTTAAAAGTTAATCAATAACTAAAACAAAAAGAAAGGAAAAGGAACAGAACATAGTCTGTAAAATAAGTCAGGATGTATGTGTGTATGTTTAAATCTGTCTTAAGAACATCCACAATCCACTACTGTATGTGTGTGCTTTAATGATTAAAATAGTCAGCATTAATATTCAGTGAGAGGACCTCTTTCTTTCCAACCCCTTGGTTCCAGCAAGTTCCAATTCATGATATGCCAAAGGGATCTTTACACTGGAATTCGTGACAGCTGATGAGCATATTTGAGAATGAACCATAATTGTATTTTTATATAAGACAATGTGGAAAAGCCTTATGACACTGTACAGCTTTTAGGAGTTTTCAGTGCTGCAAAAGGAGGGTAAGAACTCTGACACACGTGAGGCTAAGCAGTGGAATCTCTCGGTCACATCAGTTTCTTCCTCTCAGTGATTCTCATTCAGCTGGCCCTACACTGTCTAGGTGATGAGGGATGACATTCTTGTGTCATAGTCCTAACTGTCATTTGTGGAGTATCTTTTCATGTGTGTATTCTTGCCCAGAGTTCGCTAGCTAGTTAGACTCCTTTGTACTTTAGCACTGCTTACGTATCAAAACAACAACAACCAATAACACCACACACACACACACACACACACACACACACACACACTGTCAAACAGGACTACAGAACTGAGAACTGAGATGGGCTGGGGAGAAGGTTGAGAGGTTAAGAACACACACTTTTTTTATTGTAGAGTACCCAAGTTTTCTTCCCAGCACAAATATTAGGTGATTTACAACTGCCTGTAAGTCTAGCTCCAGGGATATGATGACCTCTTCTGGCCTCTACAGGAACTGCACCCATGTGCGAATGCACCCCCCCCCCCTCACAGTCCTCATCAATTAAAAACCAAAAGTTGGAAAAGCATTTTCAAAACTGGCAAGAAAACAGCAGTTCCTCCTGGTCAACCCCACTCCTGTCACATCTGTCTTGGGTCTTCCTGGAAGTGATTGCATTAGAATCCAAGTGGTCTTTTAGCTGTTTCCTTGGGTATTTATTATGATAGTTATAAACCATATGCTTAAATGGTACTTTATGTTGTTCCAGTTGTTGACCTTATTATAGTATTTTGGATGATGTTTCTTTCTTTCTTCCACTCCCCTCTGCCTGCTTAGACCCTGCACTGGGACTCATACTGCAGTTACAGCCAAAATTTTGGTTAAATGGATACCTGCTGTGTTGGTTAGTCTTATGTCAGCTTGACACAAGCTAGCATTATCTGAAAGGAGGGAACTTTAATTGAGAAAATGCCTTCATAAGATCCAGCATTAAGGCATTTTCTTGATTAGTTATTGACGGGGGACAGCCCAGTCCCTAGGCTGGTGGCTCTCGGTTGTATAAGAATGCAGGTAAGCTGCGGAGAACAAGCCAGTAAGCAGTACCCCCCAGGACCCTGCCATGTTTGAATTCCTGTCTGGACTTTCTTCAATGATGAACAGTACTGTGAAAGTGTAAGCCTGATAAAACCTTTCCTCACCAATTTGCTTTTTGGTCATGGTGTTTCATTGCAGCACTAGAAACCCTAACTAAGACAACTAGTATTTACTAGATAATGACCACATATGTTATTTACTACAGGCAGAAGTAATGGTTGAAAACTGTATTTTGTATGTTTGTAAATGTTTTAATCTTGATGTTAATGTCCATTTTCATCTCTAATTTTATTAATTTAGTTTTCTTTCTCTGGTTTGTTTGGCTAAAAGCTTAATGATTATATATATAGTATGTATTATATGTCCATATATACTATATATTATGTATATATATATAGTATAATTCATACACACATATATGAATCACCTCTTTGTTTCATTGATTCTTTGTATTGCACATTAAGTATCTGTTTCATTAATTTCCACCCTGCCCTTTATTGGTTTTTGCTATCTATTCTTTTAGTTTGAGTTGTTCTTGTTTTCCTAAGAATTTTAGATGCATCATTAGGTTGTTTATTTGAGAGATTTCAGAGTTTTGTTTTGAAATGAAAACACTCATATTTATGAGTTCCTCTCAGAACTATACCCCAGAGGTTCAGATAAGCTGTGAGTTTATTTTCATTTGATGATAGAAATTATTTAATGACTCATTGTTCATTCAAAATGAGTATTGTTCACTATCAAAATAGTACTGTAGTTTCAGTAGTTTCTCTTGCTAGTTATTCCTATTTTTACATTATTTTTATTCCTTGATAATTGTTAAGACTTACTTTGTAGCCTAGAATGTGGTCTGTTTTAGAAAAAGATCCATGGGATACAGAAAAGAATGAGTATCCCATATTTATTAAATGGGATATTTTGTACATATCTGTTAAGTGCATTTGATCTAGGCTATGGATTAGCTCTGAAGTTTCTTTGGTGGTGTTTTAGTTTGGATGACAATGGAGTGTTGAGGTCACCTCTTATTATATATATTTGACCTTTTATGACCACTATGTTTGTTATATAAATTAGAAGCCCTGTGTTTATTGCATATATGTTTACAGTTATATATATTTGAGTTATTATTTCTTTTATTAATACGTAATGGCTCTAGTGATCTTTTCTGAATGATTTTGGTTTGAAGTGTTTTAATCAGCTATCAGGCTAGCTATTCTAATTAGTCCTTGGGTTCCATTTGCTAGATACATTAATTTCTATATTTTTAAACTTTCAATCTGTGACTTTTCCAGAAAAGCAGACTTTTTGAATTCCATTTTCTTTGGTCTGGCCAGTTGGAGATTAATATATAGGCTCAACCAAAAATATTGTCTGTCTGCTGCCACCAGTTCTGTTTAGCATTCATTTCCTAATGATAACCATTTCTTTTTATACTTGCTTGGGTTTCTGTGCAGGTTTTCAGTTTTAGCATTAACACTAGCACCAAAGTGACTTCTATTTCTTATGATATGAAGGGTTAACATTTTAGATGGAAGTGATTTTTCCACTAGCATGTATAGCTTTGGAGTTGAGCAGTTCACAAGGGTTTTTTTTTTTTTCCCACTCTCATGGTCAAAGCTTTGAACAATGTACGCCACATCAATTGGGAACTTCTTTTCCTCTGATATAAAAATCACCGCAAGACGTTTGCAGTCACAGGAAAATCATTGTGATAGTCATCTCTAACAAATGCATTTGCATTTTTCTTCAGCTTATGCTGCTTTAGCCTAGAAGATGCAGATCTTTGAATTCCAAATAAGACCTCTTTAAATTCTAAAATACCCTGCACCCACACAGATCATCTGTAAGTAGAGTTAAATTTAGTTTAGAGAACACAGTAGAATAGAATTTAGTCGAAGTCAGTCAGAATTAGATTGAATTTGAGATGATTCAAATATTGGATAAGAAAGGGCTTTAACTGCGTAGAAAAGAATTTGAGTAGAGAATGAACGGCACAGAGGCTGGGTTTTGTAAAGACTGAGTTCTACAGAGGATAAAGTGAGTATCTTGGTAGAGACTTGGCTGTACAGGGGTTAGAGCCACCTGATACACATTAAACCAACCAGAGGCCTTGTTAATTGTTCCAGAATTCTTTTCAGCATATTCATCTGGGTCATTTCCTGGCTTTTGCTAGATGGAAAGGGTGAAAGGGCTCATCTACAAGGCATCCTGCTTGGTTTGCTCTGCTTCTCTTCTTAGTCTTTCCTTCTTCCATTCATTTTTATAAATTTATTTATTATGTCTGTATGTACACCTGCATGCCAAAAGAGAGTATTAGATCTCATTATAGATGGTTGTGGGAATCTATATGTAGTTGCTGGGAATTGAACTCAGGACCTCTGAAAGAGCAGTCAGTGCTCTTAACCTCTGAGCCATCTCTCCAGCCCTTCTCCTGTTCATTTTAAAACCACAAAGAAATTACTTTTCCTTCTTTCCTTAGAACAGAATGGTTTCCAAAGGTTCTTTGACAGCCAGGTTGTTGTAATTTCTTTGCTGTTTCTATGATAAAACACCCAGACAAAAACTACATAAGGGAGAAAAGGCTTATTTTATTTTAGCTCATAGTTCAAGAGTCGTCCACATGGCAGGGACTTCACGATAGCAGGATCTTGTAGCAGCTGGTCGTACTGCATCGACAATCAGGGAACAGAGATGAAGGCAGGGTCGGGGGCTTTCTCCATTTTACACCATCCAAGATCCTCTGCACAGAGAATGGTCCCACCCACAGGGTGGTTAGTCCCAGATCAATGAACAAAGCAGGGTAATTCCTCACATGGCATGCTCAGAGCTCCTCAGGTGACTCTGTAGCCTGTCGAGTTGACAATTAACACTAAGCACTTCACAGACCCTCATTGCTCAGCATAGACCCTGAGAACTTAGCAAGTACATCCGAGAGATTACTCTATCCTAGGAGGGAAAATTGCTAAGACAACATGCTTTTCCCTGTTAAATTATCTTAGCGGGACTAAGTAGCTTATTAAATGCCTCTCTTTTAGCCTGCCAGATCACCAGAACTGTTGGTATATGCTGACATGGAGGATAAAGTGGAAAACTCATTGCTTACTCATTGGAAAATATATGGTTATAGATATAATATAAAATATATGATCTATGGTAATCCCTCTTATGTAGTCTGATTTTCTGAAGTTGCATTACTTGAGATCAACTGATACTTAGTATTAAATATTCAATAGAACAATTCTAAAAATAAATGACAAGATTTTTAGGGTTTATTTTAATTAATTTATTTATGGTGGTGTTAGAGGTTGAGCCTAAGGCCTTGTGCTGATACCTGTAAGTTTTAAATTGCCTGCTGTTCTGTGGAGAGTGTTGATGTGTACAGGGAAAAAAGTTCTTTGTAATGGACGTGGTAGTATGTGTGGTTCAGGCATGTGCTGCGAGTACTGGACCATTGACCCCAAGGATAAGGGAGACTGTTGCTATTGTAAATCAGCACGCACTCTTTCAAAGTCTTGTAATTTTGATATTATTTGATCCAGGTAGCAGTGAGAACTTCAACAGAAGCGTGTCAGATTGATCACAGTGAAAACATATTGCTGTGCTAGACGGAACTGCTCAAGATCTCTACAGACTTTAAACGTTACCAAGGTTCATTTGCTAACCTTCATGTAGGCAAAAGGGCATTGGGTCTAATCTTCAAAGACAAGATAACAGGCACTTGATTTTTATTAAGTACCAGCTATAAAAGATGCAGAAGTCATGGCCTTTTCCATCGGGAAAGCTGAGAACCTTATTAGTAGAATCAGACTAAATAAAAACAGAAACATTTAGACTACAGGAAAGAGCGTATTTGAGGACTGAATCATGGGATAAAACTCCATGTTGTAGGCTTTGGGAAAGGCAGGTATGTTCTGATCTGTTGTGCTGAAACCTGAACAACTTCAGCTATAGCTGAGAAAGAAGTACTGGATCCCACAGAGGAGGGAGAAGTGGTTTGGAAAGCTAAGAGTTGTGGAAATAGATTGAATAGGGAGAAGACTAGTAAGATGAGATTTCATGGTAGAAGAGCTCTCTCTTTCAATCTCTCCCTTTTTCCATCGCTCCCTCTTGAAGGTAATAAAAATAGCTGAGGCTGACCCTGAACATGTAATCTTTCTCCCCCAGACCTCCTCCTGGAGGCTGGCTATGGGCATATATCACCATATCTGCCTAGAGTATTTTTTGATGCATTTGGGTTGGCGAGTTTGCGTGACATTAGATTTGAGGTCTAGGCTTGAGAGACCATGCTTAGTCTCCCCGACAGAGCTGAGCTTCCTAAACACGGTTATCCATGGAGAACAGAGATGGAATTGTCTGTGAGTACTTTCATCTTGTTGCGGAGTAACCATTTGTTTGTAATTCTTTCTCAGCAGAAACAGGGCAGGGAATTGCTGAAGTAGGGTCTGCAGTGTCCCCCAAAGCCTCAGTTGTTGGATGTGTGATACTAGTCATGGGCGTGTGACCTTTGAGAGGTGGGTTCTAGTAGATAAAGTGAGGTATTGGGGTGCTATCTCAAAGGGGACATCAGACCCCCAGTCTGTCTGTGTTTCTTATCTTTGCTTCCTGGTTGCTGAGCCTCCTGACATGGTATATTATCTAAGACCACCCGGCACACAGAAACTTCTTAAAGTAAGCCACAGTAAACTTCCCTCCTTTAAAGTTGATTAGGTATTTTGTCACAGTGACAGGAAGCTCCCTAACCCAGGGAAAGTTTTTATGCCATAAAGGAAAAAAAGTAAGTGCTTGAGATCATTGTATTTTGTATAATAAGGATTAAAAGTAAACTTGCTATTAATGCTAATGTTTGTTCCTGCTGACTTGCCAGTTTTTAAGAACTAAAACCCACCTGACATATTTTCTCTTCAAGAAGAGACTTCTTATTTTCATTGTACATGGTGCCATACTGGGCATTTTAGGAGGAACATTATTAGCGTGGTTAATTGAGGAAGCTGCAGAGGCCATCGTCAATGAGTAAGGAAGGAAGCCCCTCGTGTTGCTGTAGCAGAAGGGTTGAATACGATTCAGACAAAGCTGATGAATGAGAGGCAACAGATGCTCAGGATACAGGCATGCTTGTATTTGGCACCCCTGTGCCATCTCTTTCCATTCTTCTTTCCAGATCCTCCCTCATTTCCCAAAATTCCCAGATCTCTCTGCTGTAAAACCCACTCCTGGTCTAATATTAGAGATACCGCCCTCTGTCCCATCTGTCTTTTGCTTTTCTCCCTCAGCCTTATTTATTAGGCTTTCTGCTGGGCAGGAAATAGTTCCAGGATGTAGATGGTTGGTAAAGTGAAAACAACCCTCTCCCCAAACCAGATTACTTCCGCTCACATTGAGTTGAAGGAGGGGACACAAATTAGATTCTATAAACTGGTGTTTAGAATTATTGTAAACTATTTTGTGTGTTTTCATATATCATACTATGTGTAGTATGATAAAAGGCTTTATATATTTTCCATATATATATATATATTTAATATTTCCAATACTAATGAAGTGATGCAGTGTTTAGAATTCACTGGGGGAGAGGAAGCTGGTATGGAGTTGCCGTAGCTGGATGGTGGTGTGGCCGGGTGGTGGTTCCATAGAGAGGGACAATCCTTTTGTCAACCTAGGGGGGAGGTCTGCTGTTTTTAAAGGATTCGAGTGTTCCCACAACTTGGTCTTTTCATAGAGACTTAGCAGAATAAGGAGGCAGGATCCAGTCACAGGAGCCAAGTTTCAGGAAGGACTTCATTTGACCTATGAATGGATTGCTCTAACCTTCAGAGTCCCTCAGCACTGCCATTCTGCAAACACCGTCCGGTGTCATTCGAACAAACGAAAGTGCATCCTTAAGGATAAAGGTGCTGGGTGTGGAGCTGTTGAGCTGAGGCATGGTTCTGGTGGTGTACAAGCTGATGGCTGAATACCTAGCAGGCTGCAGGCATTGGACTCATAGCACCTGGTCAACAAACAACCTTGGGTGAGGATGTGTGTTTTCTATGGGACAAGGAAACTAGCTTTGGTTTAGACTCAGCAGACAGGTCCCAGGGCTGTCACTTGTATCCGTGGTTTAGACTCAGCATAATGGCTCCAGGTCCTGGACTCCAGGTCGAGTGTAGAGAGGATGGTCAGGGATGTCGCTGTGATTTCTTCCTGAGAGCCCATCGCACCCATCTGACCCTTACAGTGACTCCCACCTGCATCCTCGGTCCACTGCCTAGGGAAGAATGGTTGAGAGGAGGCAGCCCGTCCCTTTTCACCAGCGTGACCCAACTGTTTTGATATAGCCAGAGCTGAAAGCCTGAGGCCGAGGAAATGTGCAGCAGTCTAGGCTGGAAAGCAATCAGGCTTACTGAAGACAAAGAAAAGTGATGGTCAGCACTGACTGCGAGCTCACATGAGGAAATCTTTGGGAAACTTTCTAAGGTCTGTATTCAATAGGCCTGTTGCTCTCATGTGGGAGCGGTACTTGGGTGTTCCCACTAGTTGTTAATGTTGAGGCACACTGGGGTTTTGCCACTGGTTTTTCTGTCTCCCCCTTTGCCTTTAAGTACTTGGGGGCCATTCACTGGGGCAAGTGTTTCAAAGATGTTAGAGGCAGAGGCCAAGTGTTCCGGGCTTAACGGGGACTGTGTGGAATCACAGTGCTCACCACGCGGCCAGGGCAGAGAAGGGGGGCCAAGGAAACTTCAGAAAGCGGTTCTGAGGTGAGTCTTGGAGTCAGGCTAGGATTTAACAATTTCACAGGTAAGACCACATCCTTCGAGTAGTTTTATATCAACAGCAACTACATTAACAAACATTCATAGGAATTTAATAGTACTTAGAATTTTTCTAAAAAATTTAGAATTTAGAAGGTGCTTTGTCAAGTTTATTTTGACACCTGTGCCAAATTTCTTTTTCTTTCTTTCTTTCTTTCTTTTTTTTTTTTTTTTTGACTTTTTTATTCGGCTTAACAGAGGCATTACTTTGGTTGTCACCTGTATGGCATGTGTGATGGTTGGGTGAAAATGGCTCCCGTAGACTCCCAGGGAGAGGCATTATTAGAGGTGTGGCCTTATTGGAGTAGGTGGTGTGTTGTTGGGGGAAGTGTGTCTCTGGGGGTGGGCTTTGAGGTTTCAGAAGCTCAAGCCAGACCCAGTGCCTTTCTTTTTTCCTGCTGCCAGCCAATCCAGATGTAGAACTCTCAGCGACCTCTCTAGCACCGTGTCTGCCTGTGCGTCCCCATGCTTCCTGCCATGACGATAATGGACTAAACCTCTGAACTGTAAATCACTGCCAGTTAAACCTTTTCCTTCATAAGAGTTTGCATCGTCATGGTGTCTGTTCACAGCAATAAAAACCCAAAGGCAGCAGGTCATTTTATACCTCTTGGTTTTCACCACACACACACACACACGCACACACGCACACACATGCACACAGCTGGGATTTATCAGTTACCCTCCAGCCTGTTCTTTGGGTAATTGACCACACTCCCTTGACACATCTCTTGAAAACTAGGAAATTTTAAGTATGTACCTTACTTCTAATGAGACTACAGGCTTTTCATTTGTTTGTTTTAGAGCTTGAAACCATTTTGTTCAATTGTGTCTAAAAATCATATAGAAAAAAAAAAAGAATATGGTTTCTTTTATTTTTGAGGCAGAGAACAAAAACTTAACGTCTTCCATGGCGGCCATGTGGTGTACATCAAGTGCCCAGTTTACAAACTCTAATATAGAACATATTTGAAAAGACTCCCAGCTAATCCACACTGAGAATATTTATGCACTTTTGGGGGTTTTTGGCATGGGCGTTCCTTTTCCGGAACAGGTGGCGGAGCTAAATTTGTTTGGTGTGCTCGACACACTTGGAGCCTCACATTGGAGCCGTCAGTGGCTGTAATGAGCAGTTCATCTTTGTGTTTACTGGGGGGTGGGACTCTCTCTGCGGGACCGGGTTTCTGTTTCTGCTCCCAGGCAGGCTGGAAATAGTTTCTGGCCTGCGTTCTTCCACCAGGACAGAAAGCTGGGGTTGATGTGATCTGGAGACTGTGGCTCAGCTGTGACGTGGCCCTAGCCCTAGTTCTGTCACTGGGTCAGAGCTGATTCCAGAATCCGCTTAGGTCTGCAGAAATAGAAGCAATGCTTATAAACTCTTCATGTTTGGTTGAAAGAGCATCCTCACAGCATTGAGGTATCACACAGTGGCAGAGAAGGGGTGGCGAGGGCGTGTGCAGAAATGTGGATAGGAAGCACCGGGGAACACGTGCTGTGCTTACTTGCTGGACCCGAAGACATTTCAAGTCCAAAACCAAATGACTCAGAATAAAAAATAATGCATGTGGCTGTTGTGGAGAGCATTGGCTGAATGTCTTGTTGACTTGGGTGTGCCCATGTCAAGGGCCTCAATGCCTCAGTCCCATGGGAATGGCAAAGCCTTCCTTTGGTCCAAGTGTGAATGTTGACAGTGCATGCAGAAAATGTCTACCATGCCCCCAACTCACGTTTACAGCCCCAAGATTGCTCCTATCCAGGAAATGCTTCTACTGACATTAGCTAAACCTGTCTCATTGTTCATCTGCATGTAATAACCCAGGTCTCTGTTCAGCCATATGCTATAGTCATGCTGTGCATGCATGGGTAGACCCGTGTGAACACACCAGCTTTTTATATGAATGCTTGGGATTTGAACTCAGGTCCTCAGGTTTGCATAGCAAACACACCTACCCGCTGAGCTCTCACCTTTTTACCCTCTGTTTTGTTTGTTTTAACAAAAGTTAATGAATACCCTGCCCCCTAGAGGTGCTGTGCTGGAAAGTGAGGGTTTTTTTTTTTTTTTGCTGAGAGGAAACAGTGCTTACTTGAGTCCTTGGGCTCCCAGGTTTTCCCGATGCTTCTGATGAGCATGACGCTGGAAAGTGTCACTGATTTGCTTTGGAGCGATCACCGCAGCTGCTCTTGGTTCTTGTTCCCACAGCAAGTCTGAAGCTAGTCCTCAGCAGCAGCTGTCAGGCTTGAATTCCTACTGTCCAGCTGTATGCGATGACCCTGACCTTAAAGATGCTTATTAGCATTTCTGTCCAGGATTGGGTGTTAATGTGCCTTTTATTCACCTGGTTTAATTTTCATTTCTGAGGCTTACTGCCTCTGTTAGACCTGGAAGCTTCTAGTCTCTGTACAATCTAATCTAAGCCTAGAATGTTTTCAGCCTCTGAGACTTACTGCTAAATAAGCTCACCCTTTCTTGTTCTTTCTGAACTCTGGCTGGCTGGTTCAACTCAGCTGTTCTGGCTCAAACTCCTCTCCAAGATGACTGATTCAGTGTGACTTCTCTCAGTTTCTCACTGAATTGCTCTTCTTGGCCTCAAACTAACTCTAGCAATTTGTTCTAATCTTCTGGCTCCTTCTCTGGTTTATCTGTCTTCACCTATGTCTAGCTTGTTCTCTCTACAACCTGTCTCCGTACAACTGTCCTGGTAAACCTGCCTCCAAATTCCAGGAACTGAACTGCCATGAGCTCAGCTCTACTGCACAGCCTCTTAATTCACTGACTTAGTTGAACTGACTGAACAGCACTGACTAGAATTCAGAGATCTGCAAGCCTCTGTCCCCTGAGTGCTGGGATTCAAAGCTTGTACTACCGTGCCTGGACCTAAGCTTTTCTTCACCTGAAACTTACTTTATACCAGGCTGGCTTTGAACTCAGAAATCTGCTTGCCTCTATCTCCTAGGATTAAAGGTGTATCTATATTCCAGAAGGTCTTTGGATGTGATCTCTTGCCAGAGCAGTCATGTTCTGAATTAAAATTCCTCCATAATTGAGAGACCCAGGCTTTCAACATATTTAGGCAGAAGTGTCCTTTGCCTCAAAATTAAAATTAACATACAAATAGTGTCTCACCTGCTGACAGACTAACCTCTTTGTGCTATACTTTCTGTTTGGGGGTTGTAGACAATGCTGTAATGTCAAGAGACTAGCCAAGTTTCCTAGAGACTCAGAAGGGCTTGAGAGTACACGCCTTTAATCCCAGCACTCTGTGAGGCAGGTGGACCTCTGTGAGTTTGAGGCCAGTCTGGTCTACAAAGTGAGGCTTCACAGAGAAATCCTGTCTTGAAAAACCAAACCAAAAAGGAATCAATTATGGTTGGATTCGGCTGTTGTAACAAAACGCAAAGCCCAGTAGTTTCAATGGGATGGTTTCCTTCTCTCCTACACGATGGAGTATGCGCTGAGGTGGTGTGACAACTTTATGTCATTTATTTTCTCACTCTTTTCCCCTTATCCCATAGTTACTGCTTTATGGTCCAAGATGACTGCTCCAGCTTCCACAGCCAAGCCCACATCCCAGCTAGTGTCAAGTGAAGAAGAGAGGGCCTGACTGAATGGCTCCTGTAGGCTAAATGCTGCACCTGCCCCAATTCAAATGCTTAATCCCTCACATAGATGGGTGGTGCTAACAGAAAAGCAAGGGTTAGTGGATCACACAGGGTCAAGACAGCACGGAGTAAGACTTGACTTGCTTGTGAGTGTGAAGAAGGCTAAGCAGAGCCCTAGAGGGTCTCTCATCTCAGATTGGCATACAAGGTGCAGGCTCCCACGCCACATTTAATGACTGATGGTGAATCTCGCTGAAACACTGAAACAGAAAACACCAAGCCAGGTTCTGTTGCTCACACCTCTAATCCTAGTATTCAGGAGGCTGAGGTAGGAGGATTGCTGTCAATCTGAGGCCTGCTTAGGCTAAAGAGTGATTTCCAGGCAGCTTAGGCTACAGTGTGAGACTCTGTCTCAAAAAATCAAACCAAACACACGAAACCTAGAGGGAATCACAGAGAATAAAAGATTCTACAGTGACTTTAACTGTATGTCTCTGGAGGCTGGACGTGTAGCCCAGTTGGGAGAGCACGTGTAAGAAGCCCTGGGTTGATCCCCAGCACCTTATAAACTGGGAGTGATGGTGCACACCGATTGTTCTAGAGGTTGAGGCAGGAGGATGAAATGTTTAAGGTTATACTTAACTACCGGTTTGAAGCCAGGCTGAGCAGAGTGGGACTCAGTCTCAACTTCTGCTAATGAGTACGTGTGTGCATGAGCACACGTGCATGTTGTATTGAGGCATGATGTAAACACTTATTTTATTGTAAGTTATGGTCAAATCAAGTTTGAAAGCTCATGGTCTAGTGTCTCAGGGGTATCACTGCCAAGATGTTCATTTGTGGTGTGTTTGTGGTTTTCCCTGACTTGTGGCGACTAGACAACTAGCTTTTGTAATCTACATCTCCCTCTTTTATAAGATGGATGTCCCTCCTCAGGTTGGACAGTGCAATTTTTGTTCTGTTTACAGGCAACTGCGGAACACGGACTATGTGCCTGACACAGTGCAAGGTGGTGTGGGGCTGCATAAGACCCTTTGCTACTTTCCAGAGAACTTAGTCATGAAGCCCTTGGGGACAAAGCCAAACGCCTCTTAAGTCCTACCACAGAGACACTTGAACATATTTGTTTACTGCAGGATTTTTCATAATAGCTAGGAAATGCACCAGCCACATGTCTATCAACATGAACAGAAGAGGAAAATGTGATACATAAACACAATGGGATTTTATTTAGCTGTAAAAGAAATGAAATGATGTCATTTTCAGGAAAATGGAAGGAGACTATTTTAGACTAAGAAAGTATCATGTTTTATCGCATCTGTAGATCTTAGATTTTAATTTTTACATATTCGTGTATATTAGGTATACGTGTGGGAAATCATAATGGGGAAAGACAAGGTCTTAAGAATGTGTTGGAGGAGGGAAAATAAAAAAGAGTGTAACCCATGAGTGTAACATAGGGTGGCCTATGAGAGGAGGGTGGGGACCAGCAAGAAGGTGGGACTAGTATGGAGGAAGAGTATCACCCAAACAAGGAGTGTATCACAATCACATGATGAAACCCATTGCTCTGTATACACATTTAAAAAGAAAACTAATGCAAAATCTAAAAGTAAACTAGTGATAGGAGTCACATGTAAAGGAGTCAATTTGATTGTAGGCTGGCCATTATAAAGGATAATTAACTCTGATTCAATCATCACAACTTTATTTTTGAATTTTGATACACAACTAGACAGCTAACACTATTTTGTTGTGTTCTATTCTGAGGGAGGATCTTTATGTGTGGCAAAGGATGATCATTTGCCCCATTTGCTTTACCAAGTGTCCTAATATTCACCCTTTCCTTAGTTAATTGTGAGTAGAGGAGGATGGAGACAGAAATGATGCCGTTACTTGATTTCTTTCCTAATTTTAACTTTTAAAAACAATGAGAAGTGGGTGTAAGGGTTCGTGCTTGCGATCTCAGCACTCAAGAACATGGATACAGCAAGATCAAGGGGTTCAAGGCCAGTCTCTGCTGCAGAACTCAAGGCCCAACTACTTGAGACTTGGTCTCCAGAAAAAGAATGAGAGTTAGAGGTGTAGTTCAGTGGCCGTGTTTCCTAACACTGAGGTCCTCGACTCCATCCCTAGTTCTGCAAACAAACAAATACATAATTTAGGATCACAGTGTGAAATATTTGCCAAGTAGCTGACACCTCTGCTTATACCACTGTCAATTCCTGGAGGCTATTAGACTTAGCTTGCAGGGTCAGGGCTAACCCGAAGAGCTTTATGCTCCACCATAGGCCAAAGACAAGCACCTTGACCTACCTGTGCATGTGTGCAGGCGGTCCCCCACCACCCTCACCAAGACGACTTTGATCCAGGAAAGACTAGCCTGCACTTAAAGGAAGTATCTGTGTATTTATTTATTTAGGCAAGCTTTCCAAGGGCAGGAAAGCCAGCAAACATTTAGGTATTTCTTGGTGACATGCTCAGACAGTTCACTATAGTTGACTTGCATATCTCTTTTAACTCTGACAATAATCTCATCATCAGCTCCTGTTTTATATATGAGGCTGCTGCTATCTAAAGACTTGTCCAGTGTCATCAAAGTCATTTCCAAAGCTGGGCCCAGATCATGGGAGGACAAAGTCTGAGTATTTAAACTTTGTCCCATTCAGCAGTCCTGTGTGCTCCCTCTGTGGTCTGCTGGGACCCACTGTGACATTCATGTGTAGGCTAGGTAATCATTTTTCAGCATTCCAATGTCAGAAGAGACTTTCCATCATGAGACCATTGCTGTAATGACTGAATTATTCTGATTTGATTCAGATGGCCAGCTGCCTCCAGGTTCATTCTATTAAAATTAGCTTTGCCTAATTTCTACCCTATCCTCAGGAAGACTCATATTTTAATCTCTTCAAAATTCCAGGAAAAAAAAAAAACCACAACAGATCCTTTTCTTGCCAGTAAGAATCTTTTAGTTTAGTCAAAGCAAGTTGTGATTTCTGGTGCTCCCTGCCTCATTAGCTCCTCCAGATGGTGCACGTAAACATGGCAGGAGCTGCAAATTGTGTGAAGGCCGGAATGTAAATTAAGAAATAAGTATTCATTACAATTCGTATGACAAATAGAAAGGCCATCCAGTGAAACAGCGAGCTGTTTGATTGATTTCACCCCATTACTCCTGGGGTTCTCTGGAGACTATTTTCAGAATTGGACTCCCCAGTTCTGAGAAGGTCAACTGTCGGGACATTGTTTCAGGATTCTGCTGGGCAGCTCCGATGGCTGTGGGCTCATCATTCCTGTGTCTTCTCTGGCCTCGATGACCTGTGGGATGAGCTCAGTTCTTCAAAAAGTGTTACTTTAAAATTTGGGGGGTTAGAGGCTAAGGAGGTGGCTCAGTAGTTAAGAACATTGGCTGTTTTTCCAGAGGACCTGGATTCAATTCCCAGATTCCATGTGGGTGCTCTACCATGTATATCCCCTGTTCCAGAGAATCTTATGCCTTCTGTTCTCCAAGGGCACCAGGCATGCATGTAGCGCACAGACATATGTGAAGGTAAAACACTCATACACATAAAAATATTGTGTGTGGGGTTATTTGAGAGGAAATAAGAGATTGATTGTCAGCAGCCCACACCCACTGCAGTGGAAACTGCATTTCCTGCTACCTGCTGGAAGTGTAGACGATGGTGGCTCTCAGCCCAGACGCTGAGGACATCTTCCTCAAGGCCACACACCCTCCAAGCAGCCACATCCACTGACTGATTGGTGCTGGAGAATGAAGGTCTCCACCCTTTCACTCCACCCTCCACTTTCTCCCCAACTCAGGGCAGATGAGAATGGCCATCCCAGCTCCCGAGCACCACAGGCCTGACTGAGGCTTTTGTTGCAACTGAATTGCTGTTCAGCTTTTTGCTCAGTTCTTTATTCATTTTTTCTGATGTTGGGGATTGAATTGGGGGCCTCACACACATGCTAGACAGCAATTCTAACACTGAGCTCTCTGCCTAAATTTTAATTTTAATAATAATTGAGTTCCTGGTATAAAAAACAACAATCTAAAGAGAAAGAGAAGACACCAGTGCCCTCCCCCCCCAAAACCTAAGCAGACCTAAGCAATACAAGCTTTGAAAGATGGAGTGCTGACATTTTAGACATATTTGTCTTCTCTGCTCACTATTCTTCTCATCTTTTGGTTCTTATCTATGGATCTTCTCCCAAGGGCATCCTTTAATGCAATATCTATACATTTTTCTGATAAGAGGGACCACAACTTTCATTATGTTCATAGATTCAAAAGGGTCCACAGATTCTTTTTCAAGTAAAGTTTATTAGATGTAAAATGATCTATGAGAGATAGTTACTGACAACCATGCAAATGAAGCGAATTAAGGGCATAAGAGTTCTTTATTAATGTCCATGTCTCTTGGTCCTGAAGCTCAGGAGTACAGCACTTTTAAAGACAAAAACCACAATTACATCAGTGTTGGAGGGGGTTGGAGTAATCTTGTAGCATCTGTTTTTTTTGCAGAGCTTAGCAGTACTTTCCAGACACAACACAACAATTATTTTTATTTACACTTCCTCTAGTTATTTTAGCTTTATGTTTTAGCTTACAAAAACATTAATTATTTTGGCTAATACATCTGTGCCATGGTGAGGGTCATGGACAGTCCCCCAAACCATTGCCAAGGCAGATGTAGCTATTAGAGGGTGGAAGTCTGAGGACTGTCTAGGCAGAAACAAAATGGAGTCTAGACAAGATGGCATTATCTTAGTCACTTGAGGTGTTGAGGTCCATACCTCTAATCCTAGCACTTGACAAGCTGAGAAAGGAGGATCATCAATTCAAAGCCGGCATAGAATATGTAGAGAGGTTGAGACTAGCCTGGACTACATAGGGAGATTCCATCTTTAAAAAATGAAGGTACTATATTTAGTAGGCACATAGTAATTTTACCTATTTATGGTTGCAAAGTAACATTTCAGTCCATACAGCAATTAGTAATACTAGATCCATGTAATTGTCATACACATTCCTCAAACATTTATTATTTCTCAGTGTTGGAGACATTGGAAAATCTCTTTGCTATATTGTTTCCTTTTGCTATTGTTCTGTTAAGTCTAAGTCTCTTGTAGCCCAGCGAAGCCTCAAACTTTATATACAGCTGAGGCTGGCATTGAACTCCGGATCTTCCTGACTCTACCACCCTAGCACACTGTACATGACTCCAGTGTGACTTTCTGGAGACATGTGAATAAGCATTTACTTACCCCAGATAGAGAAGGTCAAAGTAACAGCTCCACAAGAGTCTAATGGCAGATTAATGAATGTGTTGGGTTTATTTGCAGAGTATGAATGACTGAAGGGCAGCTGTATGGTTCAGGGGACCACCTCAGCATGGTGATGACACATGGAAAACACATCCCTGGACCTCCCTGCCTTGTGAAGCTGGGATGTTTCCATTTTCTGAGACTTGTACGTTTCCTTTACTTCCTGAGTCTTAGGCGCCCCTTCTCCCTCCAGGAAGGGAAGCTTTAATTAAAAGAAAATGGTTATACAACCGCCATTATGCACAGCTTCTATTGGCTATTTTGAAATATTCAGTTACTTACTGTCCATCATAGTTATCTCATGGTTTTATAGAATATTAGAAGTTGTTTGTTCAGCTGGCTGCGGTGGTGCATGCCTGTAATCCCAGCACTTGGGGAGACAGAGGCAGATGATCTCTATGAGTTGGAAGGCCAGCCTAGTCTACAAAGTGAGTCCTGGACAGCCAAGGCTATATAAAGAAACCCTGTCTTGAAAAAACCGTTATTTGTTCTGTCCAATTGTACTCCTTATTGCTTAGCCATCCTATCCTCATCTCCACTTCTTCACCTTTCCCAGACTATGCAATACATTGGTGAGATTCACGTTTCAGCTTCCACAGAAGCACATACCTTTCTGCAATTGACTATTTTATGTAACACAATGTCTTCTAGTTCCATCCACATTACTGCTAAGGGCTTCATTTCCTCCTTTTGTGGCTAAAACACCACTGTGTGTTTATGCTTAGGTTGATTTTATATCTCGACCACTGTAAATAGGGTTATGATAAATATATGAGTGCAGATGTTTCTTTGAATTACTGATGGTCACATACCTGAGTGGGGGAAATGCTCTTGGATCACATGGTAGTCCAACTTCTCAGTTTTGGAAGAGATTGACATATTTTCCAGAATGGATGAGCTACTTTGCATTCCCATCAACAATGAAGGAGTTTTCCTTTCTCCACATTCTCATTAGTATTTATTATTTTGTCTTTTTGATAACAGCCAATCCAACTTGAGTATGATGAATCTTGCAGTAATTTTGATTTGCATTTCTTTGAAGAATTAGTGATGTTGAATAATTTTTCATATGCTTTCTTGACACTTGTGTATCTTCCTTTAAGAAATGTCTATTCAGATCATTTGCATATTTAAACATTGAATTATTTTTTTTTCCTTGTGTCTTCTGGGTATTTATTCTTTGTTTATGTTTTTTCTCCCCCTATTGTCTAGGTTGTGTTTTCACTGTATCTACAATTTTCTTTTTCAGTGAGCTTGGGATTGAATCTAGGGTTTTGCACATGTTAGGGAAATGGTTTATCATAAACTACTTCCCTGTAGCCTTTGGTTTTCTTGAGACAGGGTCTTGCTACAGAGGTCAGGCTGACCCCGAATTCATGATCCTCCTGCCTCTACTCCTGCGTTCTGGCATTTCAGATATGTGCAACTAACCTCAACTATTTCTTTTGAGTGTGATGTAAATCAGGTTGTCAATTGTTTGCTCTTTGTCCTACACTGTTGGAGGCACAGCCCCAAAAACTTTAGCCCAGAGTAATGTTCTGAAATATTTCTTTTGTTTTCTTCTGGTAGTTTAATATCTTGGATTTAAATTTTTAATCTACTTTTACTTGTTTTTTGGCTATGGCTTAGATATTGTAGTAGTTCTTTCTTGCGATGAACTTAGTGAACACCGTTCTATAAAGGCTTTTCTGCCTCTGTCACAAAGGGGTGGCTATACATGCACTGATCTCTCGACTCTCTAGGGTACCCCATTGGTCTATGTGCTTGTTTTAATGCTACTGACCTGTTACTTGGATTAATGTGGTTTTATACTGTGTTATACAGTCAGTTTTTCTAATGCTTGCCTTTTTGCTCAGAGTCCTTTGCAGTTTTGCAAAAGTTTTAGGAGTATTTTTTTTATTCTTATCTATCCGAGTATATTGACGTTAGATTTTGGTAGAAATTGTATTGACTCTCTAGAGCTCTTTGGGAAGGATTGAGATTGATTAGGCAAGAAGTTAGACATGAGACATCCAAGAAAACTGATAACTATTAAAAACTTCTCTTTGTGGCTAACCATCTTTAAGATGTAGTTAGGTCATTCCTGCTTTAAAGGAAGTAAGGTGCAAGGGAATTTCAAGAACCTTGATGCTATGTGTTGTGGAAAGATTGTATTTTCAAAAGACCTATGTTTTGTCATAACTGCGTTAGTAATCTCTGTTTTTTGTTTTTTAAAAATATGGTGGGCAGATATTCCCTCAGAGGAACCTCTGCCTACCAGAATTTGGGAGAAATAAGCGTATCACAAACTTTGTGAGTAGCCACCATCTCAGAAATATACATGAGAACATTTTACAAAAATAACAAGCTCAGGGTTTCTTGGGGCTGCCAACTCAATAGGCTAGCCTTTACAGGTGCTTCATCTTTTCTTGCTGCAATAAATATGGCTCTTCGTGTTTCCTGCTGAACTCTCTCTTCTACACCAAGGACCCACTGGGCCTCCTGCCTGAGGATGGTGTGGCTATTTCTACATTATTGAGCAATATAATCCTGAAAATCAGCTGCTCTTCTGATTGTTATTGTAGAGGTCATTGACTTTTAAGCTTATTTCAGGTTTGGGTTGTGCAGTTGTTTTGATTTTTGGTGGGGTGGCTATTGTGCATGTGAGTGCTTCTGGAATTCCCTTTTCAGCAACTTACTGGGGTGATTGCTAAGTAATTTTGCCAAATTCAGTATTACAAAGCTTTCCTTTTTCTATGTTTCCTCCTGGGATTCCTCTTTCAGGCCTTAATGAGTTAACTTTGTATACAGTGTAAGATGAGGGTTTTCATTTCATCTCTGGTATGTGGATATGGTTTCCCTGTTGATACTGTCTGCTAAAATCAGCACTTTTGCCACTGAGATCTAAGCTTTATGAAGTTTTTGAAGGACTCTGACTCCTTAATCATTTTACATAGAAGCTTTTAAAGATGGGAAGATTACCACATTTTGAACATCCTTCAATGCTGAAAAACAGACAATGAAACATCAAGAAAAAAGTGCCCAGTTCCCACAGAGAAAGAAGTCTACCTATATGACGCAACTTGACGGGGTTCAGCTAAAACTTAGTTTTTTTTGAATAGAGGAAGGAAAACTTTTCTCATTATTTTCCTTCTTAGATCACATGCAAAATTCTGTGTGATGTAGAAGCTGCTGAAGATGTACTGGTGTATGTTAAAGAAAACATTTCCAGCCTGGAGGTTGTGGTGCACGCTTTTAATCCCGGCCGTTGGAAGGCAGAGGCAGGTGGATCTCTGAGTTTGAGGCAATCATGGTCTACAGAGTGAGTTCCAGGACATCTGGGGCTACACAGAGAAACCCTGTCTCAGAGAGAGAGAGGAGAAAAGAAAGCATTTACCAATAGATGGGTTGCTGTGCTTGCTGCCTTTGGCACGGCTTTTCCTGAATGCTTTTTAGTTCAAGGAATTGTTAGTTAAAACTGGTCTTGGATCTCTTGTGAGCCTCCCATAATTACTGTGTTTGTTTGTCTAGCTATATCTTCTTAGAGTGAAATATTATAAAAATATCGCTGACATTTTAAGAGACTAGAACTTTTGCTGGACCTCACACCTAGAGTTGCCTTGAGGTCACATAAGACATAAGCTTGCTTTGAGAGATTACTTTGAGAGGACAGTGCCATAGATACAGATACAGACTCATACAACAGACAGATGATGGAAGATACGAGGATCATAAAGTAGAGAATTAAAATTCTGGACCTGCTCTTGATTAAATGTCTCCACAGGGAAGTATTTTTCTTTCTTTTTTCCCTTAATGTGACACCAATGCAGGATCAATAGCTCAGAGTCTATCACTGATACACATACTTGAACATTTTGGTGTTCCATGTGAAGAACATAAGAGACAGTGTGAGGAGGCTTTAATGCTCCTCACCAAAACATTTTGGAGTGCCCTGTTTGAGGAAAGCAAAACCTGAGCACATTCAAGCATACAGGGAAGATCCCTTGTTGGGGACGTATCACTTCTTAAGGATGTGAATTTTGGACATCTCAGTAGCTGAAAGCGACAGGAACCTGGGAATTGCCCAGAAATCTCCTATGTTGCTTGCCTACAGTGCTGGAGAGGTTCCCAGGAAAAGGGATATGTGTGCATCTCAGGCCAGCTGAGCCTGTAAGTCCATCTCAGGAGCTGGGATTCTATGCCTTGGAAGCTCCGCTTGAATGCTGACTCTCATTTTCTCGTTTATTTTCTCTAAGGCATGTCTGTACAGTCCCTGCCTTTCCACTTTGCCTTCTCTGGTCCTATCTTCACTAGACAATTCAGCAGGCTTGCCACCTGCTGCTATAGCAACAAGCAGGCCTCTACCAGCTCCTCCCAGGCTGCCTGGCTAGTCCACCCATAGCTAAAAAGTCTGTTTTCGCCTTAAAAACATTCTGGCTTTATAATACCTTTAGATGCCAAACATGGACATGTTGCATGCTGATGATTCAAATTAGAGACCTTAAAGAGGAAGTTTAATTATCTGAGTCTCTTAGGTAAGAAAACCAAGGCTTCAGACAAGTAGACTAAAAACCTAAATGGACCCTACCCCAGCAGGCTCACAGACTGTTACAAGGGCTTAGAGTAAGTAAGTCAGTAAATGAATACATGAAGTGCCCCTTATCTGACACACTCCAGGCTTTTGTTTCGTTTTGTTTTCCTCTACCAGCAGATGAAAATCTGCTAAGACCTCTGTGGGCTTTGTTGATTAACTACAATAAGCTATAAAAAGATAGCAAAGGGATTGCAACCGCCTTCTTTCTTTCACTGACTTATGAAAATACAAATTCTGACTAGGTCTCTAGAAAAACCCAAATCTTGCCTTTTCCTAGAGCTAATAGGCTTCCTACTTGGTAGAGAAGCTCACAAACACCATTCAGTTGTTAGACTTAAGAGTTGCTTAAAAAAAACCAACTAGTTATTTATCCTCTAACCATGAAAAAAGAGACTTGCTTTTTCAGTGACTACTCTCAATAATCAAACACCTAGGTATTATGGTATTAAGAAAAAAAAACACATAGCAAATAAAAAACTTAAATAGATGTGACAATTAAAAGATTTTGATAAAGAAGGATTTATGTATGAAGATTAAATGGACAGATATGTTCAGATAGAAAAGAAAGGTAAAAAAAAGTTGCATGAGTTGTAATGAAGGTTGAAGTGATTGGATGATTCTAGGTAGAAACAGTAAAGGGTTTATGCCAGTTATGTTCTAAGTTATGTGAAAGATGATTGTTAACGATGGTACATATGATATTAAAACTCCGAAGTTCAAAGTTGAGCACGTTGGTGTTAAACGTCTACTCAGATCCAAGTTGCTGATCTACTCTTGGAATAGTTCTTAACACTGGCTACTAAAGCTTTCGAAAAATAATGAAAGTTTTCATAGTCGCGGACTTAATTAAAAAAATTAAATTTCCTTTGTGTTTTGGATTTGTTCATGTCAATAATTTTTCAGGCTTCATTTTTCCTGTGGCTCAAACATGTGGGACTGCGGGAGCTGTTAGCCACTCACTGACTGCCTTCTCTGGCACGGTGGTTCTCAGCCTTCCTAGTGCTGTGACCCTTTAAGACAGCTCCTCATGTTGTGGTGACCCCAACCATAAAATTACCTTGTTGCTACTTCGTAGCTATAGTTTGGTTGCTGTTATGAACCATAACGTAAATACCTGTGACGAAGGACAATGTGTAACCCCCAAGGGGGTTGAAGCCCACAGGTTGAGAACCACGGCTCCACACTGAGGATTTCAACAGATGAAAACAGACAATGGTCCTGCTGATATGTCTAAGGCTCTACATTCCGCATAGCTCCCAAGAACAATCCATAATTGAATGAAATTATTTACTACTGAAGAACAAGCAAACAGAAATAAGTAAATATAGAATCAGGAAAAGGGGGGTAAAGGATTAACTGTTCAGGAGCAACTTATACTTTAAATCTTAAAATTTTTCTCCCAAATTTCCCCTGACACCTACAGAGACACATCACAACAAGCAAGGCATTTTATCCAAACTCGTGTTTGTTTGTTTTTTAGATTAATTCCCCCAAGGGCCTAACTGATGACTGGGTTCCACTCCCTGCATAACTTGGAGCCTAGGCTCTGCATCTGCCCTTTCTCTGGATTCCCCCGGGATTTTCGAGGCCATGCTCTGAACTGGGACCAGAATAGGAGAACCTGGTAACGAAGGACAGCACTTTCCTAAATTTCAGCCACATTTACCAACGTTCTCATTACTTTGTGTTTTTATCTCCTGACTTTAATTCTTAGACATGTCCTTGCCTGGATTCTGGTTAACCAGACTCATCTACAGCGTAGAGAATCTGCTTTAGAACAACTTAATTATGCCCTGGAACATGTACGTACAAAAAGGTTCATTGGGAGGATAGTGCACCTACCATAGCTGCCATGATTATAGCAATGGCCTCTACTACCCAAACCACAACTGTATATTCCTGTCTTCAAAATGCACACCTTGTGTTATGAAATATAATGTCGTGAGGGGGGCAGCTTTGGGGGTCTGAGCCAAGGTGTGTCCTTGAGAAATTAGGCCATGCAACAGATCTGGTATAAGAGAGGTTTATTGTGGGGAGGGGTGGGGGGAGGGAGAGGACCTGGGGGAGGGATAGAGGCAGACAATGTGGACATGTAGACAGGTGGACAGATGGGGAGCAGGGCCATGAGGGCTGAGAGAGGGCACAGAGAGGGCAAGAGGAGGAGAGCACGCAGGGAACAGGCAGAGGGAATGCAGAAAACAGAAAGAGCTGGTGGGTGGGTCCCATGCCTTTCATCATGCCTTGTGGCAGACCATGATGTAAGCAGCTGCTAGTTCCCTGAGAACAGGCCATTGAAATTGCCTATTCACTAACACTTCAATGTTTTTTTAAAATAACGCTTCTGATTGGTTTCCCGGCTTAAATCTTAAAATATGGTCTTTTGCTGTATCTCACATCTAATGTTAATATAACTTGAAGTCACTTAAGACTTATGATTGCTCTCCTATCCTGCACCCGGCCTGTTGTTTAACCCACCTTTAAGAGAACAATGTAACAATCATCCTTACTGTGTACCCTACCCTGCACCCGGCCTGTTGTTTAATCCATCTTTAAGGGAACAATGTAACAGTCATCCTTACTCACCCTGGAGTTCCCGTGTACATCAACGATTACAACCTAAGCTAATGCATAAATGTTATTATAAGTCACACATTCTTCCCAGAACAATCACTGTGCATCATTTGACGAAAGCAGAAAACACAGAGGTTGAAAGCAATCTTCTAAAATGAATGTCCACCATAAGTGTCGAACACAGCAACATTTGGATATTGGTTGATAAATAATGATGTTTGTAATACTGTTTGTTATCTGGGTTAGTTGGGATCAGTTGTCGCTAGTGACTTAATCCCTTGTAAAACTCTGTTAAGAACTTATATATAAAATGTCCCATTCATTTCCCTTGGGATACTTTCTGGGTTGTTCAATAAATACAAGTGAAGCTCTTGCTAGGGACAGACACAACACAGGAACAGATTCATAAAACAGCCATCAAGCAAGCACATATTCAGACTCAATTAACAGGTACACAGAGAAGGAAGATACAGGAACAGGAAGTAAAGAATTCAAATAGGAAGTTGCTCTTGGTTAGACAACTTCAAAGAGAAAGTGCTCTTCTTTCTTTCCTTAATGCAACGCCAAAGCATTATCAATGTTTCAGAGTTAATCATGAGTTTGTGTAATCCATGCAATATCTAGATATACTTGTGTTTCACTAGAGCAAACTTTTCTGCCACAAGAATTTTAAGCTAATTTCATGCCAAGTTGACCTTTTTATGAGGAATTCCCAATATCTCTATCCATTAGTTTTCTGTTAGAAAATTCCTTTTGAAATAATCCGCTCGAGAAAGTTACAGATTACCATGCTTTTAAAAGCCACTTAAGAGGTTACACTGTAACCTCTTTCCCAGAAGGGAGGGGGCCCAGTTGGTGCCTTAAAATACCTCATCAAGGAGAGGGAGAAGCCATTTGTTTACAGGCACATGTGGCTCTCAGGGGGAGGGGGTGTAGGGTCAGGACAATCTTCCTTAAGCTACTACAATTTAAACACAGGCATGCATGGTCATTGCTGCCCATAATGGCCAGGAAATGCAAACGACCTAAGTGTGGTCCATTTACACAATGGAGTTCTTTTCATCTGTGAAGAAGAACAGGGAAGTGTCAACAACTGAACAATGACAACACCAATGGAGATGACAACATGGGAGAAATCCCACCCCTAGATGAAGTGCCTTAAGCAACCAATGACTGCAGAGAGGGAGAATCAGCCTTCCCCAAGTGGGAGCTCCGCAAAATATCCAATACCAAACGGTCAATCCTAAAAACAGACACATATAAGCAACACTAAATGGATTCAGCAGGATGTATTTATATATTTATATGTATGTATACATATAACATATAACAATAATAATTAAAAAGGAAGGGGAAAATAACCATTTCTTCATATTTTAAAAGTGGGATGTACAAGAATCACTAGAAACACATTATTTTTATTAAAATTTATACTTATTATTATAAAGGGAGTGCACACAAACAATGGCACATGCGTGGAGTCTGAAGGAGTCTGAAGTTATGAAGTCAGTTCTCTCCCATCTTTAAATGGGTTCCAGGGACTGAACTCAGGTTACCAGGCTTATGTGGCAGGTACCTTTACCCACTGATCCATCTCACTAATCCCATGGTTTACTTTTGTTATTAATCATGAAGACCTGAGTTTGATTCCTAGCTCCCACATGAAAAATTGGGTGCAGCAGGACATATCTGTAATTCCCATACTCGAGAAGCAGAGGCGAGGGATCCTTAGGACTACCTGGTCAGCCAGTTTAGCTGAATGATGAGCTCCAGGTTCAATGAGAGCCCCCACCTCAAAAAACACAAGGTGGAAAGCAGTTGAGGGCGGTACCTCACATCAATCTCTGGTCTCCACGGTTGTGTGTGTGTGTGTGTATGTGCGTGTATGTGTACTCATGAGGCATACATGTAAATACACTACACACACACACAGAAGAACATATGTGCACAGGCATACACAAACCACAAACAAGACAGAAACACAAGATATTTCTCTTCATTTTTATGAGAATTCCCTTTACTTGTTTTGAACAATCCCATTGATATGGAAAGCATCTAAGTTCTTCGATGAGTGACTTTCCTGTTGCCTCCTCCCATGAATGCAGCCCAGTTTCTCAGGGTATGGGGCCCAGCTCCATAACGCGCCCATGGGCCATTGATAATTATGTCTCCATAGCATGGCCAGCAGGGCGCTTCCTGTTATGTTTCAATGTTGTACTGTTGACATTCTGTGCATGTGTTTGTGGTCCACACACAGGCTCCCCTTCCAGCTGGAAAGACTCTCCTTTCATCTAGAAGCTCCTCAAAGGAAATGCTCAACTTATCTCAAAGTCAGGGAGGGTGGATGGGAAGGAGGAGTTTGTTTGCCCACATCTTCAAACACACTGTGTTTTGGGGATGCCAGCAGGACTGTTTTAATTTGCTCCCCACAAAGGCAGACTGCTGTTGCTTTTCCTGAGGGAAGTATGTTTGTCTTTAATGTCAGGCAGGGAGATAGTGCAGCTGTGTTTACGGTGGGAGGCACCTGTAATTTATCCTCTAACATAACGGTTTACAAAGATTAGCCGTCTCCCTCTCTGGAAGATCAGCACTTGTTCTTTTTTTTCCTTTGTTTTAAAGGTTCAACTCCTCCAAACTTCTGAAGCATCAGGAGAGCAGTTGGAGAAACAGAACTTCTGCCGTACACACTTGGAGTCTCTGAAAATGGTACGTCAGAATGTGAACGTATACTAAATTCAACATGAAAAGCACAGACAAGTAAGGAAAACTGAGGCCACCCTGTCGTCTAAATGATGGCAGGCGTTTTGTAGGCTTGTGGGGTCTGAGCTGACCATGGCGTGCACGTTCCTCTTCCCTTACTCTCACATTATCTTCATGTTTTTTCTACTGCAAATCATGCTACATATTACTATCATGAAAAAAAATTGTGTTCCAAGGACATGAGGGAATAAGGTCAGTTTAAACCACTTGGGCTTGGGATTGGAATAGGGGTGTAGTGTGAGGACAGGCTCTTTCCTCTCCAGAGTTTAGAAAGGCTGGGACGGCCCAGTGGGTGAACAATTTCTAAGCATGGTGGAAGTCCTGAGTTTAATCCTTAGTACTTGGAAAACAAAGCTGATAAAGCAGATCACCACACACACACACACACACACACACACACACACACACACACACACACACACACAACCTAACTACAAGAACAAATAACTATAAACTTTTACTATCAAAAATAAATACAAAGTGATTTTTTTTTTATTTCATAGAATCTAGTGGAATGCTAAGTGCTTTCTTACAATTACCAGCAGATGGATCCCTTCTCTGTCTCTGAAGAGGAAATATCACTTGCCTGATCTCTGCTATGAGAAATCAGGGACCTTTATCATCTGTAGAAACCTTTCTCTAACAGTTAAGTTTACAAGGAGCACCTTAGGAAGGATGCTTAATTATCATTCAGAACAGCAAATACAATAGTCACTAAAGAGACTGGAGAGGGAACAGGACGGGAGCCTACCACAGATGTCCTCTGAAAGACTCCACTTAACAGGGGATTGAAGCAGATGCTAAAACTCACAGCCAAGCTTTGGGCAGAGCACAGGGAATCATAGGGAAGAGTGGGGGGAATAGGAGCTCCATAAGAAGACCAACAAAGCCAACAAATCTGGGCTCATGAAGGCCTGCAGAGACTGATGCACCAACCAAGGACAATGCATGGAGAGACCTACGCCCCCTGCTCAGATGTAGCTACTAGACAGCTCAGTCTCTATTTGGGCTCCCTAGTAAGGGGAGCAAAGGCTATCTCCAACATGGACCCTGTTGCTGGCTCTTTGATCACCTCCCCCTGGTGTTTGTGTGTGTTGGGGAAGGGGTGATCTTGACAGACCACAGAGGAAGAGGATGCAGGCAGTCCTAATGAGACCTGATAGACTGGGGTCAGATGGTAGGGGAGGAGGAATTCCCCCTTTCTGAGGAATAGGGGAGAGAGATTTGGGGAAGAGGGAGGGGCTACAGCTGGGATGTAAAGTAAATAAATTATAAAAAATAAATTAAAAAGTTAAGTTTACAGCAAAAAAGTTTTCTAGTGTCTCAAAAAAAAAATCAAGGTATAGTATCATTTATCCATCAATTCAAAAGAAAGTTGTTGAGTTCTTACTGTGTGGGGGCCTTGTATAAAAGATCTATAGACAGCAAAAAGAGCCACACAGATACAAATATATTTGATAAAAATTAGGTATTTTAATGGTCATGTGGACAGACTCTGCACACCGAGAGCTACAAGACAGACCTCGATGAGCTCTGGATTTAGTTAGTCAGCCTGTGATGTTTCTTCTGTGAATCTGGACACTCTTTAGCAAAAGCCAAAGAAATTGGTTCTTACTCATTTATTTCTTAAAGTTTTTATTCACTTGTTAGTTGCGTGTAATAATGGGGTTCACTGTAGCATGGTATGCATGTATATAGTAGAGTTTGCTCATATGTCCCTCCTATTACCCTTTTGTCCCCTTCTGGCCCCCACTGGTCTCTTTTCTCTTCTGAGCTAGCTCCCTTTCTATTTTAATGTTTTTAAAAAAATTTCCTTCCTTCCTTTTCTTCCTTCCTTTCTTCCTTCCTTCCCTCACTCTCTCTTTCTCTCTTTCAGTCACATTTCATTACAATTTCTTTCTTTCTTTCTTTCTTTCTTTCTTTCTTTCTTTCTTTCTTTCTTTCTTTCTTTCTTTCTTTCGATTTATTTATTTCTTTATTATTTATACAGTATTGGGCCTGCATGCCAGAAGAGAGCACCAGATCTCACTGTAGATGGTTATGACCCACCAGGTGGTTGCTGGGAATTGAACTCAGAACCTTTGGAAGAACAGCCAAAGTTTTCTTAAGCTCTGAGCCATTTCTCCAGCCCTCATCAGGTTTCTTATAAGGTCTTGGGTGAAGGAGTATTTACAGGACATGGGTTCCCCACCAGTGGTACAGAAAACATGTCTGCTTCCCCCAGTGACCCATGACCTGCCTTGGATACTGTGAGCCCTCCCCTCCTCCTGCCTATGGCAACATGCTGACAAGTTCCATCTTGTGCAGGTCTCATGCCAATAAGCAAAACGGCTATGAGATCAAGTAGGCAAGGGTATTGTTGTGCTTTGAGGAAAGACAGCCTTCCCCCTCACTCCATTCCTTCCTCCATTCCTTCTGCCTCATCTTCCATGATGTTCTCTGAGCCTTGGCAGGGATGATATTGATAGATCACATGGCTGAATATCCAGGAGTCCTTTGTGGTCATCATCTCGATGTCAGTCTCTTCAGTTAGCATTACCTATTATTGTTAAAGGGAGCTTCTCTGAGCCAAACTAATACCAGCAGTAATCTATGCACATAAGCATAATAATTCAGGAGGAAATCTGATGGGCCCATTGTGTCCATTTAGTGACGCAACAGCGCTAGCTTAACTATGGACTCTGACTTCCCCAACCACTGACTTTTTTAAAGATTTGTTATTTATTTATTTGATGTATGTGAGTGTTCTATCTGCATTTACACCGGCCAGAAGAGGGAATCAGTTCACATTATAGATGCCAACCACTGACTTTTGATCAGCTACAGTAGTACTCCCTCCTATGGGGCAGACCTCAGATCCAACCAGAAAGTGATTGGTCACATCAGTGGGAACCTCTCACCTAGCTGGTTGGTAGCTTAGCATGTAGGGTCCACAGCTTTAAGACTATTGATGACAGTTCTTTCCAGCAGTCTGCAGGGCACACTCCTGCAGTATGCAAGCTAGCCTGCAAGGAGGACCTTCCATCCCCATATTTGCTTGCTCTCTCCACTTCTGAGCACATTTTGCGCCTCCCAGTACTGCAAACACATTTTCCAAGGTCTTTTAAATTTTGAGTAGTGGTCTGTTTGAGATTTTCCCTATTCGTTGATTGGTCAGATCTCTATGTAAACAATATTTGATCCTTTACTTTTCTCTAGCTTTCTAGGTTCTACAAGTTCAGTCTGTATGTATTCCAAACGTGTTATACAATATGTTTCCTGATGATAAAATATTATTTTCCTCTTTATAATTTTTTCTATGACATAATTCCAAGATTTCTCACAGAAAAGCACAGGATTCTACAATTTTTTGTCGGCATATGGTTCATGGCTAGATTTCAGGGAGTGTTTCTTTTGACTATATCTCCACCTCATGTTGAAGTGTACTTTGCCATGCTCATAGGAGGGCTCTGTGTATTGCTTGCTTTAGAATAACCTTCAGGGGTTGGAGAGATGGCTCAGTACATTTACTGTTCCTGCACAGGACCTGAATTTGGTTCCCAGCTCCCATGTTGGGCTGTTCACAATCACGTGTAATTCCAGCTCCAGGGAAATCTGGAACCTGTGGCTTTCTCAGGCATTAGCACTCACATGCCCATAGCCATCCATACTCAGACACACAGACACACAAATAACAAAGATATTAAGAAAAGAGTAACTGTCAGTATTAAAAAAGTGGGGAATGTGTGTTTGATGGAAAGATTTAAGGCAAATCTTTGTTTTTTAATTCCTTTTTTATTAAAATAATGTGTAAAGATAACGTCATATCTTTTTTTAACCTTTCAATTATTTATTTTATTCTGTGTGCATTTGGAATGTATATGTGCATGTGTGTGTGTGAGTGTGTGCATCTGTGCACATGACACAGAGAGCATGTAGAGGTCAAAAACACAGCTTTCAGGAGTCACTGCCCTCTTTGTACTGAGGGATGCTGGGATTGAACCGATGTCATGGAGGTCACACAGTAAGCACTTACTCCCACTAAGCAGCCCTGCTGGCCCAGTGTTTTATACCTTCCTCCTGATTTTAAATGTGATGCCTAATAAATGTTCAGATTGAGGTTAAATTATATGTTTAACTTCAGTAAAGCATCAAAAAATTGCAAAGCAGGCTTCACTTCTGACTGTTCGAAACATCTTAAAATAATGAAAAGAAATTAAGAAGTGAACAGGGCAGCAGTGTGACATGTTGACACTTAACAGATGTGGCGCAGCTACTAGAAACAGGAACTAGAGGATCAACTTAAGGACTCATGCTGACTCCTGGGAACTCCACTCCAGGAAGAAATTCCTCCCTTTATCTGCAGGCCACATAGATAGTGCCGGAAGGCCCAGTACGCAGGCGCATCTGTGCAGGAAAGGAAAGGGTGGGGGCATTTTGCTCTGTTGGGGATACCTTAACAGAACGCCACAAATGATAACCAGAAAGTAATTTCTCACAGTTCCAGCATCTGGGAAGCTTGAGACCGATTTCTTGGAAGATTGCAAGTCGGTGAGGGCCCGTTTCCAGGCTTTCTGCTTTGTAGATGGTGCCTTCTTGTTATATATTCTTTTGTTGGAAGGACTAGGGGGTCTCTGGGGTCTAATTATAAAGACAATAATCCTGTTCAGAGGCTCTTCTTCCCAACAGCAGCACATTAGTGACCGGGCCTCTAGGTTCGAATCATGGAGTGACAGAAATGGTCAGACCAGGGCAAGGACTGACTAATTAGTGGGAAGAGTCAAGGCTGGAAAGTAAAGTCAAGCAAAACATTGGAATCAGATCAGTTGCTTTCATGTTGCTGTGATGGCAATAGATGACAGACACAATTTGATGAAGGAACGGTTTATTTTGCCTTATTACTTCAGAGGGTTTCCGTCTGTCACGGTGGGGCTCATGTTGGAGCAGTCCTGTGGCACACCCCCCTCACACATTAGAAAGCACACGGTTCACAACAGGAAGTGGGGCTGGGTATAACCCTCAAATGCCTCCCCTCGGCGACTTACTTCTGCCAGCAGTGCACCACCTTCAAAGGGCTCCACGGCAAGCATCAGAACATGAGCCCGTGGGAGCATTTCAGTTTCAAACCAAAACAAGGAAAGTCCTATCGCACGTTGGTGTTGGAGAATCCTAGGAACATTTTGGCAATGTTTCTGGACACTGTTAGTGGTGTTTTCACCTTGAGTCAGTGACCACATTCCTAAGAAAATATAATTGGAGGCTGACAAGATGGCTCAGTAGTGAAGGCACTTGACAGCTGAGAATGCAAGCCTGATACCTGATTTGAATTCTCGAACCATGCAAAGGTGGAAGGTGAGAACCAATTCAAAAACCACACATACACTGAACGGTGGCAGCAGCAACAACACTATAATAATAAACACATATGTGTATAAGAATATGTAAAGTACTACTCATATCACTAAATGTCAGAAGTAGTATGATCATTCAACAGCAAAAGATGAATAGAATAAATAGCGTATGGCCTTTTATTATAACATTATAATAAAAAAATCATGTTTTTAAAGAAAACATTATTTCATATTCAATGAAAATGTGCCAGCCATGTTCAATCTTCTGTATTGTAATGTTTCATAACTTGCTTTTAAAATTTGTAAACGTCTGCCCATGAATATTCATCCACAAAATTGTTGTGGCTGCATAATTTCCTCTTAGAGGGATACGTTACAGATTATTCCTGTTGCAATACAAAGTGGTTCAGTCATTATGGAAAGCAGTGGCAATTTGTCACTTACTTAAACAAAGTCTTATTCCACAACTGAGCAACCTTATTCCTGGGTATTTTCTAAAAAGAAATGAAAACTTAAGTTCACAGAAAGTACTAATGGTTTTGGTATTTTCATTTATATTTCATAAAACCTATATATAACCCAGATGCCCTAAAAACAGAATACTAATGGCAGGCTGTACAATAGAATACTAAGAAATAAAGAAGAAACTAATGATTCATAAGATGAATGAATCTTAGGTGCATTTTCCTAGTTGAAAAAAAAAAGCCAGTTCCAAAGGCCACACATTGTATGATTCCATTCACATGACCTTCTGAAAATAGCAACACTGTAAAATGGAAATGATTGCCATGAGAAGCAAAGGGTGAGGGCTGACTCAACAGGAGCAGGGGGTGGGAAGTGTTACGGTTACTGACAGGCTGCTCTGTAGCATAACTCTAGCTGTTGATTCATAATTATGCATCTGTCAAACCCACAGGATTGCACATCCCAGGGATGAAGCTTTCTACATATAAGGTTGTAGCAAAAAGCATCCAGACTGCGATGAGAACTCAACATAGAAGGTTAGGGCTTGACTCTGAAATGTCTCCCACAACTTCATGTTTTGAATATTTGGTCCACAGATATTGGTGCTGTTTTGGGAAGCTACATAGCTGTTGTGGGATCAAGCTGGTAAGGGCGGGTTGCTTGGAGCATGATTTTGAGGGTTAAATCTGGGACCCTGTTTCTGGACACTCTCTCTGCTTTCTGATCCACAACACACGCCTGTTGCTATGAGCTCTGTGTGGCTTTTTCTCCATGATGGACTGAGACCCTCTGAAACCGTGAGCCAAAATAAATCTCGTAAGTTCTGTCAGCAGTTCTATCAGAGCAATTCAAAAGTAATCAGCACAGGCTACAAACAGTAACGCTTCAGCTCTATTGTAGAAGAATAAGAACAGTAAAGGCATAGGAAAGACCTATTTCGCTTATTTAACAGCATTCTCACTGGGAGCTATGAGGTCGATAACAAAAGACTGTGAATAAATACTGCACTTCAGTAGTAACTTTCTTTCTTACAGAGGTATGGGTTAGACATTCGGTGTCTATTTTGTGTGGGTATTAGCATTGAACAAATAAGTACACAATAGGCAGCAAAATCCAGGTAACAAAAATCATTAATTTTGAAGAAAATATGAGTTTCATGCCAGCCATGTTTTGATTATCTAAAAAGGGAGACTAAAATTTATAAGATGAAAATTGAGGTATCAATTTAAAATTTACACACACACAGAAAGACAGAGAAAGAGAGAGAGAGAGAGAAGAGGAAGTATAGGTTTATTTACCTGCATATATTTCTTATTCTGTCCAATGGCAAGGCCTAGCTACAGTGACAGTCTAGTAACAATGAGCTCAGACAGCACAGCACATATTTGCCATCTACATACCATTCATTTTTGCACATCGGAAATCCAAGTACATTGGAAAAGTGATTTTTTTCCCCCAGAATGAGTGTAAGGAAAATACAAGATGAACCTGGAGCATCTTGTCTCAGAAAGTAAAGAAATTCTGGGAGAAAGAAAGAAGGAGGAAGGCTGGGAGGAAGCGAGCAAGAGGAGATGGGCGGGAGGGAGATACAGGAAGTTCTTTTGAATTGTAATAAAAACTCGCTGACAAAAGCTGCTTAAGCGGGAAGGGGTTATTCTGCCACACAGTCTGCCATGGCAGGAAAGTCCAGGCAGCAGGGGCTCGAAGCTCAGCTTGCATCCTCCATCAGAAAGCAGAGCATGAGGAACGCTGCTTCTGCTGCTCAGTCCCCCATTCACGCCGCTCAGGGGCCCAGTCAGGGACCAGTGGATACTTGCTTGGTCTCAAAGTATCTCTGTACAGTCCGCAGGAGAGGATGACAGAGGGAAAAGAAGTAAGTTTGCCCCGGGAAAATCCCAAGCAGAGAGCATGTTAGGGAAGATGGAAGGGAATATCTGCAGCAAGGCAGAGGACGCAGGCACCAGTGCGCCTCCTGGAGATACTCCTGAACAGGCAGATCTCTTAGCGCCGTCGCTGCTCAAACATAGAAAAGCCTGCGTCCTGTCATGATGAGCTATCAAGTAAAGTCGAGTTGACGGACCCTCTACAAATCACACCCTTCACTAATGTCAGGGTCATTAAGGACAAATACTGAGGAATTGTCACAGAGACTTAAACATTAATCAAACACAGGGTCTTCGGTTGGATCTTAGAATAGAAAAGCCTGTTAGTGGATGCACTGTTTAATTAATAGCAACATACTATGAATTCATTGGTTTTTTTTTTTAAAATAATTCTATTGCACAAAGTGTTAATTAGTGGCAGCTGGGCGGAGGGCTGAGGAAAGCAGATGTTACCCACCTCCCTGGGGAGGTTCGTGTTTTAATCCTCCTCACATTTCAGAATAGCACATCAGTCAAGTACACAGTTCCTCAGCCAAACTGCCAGAATTAAACTGGAGTTCCCTTACTTAGAAGTTATGTGACTTTAAGGGCATGATAATGTCCTGGTACCTTAATTCCCATTCTTCGATCTCTAAACCGTGGTTACAAAGACACGGACCCCAAACTGTACCAAGCTGTAATGAGGATACAATGAAATAATTTATATGCGGTATAGTGAATAATGCCTAGTCAGGGTAAACCTTCAATAACTGTTAGTTCTTATATCACTATCTACATTTTAAAGAAAAAATTTAAATTCTACAATCTTCTTTGTAACCTGTCTCTTTCACTGATTTATGTGACTATAATTTTTGTTGGCAAATGCATGTGCCATGTCACCTAGGACCACATGGTATTTTGTTCTTTGATATAAGATAGATTATAGAAATGTGGACACTCCCAGCTGCTGAGACTCCCTGTATCGAGAACAAAGTTAACACAAGGTAGGTGCTCAATAAACACTTACAGGTGAGGGAAGAGAGAACATAACTGAAGTTATTTCCAATTTTTCACTATTGACATTCTTAGAAAAAGTTTTACTTTTTGGAAGTTTTGAAATTTGCCTGTGCAGTAATATTTGCCTAGCCATCATTCAAGAACCAAAACCTTATTTCTAAACAGATACAGACATACGTAGCATCTAAGGACCATTGCACAGAAAAGAAAAAATTACCAAAGCGAAGGTGCATGGCTACATTTAAAATAATAACTTTAAAATGTCTCTTTCATGAAATTGTTTTCTGAGAGTGTTTTACCACGAGGGTTTCTTTTGACCAAAATTGTTCAAATTAACTTGAAGTTCAGTGACACACATGCTTTGATTACACATACGAAATTCATTTAGTCAAAGAGACTTTGGGTTGGAAAACTGCAACTTTGTAAGAAAAAAAGAACCCCCATTACTATAATGATAGAGCAGTTCCCTAACATTTAATCACATGCACATTTAGAAAAAGCACTTCATATTCTATATAACAGCAACATCTGGTGGCTTTCTCACTCTTCCTCAGCAGCTTTGCTCTCCTTTCAGAATTCCATTTTGCCCCATTCAAATCTGTACAGTTGCTTTGGCGCTTGGTGAAGTCGGAAGAATTTCAAATTGTCTTGAAAAATGTGCTATTATTACGGGATTCTTGGAGTTAGGGTGGGAAGTAGCAATGAATGGAAAGCCAGTGATGAATGGAAACTGAGTCTGGGAGAGTCCCTGTCCCCCCTATGTGCCATTCCTGTGGGGTTTCCTTGGAAAATTCTTTAAGGAGGCCACAGCACTGACCTGTGGAAACTACTGACTGCTGAAGTGAGGAGCTGGAGCAGCCAAGGGTTTCTCCACACAGCCAGCATGTCTAGAGTTCTGTCAAGATTGGCTTCTTCCACTGAGAATGTGTCACAGTTTTAAGCTTCCAATTAGATTGTGCGTTTGTTTTAAATCATTGAACCGAAATACAAGCCGTTTAGAGGAAGACGTCTTTTTTAAAGGTTTCCTGTGTCTCAGGCTGTGCCCCTTGGCCTCTTGCAGTCACTGCCTAACCAAGCACAATCCTGGTTATGCGCCTTATCTTTCTGTTCCCTCTTCCCAGCTGCCAGCGTCATTGTTGGTTTTATGCTATGCTGGACACTGCAGCCGGGTCTTTGTCTTCGTGTGTGCTAGACAAGGGCTTTGCCCACTGAGCTACATCCCAGCTGCAGATGCCAGTGTTTGTCCACTCACAGCTCTTTTTTTGTGTGGAAAACGTATATGTAATTCATACATACATACAAGATACATATATGTATATATATATATATATATAATTTATTGGTAAAAGTAAATTTATTTAATCCAGGTGTGGTGCCTTTAATCCAAGCACTTGGGAGGTAGAGGTAGGAGAATCTCTCTGAGTTTAAGGTCAGTCTGGCCTATAAAGCAAGTTCTAGGCCAGCCAAGGCTGCATAGTGAGACCCTATCTCAACAAACAGACAAACAAACAAAAACAAAAACCAACTCTCCAAACAAATTTATTTTACAACAAGTCTTTGGTATATATGTTTACAACAAGTCTTTTGGTATATATGTATATAATAATTTTCCATGTATTAAAGTTGAAAGCAGATTTGCATACTATGAAGGGGAATGTGTTTGCTCGTTTTTACATAGAGAAATATAAATCATAGCTGAATATTTATTTGATGTTACAAGTCACACAAGATACTCAACCTTTTAGCACTGATGGAGTTTTCATTTTTCTGTTGTCAAGGCTGAGAACGAGATGGCAAGTCACACAAGATACTCAACCTTTTAGCACTGATGGAGTTTTCATTTTTCTGTTGTCAAGGCTGAGAACGAGATGGTAGAGCTGTGCTTAGGGCCAATTCAGAAACCGCTGGAAATTCTGTCCTAATTCCAAGACGAAACTCACTTAACAATTTTCATTATAATTTTCCTTTGTTTATGTGCTTTCCACAGCACATGTGGAGGTCTTAGACAACTGTTGGAAGCTGGTTCTCCATTCCACTGTGTGGGTCTTCGCATTGAACTCGGGCTGTGAGACCTGGCAGGGTTAGGCTCTAACTTGACGAGTCATTGATGTCTCTGCTCCATTTAATGATTTTCTTAAAGTGAAACTCAGGAGAGTGATTCAGAAAATAATCTTTTAAAATTAGTATCCCACTTATAAGAATTATAAATTAACTTTATTTTCTTGTTTCTAAGTTTAACTTACACATCTTGTTTTACTTATGTATTCAGCAATGGTCTTTGATGTTTGGTTATTTAAAACTTTACAAACTCTCCTAAATAACTTCAAAGTTTTTCTTGATTTATGCTGGTGCTGCATCCCATAAATTCATCTTAAGTTGAGAATATGGTCATTTGAAAATGCATAATCTACTGAGCATTGCAGCTTAGCTGATTCTGCTGTAAGTAAAATCAAAACATTTACATTAGCCTGTGATGGGAATCCCAGGAGAGTATTTAACTCTACAGTACCAGCTTAGGAAACAATGAACATTTACATTTGAAGTCTATTTTCTACCCAGTGCATAGAGCCTTCTCAACATTATCACTGTAAATGAAAAACCGGAAATCAAACGACTTAAAATGTTTGTTATATTCTCTCTCTCTCCCCCTCCTCCCTTCCTTCCCTTCTTCTCCCCCTCCCCCTCCATCTGTCTCTGTGTGGGGGTGTGTGTGTTGGGGGTTGCATTGTGGAGGTCAGAGGTTAGAGTTCATGAAGCAGACAGCCCTCACTGCTGTGAGTTCATAACTGCAGTGTGTATGTTTAGAAGACACTGGCATCTGTCTTCTCCGACCCTCCACTTTTACAATCTTTTCACCCACTCCTTCAAGGTTGCCCATGGGCCTTTTGTGGGAGGGGACGTGACATATATGTCTCACTGATGGATGAGCACTCTATAGATGCTTAGTCTCTGCACCTTGATCAGTTACCAGTTTCGTCATTAACCACCATCTACTGCCCAAAGGAACCTCTGTGATGAGGTCCGAGGGCTGTATCAATCTATAAAGATATGGCTTCAGAGGCATTTGATACTACGTCCATTTAGCAAAGCAATAATGGTATGTTTACCCTGGGTTGCTATGAGAGCCACAGCTATGGTTCTTTCCTACCTTTACAGGAGAGGGCATAAATTTCCCTCCCACATCCAGTGGGCAGAGCCGTAAGTGCAAACCAGAGCGGAGTGTGTAAACCACCAATCATCAACGCCACTACTGCCCCCACAGGCGTATCTTGCCAGTTGTTACTGCAGCTCACAGCGTTCTCAGATGGGCAATACAGTTGATTCTTCTTCTCTCTGCATCCTGCATAGCCCTTGCTGTGCTATGAGAGCTAGACAGCAGAGAGAAAACTTTCCCGTCAGTACCAGCTTGACTTTTTTTGTGTTTCGTACGATAAGCTTTTATCCTCAAGTTCTGATGGGAAACTAAGAACAATGTCAACAGCCAGGATTGTTCTGGGTTCTCCAGGAAACCTCTGGCCGACAACCTGCAGTGCTTTTTGTTGTTGGTGGTCTAATTTTAATGTATGTATACACATTATGGATAATGTATTTATTTGCATATACACATAATGGATAATGTATGGATTATTTAATATATACACATTAAAATTAGACCAGCCGAAGAACATTTGAGTATGTGAAGAGAGATAACCAGTTAGTGGAGGAGAAGACCAGCAGGAGGGAATACAGGGGGTAATGGGAGGAGAGTATGCACAAAGAACAATAATACACATATATAAAGGTATCACAATGAAGCCCATTATTTTATATGTTAATTACAAATTAATGAACAAAGAAAAAACAGAGCATTTGATGTGAAACACAGGATGACACAAAGAATAAGTCACCTCTTTCATAGTTGAGTTTCCCATTATAGAACTAAGAGAAATAGTGAGCCTGTCCTTACATTTCTTTCAGACCTTTGTTCGGAAGGACCTGCCCCTGGGGCTGCTCCGCTCCGTGTCCCATAAGGTCTTCATTGTTAGTGAAGTCTTTTAAATCTAAGAGTTGCACCAGATTTCCTGTGTGCATGCATGTCTTTTAAATAAGCTGAGAGCAGACATTGCAATGCATCTGCAACTTTTAAAAAAGGTGTATGAGTGTGCGTGCACGTCTGCGCGTGCACATGCCTGCACGAAGGTACCCCCAGAGGCCAAAAGAGGCATTACTATCCTGGGAACTGGAGTTACAGTTGTGAGCTGTGCCACACAGGCGCTGGGAGCTTTCCTCAGTCTTCTGCAGGAGAGGCAAACACTTAACCGCTGACCCATCTCTTCAGCTCTTGGCCTGCAACTGTAGACGCTTGAGTTACACTTTCTTAGCACATTTTCAAGATTAGCCTAAAGCTGTTGGAGTCAAAACTGACCCAGTCAGGATTTAGTTTTAAAGACAGTTTCAGTATTCTGTGGAGGATGACTTCAAATTTAAGAACTTCCTGTGATTCTAGGACAACACACCCAGTTGGGAACCTTTACCCCTGTTTGTGTTTCGCTGTTCTTGAGAAAAGATCTTACTGAATCTCCTAGACTGACCTGGAATTTACTATGTAGTCTAGGTTGGTCTCAAACTGGAATCCTCCCGCTTCAGACTCTCAAGTACTGAGGTTACAGCCATGGCTACTCTTGCATGAAGCTGCTTATGTAACTCAGATGAAAGCTGATGCATTAGGGCTCATGTTGATTCTAAGGAAGAGCTATAAATATCAGTGTAAGAGGCTGGGCAGACTAGGAAAACAAAAAGTTTCACTTCCCAGATATGCTGTCATTGAAAGACTACTTTTTTAAAAAAGTCACTTAAA